>CM031859.1:35935905-35981060 GCA_018697195.1 Certhia americana
TCTCTTTCTCTTTCTCTTTCTCTTTCTCTTTCTCTTTCTCTTTCTCTCTTTCTCTTCTCTTTCTCCTCTCTGATTATTGTAATATGGGAAATACTGAATTTACCTTTGACCCAATCTAACCAATCTAACTCCTGTTATAATGAGTGGTAAGACCTACACAAACTTCAGGTTTTATCACTTTACTATCTCATTTACTGGCATGTCTTTTAGCCTGGGTAAGTTGTTCAAAGTTAATATCTCCTATCTGCAGTGGATTTCACTGCCACAAATTAAACTCAGTGGAAAGAAAACATTTTACCCTAATGAGTTTTAGACAATAAATTTAATTTGAAACCTGCACTTTGAAAAGTTCACTGACCTCTACTTAGTTGTCTAAGATGTATTTTAAAACAATAACCTTTGAAATGATGAAGAGATGTTTTTCCCTCTTCTTATATCTTAGCCTAGCAAACAGAATATATTAAATATTGTAATTACAGGCACAGATACTGCCCCCCTCTCACCCTTCCCCCCCCCCCCCCATATGTTTTTGTCCAGTAGCCAAGTCTGGCTACATTTAATGCTCAGTGGCAATGTGAGCAATTTGTTTCCTATTCATCACTTTCCTGACTGATTTGGTGAGCAGGTTTTGATTTGGGTTTTTTTTTTTTTTTCCCCCACAGGATAAATCCTATAGAATTTGTATATGGAAGACGGCTTACTTTTTGAGATGGTGCATCCAGTTTCACAAATTCTGACAGGCATTGATTTTTTTACGAAGGATGGTTTCTCTAGAATTATTTTCACCTTTGTTTTTTTAAGATTTTGACTTTACTTTGCATAGGAAAATCTGGAAATTATTCTTGTTCTTTTGAAATTAAGATCTTTTTTCCTATTCATTCACATTCATGCAATAAGGCTCTCCCCGCAGAATTCCCTAAAAGGAATTTATGTTTCATTTTCTTTTATCATCTGAAAATACACTAACTACTCTATTAATAGGTATTTATAGGGGAGGGGGGAAGAAATCTTTCCTGAAGCTACTTTAAAATGAATACTGATAATAAAAAAGATTTCAATTAAAGATTAGTAGAAAAGAAAATTTAAAAAAAAAAAAAAAACAAAGAAAAACCCCTCAATAGATACAATGTGCTCTGCATATTCCTTAGAAAGCATAGTATGAAGTAGTACGGATAAGAGATACTCCATATTTGGTGGTGGTTTCAGATCCAGCCTGGGCACAAAATGAAAACACAAAGCATTCTTTGTTGTGCATTTTCTCTGGGATTATGTGATCTGATATAATTTAAAAGATTTTTTTATATGACCTCTCTCAACAATATGGCAGGTTTTCCTCAGAAAGCTATTAAACACTAAATTAAGCTAAGAAGAGTGAACCACTTTCCAGCTAGTTGTAGCTTGTCACACTTATCCATTCCACATATGCTTTGGACTTTAGGATACTAAGACATCAACAGAGTCAACATCTGAAGCAAACTTAAAATTTTAAGAGTTTTACATTTCAGCAGTTCTCTTCTTTTTTCTTGCTCTTGGCTCTTAAGGAAGTTTTGGAAGTGACTGTGCACAACTAGTACAGACATCTGCTGCAGTACTTTGCTTGGTGTCTCAGGAAGAATATTACATGACATCAGCATATTAAGTCAGAGAGAGCTACTTTCAAATGTTTGCTTCAGCTGTACATGCAGAACATAGGGAAGAAATATTTTCAGCTTCATTAAAAGTAAGGAAGTTTATTGGAAAAGTATGAATTTTCTTATAATGAAGATTTTTTTTTTTTTAAATGACACTAGTAGCACCAATTATTTTCTTTCTGAGTACTAAAATTTTCAGCAGAATATTGAACATCTGTGGTTGAATTTTTAAAATTCATAAATCCACTAAGATAACCCAAATAGCTTTTCTTAATGCTTTTCTCCATGGTACCTTGATAAAGGTTGTCATCTCTGGCAGCCTTAATGCACTTTATTTGTAGGTGTTAGTAATTAATTAGGCTGAAATCAGAACAATGTGCTGTTTCATAAAACTCTTCAACTCTAGGTATTCTGGTGCAAGTGGTACAGGATAAGAATTAGTAAGAGAGTAGCTTTGCATTAATTTTCTTGCATGTCTTTTGCTTTTAAAAATACTGGAAAACACAAGTAAATACTGAGAAAAAAAGGGAGCAGAATGGGACAAGGATAAGAGGTGAGAAAAGTTTACATTTAATGTTTAATTCATTTAAATTAAAAAAAAAAAATCTCATAAAATGGGCATGATAATTCACTCCATGAAAACAAAAAAGAGAGAGCACTTCAGTTCAGGCTGTCCTTTCAAAATTTATCTAGGTCATTGTGCATCAGGGACCAAGTATTAGCTCTGGCACAATGATAGGGAAGAAAATGAAGTCAGCCCACAGACAAATTTTGTCCTAGCTGTTGCTAACAACTACTGATTAGCTCACAGCTCTACTCAATCTGATTTAGGCATTTAAAACTCCCAAAGTGTATGTATATATCCACAGAATAAAGCTATATCATATACCAAATGGCATCCTTGTGAGAAGATAGAAAGGAATATTTATTATTTTTCTCAAAAATAGCAATGGATTCCAGCAGAGTTGTGGTCTGTGATTCCTGCTAATGCTAATATTGTGACTGCTTATTTTCTTACTTCCACTTTTCTGCAACTCACTCTGTAGCCTGCATTTGGCTCTGTTGCTCAGAAAACTTGTGGTCATACTTCTGAACCCTCATCTACATCCCTCTCTCCTCCACTGGCCCTTATCTTCCTCTACTGTCTCTTCTTTCTTTCTTCAAACATTCTTCACCCTGATGTCATACTTTCCACTGATATTTTCCTCTTGAAACTACAGTTATTCTTTAAGCCTCTGCTCTCATAAAGACAAACCAGCTCACCAGACAACTATATATTTGCCTTGCTTTTGTTCCATTTTCTGATTCTTACCCTTTTCAAAACTCCAGACTTCTTTTTTTAACCACTACAGTTTATTAACAAAAGTACATTGGTTGGGTTTTTTAATATTTTTTATTTTTTATATTTTTAATATATATTTTTAAATATATTTTTATATATATATAAAATATATTTTTAATATTTTTTATACCAACAATATGAGAAATTCATTAAATATTTGAATACTTCTCAATTCACTGTTTTCCCAGAAGAAAAAGTGGGTTTAATTTTTTCTTATATTTAAATAAAAATATTTCAAAATATGTTGACCTTAAATTACTTCTCTACCTGAAAAATCTTTTATTGATGGGAAATAGACAAATCAGAGGAATACTTAAGTTCTAAAAATCATTATAAAACCTTCATAATTATGGTTTGTAATGTTACTCAGTGACATTAAGCAACCAACTGATTTAAATGTGTGAAGAAGACTGTACATCACAGAGTTGGTATGTAAGAAAGAAACCAGACCAAAAGCAAACCCATCTCAGTAGAAACTTCTGTACAGCATAAGGATTTCCAGGACTTTCATTTTAATATAATTAACTTCAGCAACAATTCAGTTTTGCAGGGAAATTATTCTCCTCTTAGCTTGCTTCAGTCTTCTGTCAGCTATACATTTGATTATAACCACCAGCAGAAAATGTGCTTGGGAGTGGCAGTGGCCTTCTTTTAGAGAAATATGAAACAGGTTGGAAAAACACTAATAAAAAAATAAAACACTAATAAAACTTGGGAGGAAAATAGTCTATGATGTCAACACAGCCTTCAAATCCATGAACTGCATTTATTAAAAAAACAAATATACACTTATGTCACACACTTGTCATTAACATTTAATGTGCAAAGAGTGGGTGAACATTCTATATTTAATTAAAACGCAAAATTATGGCTTCCATCTGCACATGCAGACCTGAGAAGCAGCTTAAGGTACACAAAAAATTTACATCTGGTATTCAAATATAGGTGTGGGGGGACATTTTAACCATTTCAGGTGTCACACCATTCCTCTAGTGTAGAACAAATATGATACAGTATTTATTAATATTTGAAAACATTTTTAATATTTGAAGTTTCTCAGGCACTTGCATAGAGTTTAAATCATGTGAGTGAATCGCAGCTCCCCAGGGTTAGATCTCTTCATTCTTATTTTTATTTTATGTTTTTGTTCCTTTGGAAACCCACACAGAATGTTTTTTTCTCGGTGCTGCTTTCTCGGTAATTCTTTTGTTCTACATTTGGTGCCAAGGAGCACAGACCATGCTAAATCCATACAGCAGCCTGCAATCTCCAGAACCATATGCTATTTTTACAGCAGGTCACCTGTGGAAATGCTTTTTTTCAATCAAATCCTCCTTCTCTTGGCTTGTCACTCTGCTGGTTCACACTGGGGCTAATCCTGGTGCTGTCACTCTGCAGCCACCGAAGCCACCATCTGCTCTTTGCCCTACTCTGGCCTTTGATCAAACAGTAAATAAATCCTTCAGGATAGGGAAGGATTTCCTGGGTGCTGGCCATACGGCAACATATTTGGTCATTGCATGGAGCCCTGGGTGACACTGTGATCATGGTAAGTAACGTAGCTTCCCGTTACCTTCACTTGGAACTACGAAGATTTCTCAATGCAGAAATCAATCATTATCATCTGCCTCAGAAGTGGCAAAGGTACTTGTGCACATCTTTGAAATAAAGTTATCAACTGGATATCTCATGTGCCTTAGAGCAGCAAAGGCTAACCTCGTGAAGGGACAGGGAAAAGACCATACTGACATTCCCACAATCCCACCTGAAATATGTTTGCTGACAAGGAATTCTGGTGGCCCAGAAAGATTTGATTAAGAATTTTTTTCTTGGCTACATGTGAACAGACCTGAAACCAAAATGATAAGGCTGGGTAGCCTAGCAAGAGGAAATCCAAAATGCCAAAGAGGATCATGATTTTTCTGACAGGGGAAGGAATCTGCAACCACTACAATATTACAGGCCAGTAAAGTTTAACAAATCTTGTTTTTTGCTGGAGAGGCAACTGCTGAGCAAAGATGGGACACAATATATCACTTTTGTCTCTGTGTGCATGAGGTTGAAGCACTGAGCAGTAAAATTCTTGCTAAACCCTGCAAAACTGCATCTGACATTGCTTGAGATAGGACAGAGGCTAACACAGTCGCTGAGTAAGCATAACTGGTGGGCCTTAAAATATCTGTAGTCTATAACAGAATTGCTGAACTAACAAGCTGCTGAGCCAGCATAATGAATAGAACACAGCAAAATTAATGCAATAACTTTGTGGTTAAGACAGCTGTAAACGAAAGAAAAGAGGAGCTGTCTATCAGCCCATTCAAAGAACTGGCTCCTCAGTCTTTTGCATTTGGACTAGAATGGATCAGCAAAACAGCAGAAGGATACTCTGAACAGCTCAGAATGTATGTGGCCCTCGGGTCACAGCATTATAAGGAGACAAAATAAACTCAGAAATTCATCAGTGTGGGTTCAGCAGAAGAGAATCATCATTGCAGATGACACAGGCTGAAAAAGGTGAGTATTTTCTCCAAATTAGCTTGAAATACTGGCCAGGATATGCTTGTGACTCCTAAGGGCCAAGGGCAGGCATCTTGCAGACCTTTGTAAGATACCAGAACTTAGAGATCTGAGTAGAAGAGTGCTTCATAACCAGAATGTTATGCTGCTAATACCTGTTTGCTAGGAGGTTTATAATAAATATCCACTGCTCTTTGTACAAATTCACTAGTTACCTTTTGGGATAGAAGCAAAGATTGATGAACTAGATTAGGTAGATTAGATAAATGGATGGATGAGTGGATGGATGGATGAGTGGATGGATGGATGGATGGATGGATGGATGGATAGATAGATAGATAGATAGATAGATAGATAGATAGATAGATAGATAGACAGACAGACAGATGGATAGACACATCCATCTATCCATACATACTGCATACATTCATCCATCCATACATACATATGTACATCCATCCACTGCCATAAAACTTATGATTGTCACTCATCATTCTGTTGCTATAATTGCCTATAGTCATTGTCTGGGTTTGCTTGTTGTATTGCTGACTTGTAGTTATAATTTTCTGTGCTTTCACTTAGTGGAGTCTTTAACCTACCATTTTAGGGTATTAAATTTAAGGTATTTAAATTTTAAGGTATTAAAATCATCACTTTCTAACTATTGTGAATCCCCGTGGTTGTAGTTATTTCTACTAAATAATTTGTAATAGTTTTCTAATATTTACAGTTACATCTCCAGAAAATTAAAAAAAAAGAGTTAGACATTGATATGTAACCATTCATATTGCCAACGTGTTAACCTTGTTTCGTATATATTTAGTCCAGGAGAACTAGCAAAACTACTAAATTACCGTGATAGTTAGCATGTCTGGGAATGCTTTGAAGGGTAAGGTGTTGGAAGCTGTTCCAAGTCGGCTAGTTGGACATCACCAACATGTTTTGGCTGGAAGGGAGTTTGTTTGTATGGACACAAACTGCACTATGTCTGTTAGCTTTGGGATTTCATGTTATATAACATCCACAGCCTGATATGTTTTTTCCTGCTCATGTCCATGAAACTTAAATAGAGTTCTACAGCTTGTAGTGGGACTTGCCCTTTTTCATCTGAACAGTTTTGCAAAATGAAACTTTCTGAAAAGTTCCTTTGAACAAAGCAGTGCCTATAGCATTTGAATTTTTGTATAAATATTTGTTAAAATCCTACAAAACTTAACACAGCATGATAGTGTCATACAAGGGTGTGGGTGAGCTTATAAAAGAAATTAAATTTTAAAACCTATTCAGGAAGTATCAGGAGCCATAAACAGAATATTTTGTCTTTTTTTTTATATAATTAAATAAAATTTATTATGAAATTTTATATTGTCCTTTACAGAAAGCACATCCTCATTTTTTTCACACCATTTTTCTTTAGAATATTTTTTCATTTATTTCTCATTATGTATTTTAATAAAAAGCATTAAAATGTATGCAAAATATAGCATATTGAGCTCTCCTTTCAAGCCCAGATTGTTTACTCTTGAATTAGTGGAAAAATGCCCTATGTCAGCATATTTGATTTTGAATTTATATGAATTTGAGTCATTAAGCTTAAGTCTAGACTCAAAATTACTCTTCTTTCCTGTCATCTGTTTTTAATTGATTCGTAATTTTATGTCTTCACAGAATGACTCTCATATGTTACTAATGTTTTAGAAAAAAAAAAAATAGAGAGAGAAAAAAATACATGGTTTTCCACTCTCACTTCCTTTTCTCAAGGACTTAAAGAACTATTTAGCACTTTAAGAACTATTCCTCTCCTCTTTTTTTCTCAGACTATTTTCCAAAACGAGGGGATGAAGTTCCCCTTATCTCTTTTCAAACTTCATTAATGTCGTGTGGGATAATTTACCAAAACGGGAAACATGAAAAAGAGTTCTGTAAGGTAATGCTCCCAGGGCTTCTGTGGATGCTCACTTCAACCAACAGAGGTTTGGAAAGGCATTGGCCTTTCCATTATGTTCCTCTTTGGAAATCCGTGCCTAAATTCAAATATACCATAGTGACAATACAGAGAGCTGCAGCATTTCCCCCTCTCAAGCAGCAGCGTTCCAGGTCAGCAGCCTTGATGACAGCAGCTGTTCCTGCCGTGCCTGAGCCCTCCTCACTCTCCTGAAGGAGGGCAGTGCTCATGTCTGAGCTTAGTCAGTGCTCAGATGTCTGTATTCGTCGAGGCAGCTATTCCTCTGATTGTCATCTCCACCACAGCAATACTCAACCTACAGCCAAGACACTCTGATTTCATGGTGCCTGTTATAACGGAATATGCTAAACAGGAAAAATATAGTACTGCTACTGAAAGCATTAATAATTCCTACCAGAGAAATAAGCATGCATCATGATCTAGCTAATTAACAGTAAAACCATTATAGCTATAGCTAAATTATAAACAATAATAATAAAGAATGAATAAAAGTGTAAGGTAACTTTTTTTGTCATCTCTTTTTTTGTTCCTCTGAAATGAACAGGTAAGAACAGGACATATTTTCAGCATCAAATCTGCAAGCATAAGCACTTGCTACTTTATTACTACTTAATGAAAACTAAGATTCCAACAAAAAGAAATTCCCAGAGTAGAGTGTTCAAAAAAAAAAAAAAAATTAATGAAAACAGACATCATGGAAAGTATTCTGTCAAGATGTCGTTCCTTGTTTACTCAAAATTAAGGTGGACTTTTCACAGTACTCACACAACCAAAACACAGTCAGTGCTCCAAGAAAGTAAATATTGTCATTCTTATCTTTTTGTCAAAAAATGAATTTCCTAAATAAATAGGGAAACAAATACTGTTAAAATGTGGTTGCAGAATTTGCTCTGTGTTTGTCTTATTCCTTTCCATTTATTTAGCAATTTATTCTAAAACTAGCCCTGCTTTCAATTGTCTTTTCTAAAGGCTCAGTAAAAACCTGTGTCACTGCCAACTGCTGCTGCACCTGATGTTTTGTTTTTGCGGCTTTCTCCAAAAACCTCGAGACATGATCTTGTTCATGAGGCAAGCTTTTGCTACTAACCTAATGCAAAATAGCCAGTGGTGCCATTTAGTCGGCATAAGGTTGAACCTTTAACCACTGCACATGGTTAAAATTTGCAATGATGTTAACTGGGCTTCGATGTATATATTAACAGGAGGCTGGAGGCCTCATTGGATTCCTTCCTGCTATATTCGAAATCACCATAAGTGTTATTTATACCACTTCTGTTCTTAGTGCATTTGCCAAGAAAGAAAAGTCAGTCCAACACAGTTTTCATCTAAAAATAAACACCAATGAGATCTTCTTCCTGTGGGCTGTAAGGTCATTCTGTAACTCAGCATGGTTCATTGATCTCTTCTACCCTCTGTGCCTTTCCAGATTTATTGGAAATCTGTTCAAAGGAGAATATATCTTACCGCTTGCTACTCTAGGAACTGTGCTAAATGCTGAGTAAAAGATTCTTTTCTATTCTCTTTATTCCTTGTCCTTAGAGACAGAACCGAGGAAAATCTTCCCAAGTCTCTCAGACATCAGCTGAAAACAGATGAGCTGGGAATACAGGTTGAATACTTTCTGCTGCTTTTCTTTTGGAGAAGTTCACTAAGTTCAGGAAACACCTTGGGAACAATTCATGTCCATGTGCATCTGTACTGCTTCTGTCATTAGTGTGAAGAGCCTCAAAGTAATCTAAGTCAATGATCTGATTACTAACAAAGAGCAGCACTGGGTACAGATCAGACATGTGCTTTGTATTTACCTTCCTTTTAATATTTCACGGTATTAAACAGTACTGTGAAAAGAGAAATCTTGCTACTAGCAAGAGATATACCTATGTACTTCCCATCAAATTAATCACATCATCCATTTCATGCAGTTCAAGCATTCATGTAAAACATAGGCAACTCATTAGAAAAAATGGCGTTTCATCCACATTCAGGTTATGTCCCCTCTTCACTGTAAATCCTGAAACAAATGGGAAAATGTGAACACATGTGCTGGGAGTTTTATTAAGAGCTCATCAGCTGGAATATAATCACTGAAGTTTGATTAATTTGTTGGTTTTATCTTTTTTTTTTTTCTTTAAAATAAAGGGGTTTAGCAATACAAATGTATACGTGCTCATGCCAGCTGGATTAATAAAGTAGTTTATGAGCAGGATCCTGGAGTCTGTGGAGCTCCACTGAAAGGAGCTCCTCTGAAAGGGCTCACCTTTGGGGTATCCTTAGAAAATAGTGTGCAAAAAAGGAGAAAGGCTTAGTGCATCAAGACAAAGAAAGATGAAACACTTGAATTCCTTTGATTCCTGCTACAGAAGCACATCTGACAAAACAAATTTGTGTCAGGCTTTCTGCAAAGTGTTATCTTCTACTTTCCCCTACTGCTGGGCCAGACAGCTGCATGCCCCTTCCCCATCTGTCCCGCGTTTGTCTTTTCACTCTATTCTATATTCTTCTTCATCTTGAACATTCACCAGTTTTTGGCCTGATGTTTTTTCTTCCAAGCATATAATGGTGGAATAGAAAGGCTATCCTCTAAGTCCTAATAATTTAATATTCTTACTTACCCAGTAAATTTGAGACGATACTCTCTTTAAACCATTATCTAATGTGTATAATACTAACAGGGGTTTTTTTTTGTCTACCTCATCTTTCTTTTTCGTCCCAAAGTTGAATTGGTATTGAAGACGCAAAAGAGTTCAGAAAAAGAATACTTCTTTTTAACTAGACATTCAAACACTTCCATATCTATCATATCTCATTTTCCACACATCTCTGTCTTCATGACTCCTTTAGCCTCCTCCCAACAGATTCCTTTGTTCTCTTCCCTCAAACAAACTTGCAGCATATATTGTGAACATTAACTAAATGAACATAGTGGCTTTTCAAAGTGGTTTTATGTCCAGGGGTGAAAAGTGTTGTTTCAGCCCAACAGAGTGACATGCAAGAAACTCAGCTGTCATACTTGAACACTGCTACTAGGCAGATGTTCTCTGTGAATTTATCTTAAAAAAATTTTAAGTTTTTTTGCCTGCTATCACTGCTGCATAAGCAAATGACCGGTAGTTACAGCTGCAATGTCAATAATAAAAGTTTATAAAAGAAACAGAGTGATTCACCACAGAGCCCAGCCTGACCACAGCCATGACACCTGGTCACTGTCTCTGTTTGAAGCTGGCATTACCCAAATTCTCCCTCCAGCTCAGAACTGGAACCACCTCACTGCTCCCAGTGCCATGCTTACTTGAAGGGAAGGTAGCTGCTGGTACCCTTTGCATGTCCTATGCATAAGTCCAGTGGAGAATGGAGACTGACAGTGGACTACCATGGCCTGAACAAAGTCACACCAACACAGCGTGCTGCTGTGACAGATACACTGGAACTTCAGTATGAACTGGAGTCCAAGACAGCAAAATGTCATTGTTAATGCATTTTTCTTCATTCCTTTAGTTGCAGAATGCAGGCCACAGTTCATTCTCACCTGGAGGGGCAGTACACTGGGAACCAACTGCCCCTCCAGGTGGAATTGCAGCCACAGTATTTGCTGAAGACTGATCCAATTGCATTGGAAAATGGAGAGGCTTCATAACGCTTGCACCATATTAATGATGTCATCATATGGGGCAACACAGAAGGGGAAGATTTTTAGAAAGGGGAGAAGATAATCCAATTTCTCCTGTAGGCCAGTTTTGCCATAAAGCAAAGTAAGGTCAAGGTGCCTGCCTGGGAAATTCAGTTTTTAGGCGCAAACTGGCAAGGCGGATGTCATTAGATTCTAATAGCAAATATGTCCCCAACAACTAGCAAGAAGAAAACACAGGCTTTTTTTAGGTGTTGTGGGGTTTGGGTGATGCATATTCTAGATTTTACTCAGATTGTAGACTGTCTCTATCAAATGACACGAAAGAAGAATGATTTCAAGTGGAATCCTGAATAACAGGAAGCTTTTGAAAAAAATAAACAAGAGATTGTTCATTCAGTAGCCCTTGGGCTAGTAGAGACAGCATAAGATGTGAAAAATATGCTCTACACTACATCCAGTGGATAATGGTCCTTCCTAGAGTCTCTGGCAAAAAGTTCACAGGAAGACTCGAGAGCACCTGAGGTCATCCGAATTGAGATTCCAAGGATGGTACAGCTGACTCACAGTACTCCAACTCCACCCATCCCTCACCTGAATTATGTGCTTTAGGAATTGTACTCCCCAGTTCAGTGCCCTCACTAAGATATTCCTAACCACACACTACTCTTTCTTGCTTCCCTACTTTCCGCTCCCCCTCACTGCTGTGATGCTATGGAGAGGGGAGTTGGAGGCACAAAGGGCAAAGATCAAGGGTTGAAACAAGAACAATTACTGGAAACAGCAAGCAAATAAGAAAACAAACAGTAGCAATCCAAATGACAGAGGGTACGAGAAAATAAATTATTCACACCAAAAAAAATTACAATAACAGACAGTACCAGACAGTTCCCTCCACTGTGTTTGCTCAACTAGAAGCGAAGTCCTTTTACCCATCCCTGACAAAGATGTGAGGTTGTATAGAATAACCTCTGTGTCCTAGGCAAGCCCCATCCCATCCACTGCATAAAATTAACTTTATCCTCACCAGAACCTAGACACTGAGGAACTGCAGACACTTCTGAAGTTATTAATCAATTCACAAATGTAAGAAGAAAATAACCCAAGAGTATTGTTTTTCCCAAAGGTGCATCATTTTGTCTCTCCTTACATATACAAATAAAAATTAGACCCACATTTCTCAGGATAATATTTTTTCATTTAAAAATCATGTGTGAAAGAAAAAGGCCACCTACAAAAGATGCTGAGGATCTGTAGCAATTTTGCAGTTAATGCTTTTATCCAGACATGACTGAACTTCATGCCCTCCCCAAGCTCTTCCCATCTGCTCAGCGAAACATAGGCTAAGAAAACATGTCACTGCTGTAAATTGATCTTGAACTTTCCTGCCTCACATTTATGTCTTCTAAAAAATCCTCAAAGCTGTAACTAGAGCAGTAATATACTCAGGTAAAAAACAACATTGAGTTAGGCAGCCAAAATCTAGCCATTTTCTCTTTACTGTGAAACTGGCATAATTTCATGGAAGATAAAGGTGTAAGTCCTGATTTATTTGGCCAAGAGCACTTCTGATTTATGGCCTTAGTAGATTGGCTCAGGTTCTCCTTGGGCTTAAGTAAATAAGTAACATATAATGTCCTCCAATTCAATGCAATTGGGGCAGGTCTAAGTGCTACACTTTGTTTCTAAGTACAGAAAATGCAAGTTTATTGTACATGAGGGATCTTTTATTTTATCAAGATTGCTAAAAATATAAAGGGAACTAAATATACCCATACAAAAATTACGTCCAGAAGCACATTTAAATAAGACTTAGATAAAACAGTTAGAGGGGAAGAGCAAGAACAGAAAGTGTCTGCTCTGATTTACTGTAAATCTCTCCCTGGGTGATTTTGATGACTCAAGACCTGAGAAGCTTAGAAGAATATATATGACAGAGTCAAACTCTGTTAACTCTATGAATACAAACAATAAATATTGTATCCCTCACTATGAAAAAAAATTATAGTATCTTGAGCTCTGAAAGAAAAACAACAGCACCATAAAGACATTATATTTCATAAGCACTTGCAATTAAGAATCAAAAGGAGAAAAGAAAATGCCCCAAGTCCCTTTTTTAATAGACTTTATATTTATGAATAACAAAAATATTAGGCATGTCTCAGTTCAAACGGTACTGTAAATACTATTTATTTATCAGGAAAATGACTGAAATATTTTAACACAACACGAATTTCCATAGTACAATTTGTTACTTTAAAAAAAAAGCAGTAATTCTTTAGCTGCTGTAATTGCCTTGGTGTACTTAAATATATATATATATATAAATATATATATATATAAAGATTTTTAAAAAAGAAAGAAACAGTCCTATTTCGCTATTCTGTCCCCACTTCATATTTAAACCAATCCATCTCTAGGCACAAATATAGATCTTGAAGCCCATTTAGGTGATAAATATAAACAATTGATAAAATTCTGCCAAAGCTAAACCGTGATTGAATCTGCCTGATCCAAATCCCTTTGACAAATTTTGACCAAATCATTTTCATAAACATTCCATTTTTAAGCTATTTGGACTTGGTTCATTTTCTTTGGAGTTTTCTTTGCTTATTCTGAAAGGTGAAGCTTTCAGCAAAATCAAAAAGTCCTTTTCCATAGTGAAGATAAGTTTAAAAGTTTCTTTTAAATCCCACAAATAAAAAAAAAAAAATAGATTAAATATTTAGGTTAAAAAATAGTTTAAAATCTGTGGTAGTGTTCTTCACCTAATATCTAATAGTCGGAAAACCTTTGTTTTGCTGTGTCTCCCTGCCTTGGTACTGATCATCTAGTCATGATTTTGGGAACGTTACTTTGGGCTTTCTGCTCAGTAGTAAATTAAAACTGCCTGAGACCCTTTTCTGCCAAGGAAGCCAAGAAGCCAACTAGAATAAACCATATTTTTACTATTAAATTATTTTAACTGTCAAAACATGCAAAAACTCCTGACTAATGGATCAAAACCTGTGCTGACTCCTGAACTCTGAGTGAGATCAGTTTGAAACCAGCCTGTCCTTTGTCATAGAAGATTTTTGTGTTGGAGCCCTGTAGTTTATCTGTTAAGGTGTAGCTTTTACCTCTTTCTCCTACAGTTTCCCCATCTGCAAGGAGAGGAACCTGATGCCTGTTTCTCCTAACCCACACTTTGCAATCTCTACAGGAAAGCATTAGCTATGTCCCTTAATAAAGAAAATGAACTGTTAGAAGATACAATACAGACTTACTCCACTTTTAATCACTGAAAATCTCCCAATCTGACATCCACAGAAACCCCTTTATGTCATTACTTACTCTAAAATGAAAATATGCTGAGGGAACCACAACACTGAATTTCTATAATGTCTATTAAATGTATACTAAAGATTTTAGAGATATAATTCCCAAGAAATAAAAGGTCAAAGTGCTGGAAGTTTTCTCATAGTTTTTAAATTTTAAATTGTTTTTAAATTACTACATATTTAGTGTTACCTAATATACTGACTATAGAAGCTTCAATTCATCAATATATTCTTGCCACTGGCTTGTGAGGTGTCCTCTTTAAGTCAAGAAGGATTAACAGGAGTTATAGAAAGAAACCATTTTGCAATCAGTGTCGTGGTGATGCAGGACTATACATTTCTTTTAAAGCTTCAATGTACAATATCTATTGCCTATAAACAACAGCTACTAACACTGTGTCTTGTTATTTGGTTTGCCTTCTAAGGAATGCTATTTCAGTGAATGTTTGTGTTCTAGTGAACTAGAAAACAGATTTTTCTCAGAGAAATGGAAAATGTTGTTATGCAAAATAATGTCTGAGGCACTTTTCACAAATTTTAGGAGTCGAAGTTGAGAATTAATGAGTGCCTTGAATTGATCAAATAATAGGAGATTATATGGAAGTTGAGAACTACTTTGGCTCACTGTTAATCTCCTGATGTTCAAATAATTTCCTTTAATAAAGAAAGGGGGGGGGGTGTTTTGTAGGTTTTTTGGCTGTTTTTTTTTGTTTTGTTTTGGGTTTTTTTAATTATTTTTATTTCTATCATTCCTTTCACACAGAATCTTTGGTCTGTAATTACAAAACCAACCAAACAAAAAAAAATCCCAGTGTCTGTTTATTTTCTCTGAGTGTTTATAATGTAAGGTCCTGATCTTACATGTGTGAATAATTTTAAGTGGATGAGCAGAATTAAAATGTTTGCAGAAGTATTTATAGGAATAAATCCAGTTGGTATTCACTGCTTGTGCTCTTTTTGGATACAGGACTTGCCTTTGTTGCTTCAAATTTCTTAGTTCTTGAGAAACCGTTCTCAAGTTAAAACATTTCTTTAGCATTGGTAGACAGAAAATGAAAGTTTAGATCCTTAGAAAAGACAAGGGACCTGACATGTACCATCAAGGACATTTTCTACCTTTATTATTAGAGAAGGCAGGTAAAAGTCTTAGGTAAAATAGCTTTCCTTTCCATATCTACACAGACACCTGAAGAACAGGATGTAATGGTTAGGTGCCAAGGAATGAAACTCCATGGGAATAAATTTTATAGGCTATTTAAGATAAAGATTTTGGTCTCCTGATCTTCTAGAAACACTATGAAAACAGGCATCTTAGAGTCTTGAGTCGGAAATGTGTATGGTGGAAGAAGAAAAGCATTGTCAACAGCATTGGACTTTCACTTAAGTCAACAGCTCCCTGTTCTTTCCCTTTCCTGGCACCCCAGTCTGCACAAGACAGGGAAAAAGCAATAGCCCTGAGAAAGGGCACACTACGGGTGAGGTCCCTAAGAGCAGCTCTGTGAGCTACCTTCTCTACTCCTTTAAGAAGGGTAGAGGAGCAGATGGAAGAGCATGGAGTATAGTGTGGGAAAAGAGACAGAGTGGTAACAAATTGCCTGCCTGCAAAGATGTTAGATGCCCATTGAGTTTTTTGTATGTCTTTTAATTCCCTAGGAACTAGATGCATGTGGTGATGTGCTAATTTGAGTATTTCTGGACCTTTGTTCCCATGGAAGCAGACAGTAGGCAGCCATCTGCACTGTGAACTTTCTGTGTGAGATGATTCCCTCACCTCCCCAGCCAAACCCTATCAGCGCTCTCTCTGATGGATGATGCCTAGTGCATGTATATTCAGGGATGCCTGCAGAGTTTCTCTTCCCCAGGAAAGCCGGGGCTACTCTGAGGAGCCTGGATCATGGGCAGTTTTTCAGATATTCCCACAGAAGGAAGGGAACATATGACTAACAACAAATGGCCTTGTTAATAGCATAGTTCTGGCAAGGATGTCTGTGAGAAATATGGTACCAAAAGTTAAGTTGCCTTGAATTGTGCCAGGAAACAAGAATTCAGGGTAAAAAACCATATTTTCAAATTGAGACACTGCCAGGTTATTTCTGACACTGTTATCTTCAGTCAACTTCTTCAAAGACATCCAGAGGCCACATGTGGCTCCAAAGAAGCCTCTCCCCCCAAAAAAAACTGACAATCTCAACCAATTTTTCTTACATTTAAATTTCTATCTTGCTTAAGTTGTAAACAGACCTGAATACCAAGTCACCTGTGGGCAGGGCTAGCTAGGGTCTGAAGAGGAGCATAAGCATCCTGCAACAAGCTGGAGGACTCTGCACTGGGTCTGGCTGGGATGGAGCTAACTTTTATCATAACAGCCTGCATGATGCAGTGTTTTAAGTTTGTAATTAACACAGTGGTAATAATACATCAATGTTTTGGCTGTTGTTGAGCAGTATATGTGCAGCATCAAAGCTTGCTCTTTAAGTCATTCTGCCCTCTGCAGAGGGTAAGCTGGGTCTGGGCAAGAATCTTGGAGGAAACACAGCTGCAGCTGACCTTAACTGGCCAAAGTGGTAATTTATACCATGTAGTGCCATGCTAATCAATAAAACAGTGCTTGCAGACTTGTCTGAACACTGGTCTGCTTATGGGGGTTGTGAGTGATTGCCTCCGCATTTCTTGCATGGGTTTTTTTCCCCTCTTTCCTTAATTTATTAAAATTTCCCACAATCCTACAAGTTTTCTCTTTTTTGCTCTTATTTTCTCCTTATCTTTCTGCGGACAGGGAGATGGATGGAGCAAGTGGCTGTGTTGGTGCTTAGGATCAAACAACCACAGGTCACAGGACATTTGTTTACAGTTACAGTGTTTCTGGCCTGGAATGACATATTTTCTCTGCTTGCACTGTGCCATAGCTCCAGTCTTGTATGGCATGCCAAAGCTCTGACTCAAGGATGGCAAAAGAGGAAAAAAAAAATAATTCTGCAGGATGACTGGGAGAATGTGACTAGGGATGTTTTGTCAGATAAATATCTATTTGGCTTTTCTCTATCTTGCTGTTTATACGTCCTTACACACTGTCGGTGTGTACCATTTCTGGTCTCTTAAGGCCAATGAGGGATCTGTATTCTTATGTGTTATCTGCTGGTAAGACAAAAGAGGACTGCTTTATACTACTGCAGCACTTAACATCCATTCTGCTGGAATAATTTGGATCAGTGGCCTTTCTCAGACACTGCATGCAATTTTTACTCTCTGATTCCTTCCCCTTGTTTGTACTCTTCCACCATCATTGTGTGCTGCTCAGCACAGCACCTGCTAGGCTACTAAAAGCCTGGAGTCAGCAGCTGTCAGTTTATGCTGTCAGGTTTTCCTTTTACTCCTTCCGACTGGTGCTGTGGAAGCAAATACTGCAGCCTCATTCCCCTTGTTTGCCAGGCAGCTGTAGCGCTTCCTAGATTCCAGAGGATGAGCCCATTACTAATGTTTGCCAGTCCTCAGCTATCTGATCTTCCTGTTACATATACTAGTAGAATATGGCTCAGAGATGGTAGTCCCTATAGCACCATCACACTGTTGGTTTAGCTTCAAGGAAATGTGATTCTGCATCACACTAACACAGCTGGACACTGCTTAAACCCTGTGACACTCATCAGTGACAGCAAAACTGAGCTTTCCTTTTTTTTTTTTTTCTTAATGCCTTAACCTCCAATAAACTGTTTCCACAGAAATTCTTTTCCTCTATCTGGAAAAGAATATAATCCCACAAAGAAAAATTCACATAACTACCACAGGATTTTGCGACAGGTTTTACTGTACATCGCTGGGGCTACTGACTGGCAGTAGTCTAATGGCACAGGACTGAATCAGAAAACAAGCAGCTTTCAGTGCAGATTTTCACCTGGTTATGAAGGAGAGGAGAGGAGAGGATTTCCAATGGATGGTCATGAATGGGTCCAAAGAGGTGGAGGTGAGAGAGAGAATTACGTATAACTTACTTGCACTCCAAGCCTGCAGATTTCTATGGAATGTGTGGCAACGGTTCTGAGCTGAAACCAGAAACACTTCTGATGCAGAGGAAAAGAACACAGTTATATGTATTGAAACTCAATGAAGTATCAGTATTTAAAATATGCCAGCTATTGTTGTAAATGGAAAAGTGAGCAGAGTGATTTTTTTTCCCTTATTTCTTTTTTAGTCCTTAACAATTTACTCTCTCTTTTTAAGGAAATTCTTTTTCACTCCAAATATTAAGTCAATGTCACAGGTGCAAGGTTCTTTGTTTTCCCTGTAAGAGTGAATATTGCTTTACAAGCAGATGCTATATTTTAATAAAAAGGTATTTTTCACTGAATTTTAATATAATAGAAATGGACATATTGTTGCATGTTTTCAACTGTAATAAAATAGATTCATTATAGTACAAGAAGGATTTTGAATTTGAAAATATGTTTTTTTCAGAATATTTAATAGAACAGAACATATCATTTCTCAATATAAATTGATAGAAAAGGGATACAATCACCATGAGAAAGCACATCCATTAACAGGACAAGAAAAGGAAGGATTGTGATGAATATGTTTGTGATTTTCACATCTCATATATAAATTCTATCAACCAGAAATGAAAGCAATTTTCCCCTTAAAAAAATGAATACAAGTTTATGTGAACTGTATGGTAGGTCCTCACATTCAAGGACTTCTCTACCTATCAATACCTCATAAAGTAATTGGAGTAATAAATACTTGGCTTGCTTACAACTAAATCTGATACAAACAAATCTGATACAAGAGAGTAAGTTGTGGCAAAAATAAATAAACAGATTCACATTGAATAAAGGGACTGGGGGTTTTGTCACAAAAACAGAGATGGAGCTTAATGAAGGCTGAGTTCTGTTCCTGATTTGTCTGCAGAGGGTCTGTGCATTCTTAGCAAGATCATAAGGAAGCATTTCTAAGTGAAGATGTGCACTTGTTTAGCTGTATCTGTGGCTCTTGTCTAAAGGTGATGTGGCATCATGTAGCTCAGGCCAGTAAAATTCAAACAACCATATGTTTTCAAGGACATTCTTCAGTATGGTTACAGAGGGAAGGTGCAAAGCCCATGCTTACTAGATTGTTTGTAAATTGCTTTATTGATGCCTACCATTTAATTCTCAAGTTACTTTAATTTTGCATAGCGATCCATTCTCTGAAATAAAGTTAATGAGAGAAACGATGGACTCTCCAATCATAATATAAAATGGAAACCATGGAAATCATTGACAACATTTAAATATCCATGCCAATATTTGCATGGATTCAGAGAGCAATGAAATACATTCACAGAAGACAAATCCATCAGGAGCTATCAAGGAGAAAGATTAGGCCCTGAGTTTAGAATTCCCTGCATCCTGCTACAGCCTGGGCTTGCACTACTAAGGATTATTACATACATTTATTCTTCCTCTGCTAGACATTGCTAGGAAATGGGTAGATGGATGTGGATTCAGCCTAACATGACCATTTTGATGATTTTAGCTACTGAATGACTTCCCATTAATGAACACAATAATTAGCAACATATTTTTTTAATAACTGTGAGAAAAAAAAAATCAGATGAAGAATATAGTTATTAAGCCAGTGATTTTCTCAGACTTGTTTCTGTTTTCACACAAACCGGGTGGTTGTGGTTTGCTACTTTCTATTAGTATATCTTTCAAAGAAACTGTGAAAACCTAATGGTCATGTCAGCCTCATCATGTAACATATAATGCAAGAAATGGACAAAATCTCCTGTAAAAAAGTGCAGCTCTTGTAGAATGCTTCCTTTATTATTCTGAAAGAAGATATGGAAATGATTGTTCTGATTGCTTACTCTTTTCTAGAAATAACTGTAACAGCCAACTTCAGTAATGTATTGTGCCAAATTGCAATTATCACAGGTGTGGTATAAAGCCTAAAATATATAGACACAGAAATAGATTTCCCATTTTAGAAAGTCCTGAGTCTTTACCTTGCTGCAATTTCAAATAGCAAATAGATTTAGGGCTTTTTTAATGTTATACTAAAAATCCTCTTTTTGCACAATTTTTTCCTTTCTTCAAGATAGTTTTCTCCCCTTCGATTTCAACCCCCAAACTTCTATGACTCACTTAATGTTTACACAAACATTCCACACTTACAGCCACCACAGCAAAGACTGAAGAAGTGGCTGTCCACAGCTTTATCCAATATCAAAAGTTATTTCAATGAAAATAGAGTACAAAATTCATTCCCACACTTCACAACTAGATCTTTCAGAGATTGCAGCTTTTGAACAAAAGTATTATAAAACGCAGAAGGAACCCCTTGAGTTTTGATATTTGAGGAAATTGTCTCTCTTATAAGAGAAATTCTTATCTGAACCAAAGGGTTGAAATTGTCCCTCACATTTCTCTGTAAGCTTATAACTGTTTATAACATTCCATTTCAGTAACACATAAAGCCAAATGCATATTAAATTCACTATAAGCTGCTGAATCCCATGGTCTGGCAGACATGAGGCTGCCCCAATGCCATGGTCCCAGGTCCAGCCAGCATCCACACCAAGCCAAGCACGTGTCCTTGACTGGTATATGGTCCCTTGTCTACTGTTCCACAGTACATATGTACATTCTTACGTGACTGGCCACACAAATTAGCAGACAGAAGCGCTCACACAAATGTAGGTAGCTCAGACAGCTTCACCTCCAACAGCTCAGGATGAAGTTCTGTTGGTGGGTAATTTATCCACATAGTATGGATCCCTCCTTTAGATACCCAGTCTACTAATTTTGTGGACCCTGGATTCCTTGGTTGCCCAGTTTCTTTATACACATAAACACAAGATGCTGGCAAGCCTGACCCCCACATTCTGCAGTCTTCCCAGTTGCTGGCTTAGTCACCTGTATCCTCTCAGACCACTCAGATCTTTACACCTGCCCCAAGCCTCTGTTGCACTCAGCAGCTAGTCCAAGTGGATGTTGGCTAGCAAACACATTCCAGCAGGTACCACTCCAGCCTCTCAAGTTGCTGGCACAGGAGATACATGGTCCCTCTGACCTGCATTGCCCCATTCTGTCTGCTGACATCCATGTACATATGCATGTCATATGAAAATAAAGAGCCTTACTCAGAAAAATAGTAAAAAATGGAATTTAATGTGAGTACAGGACTGATCAAGGTGATCAGACATAACATATGGCCAATGAAGCATGTTGACCAGCAGCCTGATGAGTAGTACCTGGTTGGTTTTGTCTCTTTATCTCTCTTTTTCCCCATTCTTGTTACTTCACAAGCTACCCTCCTTTTCCTTTCCTTTATCTCATAATAGTTTTTTACAATCCAAATGCTCCCCCCCCTGCAACCCACACGAAATCCCCTACCTCTATGGGCAGTATCCACTGCCAGTCTGTAAAGAGACCAGGAGACCCTCTCCTCTTGACTGATGGATCTCAGTCACAGCCTAAGGGGCTGACACCCTCCTGAGATGCCTTGTGAGGGGCTGACCTGGAGGAAGTCATCCTCCTTCCTGCTTTTGTGCCTCAGGGCACTCCAAGTGTGTGGACATGACCTTATCTTCATAAAGCCTATCACTGTTCAAATCCATCTGAAGTAGGTTTTGTCTCTTCATTTTGTAGGTGTGTTGTGACAATACCGTGTCACAGGGCTGGGTGGGGACAAAGGCACATTTGCAATATGTGGAATCATATTTCAGTCAGCTGTTGCTTTTTGAGCAATTTGTATTTGGAAAGGAACCAGAAGTACATTTTTTTCTGTTTACTTATCCATGATATCTTCCTTGCACCTAAACTTTGTAATTCCTGTTCCTGAATTAAGTGGGATGTTGGGTTTATGGGATGAAGTCAAACCCTTTGAGATCCTCAAAAGAGAGATCACTTCTTCTGCCCAATTAAGTGCTTAATCTTCTTTTTGCAGGTCTAACTCTTAGCTGAAATTGAAAGAAGAATGGAGGATGCAGTCACCTAGGGCATGTCACCATCGAGACTCTGCCCCTCCTCATATCAGAGCAGTTCCAGGGAAATGGAAACAATTTATAGCATCTTAAGGCAGCTATCTAAACCAGGCCAGACTAATTACAGACCAATATCTCTCCACTGATAAAGGCAATACAGGGTGAAAAACTCAGATGTAAGTATTGTAGGCAGCATTTAATCTGATGAGTTTCACCATCAACTTAGACTCAATAGTTAGATGTGTAATACTGGAACTGGATTCTGCTGTGCAAAAAATTGAAGCCACCTGCCTTTCAGCATGTGCAATATGTATATCTCTCTCTATATATATTTATTTATTTATTAAATATTGCATGAGAACTGATGCTCTAGAAGATAAAACACATCTCTTTCAATATTTCCTTCATGAAATTAAAGGACCAGCAGGTCCTTAACATCAGCAGCTGCTTAATTCAAAAATGTTTGCGTTACTTTTAGAGCAGCAAAATCTTAAGCCAGAAAATTCCAGTCCAGAATTTTCAAGGGGAATATTTTGAGGTTTTTTTAAAGTGTGTAATTTTTTTCTTTCCAGTTTTTAGGGGATTCATTAATTAAAATCGATGAAGATAAGGTCAGAACAAAACAAAACATTGGCACGTCAAAAAAACCCCACAGTTTTCTTTCAGGAACAATATTCCTAACCACTAGGCTACTAATTCATGTTTTGCTTCTGTCACATGCCAAGCCAGGCCTGACCTGATAAAGACAAAAGTTTGGAGAAGCTAGGCTAAAGGCAATGTATGACCTAAGCAAGGGTGAAAATTTTGGAGCTGTGTTTGGAAATTCATGTTCAGTATTACTTCAGATACCTCCTTTATTTGATATGGACACTTAACTGTAGATTACTTAAAGGCAATTTTTTATGATGCTATATTATCAGTGGATTCATGAACAACATTTTCTTTTGTTTCTGTCCTTGGTATGCCCTACAAGTTTTGCTCCATAGTACAGTTCCTGTCACAGTTCCTGTAGGACTGATTTGGCAGCTGCCAAGATGCAGTCAGAGGTGAGCTCCATGATAGGGAAGTACTTAAGCACAGGTGACAGGCTGCACAGCAGCAGCAGCATGACATTTTATCTGAGATACAGACAATGCAGGCAGTAGCACATTGCATTTGATACACACAAGGGACAACCGTGGTAAGTGTGGCAATGTAAAAGTAAGTGCTTTGAAAGATTATGACAGGCAAAATCTGACTTTTATTAAGAAATGGAGTGAAAAAAGAATCTAATGGAAATTAAAAAAATGGATTCTATACGTTGAGATTAATTTCATCCTGCATTAAATAAGTTACATGCATACTGCCATGAAAAGCATTTAAAAATACTTTCCACATGAGAGTCCAGACTTTGAAAAGGTTTAAGTCTCTCTGCCTGATGTGCATTAAATTTGACCTTGTTCTATAAGGGGTAACACCAGTGCCGCTGACATGAATAAAAGTGGCAGTAGTAGGTTCCTATTTGACAGAAGCAAAAAACAGGTATCAGTCACCCATTTTGGTTTAAGTTTCCCTTCAGACATAGTAATTTCTGTGTTGTCCATGAAAAGGAAAATAAAAACCAGAATACTGAACAATGAAACGTTTTAGAGTTCCATAACTTTCCGATCCTTCTGGAAAGTCAGGAGTCATGTATTCAAGAGCACACACTATGAACCTCACATTGATTCATCATTTAATTTTATTTTAAAAGACATTGAAAGGAAGAAAATGAAGAGTAGGATGGTAGGTCATTGAGACCTACCACTGGCAATTATCTCTCTACTTTTGTTGATCTTTTTGCAGATCAATCCTAATGTTGTCAGTGAGTGGTTACACACCACAGAAGGGCCAGCAGTGGAGGTATGTTGGCTTTTTGCAGCACCAGTACCTCCCACAGCTGGCAGGATTTTGGACAAAAACATTTCTGTTATTCTGGAATACACATGGAGAGAAAGTAAAGAAATATATGTGATACTAGGTTTTTATTTATCTTCACAGTAATCTATATTCATGAAATTTATTCTAAGCGCAGCTGTCTGACTTTTCCAGCTATAAAGAAAAAAAAATACAGACGAAAAAATTAATTTTTGGCACATTTTTCTCTGATATCTGTGTTCTATAAGGGTCTGCATTTGATTATATAGAGGGTGAGATCCTTAACAAACATAAATCAATAAAGGTTGACTTAGAATAGGTATATCTATGCCACTTAATAACTAAAGCTTTTAAAATTTGGAAATTTGGACCTTGTGACATAGCCAGAAACACTGTTTTTTTTATTCTTTTAAACTACCAGTACATAAAAGGAAATCTGACTTCAGGATAAGGAGATGACATTTATCCTTTATTCTATGTTTCTTCTTTAGAGATTACATAGGTTTCTTTGTTTTCAGCCCCAGAACCAGTAGTCAGTAAACTCTAATTCTTCATTTTCCTGCCCAGCCACTCATTCCTTCAGGAAGACATCTCCAGAGCCCTCCTGCCCTAGTCTGGAGAATGACAACTTCCCTGCTCTGTTTTACAGGTACAATGTAGCCCATCATGTCAAAATATGATGGATTAACTGCAAAGGAAAGAACTGTGTACGTCACCAGCAAGAGATGAATAGCAATGCTGTGGGTTTCCAGGGAACTCCAGCCTGTAAATTCTCACTGCCATGAATGATAGGTACACCATCAGTCCCAAGTAAAGAAAAAGGAAATAAAGGGAAACAGCTTTCTGTAGGACACAGGCTTAGACAATTATTTTTACTTAGCTCTTTTAGCTATCAGAAGATATTCCATTGAATTAAAATTTATGGAGAATTTTTAGTTAACTACTCTGGCAGAGAGAGCTGATTGGAGCAAATATGCCTAAGGCACCCTCCTAAAAGTGGCTGAGTTCTTTAACTGCTCAGGACAACTACAAGTCTTATCCTCTGGAATTTTGCACTACTGCTAGCACCAGATTGTACTTCGGTAAGGAATAGGTGTTCGCTTTTTATTGCCTCACAGTGGCTTTTTTTTCACTGTGATTTACCAGAATTAGGAAGAGAGAAAATGTTTGCTTGCAGGATCAATGGAAAGTAAAAATAGAAAGCAAGAAAGTGAGAAGAACAAAATTTAAAACTTTAGCAGGAGAAAATCCTTGAAATCAGCACAGTTAAAAGAGTGAAATCATATATATATATATATATGTATATATATAAATAGCATTCTAATTAAGACACAAATGCAGACAGGAGACAAAGTCATAAGTAATGAAACCACTAAAACTTGTAGGAAACTGTTGAGAAGCACCAAAGGAAAAAAGGCAGAACCTGGTATACACTGAGTTAGAAGACATTTAAGTATCAATATACTAGGGGGAAAAGATACTATGATATTTCTTCTGAAGTGAAAATGTCAGGGTTTTTTCAACAATAATGAAAAAAGAACTATTTAATAAGTATTTTTCTTCAGTCTTGTAGTGTAATAACACAAAATACTTTAAATTTTAACTGTAACTCAGGAAAATATTTAATAACATCTTGTAAAGTGACATATTTCAGAGAAGTAGGACTATTAACTTTAATCTAAAGCTATTAAAAGAACTGAGAAAGTGTATTTATGCACCAATAAGGTTGATTTTCAATAAGTCCTGGATGTGAGAGAAGTTCCAGGGAATTGGAAGAATGCTAGAGTTTTATCAGTCTTTTAAACAGAATGGCCACATATTTTATGCTTGAAGTATATATATTACAAAAAACCATGAAAGTGATAATCTAGGACTTGAATGATTGCATTAACCCTCTTTAATTCTTTTTTAATGCCAATCAGCATGGGATTATAGAAAACACACTGTATAAACTAGCTTTTAATGTTATTATTATTTTAACTGTGGCTGTTAATAGCAATAATTTTCCAGTGAACTTTGAATTTAGAAGGTTCATATTTTATTTTAGAAAAAAAAAAATAGAACAAAAAAGTAAACCCAAAACAAACTAAAATATGACATATTACTTTAAATTGACTCTAGCTAACTCAAGTGTTTAAAAGGATGTTTTTACTAATAGTGTTCTACAGGCAATCAGTTCCTACCCTACATATCTTTGAATATTTTTAGTGCTGATTGACACTGAGTAGAAATTTGGGTAACAAAAATACATGCAACATCAAGAACAAATAGAAGAGTCCAGCTGTCTTTACTTCTGATCATAAATTAGCATCAGATAGTGGACATGCTATCCACATTTCTTTGTTTTGATTTCAGGTTCCTAAAAATGAAACACATTAATAAAGTTTTGATTTCAGTTTTATGATGGCTCCCAAAATCTCATGGGTTTTTTTAGGCATAAAAGATAATTCCTATATAGCCCAAGCTCACAGTAGTGTTGGGTCCATGTTTCTACCACCTCGTAGATTAAAACTCCCAATACTGAATAAACATTAAAAATATTAAGTTCATTTGATGATTACAAAAGTAGAATTTATAGATTGATAGAATTTAATAGCTTTATTATTTGAGTTTTGCAAAGTAAGGGGCGACATCTATAAATTAAGGAATTTCTGATTAAACCATTGAATAATGGTTAATAATTTGCTGTGTATGATGAACAACAGAAATTGCAATAAATTAAATTGTAATAATCTTAGGGAAGAAAAAATAAGGCTTAGGTAATTTTTAAAGTGCATTTTTCCTACTATCATTTAAATTCTAGGCATACTTAGAAGTTTTTATCTAGGAATGGGACTTTGCTACTTCTTGAATTTCAAAAACTTAACCAAGACAATAAAAATAATTACTTGATTTTAATGACTTAGAAATTTAGATGGCTAAGCTATTTTACCTAGGGTTCTTCCCCAGTGACTTGGGACTAAGACTGTTGTGCTGTGTGCTGTATTTCAGTAACTGTTCCATTTCCAAACCATTACTGATTCTAAGCCAAAGGTAGGTCCCATGCTGGATATTATCATGACATGGATATTATCATGGTGATTATCTCACAGCTTATAAACAAAATGCAGTTATTCTTTAGACAAAAGTGCACAATCTCATTTTTCTACTAAATTTAGGATCAAAGGAAAGATTACACAGCTGACACTTATTTATTAATCATTTGTAGGACACCATCTTATAACAACCCTGGGCTGATATGGACAACACAAATACAAAATAAAAACTGTCATTTCTCAGTTGTGCAGCTTTTCACAGTCCATGTATTCAGATAAATTAGTTGCCTTCCAAAGTGACCCTTCCCAAATAATGAAATACTCTACAAGCACATCCCTTTGTATTCCTGTTGAAAGCTCATGGTCCACTCTGTCAAATGCATTTAAAATGTTCTTTTAAAGACTTAAACTTTGATGGCTTTGGTCTAAAACTCTTGACTCATTGAAAATAATCTGGTTTTGAGGGGTGCAGACAGTTCTGACCTATGAAACGTCTCTTAGTTCAGATTTTTGTCTTGAATGAAGTGCAGCAAGCTTGACAAGCTCCAAAATAGGTATCATCTAAAATATGGGACACCTCAGATCATAGTACAGACAAACACAGGGCTTGAATTTAAGGTTTAGAGTCACTGACAGATTGCATGACTATGAAAACAAGATTTTTTTTTTTTTTTCATAGATTCTTAGTCATTAGTATTATTTAAATACTTGCACTTATTCTACTTGAGTGCAAGAGGCCAGTATTCTGTATTTCATTTGTTAGGGTACTCGGATGGGCAGAAGAAAAGAGATAAAGTAGGAAATTATGACTATTCTTAATGTATTAATAGAATGACTTTTCCCATTTATTTCTGTCACACCATCTAACAGCTGAAACATAACTTTGCCTTAATTTAGATCACACATAATTTTAAAAAGCTTGTTTGCACCCTCCTTCACTTCAATCTCTCATCTTTCATTTTTTAGCTAAGCATTGCACACATTTTTTCAGGTGAAGTCTTGCAATATTTTATATAATAACATCAATGTTTCCATTTCTCTGTTAAATATGCCTCTTACAGTCATTACAGACCTATTGCTTTCAGCTTATAAACACTTCATGAACACAGGAATGTATTCAGGTGTTATAAACTCCCATCTTATTGCAGATATTTATATTAGACTTGTTCATTTCATTCATGAATGTCTGTCATGATATCCCAATTTTCCTAAGGAGGTCTCCAACTCTGTGCATCACTAACCATAATTATCACCATCTTTTCTGCAGCATAGCTATTATTTCAATAATTAAGTTACAAGTTTTTAAGATTTGTGTCTCAATACTTGAGACACTTCAAGAGTGTCCTTTCAGCTTCCTAGTCTGACTTTCAGAATATGGTCTCCTCGCTTTAGCAGTTCCTTACCTCTTAAAATTCTGAAAATTATGTCCATTTTGTCCAGCTAAACTGGAAGCCTCCAGGTGGTGCCCCATATTTTTTTACTTTTTCTTTTTTCTAGTTGCAGTACATTGAGATTAGATTTGTATTTTCCTTGACTAAAAAAATTACTTATCAGAATAGATTTCATCTAGTTTGCTACAATTTCATTTTGATATTATCATGAAATTGCATTACATTTTCCATTTAACTCCATATTCCTTCATCTGTATTTTAAATTTAGTTGAATTTTACATGGTATTAAAAACCTGGCCTCACCATGCAGCACACTTTGCTATTAGAAAATTAACAAACTGATTTAAACAACAAAAAAGTCTAATATTACATTTGCATTTCTTTTAATAAATATTATATTTTAATATATTTTAATATTTAATACATATATTTTTGGAATTAAAATAGATTTTTGGGGATGTGGGGTAGTTTTACTTTTCCCATTGTGATGAAGTTCTTTATATCATTCCTGGGCATTTGTCCTTTCTGTGTTAATCCATTACAATGTGTGAAAATTTATTGAAAAAGAATGTAGCTAAATATGGACCTTTTCCTTTTTTTATTTTTTTTTTATTTTTAATCTCTCTTGTCATAGCAGAATGGCCTCATTTCTTCTGTCCTCATTTGCCAGGTTCCCCATTCCCATTCATGTGCTCTGTCAATCAAATTATTCTTTCTTTCCTGGCTCTGTATTAGAATTGAAAGTCTCTGTTTCAATTTGACAGGGAATAGAAACATTTTTATATCTGCTAGAATAGGGATAAGTTGTTTAGAAAGTCAGGAATTTCAGTTCCCTTCCATATAAGAGGCCTATCTTTGTTTCCCTTTCTCCCTGGAGTTTCTGTAAAACGCTCATCTTTAGATTAGTGTTGCAGAGGACATCTTTTAAAAATGCTAATAAAAGGTCCAGGTAACTATAGTTTCTGTCCTCAAAAAATATAAGTAATCATGATTACCTGATGAAAAAGTTGCATGCAGAAGAGCAGGGGTGGAAAGTGTTCTCTGGGTTAAATATATAGCACACAAAAAAAGATTTTGAAAAAATTTACCTTAATATTTTAGAACAGGGAATTAACTCCTGACCTATGGAGTCTGTGTGCCAATAAGGGTTTCCCTATTACTCTCAATAGGTACCCAGGGCATTTGTCCATGTAACCACAGGAGAAATAAGAAATAAGATAACATACATGTTCAAATCCTTCAGAAGGCAGGTACTAACAAAAATATATGTTTCCACAGCAGACTGGATATATAGATATACATAGATATATAAACATGCTAAATAATAGAAGTCTATCTTCATTGAGACAGGAAAGTGGATCATTTAAAAGGGACATAGGGAAAGAAAGTTGCAAAGAGGAAATTAGTCACTATTTTAAAATAAGAAAAAAAAATTACCTCTTGAGTATTTTTAGTATTTATTTGCTTTATAAAATTGAGTATTTTTTTAAGTTGTCAGGCATCCTCAGCTCTATAGAGTGCTCTGCTCTACAAAGTGACCTTTTGGCATTTTTATTGTGCCCTATCCTCATCAAGCACCTGCTGCCATTGCTTTTCTTATATTTCTTCAGTTACATTACAGGTCCACACTGCACACTGAAGTCATTGAAGTAAATTTAAACCTGCTAAGAAGCTGCTCCTTGTACAGTTAAAATGATCCACTTGCTATGCTTTTAAGATATTTGCTGAGTTATTTCATTTATGCTATGCCTGTGCATGGCAGCTAGACGTATAATTTAACCTTTCACTAAAGTCTTGAAAATGTCTGTAATATTTCTGCTCTGCATAGAAGTAATCAAAGGTTGTAAATTCATTTTTCATGTGCAAAACCCCAAATCCCACTAAGTTTGCTTTAATCAAAAAATGATCACGGACTCTGACATACAGACAAAAGATGACATTTTCTAACATGAGTTTAAAAAAATTATCTGAACACCTGGCATCCACATTTAAAGAAATATATATGCATCAGACAAAAAAAAATATTCTAGCACCTAGATCCTCTAGAGAAAAGATGCAGGCTTACAGTCCTTCAGTCAGGTCAGAAAGTAGCCAAAATCAAAGACTGGTACTATGAAGAAAGAAGAGAAAACATTTGCCTGTAGAATATCTGAGTTCAGACAGGATGGCTAAATTCAGCTGTGTGTGGATAAAAAAAAGAACAACTGACTTTAACTTGGTGTTTCATTAAAAAAAACTAAAATTAATAAAAGCACTTAGAGGAGTCGTTCAGTTTTTTGATAGTATCTGCTTATTGTATTAGCTCGTTCAAAAAGAACAGATAAGTGTTCAGCCAGTTAACTTGGGTCTTCCCTTGGAATAGCTGGCAATAGACCACGGGGACACAAAGCATTGCTATCACTCTCCTAGTTGTGCATAGGTAAAGGAATAGTGAATACAGGAGGAAACAGTCCTTAGGTACAGCTGGGATGAAGGTCTGAGCAACCTGGTCCACTGAAAGGAGTTCCTGCCCATGGCAGAGGGGTTGGAAGTAAAGACCCCTTCCAACCCAAGCCATTCCATGATACTATGATTCTATGTCAAATTTGGATAATATTTGTTATATGACCTAGACCTGTTCTTTGGGTGTATCCACAAATGGCTGTGTTTTATAACCATGTCTTCTAGAAGTGAGAGACAGGATTGGTGTTTAGTAAAATTGTGTCCTGTTGCATTTAAGTAGGCATGGATGATTCCTTCCTGTGTTATTTTTTGTGGTAACTTATGTGAAAAGTAGGAATATTTGAAAAACCCTAAAAATGAAAGCTGCAGATTCTCTTAGTTAGTTTGAATTAGTGGAACTGGCTATATATGAAGGAAGCAATACAGATTAAAGACCCATCTGTGTCAGGGTGCCTTCAGGTTTTACTCTGGAAGAACAGATCATTGCTTGGTTTTCATTAATTTTTTTTTCTTTTGTGTTTACTGTAAAATCCACTTTGAATTCTTTTTCCTTTACACAAAATGTTTGAGTAATCTGCTCATACTTCTCTGTATGTTTCTGTCTCATAGATGGCCCTCCCTTTTTAGATCATTTACAACCAAAAGATTCTTCAAGTTCTTAGTCAAAGACTGTATAACTTAGTGGGAAAAGTTCTTTGCCACTGTATCTACAAAGGATCAGTTTAATAAAATCCTGTATCCATTAAATTTCTTATACCTACCATGTCAGCATATTTTACCAGTAATTGAAAGTAGTAAGGCAAATATGATCTTCATGCATTAGGCCTTCTAATATAGAATTCTCTTAACATGACTAACAGAGTTGTCAGCATCCATACTTATTATGTGAATATATATCAATTACAATGGCTGTACTGCTACCTAGTTGTTAGAAATATATTTTATATATACATATGTATATACATATACAGCAATATTTTAAAAAATATAAATAAACTGAAATATTTAATTTGGAACTTCTCCTGTGGGCCAGCTACTTTACATAGCATACATTTTTTTTCCAGGTTACATATTTACTCAGTCATCGGAGATACTGAAATGTAGGTAAACAATGTAGAACATGTTTTGAACACTAAGTTATTTATAGCAGTGGAATAATTTTCTAAGCCCTTGTAGCTCTAGCAAAAGGTATGTACATCATCAGCTGTGACAACACAGAATTTACAAGCAAATATGCAACATATATATTTCTGAACATACTATACACTTTGTTGAATGAGGGGTTAAATATCAGAAAATCTGTTTAATTTCAATTACAATTTGGAAAAGCACCACAAAAAGAAACATATTATTTAGTATATAAAGAAAATAGCCTGGAAAAGCAAAAAAAGTTAGACTCCAGTTTCGAAATCATTGGCTCATTTTTTAGATGAACATAAACCCTCTGATTCAGTATGGGGTAACCCTTCATTAACACTGAAGCCAATAAGATTACTCTCTGGCCCTTTGTCCTTATCTTCTGACAGTGCTGTCTTCTGAAATAGTGTTGGAACTGATACACAGCCTCAGAGCCAGCTCTGGGTAGGCACATTTGTCTTTGTATGTGAAATACTTTCTCATATCAATACATATATTTAATCTCTTTCAGAATATAGAAATATTTACAACATATTTAAATCTATAGATTTATATTAGATTAACATAACCTAGTCTGCATTTTCTAGGGCATGTCATTTGCTTAGGTATTAATAGTTTCGAAATAACAAAAGCATTATTGTATCATAAAACCCACAAGAAAATAAATGCAAATCTTGATTGTCTATGCAAACACTAATCTCACATTCTGCTTTCACATTTGAATTGAGAAGTGTAGGTTTGCTTTTGAATTGAAATGCTATTGATGTCAGCATGTGCTTATCAGCTCAGGATAGAGAAGTTGCCTCCGCTCCCAAGCTCTTACAATTTGCAAAGAGGTTGTTGTCTTAAATGTTGGTGGTTTTTTTCCTAGAAGAGACAGCTCATTAGAACTCATTACCAGCCAGCAGCTGTCACAGAGCATGGATTTCAAACTTGTGGCAATACATCCCTTCACAAAATGTTTCTCCAAAATATGGGGATACAATTTATATTGCCATTACCCTCAAAAGGCATTTTATGGTGTTGCATTTACATCTTTTGCTCTGCTTAAGAAATTTCTGAAATTCTGTAGTTTAAACTTTTGTTATGGTATTTACTCCTTTTAACACATTCCTTTTAATTTCTGCCACTGAAAAATTGTAAACCAAAAAATTATATGAAAAGCAAAATATTTCATCACCAAATTCTGTCACAAAAACCAGAAGAAAAGTCTTTAATTTCATTCTCCTGACAGTCTTTTTTGCAAGGAAGGAGAGATTCCAGGGAATTCATTGCTTCAATCAGTGAAAGAAGTGAACTTAAGTGAGAGAAGGTTGACCAGAAAACTCCCATCTGAATCATCAGACACTGAAAGGTTAGTGTGTTATATTGAGGAACAAAGATGTCTAGGGAATATTAGCAATGCAACTTCAGAGTTAGTAACATTAATTCAATATTTCTGAACAAGTGTATTCCAAAGGTCTTACCTCTGAAAAGGATTTTACAGCTCTTACATTAAAATTTGAAAAAATAGGATTGTTATTTGCAGACCTAGAAACAATATAAGATGATTTTATTATTTGAACATTTCTTTCATCTCTGAAAAAAATTAAATGAAGAATTTTACACAGTGTGGCAGGTCTAAGTGTTGAAACCACAAAAACTACCATGGTGTCATATCAAATATTTTACATTCTTAAGCAGAAAGTTATTTTAGGGACCAGTAACCAGCATTTTTCTATTGACAGAGCACTTACTAAAATCTGAAGACTCAAGAATGCCTACAGCAGGCTATAGGCTCAATAAGAAAATAAAAAGAGCTTGCAATTTCTCATATAGTTTGTTCGACATTTTCTGAAAAAGAGACAGAAATGGCCTGATTTATAACATCTCATAATGCTGATGACACTTTTTCTGCATTTCCTTGATCCTTAACATCAGTCCTTCTTTGTTTTGGTGTGGGTTTTTCTTGTTTACAAATCTGTTCTACAGTTCTGTTATCTGTTTCTGCTTGATATAAAGCAGATAGGTGTGCCAAATTACTGTCTTCCAAAGGAGAAAGGTGATTTGTTCTCTTGTTGACTATTTTGACTCTTAAACAAATGTTTTCTCATTTTACCATCTGCCACGTGCAGAATATTTAAAGTGTGTAACTAAAGAATTCTATTAAATATTTTATACAAAATAAAAATCCCAATAACTATTATGCGTGATTGCCAAAACTTAGGATAAAAGAAAATAGTATAAAATATTGAAGAAAGGTATGTTATTAAAGCACTTTTTTAAGTCTGAATAAACATATTTGGATATTTTAAGGAAAAAAAGTGTTACCTACTTTGTCAATTGAAACTTGCCCTTGGGTTAAAAAAAAACACAAACCAACAAACCTCCCCTTGGAGTTTCTTTAATTTGACTGAACAGCTCATTTGTTAAACTTATCAAAAACATGACTCAAATAAAATATGTATGAAGGCAATCACAATAAGCTCCTAAAACTTGTGATGCACGCCTGTCATATTAACCTAATCATAGAAACAGCAAGGATGATTTATGCTTAAGTAAGGTTGTATACAGGAATATCTTTTCATCTCTTTTTCTCCATGATCCTGTACTTAGGACATGTGGCAGATCCCATACCAACCATGCACAGCCAGAGGCTTTCCAGAGAAGATTTCCAGAGCAGATTTCCAGTGGACTGCCAGTGACAGGCGTTGCAGCTGGGATGAATTGCCAACACCCATGGAGATGTACTGCCTTCCTGATCTGCACCTGTAGAAGCCAAGTGCTGCAGGTTGAAATCTGAAATATTTTGCTCAGGGAACCAGAATGGTGGAATGCTTCAAGGTTTATGTTACTTGTAATGGTTTGGTACATATCCCCTAGTCAGATATATATATATCACTATGCAGCCTCTGTAGCCAAAGGAAAGAGCAGGGCATCTCCAACAGGTGATTCAGCTACCCTGCAGATGACTCCCAATACACCAATACAAGCAGATAAGAAGATTCTGCCCCTGAACACCAGCATACTTAAAGTGAAGATAAGGAGCATGGGAATATGCCACATTTTTCTTATTTCCTACATTTTCAAGGAAACTAATGAATCAAATTAATTTATATGAAGATTTTGGTCCTGTGGGAGGTGTTAGGAATGCTCTAAGTACATTGGCCAGACAGAGGGCTTAGGCAGACAGACTTCTAGCTTTTGAATCCTTGCCAAACTATGTAGGACAACTTGTGACCATGAATATTAAGTCTAAGCCATAAGCTGAGATAGGCAGAGTATATTGACCTCTGCCAATATGCATTTATGTCATTTATAGGAACTCTAAAATAAAAATAATGACATCTGCAGGGTACAAGTCTTTCCACAACAAAGTGGCCTTTAGATCATAACTTAGGCATGTTAAGTCCTTTCCTGATACCTCAATTTATGTAAAATGCCAAAGATCGCAAAGGCAATCCATGTCAGAGAAAGGATTTGACCAAACGCCTCAACTCCTGAGCTAATATTTAAAATACTCTACAAATCAGTCTATCTTTTTGACAGTTCACTATGTGAGAAAGTAATTTACTTCTAGGCAAAACATGTTCCAGATGGTTTGCATTTGTAACTATGCTTGAGGAAGAATTATGGGAGCACTTCTTTGGCTCCCATGGAAGAATTAATGATGAAATACTTCCCATTTATGAGTGTCTGGACCTAGTATCTATATACAGTTTTCACTTTCTACAGTCAGATTCATACCTTTTTTTACCCCAGCTACCCTTGATGGAAATCATGTTGCTTAGGCATGGACACAAAAGATTTTTTTCCTCATAAAAAAAGGTATCTGAAACTTAATTTCTTTAAGGCCAGAATTTTGTTACTGCAAATATACTAAGCAATTTTCTGTTGAATTTTCCAAAATGTGGGACTGTTTTTAAATTTGTGTGAATAAGCTTAAAACATTGAATTGAAAATATGGGGAAATGTAAACAAAGGGAAAACCAGATTTTTTTAACATGTCCTTCAAAGTACGTGGTGTATACCTAACTAAGACAGCGCAACTGGCCTTGGCAGAGGTTGGATAACGTTGAGAATATGAACTTACAAATCATTTATTTCTTGTACCCTCTGCAATTAGTACTGTGGCTGTTACTGCTCCTTTTCTTATTTCATTACTTGTTTTCATCTCAGCTTGTAATTTTTATCTTTTTTGCCTCCAGTTTTCCTCTCCAGCCTGCCACAGGGAAAGGGAAGGGCAGGGAAGGGACAAGGGAGAAAGCAGCACATTGGTTTGGAGTTTTTCACTGGGAAAACTAAATTGGAGAGTGGCATTCCTAAAGCATGACCATATATAAGTGAATTTAATGTGATTCAAAATTTAATATCAATATACTAATTATAATCTAAAGGTTTGATAATATTTCTTGTGATAATTCTGTCTTGGATTTAGTTTTTATTAAGTGCTATTCAACAGTTTTACACTGTGTAAATAAAGAGTATCTTTCTCAGCTTTATCACAATTTATGATTTCTTTATAGAGATTAAGCAGTTTGTGAATCCTTTTTCAAAAAACTATTCACAAATCCCTAACAGGACCTCTGATAGGGCGAAAACAGTAGTGTTTACTTTGAAGTAGAGGCAGCTGAGAAGGGTAATAAAATCTTGGGAGACAGGGGAATATTATTTTTTACATTAAGCAGATTATTTTTTACAATAAGCAGATCTATTTGGCCACAGTGAAAGACTGGAAATTTCAAACTGATAAGGGAAAACAATGACTTCTAAAAAAAAAATTATCAAAAATTCATTGCAACAAAAAGTTATTTTCTGAATTTTCAAAAACGTGAAACTTGTTAAATGAAATATACAGTGTTGCATCAGAAAAAAAGCCAAACAAACCAGGAGGAAAAAATGAAACCCTAACTTTTTATTAAAAAATAAATTTGTCTTTCATAAAATGTATATAAAACAGAAGTTAAAATTGGTAATAAAACATTCTGTTTCTCTCTAAAGCAGTTTTCTTTAAAAATCATTCATGTTCCTACTCCTGTTCATACAATGAGTAAATTGTTTCACAAAATACATTAAAAAATATCCCTTATTACCCAGCCCTGGTTCTGATTGAAATCCCTGACTGCTTTGGCATGTTGCAGTAGCAACGTCTCTCCTATCACTTATGACTTGAACTGTTAAAGAAGAGGTTATATATCACAAATTTTTTCCACTGTCTCTCTGTGGAAGTAAATTTTAATCTTTAAAGTATTTGAAAGCTCTATGACTAAACAAAGGAATCTGTACAGAAGGTGATGCAGGAAATTAGCCTTGTATGAGAAAAAAAGTAGACAAGACTTACTGAACATTAAAGTAAATTAAAAAGATTCCTTAAAGTAAATTGTTTTGCAAACTATTAATAAATATAAAGAAATTATGATTTATGCTAATGACATTAAATGCTTGATTTATTTTTCAGGCTATTTCAAAAGAAGGCACTGGAGACCAGTTTATCATGGTGTTGTTGATACAAAACTTCACTGCCTTGTATGGATTTTCAAGGTCCTGTTACAGGTAAGTATTTTCTTATTCCGTGTAATATATTTACAATTAAAGATTGTAAAGTACTCATGTGCATTCTGGCTATTACTCAAGCTTTGGCAAAATACCAACTTGACTATGGAATTGAGTTTATTTGACTAGAGAAAGTAGCAATATGTCTGCAATTTTCACACTGCTGTTCATGCCTTTTTATATGGAGCTCCAGCTGCCTCAATGGGAAAATAAGGGCTGTAATTCATTGTAAGGGGAAAAACATCAGACACACTTCTAGTTATTGGGAAGTGTGTTTTGTAACATTTGGATCCTCTTCTGCTGCATATCTTCCTTTCTCTTAGCAGAAACCTCATAAGCATGAGGTTTTAAAATTTATTTAAATTTCTACCAAAGAGCCTAGAGCCAAATATCTATGTCATATTCTTCAAGTCATAAGCCTAAATTTTTAATTATTTCTGACTTGGGTGTTTCTTTTCTATTAAATTAGCCTGAATAAAATTTTGCTTATTTTTTTATTTCTTTTAAGGGAAACTTTTCATACAAAGGTCCCAGAACCCGGCACATGGAAAAAAAGAAATCATATGACATCAGCTGAAAAGATGAATATTATGATATTTTAAAGCAAATAGTCACAACTATCTCTGCCATCATGCCACTCCTTCCCCCTGCAGAAAGAACCAAAAAACCCCAAACCAAAAAACAAACAAAAAACAGCCACAACCTCTTAGAGAGAAAACAGATAATGTAAAATGTTTTGGAAAATACTTTTTTTGGAAACAAGCTACAATTTATGTACTGCTCTTTATCAGTAGATATCAACCTCTCTCAGAAAAATCTATTTTACAACAAAGGAACTAAGACATAATAATATAACCTTGTTGCCTAGGGTCAAAAGTCTTGTTCAGCAGGACATCAGAACTTAAATCCTTTTTGAAGACAAATCATTGACTAAGACCTGCAGAATCCAGGATTAACCTGTGTGATCTTTTTGTTTGTGAGGCAGAAAGTGTTAGTGGCTAGACGCAAATATCCATTTCAAGTTTTCCAACAGTTGTTAAAGAAAGAGAAAATAATTTAACAATGTGTTTCTAAATCTGGTTGATTTACTGTATTCTGTACTTCAGAAGAGCTTCTTCTGACAATTTGGACTGTTGTGAAATACTGCTCTTGAGGGATTTCGCACACAAAAAACAGTATAAGCAAATTGAAGATATCCTTGTACTTTTACAGCATACAATATTCAGGTCCCAAGTCTTTACCTAGCCTTAGTTTTGGACTTACAAGTCTCCAGTTTCTTAAAGACTATTTCAGATGAAAAATATTTTGTAGTATGGGGATTTTATTAGTTTTTGTTGAACTTAAGCTTCTCCAGATGAGGAAAAAGATGGTGAAGCTGGCTTCTAATACAAACTCCAAATGGTGTAGGCAGCAATATTTTTTAAGCTCTTGTAGTGCTAGGTTATAAGTTGGTGATGACTTCGTGAATGTACTGGTATAGTCCAAGATAGTTGCTTACTAGTCACACGTGCATCCAAAACTTTGTCGCGAAATTCCTTATAAGCATTGGGGGTTCTTTTTAGAGTAAAACAAATTCTTATTTTATTTCTGAAAGAAAAGTAGAGAATTAAGGATAGAATTGGGTTTCGGACTGAGAAAATGAGATGTTGTGTCTCTATTTGGCTTTTTATTCACAGACCTATTGTGTGGTCAGGATAGAGAAAGATTAAACCTATTTATTTTAAGATTTCTTTTTTGTGTGTTCTGTGACTTTATACCCCTTCTCAAAACCTCAATTTTGCCACCTTCTTCTTGATCTAGTTATTAGAAACTCAGATTTAGCAAAAAGGGAACAAGCAATAAATTAATAGGAAAACAAATATGACACATATTATGTTGTTACATAATGAAATCAGAGCCTTGAATAAGCATTGTAAACAAATATTGTCTAGATTCAGTTTATGATTTCAATGGATAGTTTTGCACATTGTTGCTTGAGGACAAAGGAGTTCAAACAATAATTGAGGAAATTTGACAAGGTCACACAGAATGTAGGAACCTACAAACCCAGCTGTTACCAGCGAAATGCCTGGCTATTCATTTTCCAGGCAAACTGATGGAATTAAGATGTAGATTAAAGTCATTTTAGCTCAATTGCTTTCAGTGGAATTGGACTGATCGTCACCACAGGGAACTTCATATGACTGAAGACTGTGTATTCCCATTTTCTGCTCTTGTTCCTTTTCAAGTCAGTGGATCTTTAACCTATGAAGTCCTTTGTTGCAAGATAAATATGTGATATTAATCAATGGGATTTGCATCAGAGAGGTGTATTGCACGATTTGTTTATGCAAATAGCATAAGAAGTGAACACTCCAAGGGCAAACAGTAAGCGATGTTTGATTGGAGCTATTTAGACCGACATGAAATGCTGTTAAATAAAATAATGCCATGTGACTTTTAGCACTAGATTAATCAAAAAGGTTAATGTGTCATTTAAGCAGAAAGAAGGAACAAATAGCATGTCTATTTATTGTTTATGGGTAGGAATATTATTTCTGTTGTTATACTTCATAACAAAATTGCAAATAATTGTCCATGATCTTTTGAAAGTGGTCAGATACCAAATAAATGTGTTCAAAGAATAATTTCATAACAGTAAGCTACTATTATGAAAGAGCAGTGAAAATTAATGTATCTTCATATGAAGAATTAATTACTTCAGTGATTTCATACAGAAATGCTGATATGAGCAAAGTGAAAATTTAATAATTCACTGACTAATAAATACAATCCTGAGGGAAAAGCCAGATTTTCTTGAAATGTGCCAGATACTTTTCCTGTCTTTCTTAGCAAGGAGAGCATGAAAAGTTTATCTCTTCAGTTTCATTCTCATTTCCACTGAGGTCTTGTCTTCTGCTAGACGCTTGAACAGACATTTCCTTTGTTATTTTTACACGTATCTTTGTATTCAGTCAGATGAAGTTTAGACAGCCAGAATGATTCAAATCTTATTTAAGTGTTATCATCAAAAATAAGTTACATAATGCACAAGGCTTTTTCTTGAGGCTTTGACTATTAATATTAACTTCTTTCTTGTTCAATGCATTAATTATCTAGTCTAGGAGCTGAAACACTGTCTTCTAGTTTAGATGACCAGTTACACAACAGTGTAATTAAAAGTAAAATTTTCCTGGTATTTTTCATGGCATACAGTGACACAATTATTTTATTCCAGAAACTCAGAAAATTACCCATTCCCTGCTCCTCACTGATTCAGTCTTGCACAGCTTTTGCACCCATTCAGCTAGCAAATTTCCTTCATTCCTTTGTATCCCTACCTCAGACACTATGATAAATAAGGTTAATAACTGTGTAAATAAGATAATTCTATCGATTTGTTTCATTTCCACATGAAAAGTGAATAGTTACTATACAAAACCTTCTTCCTCAGACTTGTCAAGTGTTTTGATTCCCAAGAAAAAAGAGCTATCCATTCCTCTGCCCCTAAGTTCCTTACAATCACTAGCATTCTGCTAATTGCAGTTTGTAGAACTCTTCTACTGTAGAATGGAAGCAATGGTGAAAATAGTAACTTGTGCCCCTGCTCTCATAAATTACTTGACCCAAATAAACTCTGAAGAAATTGCAGTGTAGAAAAAAATCATTATTAACACAGCAATGTTTATTTCCTCAGTTTCAATGATTCAGTCTTACTGCTTTATATTGCTTGATCACGTAAATCAGTTGTAGTTTAAATCAAGTCAGAGAGCCAGTGACATTTTGCCTAAAGAAACTCTATAATAGAGAGAGCACTCCGTGGAAACTTATCCATTGTTCATAATGAAGAAATATAGCTATTTAGTAATATATGGTTTGCCATCTTGAAATAGATCTACATTTTGTCAAATTATTTGTCCTGTAGTCAGCACCAGACTTTTTACAAGTGTAGCAACATAAAAAGTGTCCTTGCACAGGTGGGAACTCATCCTGATGAGAAGCTTTGATAGAATTGTTCCCAGATGTCAATATCAGGTTCCACTGATGGAGAATTATCACCTCCATAGTACAGGAAACATAAGATGGAAGTGGTGTTTGAGCTGTAGGTGCTCTGAATTGGAACAGCTAAAATAGGGACTGATGCTGTCTTTCCTGGACGATGCTACCCTAAAGCAAAATTGAATTAGTGCTAAGTGCTGCCATCAGCTACTGAAGAAACAGACTTCATATTCCCAAACTTGTATTGCAGGGGAACAAACACCCTCAGATGGCTTAAATGTCTGATTTGTCTACCTTGGGATTTGCAAGGCACATTTCTGCAAGGCACTAAGACTGGTGTTCTTTATGATCCCAGTGAAAAGATCACTCAGATTCAGCAAGGTGCTGCTTAAAATACCATTCATTGGAGCTAACACTGCAGGGAAAAAGAGAATAATATAGATAATCTTACATGCCTTCAAATGTAGGGAACAGTTGTATATCATTAGAAAGACCTCTATTCAGGGAACAACACATAATGCAGATCCCATCTGTTTGATGGCATTTTGGTCTTTAGAGCTCTTATAGGATATTCTTAGAAAAGAACAATCCTATTAATCATTTCTAGCATCAAACAAAAGGATGTTCAAATGAGAACAGGCTGCTTCATTCTGAGATAAATACAAGCACACACAGGTGGTGTTACTGCTGATGAAAATGGCAGCTGCCTACAGGCTCCTTCATTTCCAGTTCCAGCTATGTGTACCCTGCAGCCAAGGGATGTGCACAGCTCAACGCAGTGTTGAAGGAAAGCATCAGAACACAAATTTGAACAGAAAAGGCCTGCATCTTCTCAGGGAAATTCTTATGTGGAGCATTAATTCTTTGGCGGATGATGGTTTTTCTGATGGACTCACCACTGGGTTACCTGACACTTCTACCATTAGCTGCTGTGCTTGCTGATCATGACATTAATGTTTCAAATGTTCAGATGGCAGATAATACTCTGTGCCTGCACCTCAGTCTCCACCAATTTTTCAATATATTCCAGCTGTATTTCATGAAGATAGCATCCTCTACCAATGACTTAACCCATCTTTTCTACCTACTGCTGCAAAATTCATACAGGCACATAATAGTCCCCTATGCCATATACACATGAATAAAACTTACCTCTTCCCCTACCTCCATTAATCTTAACTCTAATAAACTGCCCAGTACTCTGCAGCTCACAGCCTCATAACTGCTCCATATTCACTATGGCAGCCAGGTAAGTGTTTCATTTGGACACAATTCTTTGGCAGCAATCTAATTTTAATTAAGTACTGTGATAAAATTTGCCCTTCCAATTGTATCAGACAGTCTGTATTTCTTGTCATCATGGAATGTTATTGTAATGACAACAAAAAAATTTAAATCTAATTCCTCCAGAGCATTTACAGTTAAATATAATGTTACTTCAAGTTCATTCTATCTTGGTTCTTCCCTTTTCATCTTTAGAATAGTCTAGTATTCTCCTTGTTCTAATGAACATCTAGTTTACCTCCATGACAAAAGTACCAATGCAATATATTATAACACATTTCATCTTGGATGTCTGCACATGACACTTTAAAATTTGTTGCATAATTCTCCACTCTTATTGCTTATGCAAACTTGCATCTTTGCTCTTTAGAAGCCACTTATGAACTGAATGAGTTTCCATTGAGGTCCCTGAAGACACTAAATTTGAAAAAACCTCAACCTAAGGTTCATATAGGATCTCAAACTTGACAGTTTCTGTTCAGTAAAGACCTGAGGCAGCATTTTAAAATGGTTTAATTTGCATTTTATGGCATCTTATTAGTAATAAACACATTTCAAATATATATAGCTAATATATGCTAAGGAGTTTTTTCACATATATGTTTTGTGAAGCTTTCTAAATTGTAAATTTATTTTTTCACCTTTTGTGTTATAATTTCATTAATTATTCCTGTCATTCTTTATAATCTCACATATCCAACTCTTGATGGTCTGAAGATTTAATCAAATTAGAGAATCATAGAATGGTTTGGATTGGGAGTGACCTTTTAAAATAATTTAAGAGCGTGACGTGGACTCTCTCATAGCATCTTCCACTAGTCAAGGTTGTTGTAAGTTCCAGCTACACTGACTTTAAACATTTCCAGGAATGGGTTACCCACAGCTTCTTTGGGCAGTCTTTTCCAGTGCTTAACTACTCTCATAATCAACTGGTTTTCAAGGGCAGATTGTCTGGTCATGGCTAATTTTTCGTTTACCAGTAATTCTCAAGTACTTCTTTCAATCTATTCATCCCCACCCAGTACTATACTTGTACTGACTGTAAAGAACAATAAAGAACTTTCTGTTTTCTCTTGCTTTATTTGGAACTATTGCAAACCTCTTGTTGGTGTAAAGCTCAATGATTTGCCTACTAAGTTTGATGAAAGTGCCAGTGTAAGTTCAAAAAAGAGTTCAACTTTTGTTTCAGTAAAAAACCACATGTTTGATGAGAAAACCTTCATTCTGATAAGAATATATCTTAGGGTTTCAGATATAAAACAAACATACTTCCAAAACCAGAAAGAATAATTGATTAATAATGGCTTAAGTGGACAGATTATTCCCTCTTTAATAAATGTGTCCAGAAAGTAACTCCAGCAAAATTACAATGGCAGCTGACCCCAAACCTTAGTGATCCTACTGGACTGCAGGTTATATCTTATTTCTGGCATGTGTTTCAGTTAAAGCAGTGTGAGTTCATCTGACAGCAGTAATTGAGCATTCTGGGGAAGCAGAATCAACTAGTTTAGATATTGTTTCTTCCAGAATGAGAGTGAAAAGAATAACCTTGCATGTCTCTCCATGAAACTAAGCATTCCAGATGGACAGGATTTGAATCTTATTGTCTCAGGAAAATGAACACTGGAGTTAACACTTAGAGTAATTTAGCTGACTAGCAAAATGACTAAACCATTTTGAAGACAAAAGTTCCTTGCTAAAATTGTTTCCACATTTTCAAATGTTATTTTCCCAATGCAAATCATAAAATATACTCTCTATGTTTCTTATTTGCAAGTATTTAAGAGAAATGTAAACCAGAATTAGATATAATTAATTTTTTTTGCTTTTACATTTGCTTCTACAAAAATATCTTTAACTGAAGAAAAAATCTAAACCATCAGAAATACTGCCATTGCATAATTTAATATTCTTTGTTGATTTCATTTTCATTGAAGGTTATGGTGCAGAGAGTCCTACTTTACTTAACTAATTATAGTGGCTACCACTCTTTTTTCAATTGCTAAATGAAGAAACTCCACTCATTAAGTACAAAAGGAAGGAAGGTGTGAAAAGAAGGAAGGAAGGTGCGGAAGGAAGGTGCAAAAGGAAGG
>CM031859.1:35981148-36032690 GCA_018697195.1 Certhia americana
GGGGGCTACAGGGCTTTTTTTCCATTCTGAGGAATAATAAAATGTATCAGATGTTATCTTCATGGGGATTGTAAATCAAGTCACAGACATTCTAATTTTATTAGCAGCAATTTGCCTAACCACAACAAATCCTGACTGATCTGGGTTTACCTTTCTAACTAATGAACCTCTTTATGTATCTGCAAAAACTATGGCCAAAACTTATAACAATTGTTTTTAATTATGTATGCATTGAACAAGAATTATCCCTATTTCTTTTCCACGCTAAGGAAGCATTCTCTTTTTTAAGAGCAGTTTACATAACCATATTGATACTTTTTAACACTAACACACTCTTTAAAATTAGCAGCCAACCCATCTGAATGGGGATTTTTTCTTCAAGGTAATAACCACAGTCACCTTTATGATGGGATTTGTGAGGACACACGTCTTCTCTTTCTAACTAAATAAAAGTAGAGTCTTATGACCAACTAAAGCTTTTTCCTGAAAGGATTACCTGAGGTATGTGATGCTTTAAAAATTGTTTCTAAACATCTGACACTTCTATTAAGTTAACAATTTACTGTTCCTACTAATGGGATTGTTATGCTGTCCATTTTTAATAAGTTTTCTCTGAAATGCTTTTTCCAGCTTGTATATTTTTGTAATGTTACTGTTTTATATCTCTATTTTAATATATTTTTATTGTCTATAATTTAAATATATTTTTAGATTTAATTTTTTTTTTTGGCTTTAACAACTAAAGTGGATTAATTTTGTTATTTCCCTATAAAGCCTTTTATTTATGCTTTTTATTTTGGTTTTGTTCAGATATTAGTCTTTTTTGATTTTAAGTATTGGAGTAATAATAGTGCCATCTCTTGCTTTTCAAATGATTGTTTGCTGCAACAACTTAAACAACCTAACATATCCTGTTTTGATTTTAAAACTCTTTTTGAAATTCTTCTTTCCTAAAATTCTTAAAATATCTAATCAAACAAAATAAGTTATTTTTTAAAATGTTGTTTACAGACAGGCTTACATTTACTGCTGTTAGTTCTTATTTAGATTTGGCAAAAAATAGCTACCTTCTTCACTTACTCTCTTATAATACGATTTTAAAATGTGGGGGTTTTCTTTTTTTATATGAATGCACAGACATACAGAAAGTACATATTTAGCTATTAAGATTGTTATCTTTTCCATAACTTTTAAACAATTGATTCTAGTCATTATTGTTATTAAGTTTTTTCCAGGTTTTTTTTTTTTTTTTTTTTTTTTCAGATGAGTAGTTGAACTGAAAAATCAATTATTCATAGAGACCGAGTCCAGATAGATTAGATGTACTTCATTTCCCTTGTCTAAAAAATCACTTATCAAATGAGATATCAAATTAATCAGGCATGAACTCCCTTTGTTAGATGTGTGTTGTATTTCATCCCATTTTCAAAGTTCTTCAATTTATTTGATTATATTTTCCTTCAAAAATCTGTTCAGAGCTCTCAATACCATTGATTCATATGACATTGAGTTTACACTTATTTAGATTGCAATTTTCTTTCCTTTTGAAAGCAGACACCATATTTTCCCCTCTGTTATATGTTAACACCTTCACTGCCTTCCTTATGATGAGTTGGCAATTTCACATACAACGTATTCCGGCATATTATGATAGAGAATAGTAGTTCCTTTGACAGAGACATTTCATAAGTTTTACCACCTACGTTTATTTTTTTTATCGTTTTTTTTTTTTAAACAAGCTTTCATTCTGATGTTTCAATTACCTTCTTCCCCACTAACCACATTGTTTTTCTCTCAACCTTAATATCTTCGCCATGGCTAAAAACAAGTAGAATATTCATTTATTTTTTTTATGCTGCCCATGAATTAATTTTAATCTCAGTCCTTTCTTGCTCCATCACTATATTAGATGTCACTAAACAGAATTTACTGATCTATGAGGAAGACCTTATGTAATCTGATTAATAATTATGGCCAAAAAATAGGAGTAGGCTAATAAAATATTTTGGTAGAGTAAATATAAGTGATATGATCAATATTAAAAAAAAAAAAAAAAAATCCAAAACATATCACAGCAAAAGGACAAAGGGGCATGAAATAATTTTTCATAAAATTATGATAACTAATTTTCAAAGTGACATTCTGAAGCAATTTACTGTTAGAAATGTGAAAGCAAGGATAAACTAGAGTTAAGTATCTGATCAAATGTAGGCTAATACCAATGTTGATGTATGAGCCAATCACCCTACACCACTTCTGCTGAAGGAGATACACATCCTAACATACAACGTAACTCATCCCAAAGTCGGCTAGGTCTAGGTGTTTAAAAGAATTTATATCCTTTCATCAGCTATAATGGAAGCACAGCGTAACTAGTACCTCCCTCTTAAGCAAATTGAAGTCTACTCCAGGTGGCTATATATAATATAATCTTTATTTACAAATCTCCTATGCATTTTATCATTTATTCATGATACATAGTATTTACTGGGAATTCCATTACAAGCTATTCTGTTCATATTCTTATTCTTATAATGGTGTTATTCAATATTATTTTAAATGGGTAATATGGATGGAAGGTGATTGGCATGTATCAAAAGTGGCTTTTTTTTTTTTTTTTTATTTCTCCCTGTTTGCTTAGATAAAATAAATTCAAGATGTCCTGTATCTTTGTTTTATTTTTTCATTCTATGCCTCGACTCATGATGTGCATTCAATATTATTACTGGTGAAGGTACATGGGCATTTATACTAAAACAGTAACATTGCAGAAAATTATTTTATAAAATAATTACTTTCAGAACTGTGGATCAAATATAGAGACCTGAAGTAGGAGAAAAACAGGAACAGACTCAGGGTTATCACTAACTTATCAAACTTCAGTGAAAATTTTGTTTAGTTCATTCCCCATAGTCTTTGCTTATTACTTCTGGAAAAGAAGTCTCTGGTTTTCTTGGTACTCAATACTGTGAACAACCAAGTCACAGAAAAAAAATCCAAACAGTTTTAATGTCCAGTTTTCCCCAGTTCTGTGAATAATTGGCCCAACTACTCTCTCTTACTGTTACTTTCCCAGATGAACTGTATTTATTTCACTTGTCCTTTTACATGTGTAGCCAAGTTTTGGCTCGATACTTACATTATTGTCCAGAATGAGGGCTCATTAGTGGGTGTGCATTGCCACACACTGAGGCAAGATATTTCTATTTTTAATTCTAGTTTGAGCAAAGTAGGGACCTTGGTGATAAATGTCTGGCTCACTATTCATCAAAATCTACACTATTTATATATTTTAATGAATAAATGCATCAGCATTCATTGGTTACAGATAGCATTTTTTTTTTTTTTTTAAAGTTAGTATTCAAGCCCCCTATTTACTAGTTATAACACTTACTTCTCATGCTCATTACCTTGCATGTGCAGTTCTTCCCTTGATTTGATTCTGGAATCTGTTTTGAGTAGGTCACCAGTAAGTCAGTGGTCACAATCTCCCACTGTCAAAATTGCCTTTCCCCCAGTTATTGCTTGGTTTTGCTGACTTTACTCCTGGTAACTATAATCCAGATAGCCTACTCATCTTTGGATTGTCTTCCCTTTTCCTTAAAATAAAACTTTAGCCAACCATACAATTTTCACAATGCAATTGCTTAATCATTACTATCATGCTATAGATACTGATTAACAAATAAAAAAAACCCTGCAAAGTTTGATTCAAATCTTTAAGAGCTCAAATTTGGAGTGGCTCAATATCAAAATGATAGCTTCTGTTTTTCTGTATCAACAAAGTTTATTAAAAGTATGTGTGCAGGTAGATAAGAGCTGTCCATGTACCGTCTGTCTTTAAACAGTATAGGAACTAAAACTGTTATTAAAAATGCTTAATTTCAGCAGCTATTTTGTACCTTTCCTCAAATTATGTCACCATCTAGAAATATAGGATTAATTGAATGATTTGGTCCCATGCCTGTGATTTTATTTTAAGATAATTTCCTACACTTTAAAATTGAAGGCCAAATTTATATCAACCCTTTCAGTTTCTTGGCACCCATTATTTACAGAAATGCTTATTGACTCCATTTTGGTGGTGCACAGGCGTTCTGAACTTCAAGAGAATTGACATTCAACATGCTGAAAGTGCTAGATAAAAAGAAATTTGGTATTGTATTTTCCATACAACACCCAGTGTTGCCTTTCCACTAATTTTCAAGTTCCTTTTATTCACTAATATCTTTTTCAGGGAATAAAAGCTGAAATTAAAGAATTGTAAACTGTTTCAGATAACACATGATCTTAGGTCTTATTTATTCTTGCCATTTAATTTTAGTTTTTACTTTAATAAAATAAAATTTGTATTTATTTTTTGAAATTTTATACTTTAATATAGCGGAGTAAAACAATCTATCTCCTTTGAAGGCATTGTTTACAAATTATGGTAAATTTCATAGAAAAATATAAAGTGTGTTGTTTCTAACCTAACAGCCTGGGTTTTTGCAAGGCTTGCACATGTATTTAAATACCTTACCATGCAGTTTATGACATGCAATTCATAAAATGATAGATTTTTAAAAAAACCCAAACTATCAAATTAATGATCTAAAGGAAAAAAAAAACACATGTACTTTTATCATTATATTGAAGACAACTACTGAATTAATTAATGGGGTTTTTTCTTTGTTTTTTTCTTTGTTTTTTTTTTTTTTTTAATCTAGCAGGAGATTTTGCTGTTGTGAAAAAATAAAAATTGAACATTGGCTTAAAATTATCTAATTGTACAAAAACTTTTATCCATCTGTTATACTAGAGACCTAGAGAAGTAAATAATTTTTTTAGTCTGGATTTAGCAATGGCCCATGTCAAAGGATGTATTACAAAAATAAGGTCTAAAATTGTATCATTTTGACCAAAAATCACTTTTAAAAGTTGACTCTTCCATGTTCTTATGTACTGTTGAGACAATCATTTGAAAGGACCAGGTTTTTTATTATTACTTGGTGGTCCATCAAGAATTTTATAAAACAGCAATGGCTGACAGAGGAAGTTGAAAATTTCTGTAAAAGAAAGAAATGACAAACTACCACAACACTGGCCAAAAATCCCTACGAACACCATCCTGAGTACGAAGGTAGGTAGGCATCTTTCTTTTCACTGCAGTTCTTTTTCACAGGAGCTGCCAAGAAAACTTCCAAAATCTGGATCTCACTGCCCAGGGAGGCTCTCTGTTGATGCTGGTCATTAGCAAGAGTTATAGAATAGATAAAAGCCTTAGAGGCTAGATAATTCCTAACCTGCAAGTATTTTTATAGGACTCCAGTTATTACCTGAAGAAATGCAAAGCAAATGCATTGCCTATGTTCATTCTTCATCCACTACAAACGATAACTTACAATAATGGCACAGACCTGTGCAGCTCACATGGTTTACTGTCACAGTGATAAATTAACGTAGATAATTTAAAAATATCTTTGTGCATGTGGACATGCATTCAGTTCACTTAAATTTTGGCCTCCAGATATACTGTTCGGAAGTCAACTTCTGAAAAATAGGATGGGAAAAAGTTAATAGAAAATCTACATTTAGCAGTGTCCCTCTCTGTTGAGTTTTAGCTTAAGAAATAATAAATGCTGCTTTTTCTAGTAGAATTGCCTACAAAGTTAAAGGGTCATGCTCTTGCTGCCACAGACAGAAGAACTGCTTAGAGGATCAGAAGGAAGGAGGAAGTCCTGTAGGAATTTAAGGTAACTGCTGGAAGACTAGTCTGGTGCATACTGTGAAACATGGAGTCCATTAATCCTAGGGAGGTCCAGCAAGAGGTGAAATAGGCAGTGGAGGCTTTCTTCTACATGGAATCAGTCTTGCATATTAATATCAGAAGGAGACACTGCTAGTATACAGAAGTGATTTGTTGTGATAGAACACAAGCTTGAATGAATCAAAAAGTATGAGAAAAGACAGATAAGATGGGCAGAATAAAAGAGACATACAAGAGCAAAGGAAAAAGTATGTCCAGAAATCACAAAATTTGAGGGAAATATTTTGGAGCATTTCCTTTGGACTTTACTTGTTTCAAAAGAAAAATACATGTTACATCCATTCTCAAAAGTAAAACTACAAAGAATCTAGAAAAAGCAATAAAAAATAAATACATGCAAGGATAAAAAATTGGAGATGAGGAACTAAAGGAGTGAAGTCCAAGTGTAAGCATTTCATATAACTGGATGAATCCAAACTAGCGCAGTAAAAAATTGAAAACTGGATCAAGTTAGATAAACTCTGAACACCATATTTACTGATGCTAGAAATGTGACTGCTGCAGTGGGAGAAATTCTGCTTTGGTCTCATAGATTTTAATTGTGAATACATGACTATGAATGCTATGCAATGAAAGCTGCCAGAAGGAGAAAAAAAAATGAAAAAGAGAAAATATGTCACTTCTACAGGATTTCAAAGTATTACAAGAATTTCTGCAGCAGTTGTGATTACTGCACTAAGTGAACTGTATAGTTTATAATCTGCTATGTACCATTCTGCAGCAGAAGAGAAGAGAAGAGAAGAGAAGAGAAATGAATTGTGGCAAACAGGGGAAGAGATCGCAAATAACTGTTAGAAGGCCAACCACAGGGCTAAACGCCTTTGTGAAGAGGTCAATGTTTGATATGTCTCTTGCTGCTGAGCAAAGTATTGTAGTCTGTGAAAATGCTTTGATCTGGTGGGATTTAGCTTATTTGGTCCTATCCTTCAGCTCTCAACAAGCACTAAAGCGTATAATTAAGAAAGAGTTTGCTTACTTCAATCCAGGAAAAAGGAATAAACTCTTTGAAAACACAATCCAATTATGTTGGGGTGGACCTGAAGGTTTGAGTTGCTGAAAGCAGTCAAACATATTTATTTTGAAGCAAGAATGTATCCTCAGGAGTTAATTTGCTTCATAGACATCAACACTTGCAATGAAAAGGCCCTGATAATACATCTTCATGGGCTTGTCAGTGCTTTCCCTTACTTTTGGTCATCACATGGTCGTTGGCAAGATTCATGTTAAACTTGCCCAATGCTTTCAGGTCTAAGTCTCATCTAAATCCTTTAGAAGTTTCCCAAACCATTCTTTTGTCTTAATTAAACTCAGGTTCAAATGTTGTGGTCTAAGATTTAAGGTTTTCACCTTTAAGCTTCTTCTGAATAGATGTTAGCCAGAAAAACAATACATTTGTTAAATAATGTGATGAGAAGGAAAGTTCTAGACATTATGTATGCTTATGTCATGTAGGGGCTAGAGAAGAGCTGAATTCAAGAAGTGATTTAATAGTCTGGAATGCTTGAAAGAACCACCTCATCATTATAAAAGACTAGGCTTTAAGTAGCAAGGTTAAGCATGTATATTTTTCAGGCTAGATCCTAAAAGCTCCATGAAAGTCCCTGCTAAACTTGCCCTTAAGATGTTAATGACAATCTGCAAAGATCTACTTTCTTTCTGTGAATATCTAAACCTCTGAACTGCTTAAGTCTCCACAGCCAGACTTTACTACGTGCCTAAATACTTGATAATGGCTGTAGATGCTCAACAGCCTCTGATGCTGCTGAGCAGTTGAGGCAGCTCTGTACAGCTTTCCCTCTTTCTGCCACAGTTGTGTTGCAATAACTAACATCCTTGGGACTGCAAGTTAGTAAAAAAATGATAAGATTACGTGGAAGAATCCTACAATGCTACATTAAATCCTACAATGCTACATTACAATTGGGCACAAGAAGCCAAATGTGAGGGATGAATGCAGCAACCAGAAAGAGAAAGGAGATGCAGGCAGATCTTATAACTATGAACTGTCTCTTATATTCATATCATCATTGCTATTTTATTTTTAAGAGTTATTATAAAACTGTGTAGAAGGCAAGATCTCTTCATTTCTAGCACACATTGTAAAATCCATTTTATGAATTGCAGACCATAATGACTTTCTTGCCATGAGTTTTTTTGGATTGCCTGCATTACCACAGACACATATTAGCCTAAATTCAGCAGTGATTTCTAGTTCACACACATTAGCCAAATTTACAGGAACTCAATTAGATGTGACTCAGCAAAAATATACACCACTATAGGAAATGAAAATAGAATCTTCATTGCCATTTATTGAGGCCATTTTAAAAATAATGGGTATTAAAATAGAAAATAATAATTAGTTTCAAAAGGAGTCATAATCAAAGGTAAAGTAAAATTTGTATTTTTTAAGAAGTTCGAATAATAAAAATAATGATAAATAGGTATCACAGCCCAGGCTTACTAAAATTTTTCCTCACATTTGCAGCACATTTGATTCTCTCATAGCCACTATCTTTCAAGCAGAAATATATAGACAAGTGTATCCAGTCAAGAAAATGAGGACTCTGTACACGTATTCAGAGCTTGGAAGACTCCAGGCTTATGTCTAAGTCCTCTAATTTAATTATTTTTTCAATTCAGCTGATGTTTCCAAAGACATGCCTCCAGACCGAGTAGTAAAACAAGTTCTGACAGGGAGCATAGAACAATTAAATACTCATCCATTATTTTATTACATTCCATTCATATGACAGGATTGCCTTAAACCTGCATGATTGAATGAGGATTTTTGGTAAAGATCTGGGTATTAATCTCTTAGTATTTTCAACCTGTTCAGTGTTTGTAATAAACAACTTTGTTAAATTCCTTATATTCAATATATGTTATTTTCATTTAGTCATTTTCCTTCTCTGCTGGTCTTGAGATTTCTAAATTCAATGTTTAAGGCTTCATTGCCTAAACATAAAGGCTTGATGTTATCCTATGTAGTTTCCTATGCCAGTCCAGAATGTCTCTGTCCATCCAGTGCAGCAGCAGTCATCTGCTTTGTGGACTTCTCAGATGTCTTCAGCCTCTCAAATTTGTTTTATTGTTACTTAGGGAACATAAGATTACTGACTGATTAACCCTCAGCTATCAATTAAATTAAGATGATAGCTGTAGTTTAACCCCAGTGGACAGCTCAGTCTATTTTTTTTAACAATTTTATCTTTTTAGTGAAACAAATAGGTATAATACTTATTAATAAATTTAATTTTGATTCATTTTTCATTGTGTTGAATTACATAATGTTGCAATGAATTGGGATACTCTTACTGGAATGAATATGATTTTTCTATTATGTTAAATAAAATGGTAATATTTCTCAGATATTTTCAAACTGGAATTCACATTTCCTTGCACTGCATTGTACTTATTCCTGTATGCAATATGAAAAGGAAATATCTAGTTTTCCTTTGACTATATACAGTATCTGAACCAGCAGTGAAACTTTTTTATTCCCTACAGTAGTAGATTCTCTGATCTGGAATTTTTTTTGAGCCAGAAACTATAAAACACTATTAGAATTTACATCATAACTAGAAATGGTAAATACAGTGTTGAACTGCCAGTCCTCATTGCTTAATTATGTCAGGGTCTTTTTAAACAGCAAAATTATCTTCATACTTCAAAAGAAACTGACACTGGGAAAGAGGAATGACTACATAAGTGGCCCAGATAAGTACTCCTCAATATTTTTTACTTCTATATTTTTAAGGGAAAAGATATTATTCTATTAAAGGTAATGCTTCTGTAACATTGACATCCATGAGAATCGGTCTGGGCTCAAAAATGATTACTGGCAAACAATACCTCAGTTATGCCACAAAGGTAATTTTATTGAGTTTGCATGGCAAGGTTTGGTATTGGGGTGGACTGCAGGGGTGATTTCTTTGAGAAACTGCTAGAAGCTTCTCTTATCTTGGATGGGACCCATGTCACCCAGTTCCAAGATGGACCTGCCCCTGCGCAAGGCTGACCCCACCAAAGACCTCCATTGTGAAGCAGATGTCCACCATGGAGGGTGTCACGACTGGGCAGGTGGATGCCCAAAGGAGGCTGCTGTCCTGTGGGATGCCTTGGCTGGAGCAGGCTCCTGACAGGACCTGTGGAACCATGGAGAACAGACCCCACACTAGAGCAGATTTTGCTGGCAGGACTTGTGACTCATTCCTGAGCCACTGCACCCTGTGGAAGGGACCCACACTGGAGCAGTTCATGAAGGACTGCAGCCAGTGAGAAGGACTCATGCTGGAGAAGTTCATGGAGAACGGTCTCACAAGAGAAGGACCCTTGCTGGAATGTGAGGAATCCTCTCCGTGAGGATGAAAGTGCAGCAGAGACAACAGGCAATGAACTGACCCCAGTCCCTATTCTCTGCCTCCCTGTGCTGCTGGCAGGGATGAGGCAGAGAATTCAGGGGGAAAGTCAAGCCCAGGAAGATGGGAGCAGATGGGGGAAGGTGCTTTGAAGATATGGATTTATTTCTCATTTCCCTACTCTGATTTGATTGGCAATAAATTAATTTCTTCAAGTTGATTCTGTTTTACCCAAGACAGTAATTGGTGAGTGACTTCTCCCTGTCTTTATTTTGGTCCACAAGCCTTTTATTGTGTTTTCTCCCCCTTTTCCAGCTGAGGAGGGTAGCAAGAGGCTTTGGTGGGCACCTGGTGCTCAACCAGGGCCAATCCACCACAGTAATTAAAGTGAGTTCTGTGTGAATGTGTGCCTTAATTTCAGTATCTCTATTTTAAAATTTAAAAAGTCCACAGGAAATTCAACTTGGAGGAATAAAAAAGAAGGATAAAGTAATATATTCTTTATGCAAGGTAATAGCAGGAGATGAATTCTTTACTCCAACTGACAATGAAGAGCTAAAGATGGAAGCTACTACTGTTCCTAAACAGATTAAATAAAATTAGGAGTCATGTAAGTTTTATTATTAATACTTTTATTATTTTATTTTAAGACTTAACTTTATATTTGCAAATAATAGCATTAATTTACATTTTTTTTTTTTTTTTTTTTAGTATCATAGTGCATGTTAAATTTTTGAAAGTTAGGTATCATATGTAAACTAGTTTTCATCTGGATAAACATCTTGCTTTAATTAAATGCCTAGTTTTATAATTCTAAAAGTGAGCTCAATCCCATCCTGAAAGTACATACAGAACAGAAAACAGGAATATGATCCATAACAGCACAGCTATCATTCTCTCACAGGAACTACAGATCTTAGGCTGTGTTCCCAGAGTCAATCTTCTGATAATCTAAATCTCAGTTTTCTAAAATCTAATTTTACAGCTGTGCATTCTTAATCAAAGGGGGATGTAACTGGCTTCTTCTCCATAAGTAAATAGACAGCGAAGAGCTGAATGGAACTGCAAAATCTGCAGCAGGGCATAGGTTCTTTTCAAGCTTTAGAAAGCAGACAATACACCACTACTCTGGCAGGATGTTTCTGAAAACAGAAATGCAAACTTGTCTCCTGAGATACTGGGCAATGAAGATAGCTTGATGAAGTGAACAAGTTTGCCACCAACTATGTTGGTTTTGATTTGTCTTCTTCTGAACACTAGTCATTAATGGTCAATTAATGGTCAAATTTTATCCCATGCTACATACAAATGTTATGAAGTTCTTTGTAGAGATTTATTAAGTTAGTCTGTTGGCAGTTTGAGACTCTGGCCAAAATACATTAATAAAGGAAATGAGCAAGCGATCCATAGATCAAAGAGTAATTAGGGATTTAACTTACGTGGAAAGATTTTGTGGTAGCAGTTCTCTCCTAAAGACATTTAAGCATCAGCAAACAAGGATTGTTTATGTCCTCAGCATGAGAACAGCTGAAGCCCATAAATAGTTTTATAGGAGCTAGTTCAGGGTTTCATTCTAGTGTTGTAATTTGAAGTGATTATCTTTTTTTTTTTTACTCACTCTTCATTCAATCCTGTTTGAACCAGACTGTCATCTTTATTTGGAGCAAACAGTATTTTACACTGCAAATCATTCCAGCGATATCACTAATGTAATTTAATGCATGTTCTGCAATAAAGCTTTTCTTGGCTGGAACATGACTCTTCGACAAAGGATCTTGATGTACTGATGTACATACTGAATATGTACTTGATCATTTTATAAAGTTTATATATCAGTTACATGCAATATTTCTCTCTATGAAGCTTATGAGAGTTTCTTGCATTTTTATCCTTGTTTGTATAACATAACTGGTCTTGAAACAGCAGCAAAGCCCTGGAGCTCCCCACAAAACTGTGGTCAATGGAGGTGCTCCTAAGCTTTTGTAAACAGTTGTCCTCATAACCTGGACAGTTGCTCTGCAGCACAAACTAAAGAGACACTCTTTAGACTGCTGTTGTATTACCTATTGAAAAGAAAAGTAACAATTCTTAAATACATTTATGTTTAAAAATATCAGATTGCATGGAGGAGCATGGAGTAGCTACCAGTACAAATTGCCACTAGTGGTAAAAATATAAAGTTTTATATTTTATATATTTATTCTATATCTTTTTATTAATTTTATTGCTTTAGGTGACCAAGTGGTAGCCATTGAAAGTCATTGCAGCCAGTGAGACACTGTCCATGGTCCTGTTGGCAAGGCTAGTCAGACTTTCATTTAACCATGCCATAGAGGAGCAAAAGAAACCTTACTGAATACCATGGAGTCAACTTTTGCTTGGGACTGATTAAAAAAATGACCTATGAAATTAGAATTCCCTATTATTGTGTTCTTAAACAAAATTTTGATGTCAAATATTGTTATTATTTTATTTAAATGCACTACAATAGCATGGAAATTTTGCAAGTTTTGACATGATTAGCACCAAAATTGATTTTAGAAGGAGAAAATAATCTAAATTTAAGGGTAAGAATATTGTTTATAAGCCTACTTTATTAAATATAATTCCTTCATTAGCAATATTTCTGTTTTTCCAAGTAACCCATGATAGATTATATATTTTTTTCTAGGATTCAAAAACTGGGTCACTCTGACATCAGGGAAGTATATCTTCTCTAGTGATCAAAATATTTGAACCTATTCTTCACTGGTATGTTGAGAGATCCATGAAATTCACTTTCTTTTCTTTTATTTGACGATGAATCTTGAAACAAAAAGAAAAAGGCAGTGAAAGGAGAAGAGAGAGGTATTAATAATATACTGATATAACTGCATCTACAGTTGAAAGCATCTAGAAGACAGGCGCAGTTCTTATAATTCTCGTCTCTATTAATAAGTGTACAAAATATCCATTTTGTTATTTTAAGTTGTTTCTCTGCGTGGAGGGAACTGAGAGATTGAATTTTTTATTCAATTCTTTATTAACTTAGAAGAAACAAATTGGGTGCATGGACAACTTTCAGAAAGAAAATGACACTACTAGAGGCTCTGTAGCAAAGCTCTGTAGTGAAGATCTGAAGTGTAGCATAAGTCAGCCCTTGGTCATTCATAATCAAAAACTCTGAGGCAGGTATACTCAAAAACACTATCCCTACAACCATTTTGTCTGATTTACCTCCTGATTTATTAGTTAAATATTTTCAGTCTTGAGGAAATGTTTTTATACATATGCAATCTCTATGTATGATGAATAAGACAAATAATTGAGTAATTTACAAATAACCTGTAAAAGAAATGTATAGGGGCTCTGATGGTTCAGGCTTTTAACATCAAAACTGCCTCAGATAATGGAAGTAAGGAACAATCATTCATTGTCTGGTGACTGAATATCTAGTATGAATAGAAAAGGAACAAAATTAAATAAAAATGTGTCTGATTTAAAACAAATAAAAAAGAAGGAAAGCATCTCCACAAGACATGAATATTTGTAAGTTTATGTGAGTTCAAAAGTCATAGAAAAATGGATAAAAGAGAAAAAGACATCGCTGTTTTTAAGAAGCCAAAGACTTTCTCAAAAATTCAGTGAGAATCTGCATGCAGAGGCCAAACAATTCTCAAGATCAAGTATAGACTGTGGTCTCAGTCAGAAGCTTTCAATGAAACAAATTTAGACAAAAACACAAATTTTGTTACTTTCAAGAAAAGTCAACAAAATGTTTTTATTCAGGTGAAAATTTTGTCCTTAAAATATTATCAAACATTTTCCCTAAACACTTCATGACAACAATTCAATACAGAGGTGAAAACAAGGCAGGTAAATTGAAAGTGTCTGAGTCAAATGTCACAAAATAGTCTTTATTCATGAGATTATTTTGTCTTACCCCAAAGACTAGTAACTGCATCCACCTATTGGAAATCATCTCTGAGACATCCTAGTGCTTCAGCTGTGCCCAGAAAATGGTAGTGCTAGTTGGTCAAGGATAAAACTCTGGCATGGACTGCTCTAAATGTTTGGAAATAGAGAGAACAACATTGTTTAGCATGTATTCCAGTGGTTAGGATTTTCTCTCTCTTAATAATTTATTATGAGAGATGCAGACAGGGAGCACAGGCATGTAAAAATACTGAAAGCCTAGGAAAAATTAGATCTCCAGTGGTCTTACACAAGAATTGTGACCATAAAGAGTTCTTCTTTGAACATGGGCTAACAGGCAGAATCTGCACTACGTGCTGCTAGCTTTTAGAAATGACATTTGAAGGAGACAAAAAATCTGAAGTTTTGTGTGTGTTTTACTAAACAGCTGCATTAAGGGAAAACACTATTAACAGGATCACTATTAATATTTCTGTTAGTTTTAGATTTTTTAAAAGCACCAGTTTTGAAGTGAAGGGGAAAAGTAAGTTTTTTTCAAGTCCATAAAACAGTTTAATGAGAAATTTAACTTAAATTTTTAAGTTATTTTAAATTTTTTACTTCTTGCAAAAAAATTTTTCCTTTTTAAACAATCAGTTCTAGAAACTGGAGTGGTGTTCTGATTTTCTGGTTCTGGTTAATTCCAGAACAGCCTAAACGTCTAACCTTTTTTAAAGATATGACCACCGCTCAAGCTGGGCATTTAACTCAGTAATAATTTTCCAATATACTGAGGAAATATTTTACTTAGTAAAATTGTTGCAGAAAAGAGATCTGAACTTTCCACTGAATAAACAGAGACGCTTTCATTTGCTTCAGATGATAAAGTGTTAATTCACACCACTACATCAGTGTTATAGATGTCCAAGTCCTTCAGGAAGTATAACCTGATGGAATTTCATTGTAAATAAATAAGGTACCAGTATAGTACAGCACCTTTTAAGTTCAAGAAAAGACTCTGCTTAGCTTGAAGCCAGGAACATCCATTAAATTCATCTGGAGTTATTTACCTATTCCCACAGAAATCGAAAAGAAATATTAAAAATCAAAATTACCTTTCCCACAGGTTAATTAATATAAGGAAAAATCATTATCTTTTCTTGTATTATTCTTCAAGGTGAGAAACGAGCTCTTAAGTTATCCCATCCTTAATAGAAGGAACATGTCCTATAAATGTTATGGTACACTTGTTACATGATTTAATTTCATATTTTGGGTAAGAAATTGTGATTTTCTTGCACTTTAACTGAGAAGTATATGATCCATTCAAATAACAGGAAATATTTGCTCCTGATTTAGTTAATATTGTTTAGTGGGGGGGATGATGAGTCTTCTTAATGATTACATTAAGATTAAAAGATGTGTTCAGTCCAGCAAACATGGTAATAATTAGAAAATGAAGGCAGACACTGAGATTGATTTCTTTCACTTTGACTTACCCAGCTGTGACAATATCACTAGTAAAAGGAGGGAAATTCCACTCCCACCAGTTGATTCTTTACTCCTTTGTCTGCTATTTGTTCTCTTGGGACCCTTTTGAGAATTTCATTTTGATTTGTAGAGCAGAAAACTTGTCCTCCAATGTTTCTCCTGCAACTGCTTGCATATTTCCAACTTCAAGCCTCTAGATGACAGGCAAAAGACAGAGCCCCTGTTTCATAAAAATTTCAAAATATGAAATTGGAATGCAAAGTAAAAATAGATTTCATTTGTCCAAAAGAGAGAAAAACACACAGCTCAACTGAGTGAATAAAATTTTATTTTGTAGAAACAAAAACCTTCACAGGTGTTTTGACTGTGTTTGTTATGTTTTAAATGATGCATGCTGAGTCAACATTCAAAACTGAAAAATCATTTTGAAGACAGAAAACATTTATACACACACACACACACACATATATATATATATGTATAGTGTTATCAAATATATACATATTATGTTTTTATTGAATAATTTATTTAATCAATAAAATACTCAAAAATGCCTCTTTTAGAAAACAAGTATGAACTTGTTAAAAAAAATCCTTTTTAATGCTTGAAGAAAGATTTGCAAATTTAGTAGTGATATTGCCTTAAATTTTCTATTAAATTCTAATCATAATGAACTACATTCAGTATTCCTGTACTTTCTCATACTTTATTCTCTCCCACTATTTGAGTATAGCTTCTGGAAGCCAGAAAATAAGGGGAGAGAGATAAATTATAGGAGAAACTATGAAAAACGATCTTACAATAAAACAGAAGAGTAGGGACACAAACAACAGATATTTTCCTCCCTCCGTATCTTTCCCTACAGTCTCCATCAGACATTAATACTTTTGAAGAAGTTCAATTAACTGTTCATAGACCTTCAGCTAAAGAAGCAGAAACAGAGGGCCCTTCAAAACTTTTGTTACAAAAATTACAGCAGCTAGTTTATCTCATCAATCTACATTTGATCTGTATGCAAAAGAATTGTATTTGATTAAAGAAAAATGATAGAAGTGGAACAAAAGTGTAACTCCTGTAAGAAAGAAAAAATGAATCTTTTTAAGGATTACCTTCACTGTAGAATTAACTTTTGTTCAACGGAAGCATTCTGGAGGTATTCATAACTATGACACCTTACTTTTTCTGTGATTTTCCATCTCAAATGGAAAAATTATATATTTAATTCCAGAAATACCCAGTATGGAGGTGACCTGGCAATGTGGGATTTTAGACGTTGCAAGGTTGCATGAAAGAGTTAAGTACTCGAAACCTAGCTGAATAGCTTTGAGAAGCAATTTATCTCTGATAAATTCAGGGAGGTATGCCAAAACTAATAGATATTAATAACAGATAGCTACAGAAGTACAGTGCATCTATGGACATGCATACACATCTCCTCATCAATTATAATTTTTATGGAGGCAGCTATTAATAGCCCTAAAACTGAGCTATATCTTTGACTATCTTGTAATAATAAAACATTACCTAGGCTTGACTTGAAGGGTCTGAAGTCAAATAATGGTTCATAACAGGCTCCCCAAACAAGACGGTATCAGAAGCGTTGAAGCTGCAAGCGCAGGACAATACCAGACATTCCAGAGCTATAAACTCTACTCAGAAATGGTTACTTATTGTTTACTAAAGGAATAGAGCCTTAGGAACAGAATAGAAGTACATTTTGCAAACAGAGAGAGCAGTGAAACTATCTAGCATGTGTAAAATATAGATGGAACATGACATGCCGAGAAAAGCATGACAAAAAAATAATGTAAATAAAGGAAGGTGGCTGTTAAAAATTGTACTGAATAACATCGATGACACCTTAGAAAAAAGTGAAAAAACCCACATGAGGAAAATTAGTTTCAAAATAGCTTGGGATGCTTATGACTTGCCAAACAACCTACTGAAAATACGAAGTATAACATCAGAAAACATGGTAGATATTAAAATGCTTGTGTGTGTCAGCTTTAACTGTTACTTAATTTGGGATAGTCTGTAACTGAATGTTTTGGAATGTAAGTGCTAGTATAATTCTAAACAGATTTATATTCACTCTTTGATTAGCCCATTAAGACTTTAGTTAGACTTTCATAACTTCTTGTTTTCAAATAAAAGTTGTACTTCCCCTGACCACAAACTTGCATGAGGACTTTTGTAAAAGTTCCTCACTATTGAATATGATTATAATTTAAATGTAATAATAATCTAAGGGATGATAAAGTCATATCATATTGTTAAATATTTGATTTTTTTTTGCATGGTCTCAAAAATACAAAATACAATCTTTTATATCTCATTTCAAGGATCTGTTTCATCCTCTAAGAACTAGAATTTATTTTAGATAATATTACAGAGAAAAATGTTTCCACTGAGTAATATTCAAGGTTTTAACTTTACATATTTTCCTTTAGCTGCAGATTTTTGACTTAGTGTCCTGGTTCTTTACATGAATAATTTTTCAAACTTTACATTAAAACCTTGCAAGAAATAGCTGAAAACAAGATACACAGAAAAAAGTTGGGTAAGTTTCACATGATCTTTATAAAGACTGGCAGTACTGACAGCTGCCTTTGAGAAATTGTTGTATTTAGACACCAAATCAAAGTGTTAGGACTTATCTGACTATCATTAAATAAATTTATTTAAGTTGGTGAGTTAGTACAAAAAAAAGTTAAGCTTTTTTGAGAAGAAAAGTCCATTTCCTTTGAAAAACTAGATTTTATCACAACATAACTGTGTACTGAACAGCCTATGATTTAAGCCTCAGTGCTTTATAATTATTCTCCAAAGTAGAAAATGTTATTTTAAAATTTTTTGGGAAAATTAGGTTTGATAATATTGTTGGATAGAAAGCAGGCCTTTTATTGCTCTTCCCAATTATTGGAACATATATGAAAATAAATAGGAATAAATTATGAAAAATAATATAAATAAGAAAAGATATTTTTTAAAAAACAGTAGGATCCAGATTTTAAAGCTAAACATGGATGACAGCAGAAGTTCTTGAAAAAAATGTTCATTATCTTTTATCTTTAATTGACACAGTATTGAAAAAAATAAGTTGTCTTTAAAGAAAGAGATATGAAGAGATTTCCCTTTCCACACGTACCTTCTTTTTGATACAATGCAACTGTCAGGATTTTCCATATAGTCTTCACTAAAAATTACTAAACGCTCATTTGTGAGTTAAAAAAAGTAAGCCTTACTTTTCCATTTCGTATAATGAAATATACATTGCAAGTAGCTTCTTTCTAATGCTTATTTTTCATTAAAAATCTTTTCAAGGCACAAAATTGAGCTGGTTTTTTTTTTCCCTCCCTAGAAAATACCAAACTTTGTTGGGTGAACAAAATAAATCAATGGAACTTACAAAATTCTATTTCAGTTATTGAAGTTTATATCATGGGATTTAAACAAGGATTTGATACTTTCTTAAATATAGCTTCTTATTAAAACTGCCTTCACTTTTAGCCACGTTTGGAAGTTTTAACTACAGATCTTCATTGCAAGAGGCAATAATCAGAATATTCAAAAAGTCATTCATAAGCTAATAAGATTATGCTACATAACTTCCTCACATTTTCATTGTTTTCTCAAACACTGAGGATCCAGATGCATAGTGTAGTTTAATGTCATAAAACTGCATTTAATTGTAGTGACATCTGGAAAAATAAATGTATTTGAAAATAAATTATGCCTGCATTGTGCAAACTTTCTGGGAAACTAGGACCTTAATTCAGATATGCAGTGTGATATTTGAGTGGAACATTAAAAACCATAGATGATGAAACTATAATATTCTATGACATATAGATTTCCTGCCTCAGTCAACACTGAACATTTACAGATGATGGAAAATAAAATATACAAATGAGAAGTTAAAATTCATCTCTAACGTTTTACATTTGTCTCCAATATTTCATGCTGATGAAGACAAAATTACTGTGAAGAGTAAGATAAGTCTCTACCCTAGTTAGCTTTCATGCATAATAAAAGCTTTCAATATATAATTAATGTAAACAATGAAACTGAAAACAAGGCACTTTCCCCCAACCAAAAGGTTATTACAAAATACTATAATTATATAATGTCTTTAATTCTGTATCTGAAAATTGTGTGACTTTTTAGTTTCTTTTGTAATAAACACAGCCTTGTCTCAGAATTTCCATATAAGGCTCAGAACATCCTTGGTCTTATTTTGATCTTAACACAATAGTTGTTTGTTTGGGGCTTAACTGTCTGCCAAGACAGTGCAGAGCACCAAATATAAATGGGTTTTTTGTTGTTTTGTTTATTAACTGATAAGCAAGATTGTTTACTATGTTAATCAGTGCATCCTTACTCCTGCCTTGAAGGCTATTTATACTGAGGGTGAATATTTCAGCTGATTGGAAGAAGAAGCCATGCTGGATCCATAAATCTTGCATATAAGGTTAATTTTACTGTTGTATTTACTCCTGCTATAACCATGTATCAATGGTTTAACTATCCTTTCTGAATTTGTTTAGTCTTTGCAAAGATTCTCGAGAGCTACTGAGGCATTCTCCAATATAAGACTCCACAAAATATAAGTAGCTGAATGAAAATTGTATGGTGATGTCAAACATTTAATGCCCACTACCCCCTGCAGAATGTAGCCATGAAGGGCAGTATTTAGGCAATGCTGTTTTGAACATTTTGCAGCTAAAGAAAACACAGAAACACAGGGAACCTCAGAACACCAAATGCAGAAGAAAAGTATGATTATTATTAAAACACTACTAAGTTTCCTTAAAAGAGAATAAAGTAGGTTCAAAGGCTGGCAGTTTCAAGACAGTTGTTTAGTTTTTTCATGATCAAACAATTTACTCTAAACATTAATATTGACAGATGTTGATTTTCTATCTCCATTTTTGTTGAGATAGACTAAGAAAATGAGACTTCCATAGCCAAAGAAAGCAGTGAAAAAGTTTTCTGGAAACACTTTAAAAAAAAAAAAATCCAAACAAACATTGGCAACTGAGTGTTTGGAAATATGGCATTAATGATTCAACACATGTAGTAAGAGATTAAAAATGAATATTGATTCTGCTAACACCTACTCACATGTGCAATAATAGGCTTTTTCCCCTGGAATTCTTTGATGTTATCTTACATTATGTATTATATTTAACAAAACAAAAGGTAGTATGAAGAAATCATGTCTTCAAAGGTTATAAGTACACAGAAATGTGGAGAAAGCACACATGGAAAAAACCACTTGCTAGTTTATAGGGTCCTGTAAGTATTATATAACAGCAAGAATTTAATAGGAGGTATAGATAAATATATACACGACCTGAAAAAAAGCAAAATCTGTGAAGGAAAAAACTCCAGCAACTTATTTCTCACTGAACTGTGATGACTGAGGTCAGTAGAGCATGGAGAGCAGGTGACTAAGTGAAAAATTAAAAATTCTGTTAATATGACATTTTTGGAAAAGATAGCTTCAAGATACTTCAAGATAGCATCAATATTTGACTTTGAATAATTTTTTAATAAAAATTATCATGAACTGTTTTAAGAAAGGACTTCAACAAAGGCAAGATTTCTAACAGGAAAGAGTCTTTTTTAATTAAAAAAACGTGTTAATTTAAAAGGAGATTTTGTTATACCAGAAGAACAAAGTTATAATTCATAAATTTTATCTACTTTTAAATAGATCCATATTAAGAAATACAGTATGCAAACACAAAAACAAATTAATAAACTATATTAAGCCTTTAAAATGTCAAACATTGGTACAGAAAAAAACCCCTTCTATTATAGGAAATAGCATTTAAAAATTAATTGTGAGGTTGAAGGCCTAAAAGTCAGCAAACACTGGCAACATTCAGGTAGGTCTAAGAGTTATGAGTTACTCAGTGATTTTTGTCTCAATATGTCTAGAGGAATCAGCCAGTAGGTAGCCAGCAGTAGAGCAGTAATGCTGTTCTCAGAGTATACTTTGAATTTTTGTTGATACTCTTTTTCAGGTCTTTCTTTTAATTTCTTAGCTGTCTTTCGGCATGGTACTGAATCGCAGTTTGCCTTCTGCTTCTCCTTTCCCTTCTCCAGTTTGTCCTTTGGCTCCCCTGTTGTTCTCTTGGCCATGATTTCAGTCCCCTGGTCTCTCTGATCCACTTTCTGAGCCTCTTCATATCTTTCTACATTTTTGGCTCACTTTCTTTTTATATTTTTTTAATCTCTCCCATTTATAATGTTGCACAGTTTCCACATGGCTTTGATTAACGCACTCTTCCCCCGCTTTTGCATAAGTAGGACTAAGCTAAAGAATTTCATGAATTCTGCTTTTAGAAGCAGCTTAAAATATTTTATCTTCTCCTGGACTCTCATTTTTGTTGGGTTTGATTTAAATATGTTGGTTCAGATTCACAGTGAAAGTGGGTGGCAGAGATGGAACAATCCCCCTGAACCCACTCACATGAAGCCTGTGTCCTAATTTAAATCACCTGAGAGATTTACTCTAAGAAAATAGAATATAGTGGTTATTTCTCTCCTTCTACACAATCTCCTTTGCTAATGCCATGGATGGAATCTGCTTTAGCCTGGGGTCTGGCCACTAGCAGGCTTCTACCATATGAAGACAGGTATCCTGACATGAGTAACTTCCCTGACAAGGCAAGAGATGTTCTTCACTTCTCACTATGTTGCCTAGTTTTTTGGTTATTAGAAACTGACATCTCCTCAGCCAAGGAGGAGTATTTATCTTTAACATGATTTTACAACTGTTTCTACCTTCAGGACTATTTTTGCTTTTATGACTTAATCTCTTAGTGCAGATTAGGTGAAATCACCATTAAGCTGCTAGGTCATTTTTTTCTTTCCATGGAGGAAAGAGGCAAGAGAGCTATAAGGAAGTTGTCTGACTGTGTGCTCCTCTTTCTGAAAGCAACAATGTTATGTTACCTACCTGTAGTAAATTTATTTTTTTTTCAGGATCACAGTCAATTAGAAAAGCAGGATTAGACCACAACATCTCCTCAGGACTGAATTTTCAGGCCTTTGTGAGAAGTAAAGAGTCATGTGGGGGAAGAGATCATAGGCAATAACTCAGAGAGTCATCCTACCCAATTTGAGGTGCCTAACTGAAATACTTGGGAGTGTAGTCAACCTTGTAAAGCCAAAAGAGAGAGAGCTACTTGAAGGAATGACCTAGATACTCTCAGAGGAAAGTTCAGACCTTAGACTGAAAAGCCTTCTGGAGGTCTATATCTCTTCCTTTGATCAAGGAAACTAGAAATGCTACAAATCTGCCCTAAGGGTCTTTGTCATTGTAAGGTTAAGTGGAATGAATATGGTTCAAAAAGCATATTCGAAAATAATCTGGGGTATGTAAAGTAGGGAATAGGTGCCTAATAAGAGATTACAAAGAACAAAGTGCTTAACTCCTATCATAAATCTTTCTGTCAGGGCCCTGGGGGCATACACAGCCTTGCCTGTCCCTGGCCACCTTTTGGGGGCTCCCTCTTCTGTTCTTGGCCCAGAAACTAATTTTATACCCCTGGGGCATCTGCCCCTGCCCCAGAAATGCCATTTGACCCAGCTCCATCTCCTCATAGCCCGGCCTTGCCTGTATGAGGGTCCAAGCCCAGACCTATGTCTTTGGCCAACCTCATCTATCCCATCCCCAGGAACATGCCTTGTACCCAGGGCTGAGGTTGCCCCAGTTCCACCTGGATTTCCTCCTCCTGGCTGGGATGGTGGGATGTGCCCTGTCTACTGGACCCCATCTTGATGGACCTGAGGTACCCCTGCCACTCCGCCTGGGGATTTACTGCTCCCATTGAGTCCTGGCAGTTTTATTTTTCCATGTTTTATTTTTCCACTTCTCTTTGCTTCATTTAGGTGCAAATTTGGGTGCACCTTTACGTGCATCTCTGTTTTCAGAGAATATTTTTGTCTTGTATCTCTTAAAGCAATATCTTTGGGAGCATTTAGGTGCCTAATGAAGCAGTTTTGGACTAATGGCATTTTTCACACTGCCAAGGCACTTCAATTCTAATGAAAAATCATCACAAGAACATTCTTTCCTCTTCACTTTCATCTGTGTTGTCGTTTGTGTTCCTATTATTCTGACAGTGGGCAGAAGGGCGAATTGCAAATTTGAGGCAAGATTCCAGATATTGCTGGGAATCTTAAGAAGGAGATAGGAAAAACACTGGAGCAATGTATAACCAAGTGGAAAGAGGATAACAAATCAAGGTAATATATAATGGTCTAATTCATTGCTCTGCAGAGCTTGCAGTGGCTTTGTTGGTTGCATGCTCATGAGCCATTCAGGCAGAAACTTGATAAATCCCCATTAAAATAAAAAGAGCAACAGTTCACCATTGAAAGCAGGATGCCTTCCTCCAGAAACAAAAAAAGAAGGAGCCTGATTTAGCGTTGGATGAAGAAGGAAATGAGTGAATACCTTACACATGAAAAAATACTTATACATACCGAGAAATGCCCCTAAGTATGGGATGGAGATCTAGGGTTTTTAAGTACAAGAAGCATTAGAAATCTTCAATGTTTGCTATTTGTTTTTAGTACTGAAAGATAATTCAGAATAGGGGAATGTTGTGCACTAAATCTTCCCAGATCATTTTAAGGTGCATGGGACACAATTCAAAAATTTGTCCAAGGTCTTTTGAAATCTGGCTGCTGCCCAGACTTTTGAGGTGCTTTACAGACAGTGATGTATATTGTCAGGCTCTTTATATGGCTGTCTGGAGGTGATTGCTGTGCTGAGAATAGATAAGGTAATTGGCACCATGCTGAGGTAAGATTAGGAAAGGCAGACTTATAATTCCCTGGATGATGTTCTGAGGGCAATAATTCTGAAAGAATTTTTAAAAATTAAAATTCAATGTCAAATAAACACAAGCTCTTTGTCCTTTGACGTTGGGAGTTGTGAGAAAAAGTCAAGAACCTCCAAGGGAGCAAACATGTCACAGAGATATTGAAAATGTAATGACAGGTGCTCCACACAGCAGAAGTAAAAGGCATCATTTGCTAACCACCAAATGACTGCTTCTTCAGAGAAGACAGTAATACAGTTTGTATATAAGCGAGATTTCCTCTGATATTAGTTTTTCTCACAAGATTCTCAGAATACTTTTTAGTTTCCGCATTTCAGTTTGACAACAGTTCCAAATCAATTGCCAAATAACCAGAGTTAACCAGTATTTTTACCAAGATATGAATTTGGACATTCTTTATGAAATGAAAAAGTTTGTGATTTACTGTGAAGATCAACCATTCTTATGGTGTCAGTCATCCTACTCTTTACTGGGCTGAGACCTGAAGCTTGTTTCCTGGAATGAGCTTCTCTACAATCTGCAGGCTTAATGTATGCAGTCAATTTCCAATTAAGACCTATAAGGGAGGACTGAGGCACTCCAGACCATGGGAGAACTTACATATTGTTGCTGCTTATAAATTAGAGATAGCTCTTAAAAAACAGGTTGAGATGACACTTATATTCATTAATAATGAATGCCTTCTTTTATGTATGAAAGCGTGTCACTGCCAGGCCCAAACCTGGAATGGTTGTGTGCATTTAGGTCTCTGCCTGTACTAAAAAACCTGATAGTCATGAACTTGCTTTGGGAATCCTGTTTTGTTGTCAAGGCTTTGCTAACATAATTTTCACAGGATTTATCAGGTATGCAGGCTATCCATGCACAGCAGAACTCATTGTGTAAAGTTGTCAGGTAAATTGAGTTGACAGGCAATCAGTTAGTTAAAGATGAAATTTAAATCTGTTAAGTAGATAGGAATTATGGTCTCCCTATGGGATAAAATATATGTGACAAATTCTACCAAAAGTTTTGATTTCATCTACACATCTTAGTTCACAGGGAGAGAACAAATTCAGGTTTTATTTTTCTCTTTCAGACGTACTAAGTAGTACATATATACTTGACTTCAACACCAGAATTATACCTATGTGATTTTGCAGTCTTCTCATACATCTGTAATTTTGCCACTGTATTGTAATGGTGAGTTATTCTTAACCTGGGAAGCCCTTTCTTACTGACACTACCATTCTGAGAAAATTTGTGATGCACTAAATAAAAGGTGGTATAGCTGATGGACTACTTGTGTGGAGACATATGCCATTTAGGACTTCTCTTGTTATGGTAGACTTTTTGGACTGATTTTGAGAGCGATAAACTTGCAGATGAGAACATTGTCTTTATTTAAAAGCATTTTGGTTTAAGAGCTGGATCCAACACTTTAGGTGGCGTCTCATGAGAATAGAGCAGAGAGGAAGGATCACCTTCCTCAACCTGCTGGACACATCCTAAAGGTGATTTAGAAAGTTATAAATCATTACAAAAATGTGTCTGACAAGACATGGTGCACAAAGGGATGAGTCCCTTTTGGAGAGACATGTCCGTCTTCAGAGCAAGACTCAGTCTATAAATTAGACGCCTCATCTGTTGGGATCTGGACCTTGAATATTTTTTAGTAGAATCACAAGAAATTTGGACTCATTCTTCTTAAACCATAGGTACTTAGTTATTCTTAAACAGAGGTTATTTCTGCTGATGACCAAAAATTGATATAAAAAAGAGTATTTTTTTTTCAACACTGTGTTTTATAAAACTGTTCCCATAGATATAATAGTTCACTGGGTCAAGACCATAATGAGACTTAAAAAATAAAATGCCTTTCCTCTGTTGAGGTTATAAATTACCAAACAGTTTAATTCTATCAAAAGAGAAGAAATTTATACTCAAATTCAGGGTGATTTCTGGGAAAAAAAAAAAAGATGAAAACCCTTAAGAGATAAGTTGTGTTGAGTTTTAGAAAACAGCTGAATAGGAATTTTCAGGATAACAGATTTGGATCTGAGCTCCTAAATTAAATTGAAACCACATTAGAAGGTCAAATAATTTTTTGCTTCTCTTCAATCCAACACTCAGTGATTAGCAATGAAAAAGTAAGTTCTTCTCCCTAAAAATACCATAAATATTAAAGCTTTAATAATCACTGAAAAATAAAGTTCTTACAGGACAGGAAATAATGAACTTATGCTAAACCTAGAGGCTAATAAAGGTGTGTTTAAACAGGAATTTGTTCTCTTTGATACAAACATGGCTATACAAAACTTATCCTAGCAGAACGGGGTTTAATATCTTTTTTCTTTTTAATAACTGAACAGTCTGAGAGGTTAACATGAAGAGATTCCAGAAAATGCCTCTTTAATTAAAATAGAATTAGACTGCCATTTAATTCCATTGTCTTACAAATCATAACATGAAAGACATCTCTAAAACAAGAATCAACTACACCTTTGACAACAGAGAAATGGAGAAGAAAGGGTAGAAGCTTCTTAACAGGTTTTCCTCTGAAAGACAGAGGAATATAAGGATAGAGTTATTTGATGTGGATAATTAAAACAAATTATGTTCACATCCCAATGTTTACTGTACTTGCACTTGATATTACAAACCTTGCAGGCAGCCTAAAGCAGCAACTTAAATTAATGAAGGAAAACGAGATGAAAGGCTATACATAATGTTGACGGTTGAAGAAATTGTTAGAAATATTATCACTGTAGGAATATTTTTAGCTTAAAAGGATAACATCATCAGAGGGGCTAAAAACCATTACAGTTCTGAAACAAAAAGAGTCCTTAAATTGTTTTTTATGCACCAGCTGAGATTGTGGAAAAAAACCCCTCATCAATAAGGAAAAAAAACAAAGAAAGGATCCAGCTGGACCACAAAGCAACAAGTTAAGAAAATGATGAATAGATCATGTTGATCTATCTGAAAGCCAAAGTTTTCATCAAAATCTATGCTTGGATTTTTGGTTTACAAATTTACCTTTAAAACTTAAAAAAAACGAAGGTATTTTCTTATAAAAGAAAAACCCTTACCTTTTCAAACTCAGTAATAATGGTAAGCAACATTAAATTGCAGAAACAATATTTGTCAGGGAGTTATTCAGTAATAGAACTGCAAAATCCCTAACTTGACAAAATAATCAAAAGAGGATAAATAATGCTTTAATCACATCAATTATTAGTCTTTGAGTTTGATAATCCCAACTATTTTGAAATTTTATAATTATTTTCTAAAACATAGGAAATTAACACTTAAAAAATGAGGAATGAACATGCTTCAGGTAAAAATTACCAGCATCTGCAGACAAGAAAAATCTTTAACAAAAAATTAATTTGTAGAAGACAAAATAACAGAATTTAAACCCCACAAATAATAAAAAATGTTAATAAAGTAATAGATGTCTAGAAATGGCAGCAAATAAATACTAGATCTAAGGAAAGATTTTTAAAATATAGACCATATCTATGTGTTAGAAGATTTCAGAATTTAGTCAACATTTCAATAAATAAAGAGTTTGTAATTGCAAGTCTAGGTTTTCTGATGGATTTTGTTGCCTAATTACAAGCTCAACCCACAGTGTTTTCAGTGAGCTAGCACCCAAAACACCTGGATATATAAGTTCCTGATAAAATCTATCTTCTAAGTGCTAGCTACAAATCAGAAGAAAAAGACAGAATAGCAAGTTTTCAGCCATACTCATCAAAGTTGTCTTCAACAATAATATAATGCTTACAGAATCATTGGGATATTGAAAATTTGAGAGTGGGAAATATGAATTTTCATGAGTGGCTGGCTCAAATTCTTCTTCTAACAGTTCTTTGACATTGTGAAAACTCTTTAAATATCAGTGGCAAAATTTTGATTAAATGTGTAACTAAAGCTGCACCATCAAGGTTATTTATATAGACCCAGAGAGACCTGTCCTTTTATAAATATAAAACAGGGTGTCCTTTTTGTTGAACAGGTTCAGATACACAACTCTGAGTGTATCTTTAAACCCATGCCTGTAAGATAATGAATAATATAAGTAAAACTCCTAATGCCAAACCAGAAACAGGAATACTTAAATTTCTGCCTCTAGGATTTCATCTGACTACCTTTATTACTAGACTATTAAGTGTTTGATTATAAATAAGAAGACCTGGCATATTTATCTCCAACACTGTATTCATAGCAGTGAGAATATAGCAGAAAGAACAGTTCTAGCCTCAAGCTGGATATTATTTCATTGAGAGAGGTAAGCAGGGTTTCATTTCCCATTTAAATTTTCTGTGGAGTAAAGTTCTCCATACTCTGCATGCTATGCTTTGTAAATCTTTCTAAAGGATTTGTAAATCTTTCTAAAGTAAATCTTTCCTCAATATTCTGCCTGTGTCCATCAATTAGCAATGCAGATTTCACAGAGCAGCAGAGTACATAATAAAGGGATCTTGTCACTGAGTCTCAGACACCTTTGTGTTTTTTGCTCTTAAATCTTTAGAAATTGTTATGTAGGGTAGCAAGCATGGCTCATACCTACGTGAATATAGCTGTGGGGTGCACAGCTGTGGTGGCTGGCTTTTTTCTTAGGAATGCAATGACTGCATCTATAGTAAGAAAAATAAATAATCGATGGTTATATCAAAACCCTAAGTGGTTACTCATGGTAGTAGTATACAAAGACCTGAAAAAAAAAGAAAAAAAAATTACAATTAATAAGGTGACTATCCTAAATACAGTTCTTCCAGAGTTACTTAGCAAACAAGCAGATCAAAATATGGAATTAAGTAACAAAAGGAACACTGTGGAAAGAGCTAGAAATCAGTCTTGAGATAAAAAATAAGGAAGCAATATGAACAAATGTTCAAAAAAGGATAAAATGCAATATTGCCTAGATTAATGGGATCAAAATGACAAGATAAAACTTCATATATATTTGCTTGGGGTAATTATAATCTATTCTCTAGAGTCCTTTAGTTTTCCTCTGGTCATTAAGTATTTTAATGTGTTTGTGTGTCATACTGGTATTTGAGCTTCACAAAGATTAAAGCTTGCAGACTTTTATTATCTATAGATAATAAAAGAGAATAAGCCTTACTGAAACCTGACCTAGGAACTTTTTTAACAGAGTAACACAGAGTATCTATCTGGTCATATTGAAAAAGAATTGCACAGCATGTAAGAAAACCTTTTGAAAAGGATTGTGTTGGGTTTTTGCCTGTTTGTTGGTTTTGGTTCCATTTGTATTGTAGTTTTGGTTCTTTAAAAAAAAAAAAATATAAAGAAAAGGCTTTCTGAATTCACCATCATCTTAAAAATCTAACCACTCCCCCATCTTCTAAGTATTAGCTCTGAACCAGAAGAAGCAGATTGAATAACAACATTAATCTAAAGTTAGTAAATAATCTCTGCAATTCAGGAAAGCAAGTAAATTCCGATATACTTACATCACTGACTACACTCTCCTTTGCTTTATGCCAATCAGATTAAATTTTTCTCCCTTGGGAAGATTATTTTGAATCAAGTCTATTTATTGTCCATTACTGATGCTTGGAAAGCCACCTGCTTCTTTTGTTTCATATCTTTAGAGAATTTCTCTTTTTTATGGTACCCCTTGTCTTCCTAAAGCGAAATGGGTATATTAGCCTATAATTCTCAGGACTGAATCTTTGTTAAACATATTGCAGTGGTTTTCTATTTGGTAATCGGAGATGAAATCTTTCTTCCATAGAATTAATGTCTATTTCTAAAAGTTAGAAAACACTAAAAAAGATGAAAACATAAGGATATTGTGTATATTTTTCAAAGATTTTATACTTTTCCAAGATAAACAGTACCCAATTCCAGTGACAAGAAATGATAGAGAAATCTTAATATTATATCATCAGTAACTGCCTCGCTTGCCTTCCATGCATTTGTTGCTTGTCTCTTGCCTACACACTGTCTTTGCACTCTCATTGACCTGCTGGCAATTCTCTTCCTAACACAGCCCAGAATGCTCTTTCATATGATGACACACTGGAGAAGCATGTTCAATTTGTCCACCAGGACATCCAGGTCCTGTTCTGACAAGCTGTTGTCCAGGCAGACAGCCTGTGCAGGACTTTGCTTTTCTTGTGCTGAACTTTGCAGGATTCTAGTTATCTTATTTCTCCAGCTTGTAGAAGTCTCTTTGAATGACAGCACGACCTGCTGGTGTTTTGGCATCTGCTCCTAATTTGGAAAAATCTGAAAACTTCCAGAGGTTGCACCCTGAGCGCATAAACTTGCACATTCAACTTTCTAGCCCAATTTGCCACCTTCTTACTTGATTACTATTCATTATCTCCCTCCCTGGTTGTTCCTACTTTAAAGTGCCCTACAATTCATTGGTCACCCTGTTGGCTATTATTGACTTTGATTTGGCCTGTAAGTAATGGGTGTTGTCAGAGACTTATATCTAAAACATTGTCTAAAACTCTATATGGTATGTTAGACAGTACAGAGGCAACCTTTCTCTAGAGTTCCTTTTTTCTTAGTAGCCCCACACCTTTACTTCCCAAAGGTATTGTAATGTTTAAAAAAACCCCACCCCACCTGATTAGGCTGTGGCTCGCTTTCCCTTCTCCCATATCATACTTACTCTCCTACTTGCTGTGGTAGTTCTTCCTCATTAAAAGAGTTCCTTCCTGACATTACAATAAACAAAATCTATTTCTGTTTTTCACTGAACAGGGAAAAGTAATCAGTTGCAATTATTGATTGCATGCAAAGGTAGATAGATAGATAGACAGACAGACAGACAGACAGACAGACAGATATATGGCCAACTTACTCTTGGAAAGTAAAATCAGCAAAAATTTTTAAATTACCTCTGAATGTTTTTGGATTAAGTAGTTATTCTCTACTGAGGATATACTCTTATTGCTACTGAGTCTTGATCCTCTTAAGGAGAAAAACTTTAATACATTGTTGATGGGGTTTTTTTTAAAGTTTATTTATTTGTCTTTATATAATTCAACTGTCTGTTTTTTTTCCTCAGATGGGAATTTCTCAAGTATCCAATGTCAATTCCATTGAAGAAATAGTCTTTATATTCAGTAGTAAATTGGAATAAAGACCAAAACATGCAGAAGATTGTTTATGGCAATCTGTGCCTCTACATTTAAGAATATTGGCTGCATCTTACACCAACAGCAACTTTTTCAGGCTGCCCTTTTATTTTCAGCCTGGAGGTCATAAGAGTGCAAAGTATTACATTGACATGCAAGATCTATCCTTCATAAAATTGAGTATCACTCTGCTGCTCACAGAGAGAGGTCAATTTTTCCCACAGTGCAATTTGCCACTGGTAACACTGGAGCCAAGGCTAATAATCTATATTAGAATCACTTGTTAAGAATTTCCTCATTATGAAAGACAGTTTTTTCAGAGACTTTCGTACATTTCCCAGCAAACCCATATAGCCTTGTCTGTGTTTGACTTAATTCACATGAAAATATCAAAAGCTATAAATAGACTAGCTCTGCTTTATTCAAGAGACATAAAGATCGTTTGTTTGACATCAAAGTCATGGTGGGGAATCTCAGCCTGCTCCAAGTTTAGAGTTGTACCAGCTGTGGGTTTTCTTTATATGCAAACTGTAACATAAACAAAGTGATTTTGCGTCCTCATATTAAATGTAACTTAGTTTCAGCATCATCAACATTCTGAATGCAATTCCTCCTGTCTCTTGTAAACAGGGATTTCTGCAAATGTTCAGTCACTTTGCAAGGAGAATTAGGGAATAGGTGTCTAATTCTGAATAAACAGCTATTGTAGCTGCTGTATAAGAAATTACTATAAGGGAAAGTATGAAGTTACTGAGGAGTCTCCATAAAAGCAACCACATATGGGGCTTAACTTCATAAATAAAAAAGAAAGAAGATATCATTTGGAAATAGAGCATGACAGCCTTTGAAAAAGAAAACAGTTAGCTTAAGACAATGTAAAAATCAGTTCACATTGCTTGGAATGAGAAAAATGTTTGAGAAGTTTGGGTTAAGGAACAAGGATAAACTGAAAATTAAGATACTAGTCAGTCAAGAGTCTGACAACATATCATGCATTTAAGAAAGGATTTATTAACAGAAACTTTAAAAATACAATAAAATAAAATAAAATAAAATTTAAAAAAATTAAAATAGAAGTAGAAATAGAAATAGAAATAAAAATAAAATTAATCTATTAAATATAATAGTTGCACTGACATGCATTGGAATAAGTCAGACTAATATTTTTTAAGAAACATCTATATAGATTACTGGTTGTAAAGAAGTTATCATTCTTTGGTAGCATTCTTTAAATAATTTTTAAATATTGTTCAGCAAATAAAAAGGTATGTGTTATTGACACTGTTTTAGTGATAAATTCAAAACATAGCAACATATCTGCAGAAGAGATGGCCTGCAGCAGCCATTCTGGCCTTAAGGAGAGACCTGTGTAGAAGAGCAACTTGTTACACTTATCTTAACTTTGATAAACACTCTCCGTTCTCTTGGGAAAGGTGTATACCAGAGGAATGAGTACAGCCATAAACACCAGGTGTAGATGCCTCCTTTTTTTGTCTCCCAGGATGCTGGTGACTGCATGTTTTAGTGAGCAATTGATAAAGGCAGAAATGTCTGCTCTAAGGAGTGCTTGGAGGTGTCAGCTGTTGTGCCTTTCCTCCTGTGCGTTCCCAAGACTTTCTTTAAACTTTCCAATAGTAGAAACATGTACATACTGAAGTGTGTGTAATAAAGATGGATCCTGCTGGAAGAAGCAGTGATCTCTGCTTTTTTTTTTCCAACCTGCTGCAATAATATCAACTACAATTAACAAAATTAAATCTACCCCAGAAAAAAAAAAAAAAAAAATAGCATTAATAAATATTGGTGTTAGGGATGCTACACATCTCTTCCTAGTTCAAATGTGCATATGTTTTTATGCAAATCTGACTGCAACATAGTCCATATCAAACTTTAGGAAAACAAAAATCTATTTTACATCAAAACTTATCTTAGAAATACTTGGTCGCTCTGAGAGACAGGCTTTGTGAAGTCACCTCTAGTTTCTATATTTGACCATACTTATTTATGTACAGTCATTATTTTGTCATATTAAAGTATGGTAACCATAATCTCTTGTATACGGTTTATACATATAAATAAAGTTCCTATATTTCTACTTTCTAATGCTAAAACCAATGATAGTTGTAATCAAATGAATAGTAAGCATTTTTATTTGCACAATGCAAATATTTGGTACTAACTACACATTTAGCATACTGAATATTGTAACAATGATATTTTAGTTTTCTCTAGAAACTGTAAATAGATTAAATAAAAAGCAGAGAACAGTATTCAATGGAAAATGATGAGGACAGCTTTAAATTGACTGACAAAACCTGTTTCTATATTGAAGATAATGTTTTCTGTTTGCTACTCTAAAAGTTGAGAGTTATAACTGTAGTTTCCAAGCTTGGCATATGATTAATGAGTTCTACCTCTGCTGTATTAAAGAATGGAATGAAAACTTAATGGCAAAAGAGTGCATATATATCTTCAAAAATAACAAACAAACAAAGTGATAAAAGGTGTCTATGTTGCTCACAATTCCCTTGATGCTGATATTTTTAGAAAGATAGGCACACCTACACGATCAATAGTACATCCTGTGAGACATTCAACCAGTTCTCATTCCTAATGGCTCACATACTTAAGTCAAATTTGGAATACTCATAGTCCTTGTATTACTAAGCTAAAATAATTTAGTAAACTAAGGAGAAATAATTTGAAACCCCAAAGAGCATGGTGAAAATAAGAAGTGAAATGAGCATTTGCTCAGAATGACTCTGTGGTTAAAAGAGCAATAGAAATATCATGTTGCTAACTTGATATATTTATCTTAGAGGTAAGCTCTCCACAGTCCTTTTTTTGTAACTGAACATTTATATATATGTTTATGTGTATGTATGTGTGTCTATCTGTCTGTCTGTCTGTCACTAAATATATGTATATCTAGGTATCACATATACCTGAATATGTGAATTAAGCAATTGCAGATTGCTATGATGAGAATGTATCAAAAACCGATGCAACTAACAGGGTACTAACTTGAGGATAAATATTTCATTAAATCTATTAACATTATGAATCACGGTAATGATAAACTACTTCTATTACAAAACTCCTAGTTTTTATGTCCTAAGATAGTTAAGGGTATGAAATACCACCAGGATGATTTTACATCATTAGTACAGATGGGAAGTGACCTTGATAGTCTTTAGCTGCTGAGATTGAGGCTCATTTATCTGAACTATATTGGGCTGTAATTTTTTTTTTGTTTTATTTTTCTTGGTCATACTCATTGTTATTGTGCTATTGTCTCCCTCCTGAAAGGGTATGTCTCATTTGATCCTGATCTGTTTTTTAATTTTTTGTTCTCTTGTGAATTTGGCAGAAGGTCCTGTCTGTTTGCACTTTTTTACTCATATCTTGTTCTTCGCCAGCATGTGTGTCTCCTAGGTTGAGCTACATCTGTTCATCTTTACCCCTTTAGTGGTCCCATATCCCACATGCTTATAAAAAATGCTTACGGCTTGTTCTGTTTGGCTGTTTCATCCCAGATTCGAAAAATGTTTAACTACTGCTTTTACTTACATATTTTAATATATTAGATGTGTTCTAAATAAGAATATTTTTGATGAAATGATCACTACAAAGTGATACTATTTATATTGTGATTGATACACACAATTTCTTGGTGTACAGACCCCTACTTTGGTTCGATTTTTTACCAAATCTGAGAGACCTGTCTCTGGACCCTCACCCACCAGCCAATGGACCAGAGCAACACGTGTTAGGATGGGATAGACCAGCTTCCATTGAGCTGAGTCTGACTGATTCATGATCTCATAAAAAATTGAGATGATTAAAGTGATAGAAAAATGCAGAGGAAGTAAATTTTGTTAAATTGGCTTATTTTGTGACCCTGTGAAAGCTGGAGGCCTCATGCTAGAGGCATCATGCTGGGGAAAGGTCTCATTTAAATAGATTTGTGGCAGGAAGGGGAAGAATACAAGGAAACAGAAGGTATAGGAAATCCACATCAAGGGAAGAACATATCAAAAGAGAAATTTCCTTCATTCTGCAAATGTAAATTATTCACCTTCCCCTTCTCTACTGTGTTTTCAGCCCACTCAGTCAGGCTTCTGTTCTGAAGCACCATCTTCCACTGCTTTCCTATGGTCTGTCCTCAGTCGCTGTCAATTATGACTAAGAAGCACCCCATGTAGAATTCTGATTTAAAACTTATTAGAAAATAGTAAGTAACTAAAAAAAAATAAGCATACTAAGTAACATGGTAAAACCTACTGGAAAGTTGTTTTCTTTCTCTCTCTCTTTCTGTTTTTCTCTCCCCCCTCTCTCTCCATTCCTTTGTTTCCTTTGGCCCAGTCTTTCTGTTTCATGTCTAGGGACGTCTCTGTTAGCTTGATACAAGCCTAGAAAACCATGGATCAAACCTTTATAGATGCTGCATATTCAAAGGGAAAGACATATCTTTTCTAGAGTGAATGACAGTCATTTATTATATTTATAGCTCATTACAAATAGTGGTGGTCTTGAATGCTGAGTGAAATATGGTGTAGTGTTTGAAGTAAGAGGAAAAGAAGGAAAGAAGCTTAACACCAGCTATAAAAAAGCAAAACTATGAATGGAATATAGAAGGAGATTCTTTACATTAGTATCCCGAGTTGGATGGGATTTTTGTCTGTTTTTCCACTTTTGCTCCCTGTTCAGACTTTTGCTCAGTGACAGAAATCGGTTGCCATGGGTCATGATGCCAAGGATGGAAAAAGAAAACCGAACAAAAGAAAACCCAGGAAACCCCCCAATGCTCATACTAATCTTTACAGTCTTTCTGGACCTACAGCCTAAAGACAAAACTCTTATGATTGTGCTTCATTTTCATCAACTCTTTCTGAAAATTTACAATTGAAATAATATTATGACTACATGAGAATTTAACATTGTAAGATTGCAATAATAAATGAAGTTTTGAGCTGGTTTGTTATTATAAACCAAACCAAATTGTTTGTAAAGCTCGAAAAAAGATTGTAAATAATTTTTAGAGGAAGAAATCCAAGTACCCAGAGATTAACTAAGTAGCCTAAAGTCACTTACAGAGCTGGAATTTGAAATAAGAACTCATTGACACAGGTCAGTGAGCAATAGTGGTGGAACCTGCCTCTACTTTATTATGGTAATCAAGATGATATGATTCTCTTAAGAGTTCTATTTTAATTTGTCCTGCATGGCTAGAAAGCAATTTAAATTGAGAAATAACAAATGTCTTATTCTATATAAATAAAAATGAAATAGAAAAAAAGGTCAGAGGAATTGCTCAAGCGAAGAAATAAAATTTTTGCTAAAGCAGAACTGAGTTTTTAATCCAGAAAATGTTGCTATTCTCATATTGATTCCACAGGAAGACATGCATGAATTCTGAAAGGTGAAAGCCACCACTTTAAGTTACCTAAGAAGCTAAAAAAAAAAAAAGTCACTAATCCTCTGGTCCTAAAATAAACACACCATTTAATAAGCAGTTATCTTGTCATTTAAATAGCAATCTCCTGAGCATATTTTAGCTACAAAGTGCTCTCTTAAAATATGCAAACACTAAACTTCATTTTATATGTTCCAAAGAACAATTAGGTGAGCAAAAGTTAAACTTATATCAAGTGTATGTAGAGTTCTAATCTATGGCTTCATACCTAAAAAAAACCCCACCAAAACTATCTATAGGAGAAAAAAAAACAGAAAAGACTGAACAAGAGGGAATAAATACTCAGCCTTGAACATGCTATTAAGATTAATGGAGAGGAAAGACCACAGAGGACAGGGAATGAAATGGATAGAAGAAATCAAAAATAGAGGATATTAGGGTGTGAAGGGGAGGTTTGTAAGGTACACTCGAATAAGTTCTTAGTCTTTCACCAAAATTCACAAAAAGATATGCTTCTAAAGGTATCACAAGTGTGTAAAAAGCCTAAGAATTGTCAAAAATAGGTACTGGGAAACTAAAATAAGTTAAAGTAAGTCATTATTTTATTATGTTTTTTCTCTAGAATAAATATCCAAATATAGCAGAAAAAAATTAAAGTGTCTCAGAATCTACTTAGGTGTCATAAAGGTAAAAGAATTGTTGTTTTGAGTGAAATTATTAAAAAAACCCCAACAAAACACACAGAGCAAATCAGCATCAAAACAGGTATCTTGTCATTTTGCTTCTGCTTTGTTATCACATTAGTACCAGATAATTTCATGAGAGAAATTAATGACATTTACCATTTCTTAATAGCTACCCATCAGCCAGTGAATATTTGAGCTTATTCTTTGTCATGATGATTCACAGAACAGAAAGCACAAATTGAGTTATTCGTACTGAATACCTGGGAGCTGCATGTATTCAGTAATTTCGGTGATCAGAATGCCAAAATATAGAATGTGGTATTTATTTTTGGTCACAAAAACTAAGTATTTGTTCCAGCTTGTATAATTCAAGAAATATTTCTTTAAAAGTTAATCATAAATCAAGCAAGAAAGTTAGAAAGTGAGTAAACAAAACAGCAAGCTGTTTGATAGGGTCTCTTTTTTTCTGGGTTAACACATGTTAAGACTGGATTTTAAGAATAAATTTTTCTTATGAGCAGGAATTTAAAAAAGAAAAACAAACCACAAAATAAAAACAAACTAGTGCTAAAGTTACTTAAATGCTGTGAATTCAGTTTTTAACATGGCTTATTACATAATATATGAGATCTCACTCAGTCTTTAAGATAATCTGGTATTATCCTTTTCGCCTGTGAGTACCAGGCTACTTTAAGTATTTCAGGGATTTTAGTGCCTTCTGTATTTCACAGAATCAGGAAGAGGACATGAGGGTACAGGGAAGAAATGTTTTTTTAAGATAGACTCTTATATCAGGTTTTGCAAATTTGACGTTTTTTGGATTATGATATTTAGCTTTCTTGAGGGGGAGAAATTCTTTCCCTTTTAAGTTGACACTTATCATGAACTCTAGCACTAATGTATTTGTTATGGTAGCAGCATATTAAGGTGGCTTATGCTGTGTTTATTTTACAGCATTAAATTGACATCTATATTTGTTTAACTGGAAAATTAAGTGTACTGATATCCTGGAAAAAGAGATAAGGTGTCATTTTTTATTCTGTTATGCACAGTGGACGTAAAAAATAGTCTATGTGAGGTTCTTCTCAGATGCCTTGATCTTTACTGGAATGGAAAGGAACATGTTTGAAACCTTCCTATGACCTCTCATTTTTCAGGGAGATAAATCAGTTTCTCCGGGTTTCCAAGCTATTCCAAGATAATCTTTAGATTTACCTCTGTGCAAGGCCAAAGGTATCACAGAAAAAATAGCTAATTCCTTTCTTGGCTGTTTTGTCACACATAGTCATATCAATCCAGCAGTGGATGACTGTGGCAAGAAAAGTCAATGAAAATTTTAAAATAATGAAGTTGAAAGAAAAAAAGAACTTTGTGTGATCAATTGTTCCTCATGCCTTTTAGTATCATTTAAATGATTAATTTTTTTAAAAAATTCCCTCTAACAGAGGAAACCACTGAGATAAACGTTGATTGAGTCATTTAAGCCACTTAGAAAGATAGCATCATAGATTCTATATTTTTCCAGTTTAATGTATTTTGCACAATAGCAATCTATATAGAAGCTATGAAACTCACCAGAAGCAAAACCAATCTAATGTAAGATGTAAGATATTAAATAAAAGGTACTTAATTTAACTAATATTCAGTGTAACAGGAGTCACATTCATAGCCAAGTAATAAAAGCAATACTTTTATTGAAATGGTTTCTATTGCGAGAGCTATAAAGTGAGGGATAGTATGAAAATCTCATGGAGAATGTATTTAGATTGATAATGGCCATGGGGTCTCACTTGCACTTAAGCAAATGAAGAACTATCTAACCAATAAATACAGCCTTTTAATCATGACCTGTAATAATTTTCAGAAATGATTGATTTGGAATATTGTATATTGGAATTTTTCCACTTTGTCTCTTGCTTTGTAATCACATTTCCTTTCCCCATGTACACTTACAGCCTGCTGTATTTGCTATATTTTCACTAATTATTAATTGATTAAAGACACAGCTTGATTATTGTGGGATAACTACCAGTGTCCTACACATATATATGTCCAATATCATGGCCCACTTCAATCTGCTCTTCATCCCACATATACATCAAAATGAAAGCAAGAACCTTTCTTTGAACTGCTTCACAAGGAAAACTTTAATCTTCTAAATGGCCTGAGGAAACTGAAAATATAAGTATATTTCACTAAATATGAATGTAGCCCTTTCAAATTAGAAACCAGTGGTCTTAGACGAGCTAAACAACTCTTGAAGACAAGAAAAGAAAAGGATAGATGAAATCACTACCATACATCATTGTACCTCCAGGCCTCCCTTTCTATCAGTGTTGACGAGTCTTTTCCGTTTTCTCAGTATTAATCCATGCTAATGTTTCATGGCGAGATATCACTCTAAAGTCTTTAAAAGCCTTTGAAGCATACTAAATTCTGCTAACTTCTCAAGACTGAAATACAAAAATGTGTGTACGTGTACACATGTATGTAAAACCCAGTAAATCAGCGTATTTTGGGTAGATAAACATATGGATTCGAGTTCCACAGCCATGCTGCTTCTGCCTAATGAGGTTAGGAACATTCAAAGGGGACAAGGCATTACAACTGTATAGCATCTTCCCAGCTGAGAAGAAAGATGACTGAATACAATAGCAAAGTAATTCTTCAACTATTTCTTTGATTTTCATTGTTTTGTAAGTCATCCCCATGTCACTGTAAGTCTCTTTTGAATTTCTTAAATATTCATACAGACTACATATATTATGTTATATATTACAATAATATATTTTGCTAAATTAAATTAGTATCAAACACTGTATTTTGTGTAAGGAAGTGCATTGTAGAAAAGGTGAAAAATACACAACTTCAAAGTCTGTGATTCCTGTTTGTCAAATAATGAGGGCAGGCTGCATGAACAATGTTATCTTGTACCAAACAATGCACAACAGAAAATTCAGTAGCTATGATTTATCACCAAAAAACATGAGGAGAAAAGGAATATGTCATAAAAATTTAGTCACCAAAATATCTGCAGCAGAATCCAAATACAGAACGATCTCTTTCTACTACAGAATAATGCAGAAACTTGGAGATGCCCTTGAAACTGAGAAAGGTGAATTATACTGGGCTGTATGAAATGTTTCTCACCTGTCTTGCAATACAAACTGCAACATGTCCTGCAGTCAAGGACAAAAACATTACTGAAAACGTTTCAATACGTATCCCAAATGTATTCTAAAATGTAAACGTCAAAGAACAAATATCATACTGGATTATTTCTGAATATTTTATGTTTCTAAATTATTGGTATCAAATCTACTGCATTAGTTATTAATTTAATAGCCTATTCAGTATATTCTATATTTATTTAATATAATATGTCAATATATGGCATATAAAATCAAAGATAAAATAGAGATACGTTTTGAAATTTGCACCAGTATGTTCCTTATAGGAAAATTCTTACTTCCTTTTTGGAACTAGGTCAGTACCCGTATCTTAGGACAAAACCTGATATCACTCAGTCTTTATTATGTGCTTTTTGGTTATGTTTTCAGTGAAACAGACAGAGAAAATCTGTGGCATATGGACACCCCAGGGTCCATGTTTTTTTGTTAAAAAAACTCAGACAAGGCTGCATTCCCCCTACTTTCCCACCCCAAAAATACATCCATTATATGACAGATGACATTAGGTAAGCATCCTGGAGATGGAGACAAGAACACACCCAGCTGGCTTCATATCGCTTCAAATCATGAGTTAGACAGCTCTGCACTGGAACTGCCTGTAATGGCCTAGTTTGAAATTCTTCGGATAACACATAGGTTCACAAGGAGACAACACTTAAGTTTCTGTGCAAGCACTTTTTCACTTTTTGTCTTCAAAATATTCCAGAATATTTTTTCAAAATATGTGTGTGTATGTAAGTTTTACTGGAGGAAGTCTCTAGAACCTATCTGTAAAAATCTGATGCAATGACTTAAAGTTAGTACTAGAATTGTGCAGTTGACAGCATCTACCTAAAAGCTACATAACTGAAGGGAATGTATTTATCCTGACCATTCTTGAAAATATGATAATCTTTTGAAGCATTTGCATTAAATTCTGATTATTTTTTCACCAAATGTTTATATAGGATTTTATTCAGTTCAGGAGGAGAGAATGACACAGGGAACACCTTCCGGGGCAGAAGGTAGAGATTTTCAGAGAACATTCAGTACAAATTCAATTAATTTTACTAGTTATTATTCAAAATAGGCTTTTTCTATTACTGTCTAGTTCTTTTCTAAAAATTTTGGTACATAAAGAAATTGTATAACTCTATAAGCTATAGGATACTAAATTTTTGTCACTAAAAATCTTCAAAAGGAAAAGAAAATTGGAAACAAAATTTCAGTTTAAACGCAGTACAGATGAATGTGAGTTGATCCATGTACCTTTATATCTATGCACACAGAAATACAGCACACAAATATGTAGAAGAGAAATCAAAATCTGGGAAAATTGCCTCTGGATTCTGATGTTCTTTATCAGAAACAGGATCTTGGACTTTGAAAAATCTGTAAAGCTCAAAGTTCTGCATCCTGCAGAGAAGGTAACCAGATGTGATTACAGACAAAGATTTCTCAATAAATATACGATTCAGCCACATCTTGGATAATGTCTTTAGTTTTAGGTCTTTCCTCTCAAAATTATTGCACAAAGTTAAAAAAATCATCAACAAGGAAGTTTGAGAGAGTGGAGACACACCCGTATGAAGAATAAAAATAGTCCAACGCTCTTGAATGTGGAAAAGTGGTAGCTGAAGAAAGATATAATAAAACGCTACAAATTTATGAATGGTGTCACGATTGTGCACAGAGGTATTAACTGTTCACTGCATCTTATAGCACAGGTACTAGGAAGCTCAGAGTACCAAATCAGTTAGAACCCAATTCAAAGCAAGAAGAAGGAGGAAAGTATTCAGACGCTGGAACAGACAAGTGTAATTCCCTTACATGGAAGGGACATTTACACAGTCTCAGGAGTAGAAAGGAAGATGAGTTCATATAAAAGAAATACAGAATCAGGTGTTTCCTATTAAAAAACAGTTGGGGATTGAGAGAGCATTAGGTAGAAGAATATAACTTCCCAGGAGTTTTTATTATGTAGAAAAAAAAATCAGCTGCTGATGCAGACAAAATACTGGGTCAGACAATCCATCAGTCTGGTCCTGTATGTTCTAACTTTTCCCTGGAAAAGGACAGTTAAAGTGGAGACAAAAAAAGATAGGACTTTTTTCCTTATTTCTTTTTTTTTTATTTGTGTCATAAGTATCTCTATATTTTGGTGGTTATCATTAAGAGTAATGTCCTTATAGAGTAATGAAAGAGAAAAAAAGAAGAGAAAAAAAATGCATGAAAATTTTTAGAAAAGAATATATTAGAGGGTATGAATCCTCAAAGTAGCTCCAAGTGAAGAACTGGAGACTATCATGAAGATTAGTGCTATGTTGTCTCAACAAATACCAAACTAACACTTGACTGATGTGTCAAACCAATAAAGGTTTTAGACCTTGGAATTAAATACTTGAGAGACTGGAATGGCACTGTACCTGACTTGATTGACCAGGAGCAGAAGGAACCAACTTATAAAGATTAAAGGACTACCATCTACATGCCTATCTTGACTGTAACAAATCTGTACTCCTAGTCTGTGTTTCTTTCCTTCAGCATCGTACTAAAGTGATTAGCAAACTGCACTGGTGTGCAGTTTATGAGCTTTAATCACTATCTGTTGAAGATTTGAAACTAACAGAAGCAGTTATGTTTCCTTTAAAAATGTACATATGTATCACATTATTTAATATGCAAAATAAAGTTTTGTTAATTAAAGTGAATCTTTCTCTTTTTCACCTCAAACTTTTAGAGCTTCAGATGAATCTTTACAACAGAGTTCTAATTTTCAATGTAATCTCAATATTGATTACTTCAGGTATTTCTGCCTGAGTGAAATGAAAGAATCATTACCTACTTCTATTAATGAACTGAAAAAGAAAAAGCAAACAATGCATTAATTGCATTTTCCATTTATACAGCCTTAAGAGCTGATGCAAAAAATGAGAAATGAGAAACACAAAATCATCTGAAAAACTAAGAAGTTAGTTGTACACTGGAAATAATTAAAGGATCTTCAGCTTGCAAGCCTGCATACAGGCACCTGGGAGGGTTAATAACCAAAACATTCACAGATATAAAGTACTTGAAGCACAGTAACCCTGAGTGGGACTTTCTGCTCTAAATGGATGGTATTAGAAACAAAAAAGCTTTTAGGTGCTTATGTTATGGAGGAAAAGATTGAAACACAGTAAGTTTTATCTTCTATAGTACATAAACTAATCAAATCAGAAACAAACGGAATGAAAAACTCTTTCCATGTAGCTATATGTGACCATTCATGCAGAATGTTTATGCAGTTGTGGACACTTCATTGTTCCAGATGAAATCAGCAACACAGGAATTCAAGGAAGGACACTTTCATTACACATATGAACAGAGAAATTTATGGGGAAAAATTAAAAATTATAATAGGCATTCACAAGCTAAATTGGAATTAAAAGATTAAGTATGAAATTTTTGTGGCCAATATAGACATTAAAGATTTTGTGAATTATATGTTGCTTAAAGTCTTCTTATTCAATTTACACATTGTATTTGCTTTTTGGTTTTTTTTTGCATACACCAAAGCAGGAGATTTTTTTCACAGGAATTTGCAAAGAAGCAAAACTTGAAAATATTTGTAAAAAAAAAAGAAAAAGTGTGAATTTCTGCAATAAAAATGAATATGTAATTTTTTGGAAGACCGCTGTAAAATATTCCAAAATAATTCCTTGTAAAATGCAAATGTTTGGGTTTATTGGTGAAGAACAATAAATCATTATATTTCTAAATTCATGGAGACTAAAATGATAAAGAAAATATGTAACAAGGAGATAATTGCATTGTAGTACTGGCAAGAAATAGGAAAGCAAAAGACAGTGTACTAAAATGACCATTAAAACAAAAAGGGTTCAAAATATTTATTAAATATTATCACTTTTGCTAAACCCTCATTTTGCAAGTTCTCTAAGCAGATATTGAGCTACAAGACCTGTGATCCAATTCTGTAGAAGCTGTGATAGATTCACTCACTTCAGTCAAAAGGGTCATGTAAAACAATCACTAAACCTGGGGACAGAACCTGGGGTGTTACCATGGATGTGCTCAATATTCTTCTGGAGTCTTTTAATAGTCATATTTTCCTGGTCAATGTATATTACAGCACTAATTTAAACACCTAAGACTTAGACTGCAATTAGTTCTTTGTGTCAGACTTCGACTCCTACGTTTTTTGCATCAAGTTTATTCCTAATTCTTTGCCCACATGAATCCTTGTAAAGTGGTCATTTTTCTGTCCATATCTGTATGTTTTTTTCATTGTTATTTGATATGACAACTCAGTAGGTTTAATTTTTACAATTCCTTTTTATTTTGTCTATTTTGTATACCTACATGAGAATCAAAGCATCCTTACTTAAACAGTTTTCCAGATTCTATTCTACACATATTTGTAAAAATAGACAAATATGTTGATTCAAATTATGTTTCCTGAGTGTTCAAGGTATTTTGTTTAAAGAGAGCTTTAATTCTCCTTCTCATTATCATAAGGATGTTGTATATTTGTTGTTTATTTCCAGATCATATTAGCAAAATATATTGGCACAATGTCTGTTTCAAATACACACACAGACACACACACAGAGGAAAAGGAAGTGCTTCTCAGCAAGATCGAGAAGATGGAGAATTATGATATGAGAGAATAATAGTAATAATAATGTCTTACTCAAATCCTAGTATCTGAAACAATATCAAAGAGATTACTGAAAAAGACAGGCCAATAAATGGAGGGGCTTAACTATTTTAAATTTCTCTTTGGCTTACAATTGCCTTTTTTAGATATAAATTTAAGACCTAATGGGTTTCAGTGGAGTAGTTATCATCTGTGGAACTATACAGAGATGATAGAAGTTGCACACATGTTGAATTTGGTCCTTTGAATTTTATCTCATTTTATCTGAACAGTAAATCTGCAAAATGGATTAGCCTTCAATTTTAATGTAATATTATAAAGTAAGATAAGATGGTTTACCATGATAAGGTACTATAAAAGTTTAAGTAGCTGTTCTCCGGATAACTCTGTGGTAACTGACCAACAGCTACAAGCCAGAACCTAATTTGTTACACAGTTTTTCTTCTAACAAGTGGTTTATGGCTTCAGCAAGTATAAACGGTGGTGAATAGAATGGGAGAAGCTTTATACTTTTCAGATGTTTTAGATATCTACTGTGTTCATAACACATTTTTGTTCATCTTTCATTACAGTAACTGTGAATACTCACTTTTTCCATTAGGAATTAGTTTACTTAAGCTGAAATAAAGCAGAGGACTTACCTGTACTGAAATACCAAGACATGATAAAACCCCTGAAACATCACTGACTCCTCCAATATTATTTGACACATCAGCAAACTAAGAGGAATTTGGATACAATGAAAATGCCGCATCATTTAATTTCATTTCATTTCACTTTTGTATTCAAAGTTATTTTTGAAGTGTCAGAATACTGAAAGCCTAAGAATTATTTTACTCATACAAATCTTTTCTTACTTTTTTTTGAGCAGTTAAGTAAGTGTGTACAATACAATTTTAGGTTACTTTTATAAAATGTCTCCTATGCTTCTAGTGCTAGAAATTGCACATACATTTTATGGTTTCCACTTGTGTTCTTATATTAAAAAAATTAAGAATCAATGTTAATTTTCTACTAATATTTTGTGTTACTTTCTAGTCAGGTGCCTCTGTATTAACTGCAGGTCTTAATGTGCCTAATTGGTAATGTGCATATGCAGTAAACATCATCTTGTCCTACAAAACAAATTATTTCTTTATATACACATTTTATTAATCACCATATAAGTGAAAGTCTGCTAATGAAATTATTTCTTATGGTCTTGAACTTAATTTTCATCATCAATAACTTTCTTACAACATTATGGTTTCTGAACAGTCCCATGAGAATGGTATAATTTTAATATTATCTGAGAGCCTAAGTAGTGGTTCCTGTAAAGGACTTGGATTGTTGAAATGAGTTTAGCAAGAAGTTTGGGTTCCTTGAATGTCATCTCTATATAACCTTGAACATGACAAATGAGGATTTGAAGAGCATTAATAATGTATGGGAAATGCAATCTATTTTCCGGCTCCACAGTCATAATTAGGTTCTGATGGAGCCGTCTGTACCAATTTACTGAGAACCTTTTATTTCAGAAAAACCTCCACTTCTCAGAGTGTTTACCAGTGATAGTGAGAAGGCATCAATGCCAAGTTTAGAAGTAAAAGGATTAGGAATTTTGTGTAAGTTACTTGCTCTTATACCAGTTATTGTCACCAGTAGACAGGTGAGCCTAGTCTGCTGCTGACTAAAGCAAGTTATACCGCAATTTATGCAGTAAGGATCAGGTTCTACCACACATATGCAGCCCCCATGAAAATATATATGTTTTGGTCTATTCAACCCAAATAATTAGAAACAGCAAACAGATAGAAATAGCTTCTGTTTTAATGTTTTGCATTTAGCTACTAAACCAAAATCCCCTAGTTATGAAGATATTTTATTGCGATGTCTGTGCTATTCTCTAGGGCTGTGACCCTTAATTTTATATTAAAATTACTTAAGTAAATTTTATGCACTTACTTAAGAAAATATTTTCTGGAAAGAATAATTAACATATTTATTTTTTTCCACCCTATATTTCTTATGTAGTTTTTAGTGGTTAAGAGAAGCATCATATCACAGTACTGAATCCTATGAGGAATGGAATTTGCAAATGAGACCAGACAAAACCTGGAAGTTTGAATGCAACCTCTGCAATTATAACATCTGTATTATAATCTCTCATAAGAACTCTTTAATTTTTTTTTTAAAACAATTCCCTATTCACATACCATAATTTTAGGTGCACTACAAAAGCAGCTAATAATAAATCTTTTTTTCTGATTTGCCGATTACTGTATTTTACATATTATGAAGCAAGAACTAACAAATGTCATGTACTGAGCTGCACTACACCTGTCTTGTATAGGAGAAGCTGTGACCCACTGAAATCCTTGTACTGAATAGTTCTGTTTCATCTAAGCAGGAGTAGGTACCAATCATAATTTTCAACCGAAATATTCCACTACAACATTAAAATATTATGCCAGTACCCAATTATCCTGGGGTCAGTGCTAATGCATGATAGGATGTGAACAAAGTAGAGCAATCTCTTTAAATGAGATTTTAAAAATATTAAAATTTAATTATGTTAATCATTGATTCAATCAATGGAAAAAAAATTGAGATGTGACTAATAGACAGAAGTTTCTCTCTGCAGTCATTTCATCACACAATAAAAAAACTGTTTAGTTTTAGCTTGTGCAACTGTGATACTACCATATTTTCTCAAAAAAACCCCAAAAACTTACAGATGACAAATAGTGTGCTTAGGTTCCTCCAATAGATATTTTTTCTTATCTGTCTATTATTAGGCAAAATTTCTGTTGTCACAGTAAATTATCAATTACTAAATGGCATTTCTTTGTTATTTCAGTATGAACATATTTCATAGTATCTGAGAAAAGTTACAATTATCAAATGTCAAAAATTTAGAAAAGCAGAGTTTAGAGGCCATGGTTGAAGGCATGCCTGTCAGCAATATATTATTTATAAGAAGTATCTAAGTAAGAAAAATTCCTTAAAATTTTGGCATTTGATTGCAGCTGATGAGGCGCTTTCAATGAAAGCCGAATGGGAAGATATTCTGTGATGGCAAATTCTCTTCAAAGGCAGAGCAAGAGGAAGTGAAAAGAGTAAGACAGAGCAGAGGGAATACCAAGGCCAAGGCCAGAGGAGAAGCAGTAGGTGGACTGTAGAGGATAAGGCATTCCTGACAGCCCTTGTGAGGACCCACATGATGGAGCAGATATACACTGCAGACTGTGGAGAGCACACATTGGAGCAGAGGAAAAATGTGATGCAAGGACTGCCTGTTTCCTGCAACCTCCTCATACTTGTTTACTCTTACCTGAATCAATAATTAAGTAATTTATTTTTCAGTTTTCCCTAAATCAAGTCTTGTAAATCAAATCTCAAATTTTCCCCAAATCAAATCAAGTAATTCGTAAACAAGTTCTATTTTTATCTCAACCCATGAACTTTTTATTTCTGTTTTTCCTACTTATTCTCTTTTGTCCTGACAAAGAGGGGGGAAGAATCAATGAACAGCTGAGTAGAAGTGTTGCCGCTAGCCAAGGATAGCCCACTGGAAATGTCAGCAAAATAAATTTGGCTCTGGTTCTGTTTATGTGCATATTTCTGCAAAAACAGGTTTACCCACTATCCCTTGGAATCTGACCCCCATTGTTGAATCATGGTGTCAGTATTCTTTTTTTTTTTTTTTTTTTAATTTCTCGTTCTCCTGTCAATGTGTCTGGGAATTAAAATTCTGTTTAGTATTAATATTAGGTTGTATCACAGTTTTGCTGCGATTTGACTGTGCAGTAAATGGTGTAATTTCCTCTTTAGTGATTGCTAGTATTATTAACTTGGAGGCTTAAAAATCACTAGTCATCTATTTCTCTTTTCCTCAGTCATTCGTAGCATTTAATTAAAATATTCTAACTTTAAAAAGAAGTTGACTGAGTTTTTTTTTATTTTTGGTTCTTTTTCCAAATATTTTCTATGTGTTGCAACATCTGAAATATTAGGGTGCACAATATAAAGCTTTCTTCTTTAACTGTGTGAAAAATATAGTTCTTCTTGTTACAATGAAAACTGAAATATCAGGCAGCTGCTGTTGGTGTTTATTAAAGCTTTGAATACTTCAAGATCAAATGCTAAATTCATTTTGTATGTATGTATATCCATAGTTACTTTCTGCTTTTAAAACATCTGGCTATTTGCCTGGATACATACTGATGTATGTGTACAAGAACATGGCATGGATGTGTATGAGAACACACGTACATTCAGACTTCAGTTAGTTCTGTGTACACAAAGGAAATTAGGGCCTCAGCAGACAAAATGTTTGTTCCCTTCACTGCTAAAAACCCCCTTTGCAGAAGTTAATGAATCATAATGGAAACATCTATGCCATCAAAAAAAGTACTTTATTCCCTTCCATGCAGAGTAACACCTATAAGTTTTACTTTTCTCCCCCGGATGCAAGTTCAGATCATTTTAAAACAACCATAATCTGATGCTCTTCAGAAGGATCTGAAAATGTGGCAATGGTTTTCAATGTAAGGAATGGCAGATTACAAAGCATTGTTGGATGGGGAATAATTGCTAAACACATGTACACTCAGAGTGTTGGCATACCCAATGTATACAATGATAGAAAGAATGCAGTTCTGAGCAAACAATTTTCAGGTAAAAACAATGGAGATCTGAGCTCTCAAAAGCAATATTATATTGTTATCAGACTCTTTAAATAATGAAGTTGAATGCTGCCTCAATCCTTCAGGAAGAATTTTTATTTTTATGTAATTTAGTTAACATTCACAGGGAAAGAAAAATGCGTCTGCAGTGCTACCTTGTGTAAGTCTGCTTTTGAAGTAATAGTTGCACAGGTGAATTCTTCTATTTATCTGCCTTACCACAGATTGGAGTAAAGGGCTACTTCTCAGTTATGAGGATAAAAAGACTGAATGCCTATGGACATCTGCACTTTTCTGTGCTGGCAGATGGAAGCCAGGTGACATACCTTAGACCCTTTTCAATGGCCAGAGGCACAAATTTAGGCAACTGAACTGGCCCGAGTGACAGTATTGGCAAGAGACTTGACTCAGCACCTTGCATATGGATAGCTGCTCTGTGACCTTTGATATGCTCTGGGTTTACTGCATGGCCTCCAGCTGCTGCTCCAGGTGGAAATATTCCCATTGGATTTCTGTGTCATATTTGTTAACTGTGGAGGGTGTCTGTGCTAACTGCCCAACTGGCAGCTCAAACAGAATTAAAGGCCTATGAAGAAGCCCCTGGGCTGAGGTAAAGTGTAATATTAAGACATCCATCTATATTTAGAGGTCTAAATCTGTGTGCTGCATGTTTAGGTTTCCTAGTCAGTCCTTCACTGACACTGAAGGAGCAAATCAGCTGGCAAACCTCAATATTCAGAGGGATTAGTGATTCAGGGAAGGAGTGAGTGGTCAGATGAATGAATGAATGAATGAATGAATGAATGAATGAATGAATGAATGAATGAATGAATGAATGCATGAATGAATGAATGAATGAATGAATGAATGATAAAATAAGAGGAAAATGCAAAGAAAGAAATGTTAATCTGTTTAGGAAGAAGATTTCATGGGAAGTGTGGGAGGGAGAGGTATTGATAACAGAACTGTTTTATTTTGCTTTGTTCTGGCAAAGAACACTAAAGAAAGATCATATATTCTGCAAATGGAAAAATGCATTTTTAATGGGATTATTTTATAGATGACAATTCTATGGTCTTTAAGTTCTAAGAAAATTGCAGATATTTTAAAACAAACAATTTAAGCAAAAAGATTAAGAAACAAAGCTTTCAATATTATCTCAGAAAAAAATGAGATCATGGATAGTTTTGTATTCCTGGATTTGTATATTATGAAATATTTGATGAAAAAATCTTCCAATGAGCTTTTGTTATGTAAGACCATATTAGGAATTGGAAAAGGAAGTCTGTTGAAATACGACAGACAAAAGAAGTAATAAAACTATAGTGACAAGTAAATAAAAAAAGTCTTCTAGAACAACAATTAACGTGAAAAGTTAAAAGATCTATGAAAAAGAAAAGAAAAAAGAAAAAAAA
>CM031859.1:36032790-36193403 GCA_018697195.1 Certhia americana
AGAGAAAACGAAAAAGAAGAAAAGGATGGGAAAAGCAAAATAAAATAAAATAATACTTTGTATTTGAAAATATCAGTCTTTAATTTGGCACCACCAGTGGAAACAGGAGAAGCATGGTTTTAAAGGTAGTTCATTATCGTTTTCACTTTAGGAAACAAAAAGGAAAACTACAGCAGAATTTGGGAACAGTTCCTAGAACTGAAATTCTGAGATGTCCCTTCCCTGCATACTGAGGAAAATGAATGGAAAGTGAGGAGCTTTTGATTGGGTTTCACTACACCCAGTAGCCTGAGCAGGAAAAATATAGATTGATGGGACTATGCTTTTCTTCCACCTAAAAAACAAAACTAAGATCAGACTTCCTCTGAAAGCTGCACTCACAAACAAGACTAAATTCCTTGATTTTCAGGTTTCTGTCACCTTGACTCACTACTAAGGTGAACTCTAACCCTCTCCTAAGGGGTGACATGAGCTTATGCACCTAGGAAGGTGAGGAGCAGCAACATTGATTGGGGGAAGGCTGTGAGACAGACAGGGGAAGAGACAGAAAACAAAACTGCAGCAATTGAGGAAACCTTTTGAAGTCTTATTTGGCTGGTTTCTCACATCATACTGGTTTATTATAGATGACATTCCAGTCAATTTAATTATGAAAGCATTTGTCACTACCAGCTGAGGAGGAATAAAAATCAGTGACCTCAAATGTGATGGCATTAGTCACTTCTATTTAAAAAGGTACCATTTAAATCACATTGAAATGAATGAAAAAAATCAGGTGATTTACAATGAAATGAAACCATGGCATAAGCACACCTAATAAATAAGCTAGTCTGTTGTTTTATAAACTGCTGTGGGCCTTTAAATAGCCATCAAGGAAAAAAGATCACGTGGAACATAGTTGCTATTACAAAAGCTAGTAGATCTATTCCATAATTGCTGTTCTGTGTTTTATGTGCTATCATAGAACTCTATTTCTGTGTGAACCTTTCATTAATCTCCAGGTAGTTTGCCAAAAGTATGATGGATTTTTTTTCAGAACCAAGTACTCAGAGGATCCAGCCAGCTCATATCTTATACTAATCAGTAATTTTGTAATTATTGACAAATCAGCTAAAGTGCAAGCTTCATTTGGAACTATATTTGACCAGCTACTCTGTTATAGTAAATCTATTCTTCTGTCAAACAGATTGAAACTGGATTTATTCATTGCTTAAAAATGATAGCTGACATAAGAATGCATCTGGCAACAGAAGCTCATACAATGCAATTTAGGTGCTGCAGAGACATTCCAATCAGCCTTTAGTGACTTATACGTAGTACGCAATTATTTTTTTTTTTTAATTTTTACTTTTAGATGGGCTTATACACCGCTATCAAGTTTTGACTTGATTGACAACTCGCAATGGAACAATGCAGATTTTTTTATTATTATTTATCTGCTTGCTATTTTTTGCAAAAAGTGTAACTGAGCATCTTGGAAGTTAATTTTCTGAACTCCTTGCAGGTAGAGTGCCCTAAAAATAAGTCATAATGGAATTAATGTCTGTATTTCTCACAGGTTCATATGGACACATATTTGTTGGTTTTTTTCCTAGCTGTGAGAAGCCAACATTTTAACTCTAAGAATAGAAGTATATCTTTCAGGTGTATTAAATTTAGCTTCCATTTCACTTCCTTGTGTTAACAAATGTTGGTGAAGCTGTCTGTGCAGTAGTAAGTCATCAAAAGCATTTCACTATCATAAGACTCAGATGTTTGGGCCCTGTCCAACCACAGTGTTAGGAATAGGATTGTCTATTTGATACACAGGTGGAGTTAGGGGTTGGAGTCACAAAAGCCAGTAAATGGGACAGTTATACAAATGCTTAAGTGAAGCAAAAGGCAGCATGAGGAAAAAGAGTGAGCTTGTGTTGAAAAAAACCAGCATTCACAAAACCAGTTTTGAAGTGCATCTAATGCTCAGAATGCACCTAATGCTCCTCTCAGGTACACTCACATCAGTCCAGAGGATATGAATATGAGTGTCTGTTGGAGTTATTTGACATGAAGGCACATTTTCGGTACAACAGAAGCTCTCTCATTTTGGATATGTTACAAGCAACTTTTGTATTCCAACAGCTTGACAAACACACTACCGGTATGATCAGGACTCTATCTTGACCACTTGTCTTTGAAAAGATGTCCAGTACTTCTTTGGCAATGTAAATGATTCAGACATTTCCTCTTCCATTGGGTTTTAACCTGAGATAGTGCAGACCATGTTAGTTTTGGCATGCAGGAAATCTTTTTCACCTACGGAGCAGCTCTGGATCTCCAGAACCAGCAGCGTCAGTGTGGGAGCGGATCATCATCTTCTCCACTATAAAAAAATGAAACATTGAAGGTAATGAAAAAATCAGGAGTGGAATTTGTGGCAATTGAAGCTTAAACTTATTCTCTAACTTCTGGACCATGCTTTCTTTATGGTAATAATGCTATTGTAAGAGAATATTCTCTGTTCATTTGCAGGGATAAGCCCATATCCAGTCTGAAGGATGCAAAAACCAATGAAAAGACTCTCAGGGGATTCATTGCCTTCTAGTTCCACTTTAATGCACATTTCAATGGACATAACAGTTTAAAGTTGTGTTTCAGGCAGCACAAATCATGCTATAGTATTAGAAACTGTTTCAGTTCATGATGAGGCAGTTAATAAGCCTTGAAGGATATAAGATGCACTCAGGAGAATCAAAGCAATGATACATAGCTGAGTCATCAGAGAAGACTTCTTCCCTCATCTATTCTGGCATCTGTTAAAATGAAGATATTTCAATCTTTTCCATTAATGACTGATTAATGATCTATGGAATTTCACTACCTGCTGAAAATATGCCCACAGAGTCACAAAGCTTTTCATGACTGCTTATTCTATATTATTATGGTGTCCCGAAAGACTGTTCTATGTTGCACATATAAAAAATCTACCTCAAATTTTTTTTGCAGCATCTAACAGTATCAGCAACGTCTTTTTCATTCTGTCTAATATTAGTCACATACTATTTTATTTTTGTTTTCATCTTTCTATTTTTTCTATTCCTATAGTTCCACAGGTTTTTGTACTTTTACCTCTGATTATAAGCTAATTTCTATCCATTATTCTTTCTGAAAAATCAGTGTAAATGGTAACATAGAAAGTACCATATTTATTCAAATAACATTTATTACACACTAGACACCTTTAATTTTACAATAAAATACTTTTCCTTTTCCATGTATATTAGAAAATTATTTCTCCACCTAAAATGAAAAATCTAGTATAATATTCCCTCAATAAACATAGAAGGACAGGAACATGTAAAACTCCCTTTATGCTCCTGAAAGAGTTATTTGGCTTTTTTAAAAATAAACCAAATAAACGGTTGTGATATTTCTAAAAGGAAGGTATAAACAAAACAAAAACAAAACCAAAAAAATAATAAAAAAAAAAATCCTTTTTCTTTTTTAATGAGAAAATTAAACTTAAGAGAGAGAGAATAGGTAAAAATTCTGACACACTGAACATTTCTGGCTTGGTTGACTGTTTTGCTCACAGTGAAGAAGAAGATACTATTATTGTAGGTCTCTTTTGAAATGAAAAATTCATCTCCCAACTCTACTTTTTAACTTAAATGCTTAAATCAAGTCAGGATTTAACAGGATGACGCTTTTTGAAGATCCAGGAGCAATTGAATTACAGTATAAAAAATAATGTACTTAATGATAGAGCAATCTCAATTAGGTAACACATTTGTCAGCTCAACTGTTTTGTCACTACAGAATTAATCATGAGTCCACATTCACTTACTCTGCCACTGGAATTAATCCAATATCTATCATAACATAGACATTTAGTCCTTATTTATACATATTTGGGAGGGAGAAATATACACAGTGTAGGTAAGTAATGTCCACACTTCAGAATTCCTTTTTAGTCATCTGCATACTGTTAAATACTGTGAAGAAAGGACCTTATATCACCAGTCAGGTGAGTTTTTCGACTTAGTCTAGACCAAGTGTTATAATTGTAGATTTTAAATGGCTTAGTCTAATAGCAAAGAAGTCTGGAGATAGCAAACCACACAAATTAAGCTTTAAAAAATGTTTCCAGAGGTGCTTCTGTCATGCTGAGTCAAAGGGTTAAAAGATTTAGGAATTGGAAATGTAGCCAGCAAAGATGCAAGCAACACATCAAATAGCAGGGCCTAGTGTAATATTAAGGGGATCAAAGTAGAAACTAAGGATTTTATCATTAATATATAGGTATAGAGCAAAACAATCTATCATGTATCTGACATTTATAATTATAAGAATTCAGAAACCCAAGACTTTTGATACTTGGAGCCAAGAAAAAGAACCTGGACCACAAACAAGAGGTCACAAAGAGCTGGCAACAGGATAAATCTCTGAGGTAGACAACTTTGCTTCATCCCATGGACCACTGGCTCAATTCAAAAGGACCACTGCCTCAGTTAAAAGGAGGACTGTGCAATTGTGAAGGACATTCAACTAGTTTTAATAAGTTTTAATAGAAGGCAAAAATAGGTACTGCATATGTATAGACATGTTAGGTAATTTTATGAATATGTAAGAATTTTAGAAATATATAGAAAACTGATGCTTTGTGAAGCTAGCACATTCTTTAGGATGCTAGTCCTCTGTGCTCCAGTACTGAATAAACATACAAATCTTTTTCAACCACTAATTAGTTGAAAGGTTTTTTGTCTGTCTGGTACGTCTTTAGTGCTTCAATGCAATCATAGGCATTAAAACAAATCTGTGAGACTATAATCACATAAAAATATTTTGGAACGTATATACCTTGTAAATGCATTATAACTGCATGGAGGTTACCTCAAATTATTGTGGAAATGGAACATTTCACTGTAAACACAGCAAAATAAATTTTGGTTCACTCTAGGTGGTTTTCATTAGGCGTGTACAGATCTTCACCTATTGTAAGGTACATAAAAAATCAGAAGTAATATTGTCTATACTATACTATTTTTCAAGCTATGGTGGGAATATATTATCAAATTACAAGCTAAATTGTCTCCAAGTACACAAAGAATTATTATATAAGCATATTTCTTTAGTAAAATGTAAGAATTAGAAAACTTCATCTGAATTATATCTAAAAATAATCTGGAAGTATTATAGTTCCTCTGATGAAATGTAGCCCGCAGGGCTCTAACCAAACTGATAATCAGGAAGCTGCCGCTTCGAGGAGAAAAAAAGGAGGAACTATCTGGGTGGTCTGATGTGAGTTGATTGCAAGAGCTCCATTATCCTAAAATGGATTCCAGGTATCCAAGCAGAAAAGAATTTATAAACATTGAGTGTGAGTAGAGGGCTGCAGACAAAGAATCCTTCGGGAAACAAGAAGAAACAAAAGAAACTTAAACACTCATACTGATTGCATTGTATCACAGAAAGACAGAGGCCAATTGCTTCAGCATAGTCTGAGGAGTATCTATTACACTATCTGCAATGAAACCCTAGTCCTCTGTTCAGAAGTGACTGAAATTATAATGAAATCAGTCCTCCTAGAAATAAAATTCAGCTCAATAATTGCTGCAGTAAGCCTATTCCCTCTGGCTGTACTACAGTGTAATTTTTATTATTTTTGAATTTTGAGTGGATAACCTAGTCATCAAGTTGGTGAGCAAAAGGGTTTAAAAAAAAATAAAACCAGTTGTTGGAAATAGGCTTCACATACTTTCTGGCAGAAGTTATCTGAATTTAATATTTTAATGGTTCATTTGTCATTCCCCATAAATGGGCAGGAGATGGAGGGAAATGGAAAGGAAGAAACCTTCAGAACGGAACCTGTTTTCTGCTTTAAGAACAATCCTTGTTTTCTTTGATGTTCATTCTGACTCTACTGCTTCTTCTGAATGCCAGATCAGATGCTTCTATGACAGCAGTAAACTGAATGAATCAAAGGAGAGGAGGGAATGAAAAAAGGACCTTATTTTAAAAAAAAAACAAAAACAAAAACACAAAAGTGAATGTCTATGCCAATTACAAAAAATGGTAAGCCAGCCCTACTCTTATGAAAAAAAAAGTTTACTCATCTAGATTTAAAAGATCCAGAATGTGCTTCTTGCTTTGGTAAACTTAGTAACCTCCAGTTGTCTGTGTAGAAAACAAAGATCTAACAACTATTTCTACTGTTGGCTACCTGCATTTGTCTGGTGAGTTAAAGGGCTCTCTAGAAATTGTTTCATTAAAAAGCTGATATGGATGTCATCCTAATAAGGATGACAAGAAAATGCAACCATATATATTCCACAGATTAATTACTTCTTTTGAATACAACTGGGTCTAGGGAAATAAAACATTTGGCAAGAATAATTTCTCACAAACCAGAAAGAAAACAACTCTGGGAAGGAAAGCAAGGATTTTTATCAAGATGCCCTTGAAACAGAATCTTTCAAATTCATTTATTGTGATTTTGCTCTTTTGTACATAACCTGGTCATCCTTGCCTTTCATTTTGTACAAAACTTACAAATTTTTTGCTAGTCAAAAATAGATCTCCCCCTTTCCCCAACAAACATGAAAATATTGCATACCATTTTAAGCCAAAAGAATCCAATACAGTTGAAAGAAATTGCTTCAGTCATTTGAGAACTCAACAGAGATATTGTGAAATACTAAATTAAGGTCAACAGGAAATTCAAGCAACTTCATGTTTTTTCTCCATTAAAAAAAAAAAGGAAGACAATGCACGAAAGTAAATAAATTTAGAAGTTCTAAAGCAGTATGGAACTTAATGTTTCATGAATCACAAGGAATCAAATACATGGTGTTAAGATTCTAAATGTGAAATTGATTTCTATTTGTTGAACTGTTAGGACTTTTTTTAACTACATTAATTATTTTCTTATGCACTCTGTACAGTTTTGACTAGTTGACATGTTGTTTTGATTAATTTATTTGCTTCAATTTGCTCTAAGATGTATTTCTATGGTACTTATGGATGCATAGGGGTTGTATTTTGGAACTGATCCATTCACTGACCAGCAGAACTGAACTCTATTCTTTCTGCATCTGAAAGGCCTTTCTATTTTTATGATATTTGCAGCTTCACTTTTAGATCACTATGTGTGCAAATATATTTTTACATGCTGGAGTTTGCATGCAAGATCCCAATGCTCCTTTGTGGAGGAAAGGAATTAATTCATAGCAGTTTTGAATCTGAACTACAATATGAGGATTTTTCTTTTCCTGTCTTTAATATAACATTTCTAACTTGGAAAAAAAAATATTACATGAATGAGTTTCAAGACTTCCTTTCAGTATGATGGAGCTGTCTAGTCAGGTAATAGCACTGCAGCTTGAAGGAATGAAAACCCGACTCTAATGAGAACTGCTGTAAAACTTTATGTCATGTCTTTTTTGTTGCTTAAAGTGTAACAGAGTCTGTTGTAACCAACCACCTCTCTAATATTTACTCTTTTAACTTAACCTCATCTTTTGTGTTAGATTAGGTATTTTGCTTTCCTGGGTGCTTTCAGCATCATTTTTTTTTTTTTTTTTCCTTTACAGTATTTCTAATTCTCTTTCTTTATTCCCATTTACTCTGTCAGAGGTTTTGTTCTTCCCTGGCTCAGTGGAATAAAAATTTTTAAAAAATAAAAAAGAACCTGTCTTCCTTTATTAGATATTAGAGCTTTCCCAAATGCATTTTGCTGCTCTCATATGGATCCTTACTTAGTACTTTTCTGATGCAGCCAAAATTTAATCTCACCATTTCTTTGTGTTTTACAGTAGATCTGATTAAATAGTGTAACGGAAAATTATAATTATCTTTCTGGGTAAAGTTGAAACAGATATTCTATGATTTTTATTGTGTCTATTCTAGCTTTAAAACTGGAAAAAATTGAAGTATATGAAAAAGCTTAAATGTTTTTTTATACTCTATTTGTACATGCTAGATTTTTTTGTGATTTTGTTTTCTATTATCCTAGACTCAAAGAATCACAGATATTAGGGGTCAAAGTCACAGAGTAGGACATCTGATCTATTTTTTTTCCAGCACTGCTTTTTTTGACAATACTTTATCAGTATAATTTGTCCAGTGTACATTTCCATGATTCTTTTCCAGTTTTCCTAAAGACTCACAGAAATATTTCTGCAGATATTCATCGAGCATTATGCTGTGGACTGTTTCATCCAAGTACTTCTTGCTAATATGCTCTCAAATTAAGCTATAAATTATTTTGTTCTTCAAGAAAATTCTTAACCACTGGAATGCATAGGCAACTTGCACTGATGCCGACAGGAGATGTGTGTTAGAGAATGAATCTGGCTCTGAGAATTTACAGTAATGGTAGTTATTTTGTCCTCTTTATAATTCTTGAATTAATAGACATGATATGGGAAATTTACAAAGATATCAGATATGCATCTTGGTGTCTGTAATGCAATAATTATAATAATTGTAGCAATTGCTTCCAAGAGACTATTCATAGCTTTGAGAAAATACCCAAAACTCAACGTAAAAGGCATGGAGGGAAGAAAGCACTATGGAAAGACATGTCGTAAAGTCAGTAAATTATTTATCATTGAATCTATGGCTTCTCAACTCCTGGCATATAACATCTCAGATATATTCTTTGATAAAACAAGAGTTACTTTTCCATTTAAATTATAACCCATTAAGAAAACCCCAAACAATTAAAACCAAACTAAAACAAAAAGAAATTAATAAAGAAAGAAAACAAAACTCAAAAAAACCCCTGAAACAAGCAACCAAAGCAAATCAAAACAAACCACCAAAAAACCCCAAAACCAAAACAACTGATCACCTCATAAAATTGTTTATTCTGAGGAGATGGGAACACCAAGCTCAAAACAGTAGCTCTTAATCCAAGAAGAAAGCTCTAAGTGCCGTTCACAAACTTTCCTCCTTTGGAAGCACTCCAAGGTGTGTACAGTGTTGAATTAGTGTGGATCAATAAGAAAGCAAAACTAAAGGAGAGTTACATTTCTAGTAAACTATAGAAATTATTTCTGATGTATTTCCGACATAGAAACAATATTCTTTTTATGGAAAATTATGCTTTCAGATAATCCTTTGACTTCAATAACTAAAACAAAAGAAAGAACAACCACTCCTAATTGTGATTTAAAAAATAGGATTGGTCGTACTCACATGAAGTGTTTTTCATCTGAGGACTTAAAAGGATTTCACAAAATTAAATTAGTCTTCTCAATACTCATGAGAATTAGATAGTCTGTTCTTACAGAATGGAAAAGAGATATTTGGGAAGGTTAAATATTTCAGCAAAGTTCACAAAAGCAATTCAGACTTCAAGTTGAGAGGGGAATCCATTAGCTCTCAAAATATTCTATTTCTTTGCCCACTATGTGCCCTCCAACATTTCTGCTATTTATATTCAACCTTAACTCAAAAAACCTCTATAATTTTCTAAACATTCATAAATGCCTCTGTCCTTTGTGTACATTCTCTCACTCTTCTTTTTTTATGTTGGATATACAACATATTTTGCTACTTCCTTGTAAGTAGGATTTGTGATTATATAAATTACCCTCATTTTTCTATTGTAAATAGTTTTCCAATCCTGAGAGCAATGTGTCTAATTTTAATTTATTTATTTCCAAATAGTTCAGTTATAGACGGTTTTGCATAATTATCCTAGGGTGACTTTATGATGTTGTATCCCCAATTGTCCATTCTGTTTATTCTGGATATTGAGTTCTGCACCTTTAATACTGGTTCCGAGGGCCAAAGGGGAAGAGAAGAAGCACAGAGTTTGCAGAAACTGCACTCGCTCCCCCACATTCCTCGCTCTCACAGACTGTGTTTTCTGCAGCATGGACAGTGGGAGAGGGCTCTCCTTTGCCTTTAGCCAATTTTTGTAACTAACTGAGGAAAAAAAAATCCTGAACAATGGCTTTTCTTTTTCTTAGAACTGCCCAAACCTACTCTAGACCAAAATCCTAAGAAAACACTGTAAGCTCGCGCCAGCGGCCCACTGGGGCCTGGGATGTGGCATTTTCCAGCAGAGAAGGGACTGATAAGAGACTGAGTGAGCCAAGCTACACCCCACAAAAAGGAATTTCCCTGAATTTACCATCCCTTTAAAACAATGTCAAGTTCTGTTATTTAGTATTATTCATGTTCTCATGTTTGTGAATACTTTACTTGTTAAATAAACAGGGTTTTTTCCACTTCTCTTGATGGAAATTTTCCTCCCGAATGAGTAAGGAGAGGGGTCTCTTAAATTTGCTGTCTAGACAGACGTCTTCAAAAATTTCCTCCCCAAATTTGCCCTAAACCAGGACAAATACTCTTTGGCACTCAATGTGAGCATTTTGTTGAGTTGTTTTGTTGGTTTTTTGGGGTTTTTTTTTTAGGATTTCTTTCAACTTTAAGATCAGACACTGCCCCTGAGAAATCCATGACAGCTCTTTGCACTGTGACTGGACGTTCAATGTAATGAATCTGATGGGTAAATGTATCTACATATTTATGATGCACACAGACCTATTGTACTGAGTAAAATAGTATTTACTCTTTTACAGGTGCACATATTACAATGTGGTAACAAATATATGTCCCCTATATTACTTGTTTACTTCTTAGTCAGTGATGAAGAACCTTGGGAAAAGGCTTTTCCTCATCATCTTCTTTTCTTTTATATTTAATAAATATTTGGAAAGTGTCCATTTGGATTCAGCATTTTGTCAGCATCTCAGTTATTTTTTTCTAGGTGTATCATGACGATAAAACCATTGCACATATCTTTGTTCCTCACCCAGGTTGTTTCCTAAATTTGATCTTCATGTGAAGGAATCAATTCATGACCATGGTAATGTCAAATGCATCCACCACTCGCTTACATTTTTTATGAGTCCATAATTTCATTTTTTTCCTGATAGTGAAGAAAACATTTCATTGTGCTGTTGATGCCCCTGGTTAGCTTATTTTAATTTAGAAGGTTTTAAAAGGATATGTCAACAAACAACCCCAAATTTATATCTTGTAGTCTTTGTGTTCTGTGGGCTATATTTTTTCTCAAGGGGTGAAAACTTGTCATGAATCTCTGTTTTTACCAAGAGATTCACTGCTAAATAGCAATACAATTTTGCGAGAGGTCAACTTTTGCAAGAGAGGTACAAATTAGTATCATGAAACATACACCATAATATCTATGTGTTATTGACACCAAGACAAAAACTCCAATGGAAAAAAATGTACTTTTGGTGTAGTAGGGTAAATCTGCAGCTTTTGTACTCAGGTTTAATTTTCTAGTATCTCTGTTAAAAGAGAGTTTAATAATATATTGCTTTAAAGAATAAAATTTCTATATTAAATACTAAGAGCTATGTAGGCTAGATCTCACTCTCAGAGACATTATTCAGGAGAGGTAAACCATGCAGGCAGCTCTTTAGTTTGGGGTTCATATATAGATTAAGACATCTAAAATTAGAGATCTACCTGAATTCTGTCATGGACACTTGCAGGTAACAGTTCATCATGAAGGAAATTAATTGAAAGGATCATGACTTTTGAGGGTATTTCTCTACCTCAGGTAATGAAAACTACATAGATCTCTGTTTCAAACAAAATAAATTATATTCATTGACTCTTATCTTTAATATATATCTATTATCTTGATTCTACTTGATGGAATTTACTGTTTTGTTATATAAGAATTTAACTAAAGAAAATTCCATTTCATAGAAACACATTTTTCGACTTTTCTTACAATTACTTATCAGAAATATTGGGGTATAACCAGACAATTTTTGGAAGGATTAAGCATAATCTTGCTATTTTACATCAAATCTCTTGATGATTTCCTGGTCTTTTCTCAGGTGTTTAAGAAAGATAGAGATAAGTATCTCAAGCATAAAAGTGTAGTCTTATCTAAAAGAGTTTCAAAAGTATAACATAAGCATTATTCACACTGAGATTATTCTTTGCTTGAGTATTACAGTAATGATAGCGTCCACAGTACCAGTGTGTGTTTTCCTGTTTTTTCAATTTTTTTCAGTGATATGAGCTAAATTATCAGAAGGACCTTAAAAGTGGTGTGGTAGTGGTGTTTCTTTTTATATTTTTGGGGTTTTTTTGTTTGTTTGGGTTTTTTGGTTATTTTGTTTTGTTTTGGGGTTTTTTTGTTGTTTTCTGTTTTGGTTTTGGTGTCTTGGTGGGGGTTTTTGTTTTCATTTTTGTTTTTTTGTTTTTCTGTATTTATTAGATTATGGAATAGGTAGTAGAGGAAATTTTAAATTCAAATGCTTATGAGAAAACAAATGCACAAGTCTATCTGTTGCGAAATTCCTTCCATGCCTTGTGCAACACATAAAGCACATACCAAAATTTTAGTTCTCTCTTCTTTTTCTGCTGGAAAAGAGAAGCCAGTTTTGGATAATCTTAAATCATGTCAAACTTCCAAGAGGGAATGATCAACAAACTGTTATTCAATTCTGAGCAACATGTCAGGCTGCTGACTGACAAAACCATTTGATTCAGAGCATGGAAAAGATCTTTAATATCCCATTTACTGTCTTCTTAAAAGACAGGTTATAAAGGGAATTGCCTCTGGCCAAATTTTGTTTCACCCTTCTCTTTTTGGTTACCTTCTCATTCTCAAAGTTATTGGGTGTGAGGAGCTGTTCAACAACCGTACAAAACCCTTGGGCTTAAGCAGAGAGTTATCAAGCTGAAAATATGGAGTTATGTAGGAGTGCTCCAGAAAGGGGTGAGACTAAATAGTCTGACAGGAGCAACCAAGTCATCTTGAGAGTGTTTGTACATGTACCTTAAGCAGATCCTGAGACATGAGTAACCAGGGCAGCCCAGAAGTGATCTTTCATAGACTCCTGTTTGCAGCATACAGTACTTTTCTTCTTTTGAAAAATGTGAATAAATTTCCAATTTTTTTTCCCCTTCTTAAGTATTAAAACACTGCCATGCTCATTATAGGGAGTGAAAGTAGCACACATCATTCAAAACTAAAAATTTCTTTAAACAGTGGAATTTCTATGCCTGTGGTTTTACTGCATTCAGTGGAGAATATTAAATCCTTCTAAATCTCTGTCTCTGTTAGGCTAAAAAACACACTATGATAATACGAGACTTTACTTAGAGAAGCTGTGTGCAAAATGCATGGCAAATTGGAATTTGTTAGAACACTCAGTTACAGAAATACCTTGTTGACATTCAGTTGAATTAGATGACTGTTTCTCTTCTGTTTTCATTGTAGTCAGAAAACTAACAGTGTTCTAACACTAACTAAAACTAACAGTAGTATGTGGTTCCCATGTTAATGGTTTAACCTAAATTTTCTTTTTTTTTTTTTTTTTTTTCCCTGGGATTTTAGCTAGCATGAGCAATTAAAATTAGATACTTAATCTTCATTTAATGAACATTATGCAGCTTTTGAGAGACGCATATTGTTGTAGCACATTCTTTTATGTAAAATCCCTGGCTGAAAGAAAAGGAAAGGAAGAATATAAAATTTAAAAAAAGAGAAATTCCTTCCTTCCTATTCACTGCTATTCTCTTCACAAAGAAAAATAAACCCTACAAAACCAAAAAAACCCAAAACCAAACCAAAACCTAAAAGCAAAAAACAACGAAAAACCCCCAACACAACAAAAAAAACCCCACAAACCACAACAATAAATAAAAGACAAACAACCCCCCCTCCAAAAAAAACCAACCCCCCACCCCCCATAGAAACCCCTAAAAAACACCCCAAGCCCCCTTAATCATGATGTCTTGGGGCAGAATTTAATAGAAAAGCAATGCTATTGTTGCCTCACTTTTTTTCCACTACTCTTTAGGCTCAAATGTCTGTAGAGTAAATACAGGTGCTATTTTAGTTACTGTAGTACTGTACTGTAGTAATAGAATTTAAACATTAGTTGGAACTCTTCTGGTGTGTCAGACTATCCAATAAATGCTGTGTGTGTGCTGTAGGGTCCCTTAAGGCAGCTAACACTGCCATGTAACTAAGCAGCTACTATACTGCCTCTCCCTTGCAGAAGAGGTATTCAGATGCTCAGTCAGAATAATTTAGCAGCTCCTCTGAGAAACCAGAGCTGCTCAAAGAAATGTTATCAGGAGTGAGGATCTCATCTGATGTTTTTCCACCTCTTCATAGATTTTTTTTTCTTTTTCTTCAAGCTAGCTCAAATTCTACCTGATGTGCTGAAGTTCCTTGCTGCAAATTCAATTTGCCTTCAAATATTTGGCACTGCTTCAAGGAAAATGATCAAATGATCCAGTTCACCTTGATCCCTTAATTTTGAAATTGCTTGGCTTGCTCTTTCTCCCACAGTGTTAGGTCAAGATTTTCTTCCCAGGGTGAGTTTCAGTTCATATTCTCTATTTTCACTAGCTGAGTTGCCGATTTGTAGAATGTCTGTCAATTCAGATTTTTTCATGTGTCAGACTGCTTGCCCTTGAATGTTTGCCAGTATAAAAGGGAAAACATCCAACCATCTAAAGGAAGATGAGAATTCCAAGTGTGCAATAAGAAGATGAGTTCAAAAGTATACTTTTTTTTTTCCATTTTCTGAGCTTAAACTTATTCCATACACATATTTGAACCTACAGCTGTGAGAAATGGCACCTTCAGGAGAAGCCCTTCTGTCACTGACATCTTACCTAGCAGGAATCTCAGGAAAAGAGAATAGCCTGATGGCTTTCTTTTCCTTTGTGTGACTATGCAAAAGAACATATGGGGCTTGGAGTGCTAATTATGGATATAGAACTCTATAAAGAACCTGTGCCCTCAGCACTGGACTCCACTGTGTGGATTAACTCGACCAACCATCGACACTGAAGGGAAAGCACTGCACTTTGAGTGTCCTCGGTTTGAACTAAAGAGCCAAGACCTGCCATTGGACAACTCATATCTAATGCAGATCAAGCATAAAAGCAGATTAAAACTGCTATTGCCAAAGGAAATATGCTTATGCTACTACGGCCAGGGATCTTCATGGGCATAATCATTTCTCTACAACAAATGATCTCTCCTGTTTATCTGTTTCTCACTACCATGATGCGTTGCTCAAAGGTGAGATATTGTTCCTCCATAGCAAAGTCAAATCTCACTTGCCAGATTTTTAATTCTGATCATCCTTTATTGGTGATTTTGTAACTCATATTATCATATGACATATCATCATCTCACTAAGACAATATTTCTGTGTAAAATATTTTCTTTCCATTACAGGTTGTATTTCTCTTTAGTGTGTTTGAATTCCTTTATAGAGGACATGTGTTTTCTCTGCTGACTATAGAAAAATGTATTATTAAAAAGGAGTCTAATGAAAGTAGCATGGTGTTTCACAAGACTAAATTTAGAGAATACAAATATTGCACAATAACTCTTCTTATCTCCTAGCAATAATGATTCTCTTTTCCATATGCAGAAATTTTTTTAAAAAACTTTTTCTTTTCATAGAAAGGGAAAGAAGGTCAAATGCACTTGCAGGAGTCTTCACCATTAAGGGAAAAGAAGAAATACAGTGTCTACCGGAAAGTATGGGCAGTTCTGGACTAGGACAAAAGGAAGTTTTGCTCACCCTTTTCTAGATTCCTCAACAAGGATGAAATACTCAGTTTGAATCACTCACTTTCATTCAAGATATTAAATAACTTGAAACAATTAGCTTTATTTTCTGATAAAATTGAATCCTCTCTAAATGTAATTAGTACAAGATTCTACACTATTTGTTGGATGACACATAAGAGTACAAGTTTCTCTTTACAAATATGCTGATGTGGGTTGATAGTTTTTCTTTTTTATTTTGTTTTTGTTACGGTTTGGATTCACTAGAATGGGAATTTACTTCTCATTTTTCATGTTTTACAACAAAAGGCGATGACCACACATTGCTTACAAGGGGAATCATTTAATCTACTCTAAAAAAATGTCATTCATATAAAAGTGACTTCATATTTGAAAACAGAGCCTTCCTTCCTTCCTTCCTGCCTTCCTGCCTTCCTGCCTTCCTGCATTCCCTGCCTTTTCAATTGAACTGTATATAGAAAGATGGGACAAAACCACATGCTAAACTAGAATTAAAACTCATCCCATGCAATTTCTTCTCATAATCCTTTAAAAATAACATTATATTGCATTTTATTTTCTCTTATTTGTAACTGAGGATATTTTCGCGCATGAGCTGTGCTGCCAGATGAGATATTTCCAAAAGCACTTTGCTGACAGATAATTGACCATTTGACCACTGCTCCACATAGCTGTAGGGCTGTGAGTGTAACTTTCAGGTTCCTTTTCTTATATATGTATTCTTCTGCTTGCAATTTCATAGCATTCCGGAATGTCCTTTCCTTGCAGAATTGTCAAGAAAGAGCAGAGTAATAGAGGTCATCTGTGAATGTAATGAAAAGTCTCATAGGAATCACTCTGCTCATACAATGTCAGCTGTGGTGTGAGCTTTCCTGTGATTTTATTCCAAGTTTGCAGAGCTCCAATTCCTTGTGTATGACTTCTTTTTATGTTATTTAGTTCAAGTCATGTAATTTGTTTTTACTAAGATTCTCTTACTTCACTCTCACATTACATATAAAATTAACTATTCTATTTTAGTTCTTACTTAGACTGCAAAAACTTAAAATGTTATCTCACAAGTGTTTGGTTACAGGTAATAAATACAGATATTTATTAAAATATTCTTCATTTCATAAAAGTACTTTTTAAAAAATAAAATAGTACTGTTTCCATTGACAGTTCCTATCTAATTTTGTAATTAATATTTTATTATAATACCAAATCAGCACTAAACTACAACAGCATATAAATATTAATTGCATTTTGCTTTATTTTTATGAGTTTATGATCTCATTATAGTTCATGATGCAGCAGTCCCAAATAAATCATTATCATATCTTCTATATTATGATGTTACAAGTATGTCTAATATGACTTATCAGATTTTGATATAGTCTTTGACATTGATTATTGTATTTATTTTCCTCATACCACTTTAAAAATATTTTTAAGAACATGAGGTATTCCTCATTTGAAAAACATTTGTAGATCAAAATATCCAATATTATCTAAAAATATCCAATTATATATTCTGATTAAACTCTTGTACAAGTTGTCAGCAAACTTTTGGGGAAATATCTGCACATTTCCTGACTGTAGATTCAGATCTTCAGAATAATAAACCTTGTGAATCTGAAGTTACACATACCTTAAGAAAAAGAGTGATAAAGCATTAAGCCAGCGAAATATTACAGGTTACACTATCAGTTTAATTAAAGAAAAAAAAATATTTCTGGATGTAATATCATTTGACCAACTGGACATTTATTTAATCTACAGGCTCAAACTTCATTTTTGTTGCAACTACTAAATAACTTATCGAGAATGATAGACTGCCTGTGGGGGGAGGAGGAAAGAACCTCTTTTGCGCTTGTGGGCACAAGTTAAACATTACTTTTGTACTTGAACAACTAACAGCAGAAACCACAACAAAAAGTAATGAGAAATGGAGCTCTTGTTCTTTGTAACTCAAGGAATATTTTCAGAAGTAAACCACAGGGCAAGAATGATATGGAAATGACTCTACAAAGACAGAAGAGGACAGTTGGATGTGGCATGAATGAGAAAGAATAATGGTCCTCAGGAACCAGAATGACCATGTTAATGTACCCAGTAAAGCCCTGAGTGCATTCAGCATGTACTATTTGCTTCAGAGTCCTGCCCAATTTGAAGCATTAAGTAGCTGATATAAAACTCTCATACCTACTCATGTCTCATATTCCTCAAATGTAATGGTTCCACTGGTTCTATTAAGAACTAGAATTACATAGACTCTTCTAGAACTTCACTCTGGTTCTCCAGGCAAATATTTCTGGAATTTTTGCATACGTTTTCTCTCCTCCTGTATCTGTGCACATTGACTTTAAATACAATTGTGTTTGTACAAAATCTATATCATAGAGGATGTAAAAGTTTCAACTTTTAACTGAGTAACCTACAGAAAGAGAAAAGTTATGTTGCCATTATGAGAACTGTATCCAAATGCAAAGCCTTTGCCTAACGAATAGGGTGTAATTAAAGGAGTATGTTGCTGCTGAAAGACCATTTAATAGTCATTCAAGTACACTCAGCACTTTACTTTAGTATTCTCCAGCTTAGTACTCTACGGATTATGAGTTACCAAAAAATAAAATTAAACCTAATGAGTTTCATAGCTCCACATTGATAATAAGAAGGAAGGAATAAAAAAAACAGTTGTCTGTGAATATTCTAAAGACCTCTGATACTAATAACTCTTTTGTATTTTGGTCTTTTTCATCACTTCCTTCACAAGTTTCATTTGCTAACCCACAGTGTCCACACCTCCTCAAGGTGTCCTTTAGAAAGCATAATTTTTTGTCTTTTCAGTGAGCAATAGCAACAACTGTTATTGGCATTTATTATTACATGCTGGGCTTTATGTCAGAAACTCAGATATTCACTGTAACTTCTCTGCTAGCCCTATTTAGAAAAGTTTTATTGCTGAAGCTAACACAGAAATGCAGTTATAAGTTTAGTAAAATTTTCTTTTCTCTTCTTTCCAACTTAAAAATATCTGTTTCTCAAAATATCTCACTGGGAAAAAAATTAAGTGCCTATGTCTACGTATCAAAAACAAAACCAGAGAAACCAAACCAAACAAAAACAAAAAGAAGTAAAAAAATTTATGAATTCCACACTATAGTAAATGAAAAGGTCCTTATCACACAAACAACTCCTGGAGCAATTTAATTTTTCAGTATAAAACCGCCAACAAAAATGAAATACCAAGATACAGACAATTTAGAACATTAAAATGGAAAAGTAATTCTTTTTTCAGAAACTTTTTCATTAGAATTTTCCTACATACAAAGAACATAAAACATAAATTTAATGTAAGTACAGTGAAACGACTTCATACTAGAGTTCATGAAGAAAATTTGTACAAAATTTCTTTATAAGTACACATCTAGCAACTACATTTTCTTATGGTAGTATTCCGGGCAGTTTTCATTCTAGTGCTCTGCTTAATTCCATTATGTAGAGTTTATTTGCTTGAGAGACATAATAGTCAATTAATGCTAACACATGCTAAGTCCTGTAACATCTTCTACTCTGACACCCAACCAAAAGTACCTTTGATAGTGTCAACGTTTTGCATTCTAAATTTAGACAAAATAATTATCTGAAGAATGATTGGGTTTTATGCATATCAGCAGCTATTCATACAGCAGGATCTGCTCTGGTCCATTGTGTTTGTAATCCGTGGATTACACTCTGAGTACGCCTTGACAGGAGCACAGTAACAGCTCCATTATGGCTTATCATCCCAAATAACCATGAATTTCAAAACATTCACTGCTATATTTCTGTGAGCTTCTATTTTATGCCACTTTTTATAAATATCCATATATAAAAATACAAATGAGATATAAAAATCACCAAAATGGTCCCAAAAGATAAAGTTTTATAAATGTTATTAAAAAAAAAAAAAAAAAAAAGGATAAAAAAGTGAAAAACAGAATAATAATTGAATTATTAAAGGTTCCAGTGCTGAAGTATCCTTTATTTCAACCTTGTTTGAGGCCAATAAAATCTTTATGAAAAGAAAATAAATAGAAACTTGTGAGGGTTAAATGTTCTTTTTAACAGAAAAAAAACCCCAAACTAAAACAAGAACAGAAACAAAAACAGCAGAGTGATCAAAGCTTTAATGAGGATTCAGTCTTATACAGACGTGAGTGTTCATGACTTACAGATAGTGGGTTAATCATGTAAAGCAAGGAATATCTAACTACACCTACTAACTTGTAATATATATTTTTCCCTGGGCCAAAATAGTTACATATTGAAACACCTCACACTTTATCCTGGTGCTTAACAGTCTCAAGATGATAATCTGCTGCTAACCATCCTACACATAAAGTCCTTATTGGAATACAGTTATTGACAATAGTGATTTTTCTTTTGTTCTTGGCACAAGATGATTTTGAAGCATTTGATAACAGTGAACAGCCTCAGTGAACAGACTGAACAATGGTTTCACCAGGGGCACTAGGTTTTGCAACAGTGATTGACGGCCAGCCCATATTTGTCAACTTCTGATCTAGAAGAACCCTAAATGTCACAAAGCCTGATGCCATTTTCTGGTCCAATTGTAACCACATGAAACCCAAGAATGACCCAAGAGAAAGGATAACTAATTTTTTCTCATTTATGCTATTGAGTCAGCATGCAGTACAAAATATTTATTTCTATAATATTGCTAGTCTATAATATTTCTATAAATTATTTCTATAATATTGCAAGAATGACGATATACAAAACAATTATTACTACAGGTTCAATTTACAATTTATTTGTCTAAGAGATAGTTTGTCTCTGCTTTCTGCTTCAGTCAGGACTCATCCAGATTTTCCTTCAATTTCAGATCTTTAGAAGCATTTTTTCCCCATTTCCATAAGCATGAAATAAATCTAGAAACCAACAAAGACCTGATGAATTTTGGTGTAGTACTCATTTCAGGATGAATGGTAGCCTTTTATTCATATAATTTACAGAAGGAATCATTGTCACTTTTCACTTTTGTTTTTATGTGAAGAAAGTTTACTTGATAAAGGAATTGCACAAATATATCCAACATCACTTCCAGAAAATTTCATCCATGGTTCTGGGAGTTATATATACTCTTTTAAACTAAAATATCTGTGTTGTGTCTGATCATCAAAGTCACATAGTACTATTCCTGTATGCCTATTAGAAGATTGCCAAATTCAAACTGTCAATGTGATTACCTAAATTCCCCTGCATAGATTAATTTGCATGAGCATTGCTAATTTTTTTCCGCAGATTTATTTTTGATGTTGGGAATTTCATCCAAATATATACAGTTGTACATATAAAAATAGTGCAATTTAATATATTTTAAAGACAACATGTCATCTTTCATAAAAAGAAATAGTATCTGAATTTACTCATTTGATGACCTGTTCAAATAAGCAAAGAGCAATATATTGCTCAGCAATAAATGTTAATATATTCCATATCTGACACCTGTCTTTTCATTTTTTGAATGAATCTTAAATATATACTTTAAGTTGGCTTTCCTTTCTTCAAAAACATGAAAAAAAATTGCTTTAGAGATCATAACTATCTATCTAATCAAGTATATTTTTGTAATCTGGAGGTTGATTGCAGTTACAATGCAACTAAGTTTGAGGTCAAAGGCAAAATAATGAAGTATTAACCCAGAGGATTCTTTTCTGTAAGTACTCATCTAAATTACTTTGTTATCATCCTGTCTCAAGTGAGGTTGTGAATATGTTAAACTTTTTTCCAACTTGAAAAAAAAAGGGGTCTGAAATTGTTATGGTTTCTCACTAAAATTCATAGATCAATGATTTCAAAGCATTTATGTAATATGTAGCAATACAGAACTTTACAAAAGCCTTGATATCGCAATATGTTGTTTTGCATCCTAAAACTTTTTGGGTATAATAGATTCCCCATCTATGAAAAATCATGTGCTTAAATTTGTTTATTTAATCTTTAAATCCTCTGACAATATGTGTGATAAGTGATGGTTCTTGTAATACATACCGAAAATTGTATGTCTTCTTTGATCTAAAGGAAAAGCTCGCAGGTTGATGAGTAAATAGATGTAGGATGAAATTATAATCACACTTCAACCAAGAGACTTGAGCAGGATATATTTCTATGAACTACTTTTAAATTCCAAATTTAGGAATAAATGTTCATTGTTTCCAAATTCCAAACATGTTATACCACTCATAAACTTATATTTCCCTCTAAATTTTATGTTTTGTCATTGCTAGAGTGTAGGGATACCTTTAATAGAGGAGCTTTCTTTTACTTGAAAATTTTGTGAACAATCAACTTCCAATTTTGAAAATCATTGAAAAAACATTTCCCTTGTAATAAACATGTCAATAAATATTGCAAGTGATCCATATGGATAGAGTAAATGCTACTCCTCTTTGAAGTCTCCATTTTGCAATATACATTGATTCTATTGTTGTTAAGTGAAAGAAAGCAAAATTTATATCTTAAAAAAATCTATAATCTTAGAAGGATTATGGGTAATAAAGATGGTAAAACACATATAAGAATTAAAAATCCTTATGAAACCACATACATTGTTTTCATTTTATCATAATTTTGTGATAAATGACATCCAAATTCTGTCTATTGATCTGAATATTTGAAATTTTTAATCAAAACACATATTTTAGATAAAATGCCTTGATTGATGTTTGTATCTGTCTGCTAAAGTCAAATAACCTTTGATGTTTTTTCTAAATCTGTAAATGTAAGAATATAATTTTCAAAGTTAGGATCTTGGGCTTGGCATGCAGTAGATTTACAATACACAAAGATTTTTATTCTTAGTGCTCTGGATTTCATTACCCATTAAAAATTGGAAAGATTAGCCCTGATTATGCTATAAAATTTATCTGTATCTTTTTCTTTCATTGAGACTGTTTGTTGTGTGCACATATAGAGAAAATGCTATATATATATACTACTAGATATATTAAAAGAGACTCAGAATACATAATTATATGTTTATCAAGCTTCAGGAATCAGGGCCAAGCTGAAAAACATCAGTTTCTGCTTTTGATTCGTTCCGTGCTCTGCACTTTAAGCAATCACTGTCACTTGGGATCTTTTCATATAAGATTTCTACTGGGAAATAAAAATTTTAAAAATAATTTCTTGTAAACATGATAAAAATCTTTAAAATCAAACCAAAGAAAGTAAAGAATAAAAATAAATACTCCACTGCTCTGTTAACATGGTTAAATAACAAAATATCTTAAAAACAATGTTCCACATGTTCTGTTTAATTAGCTGGCCTTACGTACCTATCCTTGTTTCGGCCAGGACAGGATTAATTGATGCAGCAGCCAGCAGGGGCATGGCCAGGATCCTGAGGTTGTTTTATAGAATATATAATCATAATGATAATAAAATGTACAGGGGATGAGTGAGAGGTGAGGAGGAGCAGGTCCCTTCTGGTCGGGCCAGTGATGGAATGGTTGGATTAATGTCAGTTTCCATATGGTGAGCACTGTCTGTGAATCTTTCAACTCTCCTTTACATTATTTTATCAATAATGCTGTTGTTACTGATTGTTTTCTTATTTCATTTGCTGTTTCCAGTAAATTGTTCTTATCTCAACCCTTATCTTTTTTTTTACCTTTTTTTCTTCCAGTTCTCCTCTCCATCTCACTGGGGATGGAGGGGTGTGTTGGGGGAAAAGGGAGGAGTGAGTGAGCAGCGCATTGTTTGGAGCTTTTCAGTGAAAACACTGAATTAGGAAATATGATTCCTAAACTACAAAAATCTCCAAGATGTTGGATTGATTCAGTGGAGCTAATATTCAAATGAACCCAGTATACCACTATTCAGGTATGCACAAATTGTTAAAAACCTTCCTAGGATATTCAGACGCATGGAACAGTTCATTGAAAGAACTTTTGAGCTTTTGAAAAAAATATAAATACCTTTCTTAAGAGGATATGTACCTCTTGAAAACAAAGAAAAAAGCTCTAAAAAATCAGATTTAAAATTTTCTTGTATAATAATCCACATCAGAAAAGGACCCATAAAGTATTCTACAAATACTTAAACTGCAAAAACAGCACATGGAAAAATAGTGAGCCTGCTGCTGAGTAGGGCAGAGAAAGTGGTGACAAAAGATATGGAAAAGGCTGAGATTCTCAATGCTTTATTTACCTCAGTCTTTACCAGATAAACTGCCTTACAGCTTTCTCAGGCCTCTGAGATCAGGGAGAAAACCTGTAGTTAGGGGGACCTACCATTAAAAAAAGATCACCAAGTTAGGGATCTTTTCAACAAACTACAAAGGCAACCAACATCTTTCTCCACCTCATTAGCAAGAGTGATGTCAGCTGGTCTAGCAAGGTGATCCTTTTCCTTTTCACATGTTGTGTCTAATTCTGGATACTCCATGATAAGAAAAAAATGGACAGTTGGAATGAATGTGGTGAAGGGCAACAAAGACAGCAGTGAACTGGAGTACCTGACATGCAGAAAAGCTGACAGAACTGGGACTACTAAGTCTGGAGAAAGTTCAGAATGGATTTTATCAATGTATATAAAAGTTTGATGGGAGGTAATGAAGAAGGAAGTGCCCAGTGACAGGAAAAGAGGCAATGGGCACAAATGGAAACTCATTGTTTCATCTGAATATAAGAAAATAGATTTCTGTTCTTGAAGAGTGGTTACACACAGATACAGATTGTCCAGAAAGGCTGTAAAGTCTCCATCTGTATCTGTAGAGGCATTCAGTGTGTGACTGGACATGGATCTGAGTAATCAGTTGGAACTGACCTGCTTTGGAGGAGTTGGATTGATTTATCTGTACAAATCCCCACCAACCTAACAAATTCTGTTATTCCATTAAAAGAAATCAAAATCTTTTCCCCGCATATGTTTATAGAATGAACCATGGTTGTAATCATTATTGCAGTACAATAAGGGTATATCTGAGAAAGGAACAAAGCTGGTGTTGGGCATCATCTATTCTGTATTTTCTTCAGGACTACTTTCCTGATCAGAAATAAAGTACTGATGCTGATTCAGGAGGTAGACAGCTATTAGTTGCTTACTATCCTATGATTTGTAATTTAGAGGTTGGCCTCAATATATGGAACAAAGACTGAGTTGGGACTATTTCTGTGTTAAATCACATTGAGGCTCTGACCCTACTGTTCATTAGATGAAGGAGCTGAGAATAAAACACAGATGAGATTCAGTATAGGTACAGCTGGTGTAGGAAGGATAACATGAATGAACAGGTCTGTACAGTTCAGGTTTTGGTTTGGGAGGATATTTCATAAGTATCTGAGGTAATTCACTTGCATGTCACAGGGTTATCTGTGCTGTTTAATAATTCAGGTTCTTCTGTGTCTTAACAATGCCATAAAACTAAAAGGCTGAAGGAGACAGAACCTTTTTATATCTATTCTCTATCAGAAGAATTTGGGACAAGATTACACAATATCACTAGGACCCTGAGGTCTGATTTATCAGTAGATTGTGTTAAGGTTAAGAAATAAAACTGGTGGCATAATACATTTGCCCTGAAGAATTTCCATTCTAAAGTCTCTTTCCTGCAAAGCAGTTCTATGTATGAACAGGCATCAGACACCTATTGTGGTTTGTCAAAGTTTAACTGTAAAAAGAAAAGGAATAAAACACTAAGAAGCCTGAAGAAAATGCTATTAACTTTCATTTTTTAAACACTCTTTAAAAATCTTGTTTCATTAAAATGTCTTCTTTATGTGGGTCTTATATGGAAATATTGAATATATGAATTAAGTGTACTTGTATTTGAAACAAAGTACAATGTTAGAGTCATTTTCATACGGGGCTTGACAAATTCTTTTAACAACTATAAAAAGTAAGAATACTGTTTGACAAAGTAAAGAGTAAGAATATTAAAAGTTCATACCTGTACATTAGCTAAAAATGCTTTTATCTTAGTCAGAGCACGATGGTAGCTTCTATTAAATCTGAAGTGATCTGTTCCTTTCGTGTCAGATGTGATAGATTTTCACATATAAAATTTTCCCCAGACATTTCTTTAGTGACTTTAAGAGGTGATTTAAGAAGGAATCACTGTGTTTGCATTGGAAAGTAATTAATTTTGCTTGCTGTGGTCCCAGTAAGGGTTCTGATCCCCTGCAATGAGGTATGATGGTTCTGCAATGTGGGTTACCAAGGGGAAAAAAAGAAACCAGAAACTATCGAACACTTTCCAAAACTATGTATCAGGTTTTAGCTAGGGGAGAAACTCATGTAAGGCTTAATCCAGCACATCCGAGTAGTGTAGATCTAGGATGCTGGAAAAAGAGGACTGGCAGAAATCAGTGCCAAATATAAGCTTTTGTTTTGATGTTTAAATTTAAGATGTGTTAAACATCTTGAAAACAATTATTGGTGATTAGTTCAAACTGCTGGTTCCTGAAAGATGCAGATGGTACAGCACTAATGACAGTAATTACAGTTCAGATACTTTAAATCCACTTGCAATCTATGCACTTTAAAAACTTTTATGAATAAGCGAGATTAAAAGTGTTGGTACAAAAATAAAACTCCTCTGTCCTGTGCTCTGTTTAACAGAGAACTTAGTTGAATATGCTTAAAAATTAGGCACTTTAAACAAGATGTGTCTGAGATGTTGTCTTGGTTTCACCTGGAATAAAGTTGGCCTGTGCTGAACAATTATATTGTACATCCCTTGATTTCTAAACAATAATAATGATAATGATAATAATATTGTTAATTTTAAGGTTCATTTTAATGTTAATGTATTGTTATTATGTTCCTTTTCTGTCCTATTAAACTATCTCAACCTACAAATTTTACTTTTTTTTTTTTTTTTTTCTCAGTTCTCTCTACCATCCCACTGCAAAGTGGGTGAGTGGTGTGTGTGGGGATAGGGGGGTGTGTGTCTTTGAGGGCAGCTGTGTGGTGTTAAGCTGCCTGACAGGTTAAATCATAACAGACATACATAGAACATACACATAGAAAGGGAGTCTATCCTCAGTACAGTTTTGTTTTTGCATGGTGTTTATAACACCTATATATTCAGCAATAATGCAAGGGTCTGAACATTTTTTATTGTGATTTACAACAATGCAAAAAAATATTTTTCTTCGCTATTCTGGTTGCCATTATTTGATGTAACAGTTCAGGCAACACCAGCAATATGAATGTTAGCTGAATAAGTCTTCTGTAAAACCTCACATTAAAGAAGAATGAATTACGTATCTATTTTGGCAAGATTTCATTCTCAAAGAGTTTTCATTCAAATCTGAAAAAAGGCATAAGTATTGAGGTTTAAATATATTAGTGATGAGTTTCGATCACAGAACAAGGCGATGCAATCTTAAAGGCAGAAATTCAAAGTTTACACTAATTAAATATGCATAGGTTTAAGATCACAGATGTACAAACAGAATTGCTTATTCAGTGACTGTTTTAGTTATAGAGATCAAAAGAATGATTTAGCTGCCTATATGTTTCCTTGTAGTGAAATATGACAATGAGGCATATATGACAAGAAGGACAGGAAAATATTTTATAAATTTGTGACTATTGATATACAGATATTTATTGAGGGAAATAACCCTAAAATCCAGAATCAAGCCAGAAAGACAAAAATCTGTGCTAAGAAACTCTCAAGGGAAATATAAGCTATTAACTGTAACAGTTTGCATTAATGAATAGAAATGTGCTGCAACATATTTTTATATATATATTCATCTGTTAAATATGTTAGCATGAAAATAATTTCATTAAAAATTATTGTAAAGTAGTACAGTAAAAATAATGAATTATCAGTATTTCAAAGTTATTTTCAAAAGCTATATGAGGTTTCTGCTTAATAACTTAAGTAAATGGGTCTCAACATATTGCATCAAATTAGTCCATTACACTATTTATAAGGTATTCTTTCAATAGTAAACTCCTGCTATCTATGTGTGTCTATGACACACATTTTTTTGTGTGTGTGTCTTTTCCCTTCTAAATTCTGATGAAAATTTAAGGAGACCTACAACAATATAAATGACAGTATGTGTAGAAGAAGCAGTTTCACCTTGAGGCTTTTGTTGCTCACTTCACTTACTTCCCAGCTGGACACCTCATGGGTGGTTTACCTTTCTGGTAATTTAACTTCAACAGAAAAGGCCTATTTTTGCCTGCTGCACTTAAAGTTATACTTTATATCTGACCTCAGGCTGACTCAGTAGTTACCTTTTTTCTGCAGAACAGATGGTTCTAAATTGTTGAACATATACAATCTGGCTTTACATCATTGTGTGATAAAACATAAACGTTTAGACGTCCCCAACACTGAAAATAGATACGGTATTTTGTGTCTACGAATGTGAAAATACTTGCATGATTTCAAGCATATGCAATGATTCAAGTTCTGTCTTTGTCCATGGGTGCAAGCTACACCTTTTGTTCACATTGAATTAATGTATGTTCTGGTTTTCACTGAGGGAATGGAGTATGTGGTTCACATGGAAAATTACAGAGGTAAAGGGGAGCTCTACTGACCTGCCTGAGGCCATACAAGGATGCAAAAGAACACTGCTAAATGTATTTCTGAAAATTATTATTAATTTTTTAATAATTATCTGTTTCAGTAGTCAGAATTTGTCCAAGCACTTTTCATAATTACATACACTAAAGAGTGCATTTGTGGGCATGTGTAAGGAGTGTGAATTTCAAAGTGCATTTGCATTCATACTTCTTTTTAACTTACATGGGCTTTTGCTTCCACAGATCTCTAGTACATTTTGCATTCCAGTTAAATCTAGCTATGGGGAAAATGTGCTTTGACTTTTTAGTTAAGATTGTTCTTAATACAAGAAAATATTTAATACTCCCCAAAAAAACCCACCAAAATCAAATCAACAAACAAAAATTCTGACAACCAAACAACAAGAAGATAATTAGAGAAGTGCATAGTGATAAAAGTGATTTTATTAAAAGTGTCAAGTAGGATCTATCTCTAAGTTTGTATAAATAAAATGCAGTGGTACCTTATGAAGGATTATAGTAGTACCAATAGAAGAATTTACAGCCTGTAAGGAATTAAGCTTTGTGACAGATCTTATTGCCACTAATTTTCATATGAATCTTGTGAGTTATAAGAACCTAGTCAGGACATAATCATAATACATGAATATATATAAATGGTCCTGGAAAGAATTATAGGACATGTATACTTTTATTGTTTCAATTTTGAACACACAGATGGCAAGCAAGGAGTAAAAGTACCCTGGCTTCCAGCATACCTATGCACTAGGAGTGTGTAAGTAAGCAGCAAGAGGAGGAATAATAACTAAATAAATAAGTTCTCCAATGCAGATTGTGTTTCTCAAGGTCCAAGTGCATAAAGGAGATTTAGCAGTAGTGGGCAACTACTGCTAAACAGGCTAGAACAATGACAAGCCCGTGGTGAACGTGAGCAGAACTACACACTGAAGACACTGAGTAGTTTTGGTAGGAGCAGGTAGAGGAAAGAGAAAGACAGTGAGAAAGAGGAGACTCATCTTTAAGGAAATCAGTTCACTATAAACTGGAAAAAAAAACCCTAGAAAAATTAGAAGTGGTAGAAAATCAGCAACTACAACAGCAAAAGACTAAATATATAGCAAATGCAGTATGATCCACCCAGCAAAAAATTTATCCTTGGAATTCTTGCTTTCTGAAAAAAAAAGACACTAAAGTAGATCTTCTGTGTCAACTTATTTGTTTTTTAATATAAATGACCTTTCAAGATAGTATCAATTTGAGAAAATCCTCAGATGAAGGCAGAATCTATTTCCAGTAGCTATTTCCAGACTTCAGGGTAAGTGGTAAATACAATTCTGTTTAAAAAAAAAAAAAAAAAGGCATATTTCACATAATTGTTTTCTTAAATACAAAAAGCTATCTCTTCTGAAATATAATAGCGAAGACTCTGTCCAAACTATTATGATTTTTTTAAAAGGCAAACCTTGTTTTGCAACTATTTGCAAAACTCTTTGCAGCACATTAATTTCAAAGGTACAGAAAGAACCAAGCAAACAAGCTTCAAGTCCTCTGAAATCAGGCCTTACTCACTCTGTGTTACTTCTTAAGGTGCAAAATAATGGATATTTTTTTCTCTATAATTTCTTCATAGTTATGATTTTATCATCTTACTTTTGGTACAATATTGAACCTCTAGCTTTTACTCAATCATCATTAAATTTATTAAAAATTAAGTGAACATGGCAGCTGAGTCTGATCTCAAAAAATTCACCCTGATATTTTAGCTTTAAAAGACATTTTTAAAATTTTTAATACTTTTCTACTCATTTTCTACCATTGCTGTTTTTTCTTTCACTGCCACAGCCTGCTCTTTTTTTTTATTTCCAGATTAAGCTTCAAAATAGTAACTTTTAAGCAGTCTATTTGGATTCACAGTGTTTGGAAATAAAAGGAAATATTGTCTATTTTTTGCATTGCAATTGATTCATTCATTTGGACATAGTGCTATATATCAACATTTTTAACATTAAGTTGCAGTGTTGTTTGGTTGGTTTGGGGTTTTTTTTTTTCACACCAAGAAATTCCTTTGTCTTTAATATGCACTTCTCACTTCTGCAGGATCCCTTATTGTTCCAGTCACACTCCAGTTTTCTTTCTCCTGTCTAATCAGCACGATAGACGTTAACCCCTAACCCACTTAGAAAGCACCTACATAGACCACATGAAAAGTACACATAGAAAAGTATCTTAACAAAAATACCCATGTCCTGGATACTGCCAGTCACTTCAACTCCACTGGTTTGAGTAACCAAATGCAGCATACATTTCCCTGTATGTTTCTTTGCAATTGTCCATGCTTCATACTCAATCCTCAGTGTGGGCCTAAGGGAATGCATCCAGGTCTGTAGCAAAAGTGCCATAGTAGTACCTAAGGATTAGAAGTTATGAGAAGTTTGTTTATCAGGTTTGTAATAATGGTGAAAACATAGACTGCCATTCAACTTAAAAAAAAAAATTTTAAAAAGCCACAAAAAAACCCTCAACAACAAAAAAAACAACCCATGTGAGGGTTTCTTTTATTTCATTTTGCAAGACTGGTGTGACATTTGTTAGGTATCTGCTTCATAGTGAAATACTTTGGTTTTATTTTATCACTTCAGCCATATCTTCCAATACAAATACACAGTTTATGCATTTCATGAAGTAAGATTTATACATGTTGCTAAGAAAAGACATAAAGTAACTGAAAAGCTGTTTTTATTCCCAGAATTCTGGGTTCTTTATTCAGCTCATTCATCACCTTTTTTTATACCTTTCTCTTTAATATTCCATTTGTGCAAAATTTTAAGATGTTGAAAAGTGGTCAAAGTGATAACTAAACCTTCAATCTCATTCAATTCAATTGCTTTTCTTGAGAAACTAATCCAAGAGATTGTCTCACTGACAAGATTTTCATGGCACTGATTTTAAATATTTCTTTCAAAAATTCATTCTCATATATGGCCCCTTTGTCATTGCATTAGAAAACACAAATAAAACAACAAATATGATTAGCTTTCAAATATTTATGTGTGCTTATGTAGTTGATTTAAGTATTTATCTTGAAAGCATTTGTTGATGCCTGTAGTTTTTCCTTTAGGAATGAACTAAGAATCAGAAAGATTACATGGTGTAAACTCTCCTTGTATAAGTAAGGTGTGTGCTCCCCAAGAAGGAATCCTGCATGACTTTAGCCAATTTTTTCACCTCTCTAAGCCTCTTTTGTTTAACCAATCTCTAGTGCAGGGATTGCCACTTTGTGCACCTACGTAAACCTTGCAGGAATAAAATAATTCTGACATTTCTAAAGGCTTACATAAGGCAATTAATAATTTAGAATGAAGGTTAAAAGTGACAACATACCTAGTTTTATCATTTGTTTAACTAATTCCTATGTAAGAGGAATTGCTTAGGCTGATTAAAACACAAAAGCCATGTGATCTCTTTTCCTAAGAGAGTACTCAGATTAACTTACTAATTGTATTCATTATTTTGAATATCCTTCATGTGCCTTTCTATTCCTCTCTTTAAACAAAAACATTTCAAAATTTTTGTCCCTTTTGTTCCATTATTTTGTCCATTTTGTTCCATTATTATTCCATAATTGAACTCACTAAGTTCAATTATGGAATATTTTTATTTATTTTTAGAAGGAAGATGCATAATAAAAGTATATAAGATATAGAAAAACATCCAGACATGATTTATATCCACTGTTTGCTTGTTGTTTATGCTTTTTTCTTTTTATTTTATAGGCATTTTGGGGTTTTTTTGCACTTAGCTGAGTACTGTGAAGTAGTCTTAAAGTTCACCTAAGGAGACGTAAAAGAAGAGAGATACAAGCATTTATATGGGGATTTTTGTTGTTGTTAATCTTTTGTTATTAAGATTTTGTTATGTCTAATATGCCATGGAGTAGAATCCTTTGTCACACTGTGGAGAGCAGCCTACAAAACAAAGATGTTAGGTTGTTTAGAAATGTACGTATTTTTTTAACATAAACTTCACCTTTTCCTTTGTCTTTACCAATTACCCACATACCTGCAAAGCAGGACTGACCAGGATCAGATTTTATACCACTAGAAATAACATTTTCTGCAGAATTCAAAAATAAAGTTATTCTGTATCAGGGATTTTTCTTCAAGCTACTATATGGAATTTATATCTGTCTTAGGCACTAGGAGTTCCTGATGATATTTTCTGTGTGGCTGGATGGGTTCAGTAAATCTCCCAGAGCCCTGCAGTTCTGTGCCCATTGAGGGCAATGCTGGAAATGGAAGTCCTTCCAGACTTTTGCTGTTCTCCAGATTACCTCTGCCTTCTTCATGCTTTTCTGTAGATGATGAGTTGAAGGGTTTTTAAAAGTTTTAGCTTCATGATAGAGTTTCTACCTTTTACTTTCTTTTTTTTTAGTATCACATTCCACTTTAAAAATGACCATGTACCTGCTTTTTTATCTTCTTGAATTGAACTATTATACAGTAAAAATCTTTTTTATAAGGTACTCTAATAAATGTTAATTCTTTAAATCCTCTCTTTCACCCACCCACCCACTTAGGGCCCAATTTGCTCTGGCTTCATGCATCATTTGTTCTTAAAATCTGCAGAAGTTCCACAAAAATGTTTAATGCAGCAAAATCTGCAAAGTTGTAAAAGGAGTTGTACTTATTCCCTACATGTGATTGTTTTATCTTTAGTTAAGCAACACCAATAAAACAAACTTTTTTTGCCCTTCAAAGCAAAAAAAGTAGGGAAAAAAGTGTTACTTAATTAAATAAATATCTCCTTGATAGGAAGCAGTCTAACATTTTAGGAGAGGTAAATAACATAAATTTTGTTAAACATGGATCATATATTTCAAAATATATTTTTGTATCAAAAACAATGTGGCCATCAGGACTAGGGCAGTGATTGTCTTTCTGTACTTATCACTGTTGAGGCCACATCTGAAATCCTATGTCCAATTCTGGGATGGAAGGACAAGAGAGACATTGAGGTGCTGGAGCAAGTAGAGAGAAGGGCAACAGACCTGGAGAAGGATCTTGAGTCTAAGTCCTTGTGAGGAGTGGCTGAGGGAGCTGGGAGGAAAGGAGGCTCAAGGGAGACCTCACTGCTCTCTACAACTGCTTGAGAGAAGACTGTACCAGGTGAGGTTGGCCTGTTCCAGGCAACCACTAACAGGACAAGAGGAAATGGCCTTTAACTGCACCAGGGGAGTCTCAGCTGGACATCAGACAAAAGTTCTCTTCTGCAATGATTAAAAGTTGGAATGGGCTGCCCAGGGAGGTGGTGGAGTCACCTTTCCTGAAGCTGTTCAAGAAACAGCTGGACGTGGCATGTTATGAATTAGTTGACTTGGTGGTGTTTGGTCAAAAGTTGGACTAAGTGATATTAGGAGGTCTTTTACAACCTTAATGATTCTATAGTTCTAGAAATCTATTTTTACTTTTACCAGTCCAAACACAAAACTTTTAAAATGCTTGAAAATATTTTGAGCACCATTGTATATCATCACGACACTTTTACACAATTCTTGTGGCAGTTCATGTTGATTAATGATAATGAGAATTTAATACATTAAAATAAAATTTCTATTTAATAGAAATGCAAATTTTTTTTTCAAAAACAAGTGAAAGCACCAGAAAATTTCATATGTATTAAACAACATTTTTATTATTAGAACCTTCAGCTTGGAAAATAGTAATTTTGCAGACAAAAGTGTAACACAGACTGATGGTACAAGTACTGAAATTTTGAAATTCCTACAGAGTGTCTTCGTGTTCCTGGCTATACTTTGCCAAATTACATTCCTCACTTCTTTTCTCATTCTCTCATATTGAGCCAGGTGTCTGCCTTTACAAAGAATACTTTGTAATACTATCAAAGTTTTATCAATACAAGAATTTTGAATAATTGTTGGCTGAATTTTCTAATGCAAACACACAAAAAAGGCCTTAATAAAAAAAGAAAGACTTTTCATTATTAACACCTAATTTAAATGATTCTCCAGTGCATTCTATTAAAGGCAATTTGGGTCAGATTGGCATTTATCAATGTAGACTGTACTTTCAGCATTGTACCATACCCATGCTGAAGTTCCTATTTTGTTCTCTGGCTTTTCATTATTTGAATAAAATAGCCCTTTTCAGTTGTACAGTTTAATTTAATGATAGTATACCCATGACTTACTATCATAGGGTATTTGTCATATTTGAGTAGAACATAATAACAGACTTTTTAAGTGGAGGTTATGCAAAGCATTCAGACTGTTTCAGAGGCTTTATAATAATTTTCTTTTTCCTTGATGGCCTGTGCTTATTTTTATGGCCTGAAAATGTGTTTTAATTTTCTTTTACTTTCTAGGATGGGATAGTAAAGCTAGAGGCAAAACCTGTGGGCAAAATTTTAGATATATATAAAATTAAACAGCAGCTTTGGCTTTGTGTTGGTTTTAATGAGATGGTAGAGAAAAAAAAATCTTTTATGTTTTTATCTTTAATTTTTTATCTTTTGAGGCACTATGGGGAATTCTGACTTAACTGAAAACATTTTTTTTTAGTGGTAGAATTGATCTTTTTTTAGGCTTGGAAAGCAAAATTTATTTATTAAAGTGGAAGAATAAGCTGAAGGTCAAGGGGTAATCTGTTTGATACAGCACATCTCAGGCTGAAAGTCAGTCCCATGATCAGTTCTACTGCCTGAAAGTTACCTCAGAGTTTTCTTCTGCTTGGTATTATTCTGCATTCTTGAAGAGCATTTAAACATTAATGTCTTCATTTGAAAGAAAACACATTTTTTTCTTCTGACACATTCTAGGAGACACAAATCTTGTGAATTTTCTTGCCCTAGGACATAAAGGATTACCTGTAAGTAAGGAACTGCTGATTAGCATCCCAACTCTCTCCCTCTGGATTAAAAAGGCTAGAACAATATGGAAAAACCATAATATCTTGGTTTTTTTCCCTTGTGTAGCCTTCCTTAAGACTGACAAAAACTCTTGTCTCTTGACAAGATCTCTTATACTTCCCATCACAGGGAACAGGACCAAGACAGTTCCTCAACAGATAATCACCTGCAGATTGCCCAAAGGAAGATGCTATAAATAAGTCTGAGCCCCTTTTATCAGAACACTGATAAAGTTACTAAAAGTTATTTTGAAGATTTTTATTTTTATATATTGAAGTCTCCCTTTCATATAAGCCAAATGTCTTCGCTGGTGTTTTTTTCCAAAAAATACTAGCAGTAACAATAACAATAACAGTAAAAATCACAATAATAATAATAGGAATAGGAATAGGAATAAGAATAAGAATAAGAATAAGAATTAGTCACAAATTTATTTACTGAGATAATTACATCAATAATTTGTCAAAAGCCCTCCTTTTCCAATCTTATAAATGATATAACATTCGTAGAATCCTAGAATCCTAGAATCCTAGAATGGTTTGGATTGGAAGTCCAAACACATAACTTTTAAAATGTTTGAAAATATTTTGAGCACCATTGTATTTCATCATGACAGGGACAATTTTATCCAGTCATAGACCACTGATGAAATTCCATCTATGAATCTTTCTTGTTTTCTATACTATTAATGAATACAGAAGTTTATTCCAATCACTTTTAACTCACTGACAGTGATAACACTTCCTCACCTGGCATATAAGAAACCCTTTTAGACTGCGTAACATGCAACAAAAATTCAAGTGAACTTGAGTGCATTTTTGTGGCAGAGGGTCAATAGAAAGAATTATTCTCCATATCGTTGATTCATCTTGATGGAATACACCTGTATGCTCATAACAAAGAGGGACCAAATTTTCTGTTTCTTAAACAAGAAGACAGCAAGCAATATTTTTAACAATTCACATTTATTTAATTTACTCATGAAAATATGGGTATTCACACGTAACATACAAGAAAGACATAGATGAATGACATTTAGATAAATAGCAATCCAATGAAATCTGCATCAAAACTGGAATGAAAAAGGAATATTAAGACTTTGCAATGTCTTTCAAAAATTATCTTGATCATTAACTTCAAAAATCTACTGTTGGGATGTGCCTCTGGAGCACACATATGCTTTTTTTAAATATTAACGATCAGATATTCATTAAAAGGGTAATCAAGCAAAGCTTACTCTTTAATACAGGCTATAGAACTTACCTAAAAATTACTGAGTCTCTTGATACCACCCTGAATATATAACTTTAAAGTTGACAAGGGCCATTTTATCTCCCATCTTTAGCAATCTGCAAATTTAAGGTTGAGTTTTAACCTGGGATTCTCTCCTCCTCATTTTGTCATAAGCATATATTATAATGAAAAAAAATTAAACTCACAGAATGTATGTTTCTCCCTCATATGCTGAAGGCAGAGACTCTATGGCTTATGTGGGCTAGCAGAGTAAATAGACGTCCTAGTGTCTCAGTCTTTTGAGCTGTGTTTTCAAGTTCCTGGTATTACTTACCTTTTTTCCACTAGATTCAGGAGAAAACTGACCAACTGTAGTAGAAAAAAAAAATAAAAATATCAGGGAATCTATGCTACATCTCTGACCACTGACAATGGTCACTTCCAATCCAAACCATTCTAGGATTCTAGGATTCTATGAAAGCAATATCATTTACAAGATCAGAAAATGAGAGCTTCTGACAAATCCTTGACATAATAATCTCAGTAAATAAATTATAAATAAATAATAAATAAATAATTATATACTATAGCACATTAAGATTAATGAGGTTCAGAATATTTTGTTCAATTTTGTAATGTGTTGTAATTGTTGTAATGTTTTAATACTCACCAAATCAAGACAAATTGTCAAGAGGAGAAAAAGACATTGAAGATTAAAAGTTTTAAAATATGGACACCAGAAGCAGGCATGCCATTCCTTTAACAACCTTCATATCTCATCCTAGAAAATTGCTTTGGAGAAATGAAAAGCATGAAAAACTCCTTGGTCTCCTCCTGCCTGTCTGTCATGTGGCTTGTCACTTGGACAGAATGAAGACTTCTTGGGAGCTACCAGGTAGGGACACCTTGGTAGAAGCCTAGTCCTTACCATCACGATTGCATATGCTCCAGAAGACATATCCTGGGCCAGATACAACCTGGATTTACCCCCATGTAGTCATGGGTACTTATACCACACTCTGCTCTGCTCTTAAATATTGTTTTCTTTGCTATCTAGAGAGAACTCTGTGCCCACTCAACCCCACTCTGTTTATAGTCATTCTAGTTCCCTCACTCATCACAACGCTGTCTCTTTGATAAAGTAAAGAATGGTGCCCAATACCGTGTAGTCATAGCTTGCACTAGTTAGACTGAAAATATTCTAGGTACGGAGATTAGTCATTCATTTTCTGCAACCAGCTGTACTACTGATTACCCAAGATTTATATCAAAGCACCAAAAATCAATGTGTCCTGAGCCATTATCCAGACAAGTTCCCTCTTAGTCGTTAGCTTGTGATACAAATCTTATTTTCATATTGGTCCTGAAGACAGAATGATCACATTATTGCTTCTGTACGTGACTATAAACTGAACAACCATTAGAGAAGAGAGCAGGCAAGGCTATCAGACAACCACATTTGCAAACAGTAATTCATACTTATAAATCACCAAAAATCTTAAGTGCATCTACATTCCTTCTAAAACAGAAAATTATATTTCTTTACATTGATAAAGGTAATTAATTTTTTCCAATCTAGTGAAAACATTCACAAAATAACAGAATCAAGCATTAAGGTTGATTAATCACAGCATTAAGGTTGGAAGGGGTGTCTGGAGACTGTGCAATCGAACTCCTGCTCTAAGAAGGGTGAGCTAGCACAGATTGATCAAGACTATGTCTAGTTGAGTTTTGAGGATCTCCAAGGACTGAGATGACACATCTTCTATGATGTAGCATTTAGCAAAATGCAGGTTCAATGTGCCAGTATTGTTTTTTTCACACTGTCTTTTGGTCTAAACCTGCAACAGCTCAGCAAGCTGTTACAGTGTTCAACCACCCTCAAAGAAATAAAGCCATCTTCTGATGTTTAAATGTTTTTTCTTTTCAATTTGACATTTCAGTTTGCACCCATTGCCACTTTTCCTGTCAGTGGGCACCACTGGGGAGAGTCTGGTTCTATATTTTCAGTCACCACTGTCAAAAGGGAAACTTGTAAAACGTCATACTATTATGTTAAATAATGTCCTTTCTAAATGCTTTTTCAACTTTTTTTTTGTTTAAAGTCAGAAATATACAATATAGTTTCTAAATCCCTTACATTATTAAAAACTCTAAGACCAATTAAGAGTTCCAAAGAGCAAGAGATCTTTTGCATCTCATGGTAGCTTCTAGCCTGACCTTATCAAAGTCTTTTTGAAAGTTAAATGAATTAGAGTCACTTTTTCTGTCACTCATTAATAAATAATATAAATAAATCATAATAACTAAAAATTTGCTTCTTATAATATCCTGACCTTCACATGGTTGTTCTTCACTACCAAAATAAGAAAAAAATATATGACAAAAACACTGTGATTTCCACTGCCACCCCCTTCCCTCCTCATATTACCTCTCTGCATTCAAGTCTCTGAACTTCACAACATCATCCAGTACATCACCACCTCAGATGCCATTGCCATCATCCAGCTCCTGCTGACACGCACACCATTACCCATGTTGTAGGACACAAAGCCTCCATGGACAACATTTGCAACCTCACACTGTTCTGGGTGGCATGGATCAGCCATCCTGAGGAAAGTTGTCTCCTGCTTTCTCTACCCTTTTCATATTCACAGAGCATTTCCTTTGAGGAAGGACCTTCAGGGAGAGGGGAAGGAAGTTTTAGTTTTCCCTCTTCAGGCTGGCTGACCTGCCTTGCATTTATTAGATCTTGCTAAACTCAGACTTACCCTTCCTTATCAGTTCTGACCTCCTCCTTCATTTGCCCATTTTTAGAAGCAGACTTTTCCTTCTGCTTTACCACAGAAGTAGCTAAAAATTATCATGTGTAATCACCACTGACAAAATCCATTGCCAAATGCTGACCACAGAATGTGACTGGGTGGACGAGGATGGGGATGATGAAGAGGAGAAGAAGGAGAAGAAGCAGTAGGAGGAGGGGAAGAGGAAGGGGAGATCACATTGTAAATTGTAGTATATACAGAAATACATTTTCTTTGTTGTTTCCCAGAACAAGCCCATTCAGATATCAGAATAAGGTCCCCTACTGCACCCAGATGAGAAACAGATCCACCAAAGAAGCTCTAAAATAAAGGCTGAGGCAGAAGGCAGAGAAAGAATTCACATAAAGCAACTTTTTCTGCTCATCTTAACTTTTTCTCCATAATTTTCATAATTTTTTTCTCTGAATATTTAAAGATGGTCAAACCTCAGAATCAGAACTATGAAATAATAGCAATTCTTGTAGAATCTTCCTGTCTCCCCAACCAGGCAGTGTGAGCTACTCCAAAACTTCTGAAAGTAGCACTGTGGAGCCCATTGCTTAATCCACAGGAAAATTCAGCTAGTAAGATTGGCGCAGAATATGCAGAAAGCACTACAATTGAAATAAATTAACTTGTGAGATCCCGGATTGAAAAGATCCTGTGATTTTTGTGCCTGTTTCCTCTGTTGAAGCATAGTTTTCCTTTGTGGCTGAAGAATTCTTCCATAATAATCCAATATGATAAAGAGCTCCAATGTAACAATGTCACATTTAAGCAGTCCAAGGTGCTGGGTTGTACTTGCTGTTCAGGTGGGACAAGGTCTATGCAACTTTTACCACAAATCACAGGACTTTGGCGACACCCCACTCTCTTACGCTGTCTTCCTAAATCCTCTTCCAAAGTCAATTACTAACTCCTGAAATGCTCCTTGATTCTTTAATCTAACCCAGTGGTAAGCCTGGGTCTTAAATCTGTCTGAAATCCACTCTGAACTGCTCACTATTGTTCCTAGAGCATTTGGCTTAGAAAAATGGGATGAGGCAGAAGTACTCCAGGTTGAAGGAGGTGAAGAGACTGCAGAGAAGCAAGCAGAAGACAGCTGGGGTTTTTTTTTCTACCTTCTTCAGCATCCACAGTGTCCTGGGAGCTGTGTCACTCACTGGAGAAAATGCCACTCCAGATGTTTCTGCAATAAAAGAGGGATCATGACTTTATCCTCTGATTTACTAAAGCCTTTTCCAAATGTCCAGAAAGGTGTAAAACTTTTTTGCAACAGCAGTTCTGGATTCAGCTGCCTTTACATATCTCAACAAATCTGTGATGAATTTTTGCTTTCCAGTATGTCTGGCCAAAATAGCAGAATAATAATAAAATACAAATACATTATAATAAATGTATTTATTATATTAAATACATTAATAAAGTAAAACGATACCAACCCACTGGCGAAACACGTCACAGCAACATTGCTACTTTCCAGAAAGCACAGCAGGAGAACGCTTCATCAAGTGCTTGTACAGACTTTCACAGACCCTGATGACAAGCTTAATTTCAGATATCTACCACCTCAGAAATTTCTGGTGGGGTGGCAACTCTTACCTACCTCAAAAAATATGCTTTGACATTGCTGGTGCACAGATCTCTTTGAGGCCATTGCCTAATTAGCTGCTCCTGCCAAAGGTTGAATACCAGTACAGCAAGCTTTAAAACTCATTTCTGGCTAATCTCCATTACAGAAATATGTCTGGAAAGACATTCATGCTCAGTTTGCTTCATTTCATCATCCTTTTGCCTTTGCCTATTGAAGAACAGTGAGAAGGAAAAAATAAGGATTTCACATGGGCTGGAATGTCTGAGCTGACAGCTTATTAAGGATAAGAATCCTTAACGGAGAATCCCCCATGGGCTGATGTGCATAGATTGACTCATTGTGTTTAATTGCCCCTGGTGTAGTTCATGCTAAACATTGCAGTTGAGAGCTCCCTGCACCTTCCATTTTCCCTTAAGGATTCCACACCCTGGCTAGAAGATGGTTCTTACTGTATTCATTCTCAAACAAACCACTGCTGATCCACCTTACATGCCACAGATGCATTTCTGGAATGAAAATGTAGAGAGACCATTATCATATTATGGAAAAGCTCATCAAAATATCTCACTCATCTATGGTGGGGAAAAGAGAGCTGATTTGACGGAACATTTCTGTCCCTTCAATAATGAATCTGTTCTGCTTGTGACAATGATTTCTGGTTTTACTGCTTTGCTTTATTCATTCTGTTCTGCTACACATATCTGATACACATAAACTGGAAAAAATATCTAAAAAAAATATCTTCAGTGTAATTATAATATACAGGCCTTAATACTTCACATCCAATTGCAAGCCAAGAGCTTAATTGGTTATAAAATCCGTTCATGAAAGATTCCAAGACAGGATAAAATTTTTATTCTGCTATAAGGAAATGACCAAAAACAACTATTCCCAGCTATAATTATAAATCCTAGTTTATGGAAATAATCAAGACAAAATTATTTGTGATTATACCTACACTAATTGCAAATAAACAATGAAATAAGCTTCTACAAAGCTATGGGGTTACTTTATTGTTTGGGGTTTTTTGTGCCTCAGGAAGTTTTAACAATATTTTGGCATTATAGCTAACTAATAAATCATGGGGCTTCCATAATAGCCAAGTAAACTGAGTATCACATCAGCAGTCTCTGAACTTCAAACAGATTTTAAATTTTATTTAACCATCTTTTTAAAGCTACTGCCTGTCTGATTCATATCCTGTCCCTAGATTAAGAATGTGTTGTAGCCAGTGATAGAGTTTATCATGAAATAAAGAAAACATTCTATTGTGTTGTGTCATGGTTTGGTTTTGGTTTTGGTTGGGTTTTTTTGTTTGGTTAGTTTTTTTTGGTTGGTTGGTTGGTTGGTTGGTTGGTTGGTTGGTTGGTTGGTTGGTTGGATTTTTGTTTGTTTTTCTGTCTGGTTGATTTGTTTTGTTTTGGTTTTTTTTTTAGATTTTTTAGCTAGATCCTATCTGAACTCATGCTCTACCTGTGCTGTTGAATATGTTTGCACATAATCTGGAAAAGTAGAGAAGATAGTAAGCTTACAAGGTCCGTTAGTGACCATAAGTTTTTAAAGGTGGTATTGCAAAAAGGTTTTAAAAACTGAGAACCTAGGAAGTAAAAAGGTTTGAAAAACTGAGAACCTAGGAAGTAAAAAGTCCAGTTCAACTGGGTGGTGATGAGTGTTAAGTGATGCACTCGGCACGAGGTGGGAGAACAAGCAATAATTATTTCACATGCACAATGTTGGGCAGATAACAATTTCCACAAGACCTTAAGGAATGTTCAATGAAAATATAAGTTTAGCACTCAAAGGTGGTCAAAAAGTCAAATCAAAGGTTGCAGATTGTAAGGAAAGAGAGAACTTGAGACATCACAGGACCATTCTACCATGTAATTCTATGTACATCTATATTATAAGTATTATATATGCTGTGATGATTTAATGTCAAAATAAATACCAGGAAATTATTCAGCCAAGCAATATCAAAAGTGTTGAACTTCTACAAGAGGAATAATTAATTAAATTACAAGTTCTCATTCTTCAGAAGAGACAGTTAAATATTTCAAAAGAGATTCACAAGTGCATAGGCCATAGAGACGCTGAGAGACCTTTTTTCTTTTATTGTGTCTTTTGCATCAGAAGAATAAGGGAACGTCAACTAAAGATTTAGGTTTCATGTTTAAAACAAACTACAAAAAGATAACCTCTGCTGCTGCAACAGTTCAATAGGAGTTCAATAACTCCTTTTCATAGGATTCTTTGGGCTTCATTGGATTCAGGGAGATCTTCATTTGAAAGCAACCCACTAAGGGTTACTAAGTGCATGAATGAAGACTTGGCCCAACTTTTATGTTGGGGTGTAATTCATTTCTATCCTAAGTACTTGGAAATGGTCTGGTAGTGTGGGAGCCAATTTGATCAACTAGATAATAAGAAATTATTTCTGATTGCAGTTTAAGAAATTATGACAATGTGATAATATTATTAGACTCTCTTTATCCCTTTTGTAAATTATTTTAATATAAAATTATATGTACAAAAGACTATAGTTTAATGGACACACATTTATATGCTATCAGGCATTTATACTAGCAAAGGCAAAGCTAAAAAAATGCAGCTGGCACTGAAGGGAAGGCTGTGGGGTTTATGGCACTGTTTAGTTCCCATGAAAACAGAATATGGCCACAGCCAGAGATGAGCTTTTGGGAACTGTCTATTTTCAGCTAAATGAAGTTTAATTTCATTAAACAATTAGGTTATATCTACAGGGAATACACAAGAGCAAAAATGGCATCAACAAAACACCTTTTTACAAATAAAAATATTCATAATAAAACCTTCTGGAAAAGCCAGAATTTTGTTATAAATCATTTTGAAAGCATGAGTAATACTTACTGTAACTCTTATTATTTTATCATGCTAATAATTTTGAGTATTTGAAAACTTTTTCCATCTGATTGCTTAAAATCTGGAAGATTTTTAAATCCAGAAACTATTTTACCTGCTTGTCTGTATTTACATAGATAAAATTACTTATAAAATATTCTTCATACACTGATATTTTATCTCTGCTTTTCACCATGAGACTGTTTTGGATCATTTTAGCATTAATTTTTCAGAAAATAAAATAAATTTGTCAAGACCAGGAAATTGAAACAGCTCATTTAGAGTCTATGCAATGTCTATGACATTTCTTGATTACTCGTTATTGGGGTATGTTAAATGGAGAATTTATGAAGCTGATGACATTTTTCTGCTGACTGCTGCCTCCTGCACTGAAGCACATTGACTCTTCCATCTCCAGCTTAGCCTTTCCACTTCAGCCTGACCCCACATCCTGCTCCCTTTCTTGTGTGGAGGAGCAGCACACGTTCTGAAATGGGATCCTTTCACACCAAGGATATGGAGGGGGATTTGCTGCTTAATGCTAATCACAGTTACTAAAATCATCCATAAGGCTATGCTCTCTCTGTTAATCTTGTGAAGGCATTCATAGGACACCTGTTCTGGATTAGACTGCTAGATTGATTTTGCAACACAGTAGTTGCAAAAAATGCTTACAGACCATATATAGACATTCACAAAGGTTAAACACAGACTGTGTTTGGCAAAAATATCATTCCTAAAACTCTGTCCAAGGGATATCTGGTCTCTGAGACCTGTGGGTTAACTGAAGTCTTTTTCCCTGGTCACTTGCAGATTCATCAAAGGAGTGGTTCATCTGATTAAATGCTGTACAAAATGTTCAGAAATATTTTTGGTTTATAAAAATGGATTAATTTTCTATGTGTTTTGCCCATGGTAGTGAGGAGCTAAGTCAGCACTGAGATTTTCTCTTGTTCTGTCTAGCTGTTCTCTCTTTCTCTGTGTGCGCATAAGAGGCCTACTGTGACTTCCAGATGAAATGTAAATCAAATCAGAATATTCCAACATAGTATTATTTTATGACTGCATCATTGCAAAGTGACACAAAGGTTAGTGATTCCAAATTTGCCTGTGGCCATTCCCAGTTTTGTCAGCTTTCATGATCATTATATTTTATGAAATCTCTTTCAGAGTCATAAACGTTCAAAAGTTTAAAGACATTATAGCTGGAGAATCTCACATACACTGAAGAGATCTGCCAGTTCTAGGAGAGCAAAAACATTTTGATTGAGATATGATCTAACTCTTCAATTTGCACTAAGTAAAACAATATAAAAATGTTTTATTTTAATTTGTTCCATATGTCACTGATGAACAAAATGTAATAGGTTTTCCCATATAAGTTTCTAAAAACATCCAGATGCTCAGATGCTTCATAATATCCAGATTTCAGATAATATATAGTAGGTTAGGAGGATTGATTCAAGTATGTATGAGAGAAATTGATAATAATCTTAAATAAGATTTAAGTTAACAAAAACATTCATTGAGAAATCATAAACTATCTACCTAACGTTTCATAATAAATTCAGGCTAGATTTTTATTTACTTATAGCGTAAAGTACACATTATTCCAGAGATGTAAATTTCTAACAAAGGTATCTGAATAATAAGAGAGTGTACCATTTAAACCTCTTTGTTAGAAACTCAAATATCTTATTTGCACATCTTGCAATTTTTCTGGATTTTTGATAACACAGCTTTAATTATGAAAGTGCAAATTGTAGCAGATAATAGATTATCATATGTTGCTGAACTAGTTGCATGGAAGAAATAACCTGTAGAGCAGATGGTTTATAGTAGCATAAGCATTAATAATTTTAATGGACAATCAGGCTCTTATATTATTTTTACTTCTATTTAAAATCAAGGGCAACATTGTAGGTAGGGGTTCAAACAATTACTGACCAGAAACTGTTCCCAGATACTTCATTAATTCTGGACTTGGTCCACATTCACACAAATTTGATCACTTCTCTAGTATTCTAGATGGGGACATTTATTTCTACATTATTTTTGAGCATTTTTTGTGCAAAACCAGTCAAAAGGGAAAGCCAAAATGAAACGCAGAGAGTTTCTGGTGCTTTCTTTATTAGTATATTACAATATAGTTATTGCAACAAAATTTTTGTAATTTTGTTGTTTGTTTAAATTCTATTATTACTATTATCTGAGTTTTTTTAAAAAAAGTACTCTTGCTTTACAAAGCACAGTTTTTGGAAAGAGACATAATTTCCAGGAAAAAATAATAAAGCGGGAAGACATTTTCCTAGCGTTATTCAGACCTTTGATTAATCTGATTATCTTACTATAATGTTGAAGTGTAACAGGAAAACAACTAATTAGAAACAAAATAATTCAAAGCATGGAAGCATTAAGTAGTGCAAAACTTTGGTGTTAGAAATGTTGCTGTAGAGTGTCCTTTATTTGACGTACTTCTTTGGGTGAAATCCAGTGGGTTACATTTCTAAATGACAGTCTGTCTACCTAATTTTGTTTCAGACTTTTTCATCCTCAACAACAAGAACAATTTTTTGCAAACCAAATTGTAGCTTTGGTGACATCTCAGTAATTTCAGTTATGGTAGTGCAGGAGAGCATGTGGCTATGTAATTAGAAATTAAAAGCTCTTCTGACAATGTACAAACATGCCAATGTTCCCTTTTTATATCTGTCTTGATCTTTTGAGGGACAAATGAGGGAAGGAAAAAATCTATTTAAATTAATAGAGATAATTTTCAACAAACAGCTATGCACAAGCAGATCTGTCAAATATAAATATATATTTTACTTTTAATCAATTTTTAGAGCAGATTTATACCCAGGCATAACTCTCAGCATGGGCTACACTATGCCATAGAAATGACACATCAGCATTAGAATCTTATCTTTACTAGAACTTCCTGTGTAGCTATATTGAAATTAACAGGGTAGAAAAGGCTGAAAACAGGTAGGAAGAGTGAATGGGACAGAAATTCAACTCCATTCTCACATTTCATTGTCCAGATTGATTAAGGGATGTTATCTTTTATTGATATATTACATTAGTTGAGCTTTTTCCCTGACAGCAGAAAAGAATAGAGGAGAAATTTATCCTTCACTATTTTGGATAGTGAAATTCAGGTTATGACACTCCGTTTATACTACTCTTGAGACACAGTGTCATTAGGATTATATTTTCTTATTTCACAGCTTGTCATACCACTTATACATTGCTAGATAGTCCCCTGTTTTTTCTCTATAGAAAATTTAGAGGGAAGACAAGTAAGATCAAGTAAGCAGTTAAATCCAAGCATAGATTAAATATGCTGTAAAGAAGATGGCTATTATTTCTCTAAGGCCAGTCACAGAGGTTACCATGAAAAGGGAAAAATGCTGGCATTATAAAAAACCCAAATCCATAAAAATTTTAATATACTTGCAGATTATTAAAAATGCAATGCTTTTAAAATATGTTTTCATCACCTTTTATTTAATGAGTATATTTTCTTTCAATAGGTTTGAGGTTTTTTCACAGCTTGGAAAGAGATCTCCCCTGTTTTCCTCTGCATTTAATAGCAAATTTCAAACTTCGTTTCATTGAACCTACCTGGACATGTCGCCACTTTTTGTTTTCACTATCAGATCTTTATTCCTTATCTTGGGGAAAAAAATCCACAAAAAACACAAACCAAAACCCAACAAGCAGATAGAAAAGCTCCATAAGTATTCAGATCACCTATAGTGAGGCTAGTTCTTATTACTCTTGTTGTTTCTTTGAAAATGTTTTTAAGACTTTGTCATCTAGTTTAATAATTCTCAGTGGCTACAAGGCATTCAGTGTTGTCCTTTAGGAAATTAATAAGAGTACATCTAAAAGTTAGATTTTGTCATTTCTGAATAAAAGTTTGTATTCTTCTTTGGTATCTAGAATCCACATTTTTATTGAATAATGATATGCTTTGTACAGTTTCCTTTATTTTGGTCTGTTTTTTTTGAGAATTCATATTTATTAATCATACGTTTAGATGCAAGTGGATTTTGTTAGTCTGTGAAATGAAAGATTCCAAGTTTAGGCACATTTTTTCCTGCAACAGCAGATGGAGATCATGAAGAAAATGCATCTCTTGAAGTATGAAACAGAAGACAAATAAGTAACAGCAGCAACTGTATTGAATGCAGCAAAGTTTTCCATGAATGCATTTTCCTTATCTGTCTCTGCTTTGACCATAGAGGACTCATTCTTTATAGTAAACAAAACCAGTGATTTTCTAGACAAACATGGGCATTTCTCCATTAAGGTATCTTTTAATGCATTATACTTAATTTCTGGCAATCCGTTTTTTGGGGGGTGTTTGTTTGTTTGTTTGTTTGCTTTGTTTGGGGTTTTGTTTGTTTGTTTGTTTTTTAATAGTCACTACACAAAATAATATTTCATGCAAGAAATTGGTAGTTCATATAAAGTGTTTACAAATATGTCTATATGAGTAAAAATTTCTTTGCAAATGTAGTTGTTAATACCTAATTAGATTTTCTAATAGCACTAGCTACCATCATGGGGATTATGTATGAAAACTCTTCCATCAGCAAAAGTGTAAAGCACTTAATAGTTTGGTTTGGATTTTTTCACTTTAGTGCTTCACTGGTTAATGTTTCTCTTACTTTTTAAAATGCAGACACTGGCGCTGTCTTTAAGAACAGCGTATTAACTATTTCTACACTGTAAATAAAGCAGACAAATGTCAGCCTAGATGGCCTTAGCTGCAGTTAAGAAAATTCAAATTTTCAGCACACCAGCCATTTACCCAACAAGCTTATAAAAGAATCATAGCAATGAAAGATTTTTAGGATAACTCTTGAAAAGAACTTATAAAACACTCTGAGAAGGAAGTCAGAATAAGTGTTCCAGAGCATCAGGGAAATGAGGTCTGTTTGATTTTGTTCCATAGTTGTCTACTTGTTTTTAAAAACTCTATCCAAGCTGTTTTCTTTAGCTGCTTGAAATATCCATGCATCACTGCAACAAGCCCTGACTTCTGGTCTAATTCTTAGTAAAGCCTGAATCTGTCTTGCACAGAAAATTCAATTATACAAACCAGGTGATTTGTAAGGGGTGCATTTTTCAATAAAAAGGTATGATCCTTCTCTTGCAATTCTTGAATGTTATTTCTTTTAGGCCTTGTTCTTGAAGCCAAGCAGGAGATTTCTGTTTAGGGTACAGAAAAGAAATGTCAGTGATTTTCTTTAAAGTAAGTGATCAGATATTGGTCTCTGAGCTTTGGTGACAATATCTTAATGAAAACAACAACCAAAAAGCAGCTGGATTGATATGTTCTTGGACTGGATGCACTTAAATCTAAGAATAAGTTTTATGTATCAGGCTTTTTAAAGTTGTTCAGAGTTTCTTAACTATTTTAATGCTAGATGTAATTAAGCGTCAGCGCATTTTTGTAAACTTCATTGTTGGGGAAACATCTGTACAGTTTCTTTACCTTTCTGCTTGTTAGTTCCATGAGCACTTCTGACAGGGTGCTTATTTGTTGAAATAATTGCAGAAAATTAACACAAATATCCTGCATATAAATTAATTTATTCTCCTGTCATATCCTACATGTTTATTAAAAACACATTTGATATTTATTACATTTCTACAAATACCAAGTGTTAGAACTACCTATTTTAAAATGTAAGAATTGAGATTTGGGAATATATTTTCAAATTTAAGGATGAAAAAAAAAATCTAAAAATATAAGTAGACAGCAGCTTTGAAGTTTAAGAGAAGCAGAAATTAAGAAATCATAAAAGGAATATTTTGAAAGTTTCATAATTTTAGGGGTCTGGCACATAATTGAATTTGATCCTTTGTAATGCAAAGAGCAGATGTTAGGAAAGCTTTTTTCTTCCTCACTTCCTCTGCCAGTAATTTTTCCTTCTTTTTACAATTATCTCACATATTTATTTCCTGCATAAGTCAGATCTACACCACAGTGCAACTCACCACCCACAGCTAAGGAGAAGTGTACTGTCACATGAAAATAAAAAAATGTATCCTGTATCAGCTGCTTTCCTTTGAATGAAAGAAGAAATATGTTTCCAACCTTTTAGCTTGACAAGTTATGTATAAACCACAGAACACATCCCTATTTATTTATTTTTAATTCATCAGCCACCAAGATGATTAAATTTATAGACACAAATTGTATAATGAAAAGCAGAAAAAAAAGTTGATCAAAAAGATGGATGCAATTACTTCAGTGCTCTTTGTAATTGTCTCCAGACAGAACATCTTCATCTCATGCTACTTAGACAAAATATAATGCTTTAGATGTGGAGATATGCTTATTATTAGCCTTTTCCAGAACAGCTGACAAAACACATCCTGTGTGTGTATGTTGGGTTCTTTTGGATGATGCTTGCTGCCACATTTACATGAATGATAAGCTTCTGTTCCTAAATTATTCTAAATCTCTGAGGAAATAAATGCATGGAAGAATAATGCATATAAGAATGTAAGGACAGCCATACACCAGCCATACTGTGTCAGTCCAATGATCAGTCTTGTCCAATATTTTACAAATAAATATGATGAGGGGTGCATGATAAGGTGGAAAACATAACAGAAAAGAGGCATATAGAGCTATCCTTTGTCCAGGAAAACTTTGGCTGGTGATTTCAACCAGTATGCTTTTCCAGACAATATGCAGAGCTTGTAGGTACTAAAGATTTTCTGCACAAGGTTCAGGTTTTACAGTCCTCCTATTTTACAATGAAGAGAATTACACTTCTTGGAGGTCCAATTATCTCTATTGATTCCACAGAAATGCTTGGATGATGAAATTAAGCATAACTAACTTTCAGTTACCTCTACATTTCTGGATGAGCTACATCATTGTTGCACTAATCGGCATTTGGAAGCAGTCTGATATAATCTTATTAAATTGTTTTATTTTCCTTCAGAAGATATCAAAAATAGAGGTGAAAACTACAAAATATTTTAATAAACTCTTAATTACACTCAGAGATACTGAACAGTTACTTACCTAAACATTACTATGAGTACACTTGGTCTTTTATCATAAACATTGTGCAAGTTATAGTGACAAAACAAACAGAAAAAGAGAGGCAATCTATTTTGCAAAATCTACCTGGCATAGTGATGTTGTGGCACAAGAAACAGCAGAAACTCAAGCATGTAGAGTTGGGCCATACAAAACTGCCAGATAAAGTTAAACAATGATATATTTACATACCTATGGATCTGAGCCTGAAACTGTAAGTCAAAAAGTTGGCTTTGCCAGACACTGGGCTCCTGCCCAGGCAGGCATGAAGTTCCTTCCTGCGCTCCTTCTGTGATCTGCTATAGACCTGGGAGAAGCTTTCTCAACTTCTCTTCACTTGCAGGTCAAATGTGATTGCATGATACCTTTCAGATGGCTTGGCTGAAATCAGTATTAGGGCTGGTTTTAATCATTTTATAACAACCTGGAATAATTTCAAGAGACATTGTCTCCCCATTTATTTTCATAACTGATTTTGAATAGATTTTCAAACTAAATTATTATTCATATAAATTAAATAATATTTTTGCTTTAGAATAGAAAAAAAGGACGCATCTTTGTGTCTTCATTTTGATTTGCTGCGAAAACATATTTTGGCATAAATGCACCAAATTTAAATAACAGAAAGCCATTTTTCAAAAGTCAACTCTGCAAAAATCAGTCAGATGCAACTGTATGTCAGATAGAGTCTACATGTTCACTGAGAAAATAAATTTAATCTTACCTTAATAGCATGGTCCTTTCAGTTAAAATTTCTTTTTTTCTTTTACTTGGTAAAAATATTTATACATCTAAAAAATGGGTATTTGAAGACCAGATTATAAAATATAAACTCAGGGTCAGTAATTGCTTAAATTATAGATGGCATTATTGAGGTAGTAAAATAGCTTGGAGTAAAAAACATGACCTAATTAGTTTGCAAAGTTTTAACTATGAATAAACTACTCTCCTCTGGTTTCTGGAAAATTGTACATACGATTTCTTTTTGCATAGTGCTCTGGATTGAATTTTGCCTGCAATTTGCAATACCTCATGGTTTCCTGATTTTTGCTAGCTCTCCTGTTGCAAATGTATTTTGTCACTTGAAATTTTGAATGTAAATTTTCTATACATTTCTTTCTGCAAAATTTTTTTTTTTCCTTTGGAAAGACAGAAAATCTTAGGATGATTGCACTCATATCATCAGAATTTACTGGTTTTCCCAATGCAGGGACAACCTTCAATTTCATTACGTTTCCTAATTCAGTGCATTTTGTAGATCACAGAACCATGGAGTAATCCAGGCTGGAAGGAAGCTTAAAATCATCTAGTTCAAATCCTCGGTCAAAGAAGGTCTGATCAGATTAAGTTACTCAGGGCTGGGTTTGGGCAAATCTGTGTTCTGTAAAAAAAAGAGAAAGAAGAAGTCCTACATTCTCTACTGCACTTCAGACTATTTTAAAGACACCTCCTATGAAGAGAAAATAAGCTCAGGAGAAGCTACACAGAGCACTATGGGCAGCTGCTGAAACTTGGTACATTTTAACTCGCTCATTGTTTATTAATGCCAAAACTAGCCAGAAACATTAACTTTTCAAATTTTAACACTCTAGTAACTCATTTCAGCATCATCACTGTAATTTAAATTTTCCAAAAGATGAACAATATGGATGAGCTCAGAACAGGAACAAAGGAAATGAGAATGAGAAAACATTTTCCAGCAAATGACTGAGGCTGTATTCTTAAACGCATCTGCTATTAAAGTGGCACAAAACCTTTGAACTGTAGTCTCATTTCTCCTAAAACAGATCTCATTCCATCAGTCATTAATATCTACTGTCTCTGAGACAGAAAGAAAAGTTGTGACCATATTTTCAAGGACAAGAAAACCATGGTGGCCATATATCTTGGTTTTCCCTAGCTTCACTGTAATGTTCAGGTGTGGAAAAAGGACTTCAGTATTTTTTTGTCTTTTTCTTTTTTTTCCTTAATTTCCCGATTAATGACCACTGTTCATGCATAGTCTGCTGTCATGTGTGCATACAGCTCCCTTGACCATGCCCAGTAGAGGCCATCAGTTCCAGATGTATTAGACTTAATTATCCATGTGCTGCACGGTACATGTTCCCACATTTTATCTGGTAATTGTGTGCCCAGAAACACAGGAACACTAGGCATAATGCAGAATTCTGATTAAATTACTTAAAAGCAATACTCCTCAAGGCTTTTTGACAGTAGCTTTTTGTATGGATCTCAGTGCTTCACGTAACAGAACAGCCAGTCTGTTCTTCATATATCAAAGAATCAGAATCGTAGAATATGTTGATTTGGAAGGGACCCATCACAATCATTGAGTCCAACTCCTGCCCTATGCAAGACCCTCAAGAGTGACACCATGTGCCTGAGAGCATTGTCCAAATGCTCCTTCAACTCTGTCAAACTTGTTGTTGTGACTACTTCCCTAGGGACCCTGTTCCAGCGCCCAACCACCCTCTGGGTGAAGAACCTTTTCCTGGTATCCAATCTAAACCTACCCTGACACAACTTCAGGACATTTTCTGGAGTCCTGTCATTGGCCAGGAGAGTGAAGAGATTGGTACCTGCCCCTCCACTTCCCATGCTGAGGATGGGGAGGACCCCAATAAGATCTCTCCTTAGTTTCAGTTAATATTGCCCAGATACTTTTCTACTCAAGGTAGACTTTTAAATACCATATGGCAGCCCAGGATATTGGTTAAAAACAGAATCAATGCCTCTATATACTTGTTTTGAATTTTCAATTTTCTTTAAGTATTCTCTAAATCAATTAAATAGGAATCCCCAATACTCCTATAATCCTTTTCTTTCTTGCAATCCTCTTCAGACTTCCAGGAACTAGATTAAAAATATGGTTATTTCTACATTGATTTTTGGTTAATCTGTTTGGTTATGGTGTGTGTTGGGTTAATTCAGTTTTAAGTTTCTATTTTATTTTATGTAAGCATGAGGTAAGTTTTATTTCACATCATTGAGACCTTTGGCCTACAACAATTCAGATTCAAGCTGAAGTCCCAGACACCAACAGTTCTAAATTTCATGGTCTCAGCTTCAAATAGTTCTGAGGAGCCAATCTCTCACTACTCTTATTTTTCAGAGCACACCTTTATTGAACCTCATCCAAGTAGCACAATTAAGACCATGGAATGTTTTACCATGGACTACTTTAAGGAAGCTGGGCGTCAGCAGCTGTTTACTCTCATTCATATTCACGTATCAGTGTCTTGTAATTCCAACAGCATGGTAGCCTGCTCTTCATTTAAATTATTATTTTATTTTATTGTTTGCTGTAGGAATTAAGGTTTTCCAGAAGTATAATAGATAGCACATGGAGTCTTATAGACAACTGGAGAAACTTCACAACTGAACTCTGAACAGCCCAAGGGCCATATCTGCAGCACATCACTCCTAATTCACAAAAGGTTCTTCTAAGATAAAGCCAGTATATGTGGTTTGGGAAACAAGGATAATGATAACCAGACCCATCTCATGTTGCCATGGGAATACTTTTTGCTATATGTCTGGATAGTGTAGAAGTATTCATGGTCTGTCTCTATAAATTACATAATTAAAATAGGGATAAATAGTACGAATTGTGTGTTTTCTGCAGAGGATTGTTCACTATCTATTATCGTTACAGATAATTTCAGAATATCTGACAGAAATTACCCTTGGTTTACAGCAAAAAGAGCTCAACACATTTCTTTTAAAATATTTGAAAATAATCCATGTTTCAAAACAAGAAAGTGCCCAAGGAGGAAAATTACCTCCCAAGTACTCTGCCAAGGTCACTTTTTCTTGGTTTCCCATTCTTCTTTATTGCAGGAAGCAGCTAACAAAGAAAATTGCCAGCATAGATTTATGGAGACAAAAGTCATGCTTTACAAGCCTGAGAGCCTTCAACAATGAGATGATTGGCCTGCTGGGAGCCAGGGGATACCAGTGAATGCTGCCTATATTGGCTTTTGTAAATTTTTCAACATTACTCCTATCTTCACATACAAGTTGAATATGTATACACCAGATAAGTGGACAGTGACGTGGATTTAAAACTGGGAAAACTCCTGGGTTCAAAGGGTTGTGAAAAGTGACATGAAGTCCAGGTTCAGGAAAGTCATTAGTTGTGTGCCTCAGGGAGGGATATGAGGGCAGAAAATAGTTATTAAATAATGAAAATAGGTCTGGTTGAATACAGTGAAATTATTCATGAAGTATCATCCATGAAACCAGAGATCCACTAGGGCAACTCAAACACTACACTGTGCATGGTTTGATGAAAGACACAAAAAATTTATTATTTAGAACTATTACCCTCAGAATTGATTCAAGTAGTTGTTAATAAAGGCAGAGTTCAATATTTTAGGTCCCAAAGGATTTGGGAAAACCTGATCGGAAAAGATAAAGCTTGAAATATATTTTTCAGGACTTGCATTCTGCACTAGAGTATTTTGGCACTTCTCCCTCTTCCTAACCCACTCACCCTTAAAGGTCAATCAAGGTTATGGTTTAAATGTTATTGGAATGGGTGAAAAAGAAATACTGTGGGACTTATTGATAGAAGGATTATAGGAGACTAAATTAAGTCGACAAAAATGAAAATATAATTTAGTCCATATTCCTTGTTTATGTTTTTGGCACATTTTAGCATTCTTTGAGGGATATATAACAGTATGTTATGAGTTAAAAAATGAAGCCAAGAATAATGTTAATTATATTAAAGGAAGAGAAAAAAATGTGGTCATAGGAAAAATAGGCTACTAAATCTAGATAACCTCACTCAAGAGGAAAGAATGCATACCAGAGGACCTATTGGGGAAAAAAAAAAAAATCCCATAATCACCACTAGTGTTTCAGATATAAATTACATGGCAAAAAGTTTCAATTAGCTGTGACAATATCTACAGCACACTTGACTGCTTTGGTGCAGATATAGTCTATGAAAGATGATGTCTGGTGGAGAGGAGCTTTGACATGTCCTCTCACATGAACTGTTCTGTCAGACAGCTAGCATTCGTTTTCCTAAGGAATTAAATATTTTACTTTAACCTCTTCAGTATGATTTGAGGTACCCCTGTGATAACACCCTGTGCCTGATGTTTTATAATTCCTCTGTGATCTTCCATTTCCTCTGTGTGTGTAAGATATATTTACATACTTGGGAAGGGGAATGATGAAGGGTTGCTACAGTTGTATGTAGCATCAACTGTCCTTTGATTTTCTGGAGGTGAAACCTCCCATGTCCACTCATGGTAATTTGTTAGTTAGATATTACATCTCTGTCCCCTAGACAAACCTCTGCATTAATAAATTAATACATACTTAAGCCCTCTGCTCTAGAGAAAAAAAAGTTTTCTTGCTTTCCCCATGACATTCACATTAGATTAATTGCATTGTTTTGGTGGGAAAGGGGAGGGAAGGGTTGGTGGAGAAGAGTAAGAAGGACATCTTTTCTTCATTACAGAGTCTTCTGAAATTTTTCTCAGTACTATTACAATTAATGCCCTACCTGGTTAAGTATGAAGATCTAGAAGTTTTTCTCCAATTTTTTTTCCTTAAATCTGTCTCTATCTCTCAATGCACAATAATATTATTCACTTTAAATAAAAATACAGTTTTTAAAAATATAGACATAATTTGAACTTGCTAAAAATAATTACAAGAATTTTGTAGCTGGGTGTTAGAGACAATGTAAAGTAATGTCATGTGACTCTAATCCTGTACCTCTGCTAAAGGCAGTAAAATGATCCCCTAAGTAACAATGATATCAGAGAGGAGAATCTTCAGTAGGGCAGGAATACAGTGTTGTAAAACTGATGTGAACGTGGGGAAAATCTGAGACAGTAACTTGTGATTACAGTCACTTACTTGGCTTCCCTGATTTATCCCAGAAGTTAGGCTGTTAAGTCAATTCACAGTCAAACCACAGAATCTTACATCAGCAGACTAATAGTTCTAAATGTTGGTAAAACACAGATATTTTCTGAAGTTGCCTTGAAATGCTCCCTGATTGCTTAGATGCCCTTGGCAACTTAGTGCCTGCAGGAAATAAATGCCTGCTAGGTTGTGGATTTTTGTTTGCTTCACATGGTTATAATTACTCCTGCTACATTTATTAATAGAAATACTCATAGAAAGAGTGGAAATAGAGAAAAGGAGGCAAGAATAGAAGTCTGATTAGTTAGTTAGTTTTGAAGGGATTTCCAGAGAAAGCAAGCTGCTGATCAAACAGCATTTTGCCCCTGCTGATCACAACAGAAATATCCATGTCCAGAGTTTAAAGATTAAAGGATACATGTTGCAATGAATAACATTTTCAAAGGGAACAAACAAGATTCATCTAGGGTCTTCAAATGTTACATTCTTATCCAAATGATGTTTATGTCCAGCTAAGAGTGAGATAAAAAACTGAGAGGATGACTCATATGAATAATCACAAATATCAGACAAAAAAAGATAAAGGAAGCAGTCAAAAAGATAATGGAAAGAGTCAAATTGTGTTCTGACAGTGATTCACTCAGCATGATGTTTTTTTTATAAGTATAGAAACTCTTTGCTAGTGTTATACTGTCAGTAGAAGTATCAAAGAATGTTCTATCCCAACTATTAGGAGATCAAGTTTAAGAAAATTGTGACATACGTATTCTGAATGTTTTTTCACCTTTCACAGCTCTACAGAAGACTCATATCACATTTCAAGATTCACGTTGGGATCAGAGAAACAGATTAATTTCTTTGATCTTTTTGAAAGTTAGGATGAACACAATCACTGCACTCAGGAAAAAGAAGAAGAAAGATCTTGTCAGGCTTAGTCAAGATCTGCATGAAAAAGATGGGATGAACAAAACGGTTACACCTGTTCATCCATTATAGACAAATACAAAATTTTGGACCAAAATATGTAAGCCTAAATATCTGGGTATATTAAAATTTCTTAATACTCTCTCTAAAGTGGTCATCATTACATAAAAGTGTTAAATGCCTCTCTTCTTTACCCTGATTCTGAGGTGAGAATCTTAATCTATAAGACAAAAGCCAGAAGGTGCTGGAATAATTATTTTAAAATGTGGTGCATATAACTATTATCTACCTTCTAGTACAAGAATTAGTACTGTTATCTTAAGTATAAATTACTTTCCATTAATAATAATAATGAAAACTTTACCAGAGGAAAACTTAATACTTGGCTTTATAAATCACTAATAGCATCCCATGCAATCTATTAGTATACTAAGAAACTTTAAGTTACCTTAAGATTTGTACAATTTTGAAAAATGCGCCTTTTAAGATGGATAATATTTGGGATACTGAAAACACACAGTTTTGGTTGAAGAATGGAATTGTAAGTCATTCCAGGTAAAGTAAAAGCCTCTATAAAAATATTTTTAGTCACAAAGCGGCAGACTCCCAACAGAATTACCTATAGTCTTCTAATACTGCTTCTGAGAAACAAGATGTCTTCAGTTTTTGAAAGTATTGATTGTGTGTGATGTTATGCAAGTTCCGATGTCATGCAAGTTCAGCAAATTGCAGTGGCAAAAAATAGGATTGAAAGAAGAAAAATTAGTTAGCCTTTTCAAGTACACAGACATAGCACAGGACACAAAGAAAACTGCTTCTCATGGTGCAAACATTTAAATATAGCATGTTTATGTATAAATTAGTTTCATTTTGTCCACATTTATAACTTATTTTTCATTTTTTTTCCTTAGGTTTAATGAGCACACATATTGAATATATATATCTAGTTGTCTTTTCTTTAAAATTATTTTTAGGTTACTTGAGATAATTATTAATTGGTAACTTCATATTGTAGCTTGGAATTTATTTTGCAGACCTATCTTCTAGTTTCTCTGTTTTGAGGGGCTGAAAGCCAAACAGTAAAAGAGCACTGTGGGTATAAAGACAGTTTTGCACACCGCCTTCTGCTCATAGTAGTGAGCAAAATATACCTCACTAAGCAACAGAAATTTGCGACAGTTCTCAAGGTTTACTGATCAGGTGAGATATTGCTTTACTTAGATCCAACATTGACTCTTTGGTCATGCTGTATCTTCAATAATGAATAGTGAACACTCTTCAATGAATTGTATCCATTTCATTGTGGCACAATATCAGTCTCAGGTAATTTGCATTTTAATTTTAAATTCAACAGAGGGGTATCTTAATGGACTTATTATTCCTTAAAATTTCTTTTTCAGTTTCAAATGTTTTGCCTTTACTTTCAGACTCTCAGTTCAGTGATTAATATTTATACTGGTCTATTGACCAAATCTTTGTAGAATCATAGAATTGTATAATATTATGAGTTGGATGGGACTCATCAGGATCACTGAGTCCTGGCCATGCACAAGATTCCCCAAGAATCACACCATAGGTCTGAGGGCATTGTCCAAACCCTTCTTGAACTCTGTCAGGCTTGGTGCTGTGACTACTTCCCTGGGCAGCCTGTCCCAGTGTCCAACCACCCTCTGGGTAAAGAACCTCTTCCTGATATCCAACCTAAACCTCCCCTAAGAAAATACCATGCCATTTTCTCGAGTCTTGTCACTGGGCATGGGAGTGAAGAGATTGGTACTTGTCCCTCTGCTTTCTCTTGTGAGAATATCGAAGATCACAGTGAGGTCTCCCCTCAGTATCCTCCAAGCTGAACAGACCAAGTGACCTCAGCCTCTCCTCATAGCCCCTTCCAGGCTCTTCACCAACCTCTTTAAGATTATCATAGCATCAAAAATTGAGAGATACAGAATTAGCTTAATATAATGTAGATAAATTGGCAAAACCCAGAGGTAAAATTTCAGAAAGCGTTAAAAATTCCCCCCATAACAATTAAAGGGTTTAAACATCTCAAATTAAGATAATTTTTTTATTAAAATCCTTGTGTGAGAATTCTAACTGTGGTTTGCCTTGAGCTGTGGTTGTCACTCCTTTGATTCATCATACTTCCTTTTTTAGCTGTGGTAGTTCTTCCATAACTTAATTCAGCTTCAATTTTTTCGTCACAACTTCTGATGAAGTTTTGAAATTACAAAAAAGGATTTTGAAGGGTAATCTTACAAATAATTGGCAATAAATAGCTGTTAAGGGAAGGATAGATTCAGATTAGTATCTTAGTGTGGGATGTGTTCAATATCTGTGTACCCTGCCTCTCTGGGAGCCTCATTGCTCCCGTAATGCTGTAGTATTATATTTTTTATATTATAACAATAGTTTTTATATATGTATCTATATTGCAATTATGCACTAAAACAATATAGTATTAGTGAATTATTAAAAATATTTGTAGACAATTTGTGGCCTGTATATTCTAGTGTTTCTGCATTTTAAAAAAATTGACTCACAAATAATAGTTTTAAAAAATTGAGACATTCTGAGCTACAAATGTTAGATCCAGAGAATTTGGAATTTTTTTCTAACGCTTTAATTACTAATTGTGTCAGGTCAGTAAGTCTGACTTACTAGCCATGTTTTGAAGAACACAAAGCCTATTTCACACGGGATAATTTATGAGTATTAGGACATTTCAGTTTAGTGAAAACCTCATACATTATTTAGAGTCATGTCTGTGATTATATTCTTTCACCAATCAGTAATTGGTTCTAAGATTTGAAATCACAGGCAGCTGCATGGTGTCACCTAGTTTCCTAAACATAATGACACAGGCTGTTAGTGATACTGGCACTGCAGCACTAATCTCCAATCTTTCCTTTACAGCAGCTATATAAAAAATGTCCTTTAGTGTAATAATTCCATTACTTGTACCTTGATTGGTAGTTACTTTAGTGAATAGGGCAGGATACTATCCAGTCTTGGGATTTGTGCCTCTAACAGAAGTCAGAAACTAATATCTGTTTAGCTTCAAAAGTCCCTGTAAATCTGAATCTAGGGAATCAGTGACCTTCTCCTACTTGATCTTTATTCCTTGTCCTCTCCCCTCCCAGAAAAAGGTCTGGGATGGAGAATGGTATCATCAGTTAAAGTTATCTCCTCAAAAGAGCATGTAGGAGGAAAGGAAGTAAATCCTAATATTCCTTCTAAGTTGGTGGATTATAGCATACAGTTTGGACTGGAAACCAGAGATGATATAAATTGGTAAAGCTTCGACAACATGTTTCTATTTCAAGTCTGTTCAGAAGGAGACACACAAGTAGTGTTCAGAGAAAAGTGCTTTGAAACTGAGGGTATGTGAGACATCATCTCAAATACTTTTACTCTTTCAACATGAAGTTAAATCCCCTTGTAAAATCATACAAATTTGCCTGTATCAACCACAACTTATGCCACACATTGTTCTACTGACCTGGAAGATTAGCAGAGCAGGTTCACATCCAGCCTTGCATTTTAGCTGTGTGAATGTCTGTCCCAATCTTGGTAAACTGCAGAGCTGTTAACATGTTGCCAAACTTAGCTCCTTCACGGAGGGTGAATATTTAGTTTCTTCTCCATTTCTGGCCTTAACACTCTTCATAATTTTATCTCAAAACATGAGATACCCACTGATTTGTAGAACACTGTATCTGCCAATTTACACTTTAAAGTCAGTTTTTATTTTAGGCCTTTGTAATTCATGGGCACAGGAAAGGGTTAAAAACTAAAACATTTCATTTTGAAGGAAAATCAGAAGTTAAATGCCAAAGCACTTCTATTTATTACAAAGTGTGAGTTCAAGACCATCTCAATATAGCAAATAGTCCCTAGCTATTACTTATTTTTACAGGTTACACTAAAAGCCCAGGAGTTTATTGTTGTTTGTAGTCTATTTTGTTCTTTTCAAATACAATTCCAGTTCACTCCACCAGTTACTTACATCCACCAACTTTAATCTGCTGTGGAGATTAATGAACAACACTTGTCACAATGACTTCCCAGAATGACTGGAACTTTAAAACACTTTTATTTTTAAATGGCTCCATACCATTAAGCAGAATAAAATAAAAGGGATCCATTTTTGTATTCCATATCCTGAGTCTATAGAGATCTGACAAAGGGATCTCACATGTAACAATGACTACAGCAAAATAAACCTTGATTGTTGCCAGATAGTTGTCCTAGAGAAAAACGTTTCTCAGATCAAAAATCTAATATACCTACACCTGATAAGCAAGTTTTGCTTCAAAATGGCATTATATGTACTGTATTTTCAAGTAAATATTTTATTCTTCTAGCATCAGAAATATATTTTCAGCATACAAATTTACTGAGTGAAACAACAGAATGGTAATATTTATTTAATATGTTGTCATTCTGAGCACTGAAGCAGAGCATGATGGGTTAAAGTAATAAACACACTAGCCCTGAATATTATAACTGATTCCACATTCTAAACAAATTTATATAGTTCCATGCTTCATAAATCAATTCCATCCATTCTTTTTCCAATTCTAAAATCTATTCTTAATTTCAAATGGTGTTTTCTGAATTCTGTATTTCATAAGCTTTACATATAAATTATTCTTTCTCCAAGTCCATCTTGTGTATTATTTACCCTTTATAATTTTCTTAGATTTTTTAGCTAGTTGAATTGTTATTCACCCAATAATCTCACAGACTTCTTATTTTTAAATTGTTTAGGAAGAAATAATTGAGAATAATCAATATTGGAGTTTTGAATGTCATTGGTTATTTTTGATTGAATCCATGAAGCAGATAAGGTATTTTGTTCCAGAAGTGAATCAGCTCAACCTTTCTGTTCTGGTTCAAATAATTGTGTTTACAAATGTCTATGAATATATTTCATTTAAATGAACTCTCTGAGGGAACAATATGCTAGTAAACTCTTGTATGATAACACTCAGTGAAGGGAATGCAGGAAGTCATGACTGAAGAAGAAGAAGAGAATTTTATTTACAATTTTGAACATGCATGCATGGCTGTGTTTTTATTATTTGCTCTGTTCCAGTTTCAGCTAATGAAAAGAGATATGCTTTTACATCAGAATTTTTGCTGTAGTTGTAGGAACTACAAGTATGGCAGTCTGTCAGGAATACAAGTTTCCCATTGGCACTTGTCAAATCAGCTTTCAACTATTATAATAATAAATATTATTACCCAATATTATATGCAATAATCACCAATTCAAAGCTCCATTCTAATCTGTGCAAATAGATTCTGAAATATGCAATATCACATCCCAAGGCAAGACTATATTTAGCATAATAAATGTTATAAGTATCCAAGGTCATTAAGAACAGCCATTTAAATAGCATTAATCCTTGGTTTAAAAGTCATCGTAGATATTTGGAACCTAACTTGTCCGGGTATATTAAATTCTGACCTGAGTTGTTGGAAAAAAGTACAATGAGCAGCAACATGCAGCAACAAGAATATCTGGAATTTTTTCTCCTCTTCATTGGCACAAAGAAGCTGCTGGAAAACTTACAGATGCACAAACGTGAAAAACCATAGACTGTAGAAAATTAAGTTAGACAGCTGGCATTGTCCAAGGGCCTAATTCCAATGACTACAATGCCAGGTCTCTGGGGTAAATGAAAATTATTTGCTGTGGCCTTTTCCCCATTAAATAAGTTAACAAATAAGTTTCTGTTACCATCAGCTGGTGCTACAATGAACTGAAAGACTTGAAAAAAATTGTGGTTTAGAGAGCCTCAAAAGTAGTAGAGCCATGTAGACATGGTAATGCGAAGAGCTGATGTGCTCTTTTATAGGATATGTAACATCAGTCTTAATGATTTCTAACACTACAGATCCTTTATCAGAAAAAGAGTAACAACCAACCAAACAACAAAAAAACCCCAATTCCATGTCTTTTCTTATAACCTGGTTCAACTGTTGCTCATTAGAAGCAATAGAAAGATTGGTTAAAAAGCATGTAGGCAACACCTTTAACTGAAGAAGTCAACATTGGTCTTGGAAAAAATTGTTTCAAGAAAACTGTGGTCAGCTGGAGGAAATCCAGTGATGAATAACAGGTAAGATCAGCAGTCTGAAAGTCATGATTATGAGGATAGACAGGACATACAGTTAGTTTAGTCTTAAGAAGGATATGCAGAAGCAAAATGTAGCAATAGTCATCAAATATGCAAACCATTTCTTCACACAAGGAAATGAAGGCTTGAAAAATCTGTTCTCCATATCTCACTTGGGAATAAGTGAAGGATTTATATTAGACATTTCAAAAAATATGAAATATTAAACATTAACAAAATATTATAACCCAAAATATTGAAAAAAGCAATCTTTGGAAAGTTCTGGATTACCCATTATTAAAGATTTTTATGAACAGATTTGGGAAACAGTGGTAAAAAATAGCAAGCATAGAGGCAATTTATTCTCGAGAAGTCTGTCCCTATAGCAAAACTCCTTTGGATCATCTGTGAAAGAAATACTCTGTCTCCCTCTCTTGAAATCAGTTCTCACTTTGCTTTAGATGCATAGAGATTTTTAAAATTCCACCACAACTAGAATGAGATGGGAAGGAACTTTCTTTCAGCTGAAAGCTCATTTTTATTATTTTTTCACTAGATCATGATTTATAAAGAACTAGAATTCCACTGTGTATTCTGCTGGAAATATTTTGTGGAATTCAACAGGAAACCTTGCTTTGATGTGAACATTTCAAGTAATTTCTGCTTTCATGTCTACTCATAGGCAGTAAAGACTGCATGTTTAAAAGTCTAACTTCAGAAGTCTAAAATTGTTGTGTGAGTCCACAACAAACAATTTCAGTTCCTTTCAAATCTTTTGGACAGAAATAATTACTTACACAGGACAACCCATCTTGTCTCAGCCAAGATGTTTAAAATATCTAAAACAGGCCAGGCCAGTTTTCCTGCAGAAATGACCACAAATTCCTCTGATTTTGGGGAATTCAAGGACAACCACCTTATATTTAAGCAGTAAAATTTTAAGATATCTGAATTTTTCTATTGCTATGCCTCTATTTGCATCCTGTCTCTTTTAACCACCTCCCCACCTTGTCTTCACCCAGGTGAATAACTTTAATCTCAAAGTATGGTTATACATGGTCAAATGAACAGAATGGCACAAGTTGAACAAACAAAAATTATGTCTGTATGAAATCAATTCTAAGATTTTTCTGAGGAGTGTTTTTACCATTTGCAGCTGTAACATAAACATCTTTGTGGGGTGCTTACATTATTCACACACGGGGTGATCTAGGTAGCCTCAGCTGTGAAGGCAGAACTGTGACTCTGTGGGGTGTGATGTGCACAGAACCAGCCAGGAGATCTGGTCCAAACATACCATAGGAAAAAAACTCTCAGACCGACTCCACACTGCCAAATCTACCACTAAACCATATCCCTACGCACCACATCTGTACGTCTTTTAAACACTTCCATGGAGGGGAACTCTACCACTTCCCTGACTCACCTGTTTCTGGTGTTTGACAACCATTTCAGTAAAATATTTTTTCCTAATATCCAACTTAAACCTCTAATAGTGTAATATGAGGGCATTTCCTCTTGTTCTGTCACTTGTTACATGGGAGAAAAGACCAGCTACCACTTCTCTAGAAACTTTCATGCAGTTGTACAGAGTGATAATATCTCCCCTGAGACTCAGTTTCTCCAGGCTAAACAATCCCAGTTCTCTCAGATGCTCCTCAGAGGACTTGTTTTCCAGACCCTTTGCCAGCTTCACTGCCCCTCTCTCCACATACTCCAGTGCCACAATGTCCTTCTTGTAACCATGTAACAAAAGGCCACTATCAGCCAGATTATCCAGAGAATTAACCAGCAGAAGAGAAATTCAATTGAATACTGTATAAGAAATAGAAATACAGAGGGATCCAGCCTGAAAAGTGGTATAAAAGCAGCATGAAGAGTTGCCAGGTGAGGCAGCAGCCTATGGCTGGAAAGAGGACACCTGCAGGGATGCACAGCAGGGCAGGAAGCGTTTGTCACTGGCCAGTGACAGTGAGGAGCTACTTGGGAATTGGGGTGGGCTGGGGAAAGGGGGAGTAGGTGCTTCTGGGGGTGATTTATGGAGGCTAGGGGATATGTAACTATTTATTAATTCTCTCTAAGGGCATGGTAACATGATTTATCTCTTATATTACTAATATTGATCCCGAGTCTATAGTTCACTGTGGGTTAATTACATGTCATTAATAAATTAATAGAACATTTCGATTCCTATTGTGGTGTAAGTTTTGTGAACTCACTTGTTTTTTCCTGGTGTCTACCTTTCCTGGGAAGGATGCTCAGAAACCTGATAGGATTAACAGTGAATTATTTTTACACTGGAAATAATAAAGGAAGCCCCTGTTTTCCAGGAACGGTGAGAACTTTAAAATGTTTCAAATTGTATATTGGAGTAACTAGAAGTCTCACAAAGTAGTCTGAAAGACTTGGGAAATCAAAGGAATTACTTCCACATTTCTCTCATCTGTACTCGCAATATTATTGGACTTGATTTTTTTTACTAATGTATGTTATTATTACCCAACATTGATAGCACACACATTACAAATAGAAACAGAATTACACTTTTGTCTTAGGCATGTATGTTGGTGAGTTTCCTTTTGTATTTCTGGCATCTTTAAATTTCCTGTTTTTAAGATAATTTCTCTCATGGGATGACTTTTATTTGATCCCGTTATTCATTTTTCTCATCCAGACTTAGGAATCTGGGATGAGGGAAAAGGGAAGGAAAGTATGCAAGATTTTTTTTCTTTCTAAAATAAAAACCAGACCTGTTCAAATATTTGACTTGTGGTTGAATAATAAACATACTTTACCATTCTCCAAAGGAAAAAAAAAATTGCAATGCTTTAATTGTTATAATGATAATTACTTTCATAAAAAATAAATTCAAAAAAACCACAGACAAATAAACAAACTGAAAAGGCCCCAATGGAATTAAAACAAGCAGAACAACTGTTGCTTTTCCAAACTTTTTTCCACGGAAAAACAAGTAAATGGTTAAAGGCAGGATTAAGCTCCTTCCACATTACAGTTTCTAGCTGTGATAGTACATCAGTCATCTATGTAGACTTTATATGTGCTTAATCTTTATACGTATTTATAAATACACACCCAGAGGTATACACACCTTGGAAAGGAAGGCAGGGGAGAAGGACTATTCCATTCAGAGGAAGCACGTTTAACAAATAAATGAATAAATAAATAACTCATTATTTGTGGAAACAAAAATGAAAAACTGTTGTGCAACACTTCCCTTACACCATATTTTCCTAGCCCACCTGGAGGTGTTGGTCAAGGAGTGCTGTACATCATTTAACTAAATATTTAGAAAAATCATAATGAAGTCATACCCTAGAAACATGTTTTACACTAATGCATGCCATGTTTGGCATTGTAATGTATCTAAATAATTAGTCCATGTAGCACTGCAGTAAAAAAGATTAAAACACAAAAAAAGCAATTCCCTGACCCCTATCTAGTTAAGTATGCTCTCTAGTTTTGTCATTGCCATGTGTTCTATGCTCATGAATCAGGACCTTAAATTACAAGAGGAGCTTAAAGATCATGCTTATCTTATACTTTTCTGTAAATCATCCTCCATTAATAATAGTAAAGCAGGCTTAAGGGGGTTTGATTTGCCTCCTAGCTTTCAAAGAAATAACCTTAAAATTTCTATACCAAATATCGTCATTTAATTATTTAATGCCAAATAACAAACTTCAGTGCTGGAACATTCAGTCTTTCCTTTCCAAAATACAACTTGAAAATACTATTAGCATGGAAACTGAAGTTCTTGGAGCAATTTTGAAACTAGACTCAAAGAGAGCATATGATTTTTTGGAAGGGTATGTGAGACACAGTTTTTATGTTCCAGAAACACACAAATGCAGAAGAAAAAGTCTGTCTGACTCTCTGATCCTAGGCCTGTGACAACATAGCTTACTAGGCTACCACCAAGATTTATCAACTTTAAAACATGTTAATGAAGGCACTCATTTTTTGATCCCAAGAAAAACATGAATTCTATGTTCTTTATTAAAATGTTTGCTACATATAAAATACGTCTTTGCCTGCACATATATATAGAGAGAGAGATGGAGCACATACGAAAGTGGTGGCAGATGCTCCATTGCTGGAAACATTGTAGGTCAGGTTGGGTGGGACTCTGAGCAACCTGAAACAGTTGAAGATGCCCCTGATCATTGCAGAAGGGTTAGACTAGGTAATCTTTAAAGGTCCTTCACAACCCAAGCTATTCTGTGCTTCAATGGTTCCATGATTCTAAACCATATTTACAGCTGTAGTAAAGGTTCTGATGTTATTGTTAGCTCTGTAAGCTTAATATATATATTCTCTGAAACAGCCATTCCTATGCTGCAGTGCTATTACAACTCAGATTGGACTTTCAATATTTTAATTTTTTTTTATTTTCAAGCAAACATGTTCATGATTGTCAAATGACAGATCTATAGCACTGGTTCCAGTTTATCAATAAGTCCTAGCAGCTTTTCTTTATGCAAACACAGAGGAAAATGTCAGTCTCCACTTTGGGATATATATATATATATATAAATATAAGCTATAGCATCCTTCCCATTTCACCAGTTGCAGCAAAGCCTCATGATCTTCCCTTGCTGTAGTATAGTGGCTACATCTATATGTAAAGGCAATTTTTTTTTTCTTAGAACAAAAGACCATGTTGCTAAGAGAAAGCACAAGGTGAAAAAATGTCTAAAATAGGTGGGTTCCAAGTCCTTGGCCAAAGGTGAGCTCCAGAATGTCTTGCAAAAATCTAGAAAACCAGTCCATGAAGCTACCCTCTAAGTCTATCAATTAGCCCTTACTAATATAGTTTATTTCCACCAAGTTTATCTTAGAGAGCAGATTTTAGCTATTAGGTGGCTCTGAAATGTTTCTTTTAAGCATTCTAATCTTGCTGGGTAATACTATATATAAATAGTGTAATATTAAAAAAAATACATAAATTAAGCCTCTAATGACCCAGCACCCATTGGAAGTACATTCTTTGTATGATAATGTGCTCTTCAAATCAACAGTTTTGTTTGTTCTGAACACATGAAATGACAGCTTTCATGAAGATTCGATCACAAGTAGACAGAGACTATTCAAACATATATAGAGCAAAGTTTTTCTGGGTAATATAATAAATGTAATTAAAAAAGTAAAGACTGTTTTGTAGCACGAGTTTGAAGAAATAATTTTAATGGTAAGTAACAAAATTTATGTGTCATTATTGATATTTTGCTTATTTATTTTAACAGATCTCTTTTCTCAGTATTGGTGTGTTCATTTTGAGGTTTTTTTTGAGGAAGGGGATATTTATATTCTCCTCTAAAATATGATGGTTTACAATACTTTTTTTAATTCCTCACTTTATTGGCAGGTTTCACTGTTCCAATAAATACTTTAGACAACTCAGACCAAACTTTACATTAAAGGTGACCTTATCAACATATCCCTGCTTTCACTTATTTAGTTATAATCAAAACCTGTTCTGACACATGAAAGATGTTCTCATTATGCAAAAAATGTCTGGACTGGCATAATAATTTGAAAGACATCCAACAGCTTCACCCTGTTGCTAAAACTGAAATATCTCTTCTCACTTGCTGCTTGATTCTGTGTGTTTGAGGTTCAGTGCAAATACCCACAAGGGATTTTAGTCTTCCTCATTTTACCGGTTTCATCATCCTTTTGATAAACCTGTAACACATCAATCAACAGATAGTTGCAGTATATGTAATTTTCTTCTAAACTAGAATAAGTAAATCCACAAAAGTAAAGATGAAGGGACCTTCACTTCTTGAGAATATAAGGTACTTTTAAAATTCAAACTTCATTTTACAGCTCAAGTTAAATTTCCATTCTTGAGGATCCACTGCCATTTTCTTGGTCAGTTGAAGTTTTGTGAGGGAGATCTTACTTATTTTGAAATGAGAAGTTATTTAAAGTTTTTCAGACATCTTCAAGGGCATGATTATAATACATTATTCTCCCCTTTCTAAATTAACAATCTTTTTCAGAAAGCATGTCAATAGACCCTGTGATATCTTTGGTTATGCTTCAGTTCTCTAAACAGTACACGAATAACTGTGGGGAAAATATTCAAAGACATTTGGATATGTAATTTCTACTGATTATCAAGTATAAATGGGTACTGCCAGTATTTCAGAGAAATAAAATTTGTGTTGTCTGAATTACAAGGCCAAGACTTTAGGGAATCAAAACATTTTGAGATCAAACATTGCAAATTTGCACCCAGACTGTATTTCTTGTTTCTTATTATCTCAGTTATAGTGTTTAATATTTTAATGTATAATTCAACATAAAGGAAAGAAAAGAAACCTCTCACTGAGTTCACAATGACAATAACTGGCAGCAAGAATTTACATACCCAAAAGTGATGACCTACAAATGTGATATACGCCCAAAAGTATGTAAAGATTCATCATACTGATGATGATATTAGAAATTTATTTTATCCAGCACTAGAAATTTTTGGAGTGACACAGAACAGTTGTGTTTATCAGGCACATGGCCCCATGCAATAAGTGCTCAGGGAGCCACCATAAGCTCCCAGCAGAGTATTTTTATGATAATAGAGCAGAATTAACACAAAAAAAACCATGCAACCAAACAAATAAACCCCAAAAATCTTATCCTTGGGCATTTATAGGAAATAAATGTATAATCTGTTGTTTATACCAGGGTTAAACTTTATGATTGTAGGTGGTATCTGGAGGGTTCATTTAGTATATGTCAAAACCCTAAAGCTATACAAAACTATTTTCTAGCAGCAAGCTTTACTCCTTATTCTGAGATTTTACTGTGTCAGTGGAAACTCCTGATAGGTTGGTCAGAAAATAATTTTTAAATGTTCTAAAATATAGCAGGGAAGTAAATTTATTTTAATATTTCATTTTAATATGTTATGCAAAGATTTTTAAATAAAAAGTAATAAAAATTATAGCAGAAATTAGGATGCCCCAGGATGTTGAGCAATTTAGTGGCTTATGTGAGTTATCCATCATTTTATCTGAACTTTTACAAGTAGTGTGTTAGGTTTTTTCTATTGGAATTGAAATATTTCTTAAAACCACTTTTTTCACCCCCCCAAAAAACCCAAAAAACAAACAAGCAAAAAAAAAAAAAAAAAAAAACAACAAAAAAAAAAAAAACCACCCCCCCCCCAAAAAAAAAGCAAATATTATAAGGAGAATACCTGGATACCTTGTTTTGTTGTTTTGTTTTTTTTTTTTTCTCTTTTTTAACATGTATAATTGCATTAAAAGACTGAAATATACTGGCCAAAGTAAAAGGTGAATATAAATATACTTGTTAATCTGCCTCATGTTTGTCATTTGAAGCAGTAAGTTTCCCTGGAAGTGTTAAAGACTGGAATATACAATATAATTATAGGTATCTACTACATATGACAAGAGGCAACTCCTGGCAAGTTATTCATAAGGATTTCCTTGTACTTCCCAGGCTAAAATATATCTTGTTATGACTAATGTTTAATTTAGCTAGTCATGACTATTTTTTAAATAAAATATCTTTGATATCTTCTCCTATGTCTTATGTACTACTATCAAAAACTACCATCCTAGAACACATTACCACCAATAGCAACTTATAATTTTTTTAAGGAATTCCAGGAATTTGTGAGGTGAAATGGAACCACAGACCTAACCACAAGACCTCTATATCTATCATTCTAATGCCTGACTAAGCATTTTGCTCAAAAGCTAAGAAAAAGTTTATGGTCTTTGAAAACAAGAGGGCTAACTCAGACAACAAAATAGGCCAGTTTTATTTTGACATGTAGAAACATTCCACTCACCAACCCTGTCAGCCTTCATTTGTTTTACTTCTTGGATGAAACCTCTGTTTGCAATGTTTTCTTTTAAAATTATGCTTTAAAGTCTCTATATGAACAGAAAATAATTTTAAAAATATAAAAGATTTGTAGACAGCATATGTTACATTATTTCAGACAGAAATCTGGTCAGAAATAATTTATTTATTTGGTCAGAAACACTTATGGGGCAAAAGTAATTGGGGGGAAAAAAAGTGAAAATATATCCAAACCCAGCAATTTTCAATGATGATAGAACTCTTGACAAGAGTTTTTCAACCCTCCTATCTGATATGGGTCATACAGTTGAATATCAGTCCTTGTCTTCTCCTGAAACCCAGCCACTAGGCTATGCTCTTGCTCTTCAAATACATAGTTAGATAATCATTAAATGCAAAAGAATGAGTTTGACAACAGCCCACCTAGTAACTAAGGCTCTCAGCTATGATTCAAATGATCCAGGCTCAATGTGTAGTTCCAATGAGTATTTATGTTATTACACCATGTTGAGCAATTCCTGCAGAATAACTTACTACAATGAGAAAATACTTCATAGCCTCATCATCAAAGCAAACAGCTAAACAGCTTTGCTGCATACACAAACATGTTCATTTGATGGACATCCACTGAAAATAATCATACAGTCTACCACAGATCTTGATATCTTACACCCGAAATCAAGTCCTATCTGAGATGTATTTAAAAGAAAAGGACACATTTTATGTTCACATCTTAACTTAAAGCATAGATATTTTTAATATGTGGCTTGATCTTTAAATGTACTGAACATTCTGAATGTATTCAACAAATCCCTTCATAGATGTACAGTTTGCAATAGATCTCTCATATATTTCCAAAATGAAAAAAAATACTGACTTTTCTACTTTTCTGACTTGCACTTACTGACAAGTTGGAAGGGATGTGACAATAGCCTAGAAGACTTTATAAGACTTTACCTGAAAGCGAAATTTCTTCACCTCAACCTTAGAAGATTTTTGAGAAAAACCTTAGGATTTTTTCTTATTTTCAAAGTTGGGGGTGATTTTTAATCTTCTATATATGATAAGTCTAATTCTGAAAGAAAATTGCACTCAGAATATATGACCTATTCATATGAGTTTAACAGGAAAATTCCAGCATTTTTCCATTTCATTGGCTTGGGCAAAGTAACTCACCTCTTTGTAGAAGGGAATCCACAAATTGTACTATAACATTAGTAAGAAACCTAAGCAATTAACCATATAAACCATAAGACACATTGTTTAGTTCAAACTAAAATATAGGAAAGCAGATAATCAAAAGATCAAAATTTCAACACTTTTGTATATTTTCTTAAATGCTATGCTGAATAAAGACACTCCATAACTTGGTAATTGAATGCAGGTTTTTTCCTCTTAGGAGTGTACAGTTTTTTTTGCATGAGGGATATTGCTGAAGGCCATCAGAAGTATTCTTTGATAGGCTGGGAAGACTAACAGATTTTTCAGTCATATTTTTATTAAACAGAGAAAAACAAACAAACAAAAGACCCCCACAAACACCAATATACCTCTTTAAGGAATCACAGCTGTAGAAGTACATTGCTTGTGTAAGAAAGGTTTTTTGTGAGGTTTCTATTCTATTCATACAGTTTTCTGTAGAGGTTTCCATTCTACTCATACAGTTGTCTGTAGGACTGTTATTAAACGCAGGGTATTCTTCATAGTGCCAAAAATTGTTTGGGTTAAAAAAGAACTTTAATAATAATGAGTCCAACCATTAACCCAGCACTGCAAAGTCCAAAACTAAACCATGTCCCTAAATGCCACATCTACATGTTGTTTAAATACCTCCAGGGATGGTGAATCAACCACTTTCCTGCCAGCCTGTTCCAGTGCTTGATAGCCCTTTAGGTGAGGAAATGTCTTCCTAATATCCAGTGTGAACCTCCCCTGGTGCAACCTGAAAAATTCCCTCATTTTGTTATTTGCTACATGGAAGAAGGTAATTAGGCTATGCATGCTTGGAAGGGGAAATGTCAGTAGCAGACAGCTAAAGAAGCAGTTTTGACCTCGTCTGCAGCCAAAATTTAGTTCAGAACCACAGGAATATCATGCCTGACAGCAAAGTAAGAAAATTCCTTGGTTTTTTTCTTCCTACTGTGTTGAAGTTAATAAACTATCTCACCAAATGAATGAGATTGAGTCCTAGCAGAGTTAGACCTCACATACTCCATCTCAACCACACCCAGTATTACAAGTGTTATTATTTACTTATCAAGTCACAGTACAATACATGTGATATCTTGTTTTTAATAGCTTGGAACTTAGTTAGAAGTTTAGTTGCTTGCAGCTAATCAAAGAGACAGAACATGGTTAGGAATGCAGAGAGGGTAAAAATCAATTTCCAAGTTCAGCAGTAGTCCACAGCCATCTAAATGGTATCCAAACCTACGTCAGACACCTTTGAGTAACCAGTGAAGGTTACCAGACAGGCCATGTGATTTATAATAGAACAGTGACTTTCTTATTGGCAAATTGGGCTCGACACCTTGACACCTCCAGGGCATCCAAGGATGACCCTCTATCCATAAAAGCTACCATAAGCAATGGAGATCTAGGCAATAAAGTCAATGGCAGAGAGTCCTAGCGTTCATCATGGGCCTAGATCAATTATCTGAAAACAGATATTTAAATGTATCTGAATGTCCCTTAAAAATTCTCATAACTCCTCAAGAGGTCTTAAACTGAATTCATCTTGGCACTGGCTGAATCCCAGACAGGCTTACTAGGCAAAAAACTCGACATGGGAAGCAATGAAAAACCATAGGGTAAACCCTGATTCACAGGTGATGTGAGAAATGGGGATACCAGCAAGAAAGATGAAACTGAGCAGGTAGACTGAGAGTGAAAAAAGTCAGATGAGGTGGGTAAAAGGTAGAGAGACCAAAAAGACAAAATTTTTGTGAGTGAACAACTGTAACCTAAAGGAAAAGGTTTGGAAAGGGGTTAAATTTCAAGCAGAAAAAAGTGATGGCTGATCAAGGCAGATGAGGCTGGTGGTATGGTGAGAAAATAAAAGTTATAGCAGAGATTGAAAGTATAGCACACGTATCAGTAAACCTTGGAAGGTGGAGTGTGAAATGGCACTCTGAGTTGAAATTCTTAGTATTTTTTTGTTTCTATTTTATAATTTTTCAACAAAGATCTATGAAATATGTTTGGCAAATTTTTAGTACGGTGCTGGCATCTACGTAGGGAATTACCTGCTGCCATCCCATACTCCATTACATGGAGTGTCAGAGGTCTGTGATATCCACCCAAAGCTTCCAGCCAAGCTGTCAGATATTATTGCATGACAAGCTTCCAGCTTTTCGAGTTTTCCTTTTTCTTTTTAATAGAAATTTCGTACAAAATCATCTCCTCTCCCATCCTCTCAAAACACTATGAAGATCCAAAACTAATTCAGAATATCCACATCTTGATTTTTCCTTTTCTTTATGTAAGTTTAAGCAATTAATTTGAGCTGAACTTCTCATAGGTGGTTGTTTCCTAGTCCTCATCATGTGGCTGAATTTACAGGCACCTAGAAGCCATATGATATTTGAAGTACTCCACATATTCTGAAAGACAAATCTCAAACACCTAATTTGATTTAGAGTATTATTTGATACACTACTCCTTCCCTTCTCCTCTATGTCTCAAGTCATGAAGAGTAAAAGTGTCCTCCTTCATAAAGAGTATTGTGAAAATGCATCCATGTTTTAAGGATCTTTGTCTGTCATGTATGAAGGAGTTTCATGGTTTGTTGGAACTCAGGAGATGCTTCTGGTACCCAGGAGCACGCACAGGAGAGTGTTGGTGCTGCATCACCTGCTGTGACATCTGGTGAGTGTATCATCTACAAGACTTGTGTGAATCAAGCTTAGAGCAACTCCAGCAGGGCTTGTGTGGCCTCCATGTACCTGCTGTGGTTACTCTTACCTGTGTGACCTTGCAGAGCTGACTGGCAAAACACGAACTGGGGGAAGCAGGAGAAAAGCAATAACATTGTCTTGCTCATGTCAGAGTGACATTAATGCTACCTCAGGCTGAAAGGCAGGAATCATCCAGGTGGGTCTGACAATTGCTGTGTGGGACCAGGCAAGTTTGAAATCACTCAAGTCTGTGTTAGGATGGATATTGCAGTGAGAAGAAATGAGCAGTCGTGCCTCTGGAACAGGTTTTGTAGCAAATTTGCAGTGAGTAAAATTTGAGCCTGTATATTCAGCATGAAGGAAAAAAAAAAATAGAACACTTTTCATTAATTGAGCAGTATCCCCATATCCATCTGTGCCTTAATGAAGATGGTTCCTATGCAAAAATAGCATGTGATCATGTAATTAAAAACTGCTCTGAGTGCATAGTGATTGATGAGGAGCAAAGATTTCTATACACAATACACGCTTTCAGTCTCACGCACATGCACATGGATATGCACTTTTTTTTGTTATGATCTTTCCCCTGTTCATAAATTTAATACAGGATTTTAGACTCTGGGTGAGACTTGTCTGATCAGATAGATTTATCTCTGTCACAAAGACATCTAAATGTAAACTTGCTGCTTATACACTTCCTAATTAGTGGAGAGAGATGTTTTTGATGCAATCCACTATCTGATCTAGATACACATGTTAGGGAAAATACCCTAAAACTAATTAATTCCATGGCTTTAACTATAAAACAGCCTGAATGACTTCTCCAAACATAAGCAATGTAGACTTCTAAGCTCAGATAGCATCAATCTCATGCTAAATGTTTATTACATGCCACAAATTCTTACCAATAAAAACATGCATTGTAAAATAGATGACAGGTAGTATTATAGCATGAAAGAAATACATACTATAATAAATCTGTCTAGGCTAAGCATCTAAAATTTTTACCTACTCCAGTGAAAAAATACTTAGAGATAAGTAAATAAAGAGAAAATGTATAATTAGATCTTGAAATGCATATTGTGCTTTCATAAACTATAATATTCAAAAAAGAAAAACCTACAGTGAAATGAAAGTAACAATTGAAATAATTAGTCATTGGTTAGTAGGAGGTTGAAAAACAACACACAGAAAAAAAGTACATTTCCAACATGCAATTATGTAGTTAGTCAGAACAATTCATTACTTTGCCCCAAATCAATATTACAAATGCTCAATATTTTCTTCTGTAAACTGAAATTAGATATCAGTCAGATGTAAGTACCAAGCAGAAATGATTTGTAGCTCTAAAAATTATGCCTACTCAAAATCTGATTGTGAAATTGATTGTAAGCATAGAATTTGACATTTTACCAATTATATCACATTACTGCATGTGCCAGTAAGAGTTCCTGGCATATGGTGTAATATAGGCAAACTATATGTGAAGTGACAACATGAGCAAGTTATGTCTGACTTCTAAAAATGTAGCTATAATTTTTAATTCCAGACATGATGATGGAAAGAAAAATCAAAGTATTTTCCATTTTAATTTAAATTGTTGATGATGACATAATGCATGACTTGGCTACTTTTAATATTCTTGCCAGTGTTCAGAAATGCATGTAGCATACATAAAAATGAATAGGTTTTACTCTGTTTATTACTTAACTCATAAAAAGTGCCACAAGATTTTGGGGAAGGTGATGGACACTCTGGCCCAATCCAAAATTAAATGTTTTCCTTCTCTTTTCTCTGATTTAAAGATGAAATGTAGTAATAAAACAAAGAAGCTTCTATAACATTTGAAAAAAAAACATTAGTGGTTGGAGTGCTGATCTGCTGGAAAATTAACCATGATCCTGTGTTCTGTGTGGTCCCTTTAAAGTTTCATATGGAAAATAAAGCTTCTAGGATATTATTGTGTTCATTTTAACTATGTAGCAGGGTACCTGAGACATAATTATGACAGATAAATACACTTCTAACATTAAAGATGTTGTTCCATATTTAAACTGAAGTAGGAATCTATATGTTGAGTATATAATTTTTAAAGCTGGCATGGGTATTTAAGAATACAATCAGACGAGTGTTGTTCTCTGAAGACTAGAGGTGTAAATTACTGTCTCAGTGGCTATGAATGCAACCAGGTAAGATTTAAAGAGGCTGATACATACGGTGAAAGAAAATGAACTAATGGAACATTTTAGTTCCTATTTATTTTTGGCATATATTAAATCACTTCATATTTTCTTTTAAAGTGCTAATATTTGTTAGCTAGTTATTTGCATGCCATTTTATGTGGCAGTTAATACAAAATTTCCATCTGACATGCTTAATGAACAAATGCATACTTCATACGCTGTAGTTATGACATGAAGGAGCTGCGTCCCATCTGGAATGATACAGCTTCACAGGGAAATTGGTCATTGAGGAGATGATGTTTAAGCACTAGATGCATCCTGTAGTGGAAAAACTCTCATTGATGTCAGGGTGTTGTGTGAGGTCCATTGGTCTGGATTACGGCGCTGACTTTGAAGGGCCATGCGCTGGTGCTGATTTCCATGGGATCCATGCAGCACTGTCGTGGTTACCTTTCACAGGCGCCTTGAGACTGATGACATTACTGGAACTGCCTGACTATATCTCTCTGTTTCTGTTTTCTAAATATAGGGCAGATTTTATTTGTATCTAAGGAACTCACACACAGAGCAACTGAGTAGTTTCAGATGCGTCTGGCTTGTCTTCCCACTGTAATACAGTGTACTTTCAAACAGGTTATCACTCAACATACCACACAAGATTATTTGAATTACCTCAACACTATCCCTCTGAAGTCTATCTTAAATTTGCTGTTGTCCAGCTCCTGCATTATTTAGTTGAACAACACCAAGATAATCTCAGAGCCTCAATTTCCTTCCACCTCTGCTTCCCTCTCCAACAACACACCCCTACACACTCCTATATACATCTCCCTTACTAATTGGTTCAATCTCTAAAGGGCCTTTTTGGAAGACTGAAGAGATTTTTCTCCACTGCTCAGACCCTTTTAACAATTTTCTTTTCTTTTCCATTTTCTCAACAAAACAGCTCAATTCAGATAATATAGATGAAAATATCTTGGGGGAAAAAAAAAAAAAAAAAAAGAAGACAAAACCCCACAATTGTTGTATTATTATCATGTTATTTTTAAGGTATTATATTGTGCTATTTTAAGGCAGTAGTTCAGGTGTTTGATGACTCAATGTGCTCTGGAGATAAGCCCAAAAAGAAAAAAGGATGAAAAACATGACTACATTTTAAGTACTTCTAAGAATAATTGTGATTAATTTTGCCCACCTTTTCTCCAAACGTGTTTATTTACTTTTTTTTTTTTTTTTTTTTTTTTTTTTTTTTTTTTTTTTTGGCAAAGGTAATGAAGATTGGCAACATCAGCAGTATTTGAAACATGTGTGGTAAAAAAAAGTCTGTGACTGTTCTGAGACACAAGAGGAACAGATTTCACAACCATTTTCGCTTTCATTTATCACTCTTGAAAGACTAAGGTTCCATCATAGCTCTTGTGCTATTTTTTAAATCAATCAGCATAATCCATAGAGTCTTTTAAAAAGAACTGAGGTCCACAATGAGGAAAAAAAAAAAAAAAAGGAAGTGAAAGGATTGTTGTGTTAGACATATGAATACCTTCAGACTGAACAGAAAAAGGTATTAAAAATTTTTGTCTGACATACAGTTGGGTTGACAACCAAAAGAACTGCATGCACTAGAAATAAGTTGAAAATGAAATTGGTGTGTGATCTATACTCATCAGTATTCAACCCACTTATAACTTGCAGTCAACACTCCTCCAAAATAAGTATTCTAATAAATATTCTTGATTAATAAATAATTGTGGTTTCTAGAATTAAACATAAATTTAAAATCAAGCTATCTGATTTTTTTTATTATTTCTACTTCTAAACCCCACCTCACTTGGTAGTTTTAAACTGGAATTGCATCGAAGTAAGTATCAGAGAAGAATGACATTCGCAGAATTAGCGAGAAAGTAAAAAGGTGTGTAAAGAGGCAGGTGAAGTAGTTAAAAAAAGGTGAAAAATTGTCAAGACTGACTAAAAGCAATAATTTAAAAGCCAAAGAAAACCATAAAGCACTGAAGACTGTAAATTCTGTAAGAGGCAATTTAGACCATCTCTTACTAATTCGTCAGAAAAGAGATATACTTGTTTCCCATTATTTTTCAATGTACAACTTTTCTATCTGAAACTATGTATTAAATATGTATAGTATTCTGTGATAATTATTCTACTGGAATACAACATTATTTTCATAGTGAAACACATGTTTATAAAATAAACCTGAGTTCTTACCTAATTGAAAATGAAATAAAAGTCAGGTAAATATTGCTTCAAAACACATGTTGAATAATTTGATAAGTGGACTAAATAAATTGTATTTTAACAATAAATGTTGTGCTGTAAGGATTATACTTCCAAATTCAGTCTCACAAGCAAGACTCCCAAATGAGGCACTTGGTCCCCACCAAGTTCCCTGGACCAAGTTCCCAAGGTCCCCTTACAGTTCCAAGCATGCAGTTAGGAATTGGAATCACAAAGATGAAAATTTGTGATTGATAAAAACAATGTATTGTGAACAGAAATGAGATAAGAAAATGAACAGTAATAGCAACAATATTAATAAAAACTGGTAAAAGACAAAAATTTATATGGAAAGTAGAAAAAATGCCCGACTTTTTTTTTTTTTTTTTTTAAATAAATATTGAGCTAAAAATATATATAGTCCAGGGTGTTATTTAGATTTTTCTGAAGAGATTTGTTCTTCAGTCTCTCTCTTTCTTTTCTTTTATTTTCACTTCTTTTTATAACTGGGCTTCTACAGAAGTAATCAAAAACAAGGACTTCTGCAGAGAAGCAAAACTGAAGAATGGCATCACAGGGGACACTGCAACCAGATGTTTCCAAGGGAAAACAATTCTCTCTGACAGAAATTTGACTAAAATTACATGTTCCTTGTTCCTGCTGCTCTGAAAACTCAGAAAGGAACTGTATAGGTACTGTATAGACAGAATAAAGAATCTGGAACCATTGAAATACTTCCCATGTTGTTGATAAGCTTTCCTATATTCGTTGCTCTCTGTCTTCACAGCCCCATTACACACTAACAGTAACAATGGGCCATTTTGCATTCTTTTCCCCATAGCAGCCTTTTTACATCTGTTTCCACATCTCTTGCCATTTAGCTAATCCTTTCTCTACAAAAAATAGCCAAAACTGCACATGCCATATAACTTTCATCATAGTTTTTTCTTGTTTATTTATTTAAGTTCTTTGGGATTTTTTTTGGAGGGGGGGTGGTGGTGGTTTTTTTCCCTTGTTAGAAGAACTACTTAGGTGCAAAATTCAGAGTTCACTGGATACAATGAATTTTAGACATTCTTCTGTATTCAAATTGATTTGTATATTTGTATGGTTTATATCATATATATGAGACATCATTCAGTTTTTCTTAACTTGCATACTAGATACAAAAAAGTTACAAAACGTAGCACATGATTTAATGCAATCAAACAGTTATTCAAGACAGGTATATTGAATCTGACTTTAAACACTATTGACATCTACATTTGAGCTAATCACTCTGGGCTATAGTCAGGCAAGAGAAATTGATATGCCTTCTGGTGTGTAATTCATCTCAACCAAAAGCAGGCATCTCATACAGGTCATAGCACTTGCACCTTAAATGTGCCTATTTCTCTACCTTGGCTACAATGGGAGCCTAAAGTGACTAACAGCTGCACTGTAGATAACTGAAGTCAGATGAAATGCTTTCCACTCTCATCAATTTCCATGCTGCCTACAAGAGGCACATGTTTTCTGAAAGTTATCAGTAACCTTACTACTAGTCTGTTGTGGTATTTCCCGCAATTCAATTAAGCCATAATTTTTTAGGGTTCATGAAAACATTCTAAAGATCTGAACTTTTACGGTAGTTAGGAGACCAACTTTTTCTTTTTTTTTTTTTTTCTTTGCTATTAGTTTCTAAACTCCAGTATCAAGGAATTGACCCTTGGGTTACTTAGGTTCTTCTCCAGGATATATAAGAATGTGTGCAGATTCCCGGCTATCAGGAACACTCACCCATAGAAACATGAACTCTACAGTATTAAACATTTGATCAATATGAGAGTTTCAGAGGAGAAAGTAGTGTTAAAAGTTTATTCATTCTGTGCACTCTTTAGAGATGATTAACTGTCTTTATTATATTAAAGCAAACCCAAAGCCATCTGCCAAAGGCGATTGTGTCCAAGTACTGAAACCATTTCATGTGAAAACTCATTTTCAGGGTCCTAATTATTTTTCATTATAGTGGCAGTGTGGAATAGATTGGAATTGGACAGTAATTGCCAGGTCTGAGCAGTGCGGACCATTGCAATGTATCAGTTTAGATGAAGTGTGACAAGGATACATCTAGCTACTATATAACTTCCATTAAGCAACTTCCCTGTCCCTGATCATGTAACACTTCATAGAATGTGGTCAGCACAAGGTCATAATAATGGCTTTCTGTCTGACTTCAAGTATTTTGTACACGCACAAGCTGTTAACCCCCTCTGTTAGCATCACTCTAACAACGTCCAGTTATTTCAGGTGTCAAGGATATTTACAGTATTCCTCCAGAGAGGATAGAAGGACTTTAAAAGGTTGCAGAACTCATATATGTATATTTTAATGCTTCTTGATGCTAAAGTGTCCTGGAATTGAGAAACAAATTACCCAGAAGGTAGTAAAATGTGTTTCTACATCACTTTATGTATTAGGTCCTGCAGTGCAAACTGGAAAACAAATGATCTTAAGTCCAAGCTCTAAATCTGTAGATTCTTCCTGTGAAACTCTTTTCTCTCATATGCCAGTCTTCCCCTAATTTCTCTCTCCTTCTCTTTCCCCTCCCAGAACAAAGGCACTATGACTCGATTTGTGTCTAAAGTAAACAACAATGATCACACTGAGGTTTGCTACTCTTTCAGCCCCTTGAGTTAATTAAATTATCTGAGATACAACTTTGCAATCTTATACTTGCTAATTTTGGCTTACTTGGCTCTATTTTTCTTTCAGTTAATATTTAAAGACGCCTATTCTCAGTTTTGTATGTCTCAGTCTCTGAATACTGTCATTATTGCCTAAGGAATGCCATCCCACATTGGAACAACCGCAGTTAGTGACCAATTCTGAAAATATCCTGACTTCAGTTTTTATTCTCACTACTTCAATTCAATGGAAGCATCTTTTGGCAGCAGCAGCACTAAGGAGAATGCTGACTGTCCATTTTTTCTAGGATGCCAAATACTATAACTCTGATTCTGTGTCAGATATTCAATCAAAACTGGTTGGTGGTTTGGTGTTTTTAAAAAGGTGAGCCCAAAATTCATCTTTTCTTACACACCAAATCTGTACTTTTTACACAATAAAAGCATATCTCGATACTTTTGTAAAGCAAGAAAATTGTATTGTATTCAGAAATATGTCATAATGCTACATTGGCTATTTCTCAGAGGCATTATATACTGTACAGATATACACACTTTTAGAATGATTGTGTTCCCACAGCTTAAGACTTTGCCATTTGCCAACTGAAGAGCTGTGTAAAATGCCAGCTCAAGCTTAGGATGATTAAAAAGAATATTGATTTTCTCTTCTGTACACAGTACTAATCTTCCAAAATTCCAAGGATGATAATATATCACTTTGTTTTCCAATGCCATTCACAGCACAGACGATTTAAAAACCTCAAAAGGAGTGGAAAAAATATAATTAATTAAGTTAGCTGCCATCAATGGACTTGGAAATTAGAAATAATATTAAATTTTCTGGAAGAGTAAGGAATTCATAATAAGACATCTTAAAATAGTTTTGGGGGGGTTGTTAGTTTACTTGTTTTTGTTTTCTTGGTGGGGGTTTGCAGGGGGTTTTTTGTTTTGTTTTTATTTTCTTGAAAAGTATTTTCAGTAATTTCAGTATTAATTTAACTATAGTGGTATTTTCTGACTTGCCTTCTGGTGTAAGTTAAATTTTGGGGATTGAGGAAAAAAAAAATAATTGAAGGGGTAGTCTGTGTCTTAACTTGAAGGTATGAAGGAAAAATGTTATCTAAACTACCAAACAGAATCATTAAAATACAAAAACTTAGCAAACAGTGTTTTTGAAAAAAACCATGCTAGATCTACTATCTCAGACAGAGACAGAAGAAACTATTTTCATAATACATTGGAGCAATGACAGTGCTTGTCCTTGTATATGCCAGTTTAAACAAGATAATTATTATTTTACATATGCTATGTCTCTGATACACCACTCATGTTGACTTCATATCAAGACTGCATTCAAATATCAAATATTTCTTAGCTTCACTTCCTGCAAGTCTGGATATATATATTCAAAAATGTTGGGATGTAGGCACAGACTCCACTGGTTTGAAAAGTTCAGGGAGTTGAAGCTGACTTCACTCCTAGAGGCAGGATGGAAGTTGTAGCATTGGCCCTGACTTGACTGGCTGGAAAACTTGCAATGGTATTTCAGTAGACATTGTAACTTCTTCCTTGCACTTTAACATTAATTTGCCACACACTGTGGTGGGGCCTCTGCCTCATTAGATAAATTCATTGGCAGCGAAAGGTAGAAAATTCTTCCAGGATACCTCTTACATATCATAACTGGATTCAAAAAGATAACATATATATGAAATGCTAAAGAATGCCATGAGCAATCAGGGGCAAAATGCCTCAGTGAAAAACCTTTGTTTTGGCAAAATTTCTAAGCACCAATAGAAATCCACAGCATAAGGTATTACCCATAAGAGAAGTTTTATATGCATATAAACAAGAAGTTTATCTGGAATTCTAAACTTTTTAAGAACAAGATTGCAGGCTTGGGATCTAATTTTACTGTTATGGACATCACATCACATCACATCTGACCATTTCACAGCAAATAAGGTTTCTGTGAGGGAAATGTCTAACAGTTTACAGGTAAATCATGACTGATTTTTGAACTGTGTAGGCCTCACCTCTACAGCAGAAGGAGATAGAATTTCAAGAAACTATGTCTGAGGCACTCTTGAACAATGTCCAAGGTTGTTGACGAGTCAGTAAACTAAGACTGTAGTTTGGCTCTGAGAACTGTTCTGACAGATCCTAGATCCTGAAAGCTTTCACCTCAGCATGCTTTGGTCCATACTCACACAACTCTCATAATTAATCTAACAAGTGCCTGCAATGCTAGCATGTAGCTATATTATGAGAAGGATCAAATATGAGCTAGAACATGCATGGGGTTTTTTCACATGTATGCGTTAATCAAGAAATAAATGAGGTAAGAACTCCGTATTTGGCAAATACAAACAGAAACCCAGGAGGGCATGACTTCTATTTTTCTATCCAATATGTAATCTTACACACTGAGCTTCTCGATACACCCTCTTCTGCAGAGCCCCAGGCACAGTTCATTCAAACCACTATTTACAAGAGATGTTTAGACTTCAATAATCTATTTATATGCTCTACTAACTTGGATAATGCAATAAAAAGTAGATCTCTTAAATTTTCAAACAACATAAAGAGAAGCATGTCAGGCAGGCTGGAGATGAGATTAGAATTCAAAATGACAGGATGAAGAAAAAGTATGATTAAATTTGTTAGGCACAAATGCAAGGTGAAAAGGAGCTGGGTGAAACTGCAGAAAGAAAGATTCAGACTAATAAGTGTTTATGAAGGTAAAGCTAGTGACAGGATGAAATGGGTTGTCTCGGGAGATTGTGGACTGAAGAATCACTGGATTCTTCAGAAATATCCATAAAGAGTGACAGAGAGAAAATTGATCTGCCTACAGAAGGTCATTCCAGACCTATTTTTCTTTTCTGTGATTCTTACTTTGAACTGATGTGGTACAAGTCACCAGACACATAAATGTGTAAGTTCTTCAATAGAAAATGGCTGTGTCATTGCCAGGGCCCTGGCTGCCTGGGAAGAGCCTGCTCATCTCTCTTCTGTGCTCATGGCAGGAGTGCAGGTACATTCATGCGCAATCATTTCTTAAGAATATTGTGGTCCTAAAAAAATACTCAAAAACATACATCTCTAGTTCCTGCTTCTCATTTATTCTTGGTGTGAACAGAATATTTCTGGCTTGTAAAAACAGTATAAAACAACTTTTAAGACTAAAATAGATCTTTGGTATTCATACTATCCCATAGCAATCTTGGAAAACTGCCTAATGGACATTTCTTGTTTGCAAAGGTTGAAGCAGCAAGCTGAGATTGTCTTCTTTCAGAACTGGCAGGATAGGGTCAAAATGTTTGTGTGAAGGAACAGGTAACTGGTAACAGGTAACACAGAAAGGATGTGTATGTTGGACCCTATACCAGCAGTAGCAAAGCCTAAAACAAGTATCAAGATTTTGTGGGCTCTCCCCATCACTAAGCCTCAGCCTGTGCAGAAAGGATGATCTGAGCCAAGCATACCCCTCATTAACTTTTTTCGTCATCTGTGTTGTCGGCACACCTCTGGCCCCGCAGCTCAGTGCAATCACCAAGGTGTGTATCACACAGGAGCCTTGCACTGAAACACAACTATGTCTTCGCTTGGCTCTAATTGGACAATTTTGTAATATTGACGTCTGATTGGACCAATGAAATGGGTGGATATGCCTTTTGTGAATACACATTATAAGACAAAAAAGCCCAGGAATAGCTTTCTTGGCTTCAGGCCTTGGAAGAGGTGTCAGGCTGTGTCATGGCTGGTCCCAGCTCAGCCTGCATGGCCGGGGCTGGGATGGCCCCACGGCCTGGCCAAGATTTTCTGCCCCAGAGGGGTGGTGAGCAGCGTGCCGAGCCCCTCACCGGAGAGCTGCCAAACCCTTCACTGGGGAGCTGCTGAACCTCGCATTGAGGAGCTGCCGAACCCCTCACTGAGGAGCTGCTGAACCCCTCACTGGGGAACCTCTGAACCTCTCACTGAGGAGCTGCTGAAGCCCTTACTGAGGAGCTGCTGAACCTCTCACTGAGCTGCTGCCGGGCCCTGTCCCAGAGGGTGGATGGGGCTCTTTGTCAGCAGGAGCAGCTCTTTCTTAGCAGATCCTGCCGGACTGTGCCAGACAGAAACTGTGTTAGCACGGAGGGCAGCTCAAGAGAGAGTGGCCCAGGGGGCCAGGAGCAGCCCTGGAGCTACTGCCATTGCAGAGTGGGAGCGGCCACATGGCCAGGATGAGAGGGGTCAGGGCGATCTCACACCAACACCTCAGCATGGCTGGCAATGAACTTTGTGTGCTCAGCTGGTTTAAGCCAGCTTTACTACGGACAGAAGGATAAAAGCATCGGCAGTAGCTTTTCCTGGTTTCAACACTGCGACAGAGTCAGGATGGCATGGCTTGCACGGTGCCAGTGGAGACCCTGTGGCCAACAGAGAGGCACGGCGAGCCATGTCCCCGATGCAAAGCTTGGACCAAATCAACCTTTCAGCGTTTCAAGACTTTATAAAAACTGTTTCAATCAATGGTAAAACTTGAGAACAAATGACTCTATGAACACCATTTCTCTCCTGATTTAGAAAAAGGAGAAAAAGGCGAACACATAGAAGTAATAACATGGGACTCTGAGGTCCGTAAAGGAAAAGCTAATTCTAGACAGAGAGGATTGAAGAGATGCTTTGAGCTTGACTTGAAATCCTGTAAAGCTATGATAAAGATATATTGGGTATACCAGACTTTGTTTTTTTTCCCTTGTGACTCATGGAAATGCATTGGGGGGATGTAGCATTCTAGTACAGCTGTGAGCTGAGGCACCAGTAGTAGAAGCAAATGGATATTGCTGTAGATTCAGTGAGAAACTTGAACATGAAGATATGAGAAACCTTGCCCTAGAGATAGTAGTAGAAAACCTCTAGTTCCAGAAAAGGACAAAGAGAACTTTTGCTTTATGCTCAAATAATTCATCCTTAAAATAAAACCCAAATAAATTGAAGTGGCCTTGAAAGCACCTGTAAGAAAACTGCAAAACATGGGAAAGACTTTCACACTGCAAACAGATTTTTTCTATGTCCTGGGTGGTGGATTTGCTGTGACATTAAAGCCACAAGAAAACTATTTTCTTGTAAAAAAGTCTCCATAGTATGGCAAGAAAAACTCTTCTCCATAAGTGAACTGAAGAAAACTGTTTCAGAGGTAGTAAACCGACTAAAAGTCACAAGTTTTGTCTCTTTACATTGTCAGTAGAAAAGAAAGAAGTGTGGTGAGAGAGAAAAAAGGTGTCCTGAAGGTTTTATTCTGATTTTCTTATTATCATTATCTTTTAATTCTGTTAATAAACTTTTCTTTATACCCTTTCAAGTTTAAAAATGCTTTGCTTTTCTCCTAATCCTATCTCACAGCAAAGAATAAACCCACTACAAATTTAGACAGGCCAGTCCACACAATGGGCCAGGATGTGGATAAAGATGTCACAAAAATCTGAGCATTCAAGGAGCTGGTGGCCTGATGAAATGTCAGAGTGCATAAAACACAGGCCAGCTAGGGGCAGCAGCGTTGTTAAGGAAGTGGATACAGGCGCATGTAATGGACACAGGGACACATATAGCTGCTGAGTGTCTTGGTGTGGATTGGCTGTTATTTTTGCCAAAATGTAAAAAATATTTAAATACAGGTAATGCAATATGTGTGTCCATTGCACAAACACTTGTAGTTTTAACAGAAACACCTGACCACTCAAATAATAATTCATCTGTGTCTATGAAAGTAGAGAAATACAGGGAAGTATGTCCAGCAAATTTACAGGATGTGTCATAGTAATTTTTTTGAACTTTGCCTTAATGCCAAAAAACTCCGTAATTTTAAAAATATTTTAAATGCACTTAAATGGAAAGAATATGTATTTGGATTTTTTTTTTAATTAGGAGAGATGTAAAAATAAATTTAATTATAATGTCACAGTCTAGTAAAATATTTTAATATGGGATTCCAAGAAAAACACAAATTAGGAGTTATTTTTTTCTATGCTATGAAAGTTGGATCACTTCAACATAAGTTAACCTAATTTATAAGTGTACTAACATAATGTAATAGCCGTAAACCAAATTGTTTTTTAAAGAAATGCATTAAAGAATTGATCTATTAACTTCACTGGCATTAGTGGTCATCGTGCTGGGTAAATCTAATTAGGATTGTTCACCTCAAAACGTATTAAATATTTAAATTTTAACCGCAGTTCAGTGTAGTAACTAGTCTTCAGAAAATCCCAAATATATATCCACTGGAGGAATTTATAGCCTAAAATCCACCCTACTCATATAGCCGTTCACTGCTACAAAACAGTGAGTTATTCAGTTGTAGAACATAACTGGTCATAGAATGTTATTTTGAACAATGAGAGCTGATTGTCCTTGAAACTTTTTTTCCCAGGCATGTAATTTATACTCCTGCTTTTAAACATCTCATCCTTCTGGAACCGTTTTAATCTATGCCATAAATGTGAGATAAATATAAAAAGTGATTACTTATTGATACCATTAAAGAATCATTGTTATTATTGTCAAGATATTTAAATGTGCCTGAGCAATGTCTTTGGATTGTGTTTAAACTGTATAGAAAAATTAGCATAGTGGGGATTATTTTTTCCAGTGTAGAAGGATATCTAACATCCTTCTACATCTTTTGTTCTTCTCTTTTAATGGAAATCTTTGTGCTTTTGTATAGCCACTCATCTATTATTTGACTAAACATGATAGAAAGAAAGAAAAAGGGGGAAAAATGTGGGGAAGATATTCATAAGTCATAGAAAGGCTTTGAGTTGGCTGGTCACTAATGGAGTTCAGGTTCTAAATATGTGTTTATTACCAATATTATTTTTCAAAATATTTATATTTCTTTAAAGATATGTATATACCACTTTTATATGTTCACATACCAAAGATACTATAAGGCTTAATCACCCACTCGTCCCCTTTCTAGTTCACAGAAATCCTCTTGAATTCAATGGCACTTTAGGACATTAAAGATGTCTTTACCATGTCTGTACCATGACTTAATATGTGACAGCTTTATCTTACCTGTCATTGAAATATTTAAACAGTATAAAAGTTGGGTCAAGGCTTAGATAGCTTTCTACAAAATACATAAGTAGAATTTTCAGCATATTAGGATCATGTATTTGACGGAGTTTACTGTGCTGTGTGTGATGTTCCCTGCTCTTTTCGCTATGTGGTGCCTTGAAATGAATGGAACAATCAGCCCTCTGGAGCTAAAAGAGAAGCACAAAGGAAAATGAGAGAGGAAATAATGAAGATCAGGTTCACTAGCCATGTATTGTATAACAGCTGTCAAAATGAAATAAAAGTCATCAGACTGATCACATTAGGGGGAGATCAGCTCTAACCATAGTCCTATATATCAGTGTCAATGCAATATCTGCAGAGAAAGTGCAAAAGTTAAGCAATGAGAATTTCCTAAGAATGCACTGATCCTTGCAATGTAGTAGTGTAATACATGTAATTTATATGAACTATCATCCCTGTACTCTCTTGACCTCAGAGCAACTGTATATTCAGCCACCTCTATTCAGACTCAATTATAAAACTACTAGAGGGGGTGAAACAGGAATATTCTTTTCATCAGATTTCCAGATGTACCATGGTGGTTGAACTTCATAACAGATCAAGTTTTTTACTTTTTATTTATCTACAGATTTAAAGTACTTACTTTACTTACTTACTTTCTTTTAAAGTACTTCTTATTTCCACACTCCTGAAAGTTTCAAAATCTTTAAAGGAAAATTCTGTGACTTGATCACTCATCTATGCTAAGATTCACAGGTGAAAATTAGATGTATGAGCAGACTGCATGACCAGAGGGGGGAAAAAACCCACAAGTCTTTAACAGATGAAGCCATATTTGTAATTATGATTTTATTTTGAAAACTTGCCATGAATACCACATACCTGGTTATTATTAGTTAAACACTAGTTGATCCTGCACTGTCAAAATGCCATTCAGTCCTCATTTCTTGGAAAGATTTCTGCATTTGGGCGGGAGAAGGCAGCTCAAAAAGTTCCTTAATAAAGAGGAGGTTCATAAAGCAAAGGTTTTCAATATTAAAAAGAAACCCCTAAGTACTAAGGCTAGACTTCTGTGAGCACCTGCAAACATCTGAAAGTTATGAGAAGTTTGGGATCCTGCTTATATCTGCATGAAGGGCAAGAGTTCATCAAAAATTTTCCGTGTGTCAAATAGTTCCGTATGCTGTTTAAGTACATTTTCCAATTTCCTTCTGAAGTCAGTGAGGCAGCACTTGTTGATGTAAGGTTTGAGAAGTTGTGGGTAGGGCATTTTAAATGATGACTGCTTTTCCTTGGAAAGTGCAGTTCTGTTCATTACCATCATGAGTGGCTTTAGGTTCCATCAGCATCAGGTATTATGCAAGTGGCTAGTACCTCCTGAGAAAGACCCAGAATCACTTCTGTCCTCAGCCATACACATTACAAACAGCTTTGCACCTTATCTAGTAACTCATGTCCTAGTTTTCAGATTATGGGCTCTGAATGAACTAAAGATTGCCTAGTAAGTTGGATTTGTGGCTTTTCAGTATTTCAAGCAAACAGTCAATACACATTAGAGAATGAGAACAGATTAGAGCCATGGGGGGGAGAAGAGAAAGAGGGAGAGTGCAGGTGAGGACATTAGACATAATGTCATAAACTTTTATTTTTGGTGCGTGATTCATTAGTTCTGTTTTGCACATCTTCATTGCCATGAAACCTTGCACACCAGAAGAGTGAATACCTCTCCAGTGGCTATAAGAATATTTTCGGGTAGTTATTTTAAATATATTCCTTACACTGGTCATCTAGAATAAACTAAACAAAGAAATGAAATCTGTCCTTTGTTACCTGGAAGCTAAAGCACTCATTTAGGAAATAGTCTGGAGTCTAATACTTCCCTAGAAGATTTCTTATTAAGTCAGTCTCATTACAAAATGTATCAACTGCTCAGTAATAATTAAAAAAATGAAAGTAAATTTTTCACATAGTATGTCCATGAAAATACAAAGAGGAATTCGGAAACTCCTTTTTATTTTTTTTTTTTCAACTAATGGAGAAGAAGTCTGCTAAGATGTCTGAGAGAAAATGGAAAGAAAGATTAACTTTATTCATGGGCTAATGAAGAACTATCATGGGTCAAATTTTAATATTCACTTTGCAGAAGAAGTAAAATGTCCCCAGGGAGAGAATATCACAGCAACATGAATTTAGCCTGGCACAAAAGAGAAAACATTGAAGATGGACTTTCACAGTCAAAATTGTCAAATGGTCAACATTTTTCTTCAATGCAGAAATGTGTTCCTGGGGAAAGGGAAATAGAAGGGCAAGAAAGGAAGGGGTTTCATGCAGAATGCCAGAAAAGAACATTCAGCTACAGCAAGAGTGTTTGGCCTGTTACTGGTGAAAAAGCAAACTGTAACAGGCACCATAAGGCAAAGAAGAAACTACTTCTAGGTGATAAATTGAATGAAATTACTTACTGAGCTAGTCACAAATATTTTGAATATTCTGAATATGAATATCTGGCAGCATAAAGGATGTACTATTTTTCAGCTGCATCTGAAGAAAATGAAGAAAAGGACATGATCTAAAAGAGGTTCCTCATTTGCATTGGTATGGCAGAAGTGGTTAGGGCCAAACCAGTATGAGGGCAAACAGAAAAAGGGTTTGTTTCAGCAAGTGCTGGTGGAATGACAGTTTTTCTCAATGTTTAGCATATTAAGTTTTCTTCATGGGCCTTTGGAACTTAAATCTTAATTTCTTTCTTTTGAAGCCCTTTTGGCAGAGAAGAACCTAAATAAATATTTTAATAACTGTATTTTTTAACTTAGCAACTTTAATCTGTCTTTTCATATCAAACCCATGGCTATTTTAGATACTAGTCCTGTATTATTTTTGTACTTTTGGAAATTCAAATATGAATTCTGTATGTATAATAGAGAAATTATAAAATTCTTATTTTGCACACTTCTGTAACTGCTTCCAGAGGCAGGCATAATCTTATCAGAAGTTCAGTAAGAAGTGTTTATGTCTCCTTTTATTTTACACAACCACATGACAGCTCCAGTATTTTAGACACAAGAAGTAAATTGATAGAAAATAGTTTCTGCTCTTATCAGATAAGATCTCATTTTATGAGAGTGAATTCTGGTTATTATTACCTCAATATCAATTTGACCTTATGCTTTTAAATAAACTTCCATTCCACATTACTTGGAATGGTCTCTGTACCTCTTTGCACAAGAAGACCACTGTTTCTATGTCCCTTGTTGAACAATGCCGACTGCGAGCCCAATGAATGCTTCCACGTGTTATAAACAGATTACATTTTCATTTTCAAATATGACACTATGACAAGAGTTCTAACAAGCTGAATAACTAACTTCCACGCTTCATGTTGATTGATGTCTGCATGAGTTCTGATTAGGATAAGCTGTATAAACGCTCAAGAATCTACAATATAAGGAAAGTAACAATTAAATAGCTGTTAACGCAATTATAACCCAGTTCTCTCTCTTAATTAAATGAGGTTTTCATTATTAGAAAAACAATAATATTTGTGAAATTGCAGGGAAGCTTCTCCCAAAAGTTCTTGTAAGGCTTCTTCAGTATCTAAAGGTAAATCAAAGCTATTGCTTTGTCACTTAGTTAATCTATTCAGTGAATAGTAGAAAACATGTTTTAGAACTGCAGGAGGTGAACTGCCCATAAACATTCTAGTTCATTAGCAAGGATGTCTGATGGAAGATCAGAAGGTAATGAATTATCAGCACCTAACAAAACCAGGAAACAAACACAGTACAAAAAAAGAAAAGACATAGTTCATGGAGAGGCCTCAGGAGAGCTATTTGTAAGCAAAGGCAGAGATGTAAATGAGTTATTTGCAAGTTCATTTGGGATAACACATTTGAAATATGAGTCAACATTAAAAAAATGCACAAAAAATTACCTATTGAAATAATGGCAAAATTAGTAAAGTCAGGATTATCTACTCACAATACTGTATAAATTATAACTTCAGCAGTAAATTGCTGTTTATACCTTCTTTTTTAAATATTAACAAAATGAAATGAGAAGATATGTTTTTCATTTAAATTTTGAGCTATATTGTACTGATCTTTGTTTCCCATTCTACTATATTAGCATCACATATTTTTTATTTTATTATTTGGTTTATTTTAATTTTTCAATGTGTATTGATCAACCATTTACCTATTTGTGTCTAACTTTTCATTAAGGTTTCATCTTATGAAGCTACAAAGGTTATAAAGAGTTTTGCACTTACGTTGTAATCTTTGCAACATTTTTCTTAACCAAGTTATTTGTAGTTATACTTTCCACTTTATTAGCATTCTCCAAGAAAGAGGAGTAGCATGATCAGAAAAAACTCTAAGAGTTATAGTTCTGACTTTAATTCTACTATCAGTCAGTTCTGTGATATCTGGAAATTTACTTTCTGTACTTCAGATACCATCACCTTTTACAGTCAGTATGTAAAGATAAGTTTCTGCTTAAGTAGAATCTATTAAATAAGAATTTAAATAACCAGCTTCTATGTTATGACCTGTTCTAATCATAGAAAAGACTCGCAAAAGACTTTTTAAGCATCTGAAATCTTAGTTTGAGGACCATTTCCAAACATAAAAACCCATGTCCTTCATTATTATGCATATTTCTTTTTTCCCTTTCTCTGATCTATTCAAGCTTAAAATATTAATCTCATAAGTCAGGATTGAAACTGTACATGTTTTATTAGAAAAACCTGAAGTTTTTCTTAGGTTGACCGCAGATAAAATCCTATTTTATACTGTCTTGAGCCTGGTGCCATTAAAATCTGTCCTTATGAGTAGGATTGTTTCATAAAGCAGTGCCCAGACACATTTTTCCAAACAGAACAGGCCTTCAGGTAATAGCTACATTGAAGCTCATAGCATTTTCTTAGTTTGCTATTTATATTTTGTACGCAAGGCTTAAATTCTCCTTTGAGTTCAACTGGTCTGGAAAAAAAAAAGGTAAGCAGACAAAAAGATAATGGACTGTGGATTAGACAGGTAGGGAGATAGACAATCAGATTGGCAGATAAATTGTAAATATCTTATTCTTCCAATTCTTTTGTATTCTAAAGCCCTTCTTATAATTTTATCTGATTTTTTCAAGGCAGTGTTGTGATAAATTTTAAAATTTTGGGTAGTTATTGTATACTGATTATGCTACAACAGAGGAGGAAAAAGTCACAAATTTATAATCATCTTAAACCTCCTTTGGTTTCTAGTATAAGATAATTCTAGTGGTTCTTTACTTGGTTTGGTTTCTAGTATAAGCATTTTAAACTATTTTATAAATCTGCTATTTCCAACCAGGTGCCTCCAGGCATAGGTGCTCTTTCAAAAGAGACTCTTGTTCTTTGAAGGGTTACAAAAATCCATTCTCTCCCTCATGGTATAAGCACCACATAATGTAATCATGGTATTTGGCCTCAGCATAATTGGTGTGATTAATAAATGCTGATGGATCAGCAAACTGTTTGCCTTGTAAAGTTCAGGATTTTGGAGATTAGAATCAAACTGTTGTGTTATTATTAATGTAATCAGTCCAACAGAAAAAAAAAAAGATGGAGGAGATGGTGATTTGGCAACACTTCAAAATAAGTCATGGTACCTTATTAATCCTTTGAGCTCATGCAGGATTGTTGAATTACTTAGCTAACCCCATTTGATATTAGCAAGGGTATAAGATTAACACAATAGGAATTTCATTTTGATTTTATCTAAAAGTGGGATTAAGCCCACAAAAGGACCTTGCAGAAGCCTATTTTTCAGTTGGCAGGATTAGCTGGCATGCCTTACAATCTTCCTTCTCATAGAAAGCAGAAATGTTCTTAATTTTTTCAAAAGAGCAAGAGATTTTCCAGGACACTCGTCAGAGAGAAATAGAGAATACTGGAAGAATAAAGATGACTTCTAATTTAAAAAATTTTAATTTCTCTCCCTAGAGAATGTGAAGTTAACCTTCACTAATGCTTTATCTTGATATCCTTTTCCTTGTTTTATAGTAACAGTCCCAAGGCTCTTTGAAGAATGGGCTAATAAATATGGAAAATTACTGAACTTAAAAGTATTAATATTCTTATTAGTATGCAAAATTTTTGTCAAGTCCAGCTTTCTTAGAATCTCTTCCTAATTTCTTTCCTTTCACAAGCATACACCCCTAAAGGCTATGAAATTGATAAAATTTAATCGTTTCCGTAAAGAAAAGATTTTTAATAATGTATTAGTAGCAAAGATGTGGTATTCATATTGCATTTTTTATGTGCCACATGACATGGGTATTTACAAAAAGGACCTTCAAGATACTTCTCCATGTCTCAGTGAAATTCTAAGAACTGCTGATGTGTGCTGAGACCAAGTTAGAGCTGTCTGGCTGCAAGTTCCCACATGTTCTGTTTTTTACCTCTTTTTGATTGTAAGTGCCTTTTATTTACAGACTCCTCTTGTAGCAGTCTTAGGCAGCTATTCCATAAAATGTCTGTTGAAATCTAATTTTCTCCTTCATCTCTCTCATCTAAACATAGGGGATTTTACTGACCTGAATTGTATCTTATATCTACTGGTTAGGTTTGTTCCAAAAGGATATATATTGTTTATTGCTAGTGTATATGGAAGCAGCCATCCTAGTGTACATACTTAGGAGAGGTAGGTCAGTCATCTGTAGAAACACAACTAAGGCTCTCTAATTTTCAAAGCTGTCTGACAAAATTCACTCAAAGTGAGTGATGCAGTAATTCCTAACAAATAAAAATCTACTCTGATTTTTGTTACTTGTAGTCAGCCTGTCAAATTCTGTATTTTGTACCTCACAATTTAAATACAAAAATGTTAACAATATCATTAATTTCTTTTCTTGTCTTCATCTTCTCTTTCTTTTCTTTCTTTTCTTTCTTTCTTTCTTTCTTTCTCTCTTTCTTTCTTTCTTTCTTTCTTTCTTTCTTTCTTTCTTTCTTTCTTTCTTTCTTTCTTTCTTTCTTTCTTTCTTTCTTTCTTTCTTTCTTTCTTTCTTTCTTTCTTTCTTTCTTTCTTTCTCTTTCCAGCTGAAATAAAAAAACACCCACCATTTCAGATGTATTTATATGAATTCTATAAAAAGATTCGACTCTCCCATTTCCTAAATTTAAAAAAAAATCAAAACCCACAATCCCCAAACCATATTTTCATTCAGAAATATAATTCTTATGAACAAATATCTACAGTAATTCAGGATCCAAATTGAATTAATACTAAATTATCATTTATATCAAAACAGAATAACAAGTTTAATAGTAACTATAATTTCTTAATGGTTTAGTTATTAAAAAATAGAAATATTGTCAGGGTTTTAGGCTTCTTTAGATTTTTAACTACTCAATGATTTGCCACTATTCATATAAATGTAAGTCTTTAAAACAAAAATGCATGTTGAGATGACCACGATAAATATGCGTTATTCCTAGCAGCTCAAAATTATACAGATTCATTCATATCAACAGTTACATGATTGTCATACTGAGATTCAAGATGTAGGAAAAAATGCATCCCTACCATGTGCATTTAAACTCAAGCCTAAAAATGGAATTCTATTATTTGTTTGCTTTTGTGTTTTTTTCCTGTGTTCTTTTTCAGCTGTGGCTGTTTTTTCTTCAATTTTGACTCAATTCCAGGAACCATTACCTTGAAATTATCTTTTGCAACTGATAGACAAGATTTCCTCTCAGACTGTTATTTTTTAAGACAATCAGTAAATAACTTATATTTTTAAGTATGTGCTTTCTTGAGATTAACTGTTGCTTTAATAATCCATAGTTTTTTTACAATGGAAGCACAGTCTTTTTAAACAGTGTCTTTCCCGACAGGTTCCTTTGAAAATTCCCATTTTTATAGCTTTTTCAGCCTTTCATGGAAGCTACTCATGCTCAGATTATGAACTGAGGTCTTTTAATATATTGTAAATTCTCCCAGGAGACCTTTTGCTTGCTGCCCTCAGGGGAATACAGATGTCAACCTCTGTCTTACTGCAGTCTCCCTGCCAGTGGCTCAACAGATCAATGGCATGCCTAACAGGAAAATTGCTTTCAGTAATGTGATAATTTTGAATGCAGGTAAAGTTTATTGTACTCTCAACATTTGCACTGCAATTCCTGGGTTCCCTGACTACACTATGTTGGAACAAAATCAAGTTGTGCAGCCAACGGTATCCACATTTAGTGCTGCAAGCTCCTTCAGTTTCCAGAAGCGCTAATTTTGGAATGACTACTAATCTTGTGCTGTTTCAGCTTGTTTTCTTTTCCTCTGTAATGCAGACAAGATTGCTGCTTACAGTTGCAAACTTTCAGATAGCCTGATCAGTAATGGGAATTAGATGTGAGGGTGATTTTGGGTGGGTTTTTTTTTTTTGTTTTGTTTTTTTGTTTTTTTGTTTGGTTGGTTGGTTTTTGTTTGTTTGTTTTTTTGGTTTGGGGGGGTTTTTTTGAATTTTTTTTTTTTTTTTTTTTGTTATTAAATTCTTAGATGAGACCAATCGGAATTCTCTTTGTCACTGTAATATTTGCTGGGGGGAGCACTTGTATTCAGCTGCCAGGAAATCATCTTCCAGATGAAGAATAGCTGACCATATTCAAGTTCTAGTTTCCCCTGTCAGATGTGCCATTCTGCACACTGAGCAGTAGTTCCAGCACAAGTTCCAGGATGCTCAGCTCTGAAAGGTAAATCCATTAGAGGCAGAAAGAGGAAGAAAAGAGAAATGGCTTGCAGAGACAGTACACTCATGCAAAATTTGGATGCTTAATGACAGCAAAATAGGGGATTGCATGGCAAAAATGCTGAAATCTCTTTGAAACATGGGGGAAAAATTCAAATTAATCAGCTGCATAATTGTACCATCAACTGAGTCTTGTGGCAGATGACAAGCACAGTTTGTATCTCTTGAAGATACTATTTCAGCCTCTCTGCAGACACAGGCCAAGATCAGACTGCTTTAAATTCACTGATGTGAAGTTACCAGTGCTGCCAGGAAACAAAGTAACTTATTCTTACTGTGAAGCAGTGGAATGACTTGAAGAAAATGTTGACATTGCACAAGAAGGACCGTATTCTCAGACAGTTTTGTTGACTACCAAATTAAAGAGCCTAGGAAGAAACCACCATTATTTCTTACAATTTTTCTTTTATTTTTTTCCCCCTTGTTGTTTGGTGCTTTATTTGTTTGTTTTCTGGGGGACAGATTATTTTACTTTTTTTTTTTTTTTTTTTTTTTTTGTTTGAGTTTTTTTTGGTTTTGGTTGGGTTTCTTTTTTGTTTGTTTTCATTTGGGTTTGTTTGTTTGGGGGGTTGTTTTGGTTTTCGTGGGGTGATTGTTGTGGCTGGTTAGTTGAAGATGTCTTATTTGGTTTTATTTGTTTAGTTTTGTTTTGTTTCTTTGTTTTAATTTATTTTCTTTTGGAAGTGGGTATATTAATTCTGAGTTGAAAGCCAGAAAAGACTGAAGGAAATAAGTTACTTCAATAAATAAAGAATAAAGAACAAAACTAAGTTCAGAAATTGCTTCCATTACATCCAGAAACTGATGCTCATGGGTAACAGATATGATTTTTGCAAAATCCCATGTTTTTGCAGAACTGTAAGAATGTATGTAATCTATTTATTTCTTAATCACTCCATTTCACCTTCTGTTACATTTCTCTTGCATATTTTGATTCTAGCTGGTGTGGGGGAAGGTTTGTCATCCTACGCACCATTCTTCATCTTTTCCTTTCTTAATGTGGAAAAGGGAGAACAAGAACCTTTTGAACCAAATGAGATATTACTTTATTTTCTTATGTCTTCATTTTTGACAAATAGTTTCATTAGGAACAGATTTGTTTCAGAGTCCATATGTTCATATAACATCACTGTGAGCACTCAAAGGCTACTGAATTAAATCTTGGCTCCAGCGTATGTGGAACCACTGATTTTGTGAGAACTTCACCCATTCACCCCTTGGGAATGGCTTAAATTTAGAAGTTGGTGACTTGTGTTCTTAAAATTGTAGCTGGATTTTGCTGAGCTATTTTTCAATTTTGACCTCCCCATACTCAGAGATTTAATTATTGCTTCTTCAATAGAACTTCAATTGACAACCTCTAGGAGCTGGAATAAAATCTAAACAAAATAGCTTCAAGGTGCTAAAACCATCCTCTATTCAAGCCAAACACACACCCTCTACCTTGATTTCATATTTGCAAATGTATGAGTATGAGTAAATTTATGACTGCACAAGTACGACATTGGATATGAAAAATTTCTCAATTTCAAAATGGTACTTTGAACATAAGTGCCATTTTTGTCCGTTATTGACATAAAATGCTGTCAGAGAGAATAAACAGTGAGAAATGCAATGATGAGGCTTCTTGTGAAGTTTCATAACTTCACTAGGTTTGAAAGGTAACAATTATATTCTTAAGTTGTTTTTTTTTTTTTCACATAAATTGCCACTTTAACATCTATAGTCTGTAGCTATGCAGTTTGAGTAAACATATAAACATTTAATCAGGTCTATACTCTGTTGTTAATATGTCTGCACATCTGCTTTGAAGGGATTAGGCTGGAAATCACTTAGACTCTGAAGAAGGCAGTAAGGAGTTCCACAGCATCAAAGATTCTGAAATCTGTCTCTAACAGCATTATAAATCTGACATGAACAATTTATCAATTTAGCAATTACTTCAGAAGAAAACTTTGCTAAAATGCATTCCTTGGGATGTTATCTAATTATGAAATAATTCTCCAGGTCTCTGCAAAATGTTACCAACCGTACTTGTCTTAGATTACAAAGCAGATACAGAAATCATCTTATACCAGTCAATTGAGAGGGAATTGTGTGATGCCAAATTATTTCTTATTCTTGCAAACAAATAGCAGAAACCTGAGGGAAAGAATTTTTTTTTGATAGGTACAATTTCCTTCCTGTTTAGGTTTCAAGAAGCAACCAGTACATCTTCAGAATTTCCTTTTCTGTCCTTTTCTTTCTTCTTTCTTTTCCTTTTCAGAGCAGAATAAATGTCAGCCACAGACTTCATCTCAGAGAACTCAGGCCACCATTTAATAAATCTTTTTCTAAGAGGCTTAAAGATGCATTTTCCATACAGAGATGGAGTATTAGAAGACCAAACATGGCATGATGCTGTATACCCATATTCCACAGAGAGACTTTAAAGTACTTCTGGGAATGCTTCTTTGAAAGTCCAGCCTGCTTGATTTTGAGAGACTCTTTTGATCTGCATGGCAATGCAGATCCAAAGTATAATACTTTAAAAGGTGGCATGATCCTGCATCCTTTCTGTAAGGAACCTTCATATGAAGCTTAGATTTTAAAAGGAATTTTATCTGTTTACTTTCTAGGAGCTTGTTGAGGAACAAGCAGGAAGAATGGGATAGATAAATCTTTATATTTGTCAGTTTTGAGCCTGGATACTTACTGTCTTCACTTTTAAGATATAAACAAAGTCCTTACATTTCAGGAAAATACTGAGGTGTATTCTTTTATGATTTTTCTGAATATGTGAGAATTTATTTCCATACTCTGGTTCTTCAGTAAGATTTGGATCACACCAAACCCATGAACAGTAGTAATATATTAGACTGTGCCTTTTTGTATTTTTTAAAATAATTTACAATTTAGACAAGCAAAATCAGTGATACAAATAGCACATTTATGCATGTGTAGTCTTCCATTATGCTGCACAAGTATTCCTTAAGGAAAAAATTATGCAAAGTCTAAAGAAATCTGTGGGATTTCTTCATAATTTGGTGTGTTTTAGAAAGATATAGAAGCATGAGCCTTTACTAAAGGCAGTTCCAAATGCCCAGTTTTTCTTTTCCAATCCAGACAAGAAATACAGAGGCCCCCCCCCAGGTACTAATCAAGTCTAAGTCTCCATTAACAAATCTGTAACATAGAGTATGGCAAGCCTCGCTCCCCCCTCCTTGCTGTGCCTTCTCAACCTCTATGTATTTTGCATTTATATATTTTCACCTACTACACTGTGTGTAACAAAATCTTCCTTCTCTATCTCTGATTCTGAACTAATAGAAACAAGTTCAATTTCTTAAAGGAAGGACTTTACAGGGAGAAATTATATGGCAAATTGCAATGTTTATGATGAAAAGACATTAATATGTAGACACTAGAGTAGGATTACACTGGTTTAGAGATGTATGAGAAGAATTATGTTACAAGAAATCTTGGGTCTCTGATCCTGTCTTTTTGAAATTATTGGGAAAAAAGTCTATGTGATTACACTGGATGAAGGATCAGACCCTTAAATATGTTGCTATAAATCTTAAGACTTCTAAAGTCTGTGTTAGGATCTCAATTCTTGTATCCACCTCAGGAATAAGCAGTGTATATTTTCACAGTGGTTGAGCGTATATTTCACTGATTTAAAATATGTTTTGCAAAGCTGTCCTTGTCACTTTGAGACTGATATATTTGTATGCACTTTCCCCTTCAAAATTCTGTTTAGATAGCTGTAAAGAAAAAAATTCTGTCTGTACTACTACAGCACATTGTGTATCTAGACATAATTTTACTGCAGTCACAACCTCAAGACTGTTTACTGAGAGAGTTATGAAATAATAATTTTTATTTAGCAATTGAAACCTTGACATTAATTTAGGAAATGATTGAAAATACCTAAGACAGAAGAGGCACAAACACAACAAGAAGAAAAAGCCCACACTTAAATAATGTCTGGAGTCTTCTTCTGTATTCCTTTTTTTATACAAGGAAATCAATATTATTCTTTTTTTCCTTTTAAGCTGTATTTTCAACATCCTTAAGATATCATACTGATCTTAATACCTCTCTGATAATGAAAAGCAAATAAATTTTAAAAAAGGAATTCATTCAGTCTCAATTAAAATTCTTGGTTAAAATCTGATGTCTTTGTTCAATGTATTAGCCAGCATTGATTATACAAGACAAATTACACAAGAAGAACCAAAAGCAATTAATCAAATATTGTATATTTTTTGGTAATACAGTGTAAAAATAATTAACTTAATAGTTATTTCATTGCTTAAAAATAAATGTGAAGTTTTCTAAAGTTTGATGGTGAACATCAGACCCTTTTCCATAGGCAACTCCTGGAAACAGAAATACTGCACTTCACTTGAGAACTTGATATAGACACTATCAAGACTCCAAGCAACCCCACAAATCTAACACCCAGTATGTGCTAGACTTTACTTCTCTTGCTGCAATTTTTTTTTTATATGTCTGTAAATCTCAACACAAGGAGACCATGTAACATATTTTTCTTTCTTCATATCTATTAATTTGAAAAATATAGATCTAATAAGTAAGAAGTTCTGGAAAGGTCATAATGCATTACCAAGCAGATGAGTTTCTTTTGGATAGCATGACTTCAAGGAAAATGAAAATCATCCAGGGAAAAGAGCTAATAATATGCTTTAACAAGACACCAATTTTTTTTTCCATAATTCCACAGATCAAGCACCTTCTACAGCAGAAATAAATACAGCAAGTTTCTAACTATCTCCCTGTCACTTGCCATTCACACCCTGTGCCTTTTCCATCTCTGATATGCACTGTCTCACCTTTTTTCCATTATTCCCCGGTTTCCCATTCCTGTTTTGATAACAGTGGAAAAGTTCCCTTTCAAGTTGTGAGATATAATCAGCAATTATAAAAATATCCCTCTCTCTGCCATTAAATTAAAAGGCAGAGGAACATGGTCTCAGCACCTTGGTCCACAGTTCAGAGTTTTGAGCTGCAGTCACTACTGTGAGTTTGAGCTTGTGCAAAATACTTCATTATTTTGATCCTCTCCAAAACAGTGATTGAAAGTTTTCAAAAGCTTTATAGAGATTTTGGTGGAGGGAACAAGACACTTCAGAATGAGGACATATCTTACCTACCTTGGAAACTTCCTCATTAGCCAGGATTCCTAAGGGGATAAAATCTGGCACCTCACTTTCTGCTCCTACCTCCTCTAGAGTCCAACAAATCAAACTGGACACTTAAATCCAAAAGACTGGGTTTTCTTTCCCCTCTAGGTAGCTCTCTCATCCATTTTTTTTTTTTTTTCAGCTTTTGTTTTCTTTTTTTCCTATATTCTAATAAACATAAGTGAAGGCTACCCAATGAATCTTGAACATAATAACACAGTTCTTCTCTTTAATCTTTCTTTGGACACATACATGGTCAAGTCAGAGGTGAATATTGCCACTGCTAATGAAAGCAAGCTGAAGCTCATATCTCTTTTGTGAGCTAATTTTAAGTATGTCCAAAGTGGTTTTGCAGGTATTTGTTCAGCTGTCAATACTTTTTTTTCTCTAGCTAAACTGTAGTTTATCAGAACTAAACAATTATTTTTAAAAAATAGTATTTAAAAAAAAAGTCCAGGGAAAAAGATTTTCATTCTTGCACCATTTTAACTTTTGATATTTGGTGTGAGATTAGGAAATAATAAGTTTAAAAGTACCTCTCCAGAAAGCAGTATTTGGGGATATCTATAGCAATAATTGTACTATTAAAGAACAATATTTAGCAAAAAGCTTTCTGCCAGGGACTTTTTCTGCTGCTGAGAAACATGAAATACATTCTTGCAACTGTCAAACAAATGCACCATCCTAGAACATCCTTTGTAACTCTTCCAAATTCTCAATATTACTGCCAGTGGTCTAGGAGGCAATCACAATTTTGAAACATGAGTTTAATTATATTTTCTTTGTTACTATATTGACAGAAGAACAACAAAAACTCCACCTGGAACTTGACGTAAACTCCTCTGGTAGAATGAAAACATCGCAGCTCAAAGGTGTCCCCATAGAGAAATAAAATACAACTTGAGGAAATGTTAAAGCAACACATTTGTGATTCTTCACATGTGCAAGAGATGACTTCCTGGAAAAAAGCAATTATTTATCCATTAGACTGATAAATGCAAACCTCTGCTACATGCGTTGTCATCAAAAATAGCCTAGCATGAAATACAGCTGGCTATTACAGCAGGTCAAAGGAAGCTTCTTCTTCTAGATTAGGGTTTTTTTGTGGTTGTTGTTGTTGTGGAGGCGTTTTTGTATTTTGTTTGTTTAGTTTGGGATTTTTTGTACCTGGTCTGTACTTTAAGGTCCATGAGCTCACCATCTTGGATTTTTGGAGAAGTAAGATCTACACTGAAAGACTGAAAGTCTTTGGAAATTAGCCTTATCATTCAGATCTTTAGATAATGGGATTTCAAACCCAAACTTCCATCCAAACCTGCTGATATTATTTCCTTCCTGTATCATAGGCCACAAAGAGATTCAGACACAGCGTGTGGAATGTGACATCATTTGGGGCTTCCAAAATTTGGTGAATTTATATTATGAGTCTAAACTCTCACCTGAAATCAAATCTTCAGAGTGAACAACATTTAGAGAGCAGAAACACACACATATTTCTACTATTTTAAAAGTTTAGGTCATCTTTCTGTCCTCCCCCTTCCTCTCTGGAAATGCATGGGGGTCGCTTATGGATGCTTTTTATCTGCCAGATCTACACAGACAACTCAGGTGCTCTGGGGTGTTTCACAGGCCAGTAAACATCATTATCTAGATAACTAAACTGAAAAAATACTAGTTAGCCTATTGAATCATCCTCTAGGTTCTCTAAACTCAATTATATACAGGGTATTAAAAGTCAATATATCTAATGTCAAATCCTATCAAAATTGTAAAACTGAAGCTTCTGAAAGCGAAAGTTTACAAGAAAGTAACTGATGGTATCTTCACTAAATTTCAGTCCTTTACCTTGACTTTCAGCTAATTCTGATGAAATGACATAAGAAGAGTATGAACTTCCTCCACACCACTAAACAGGCTTTGGACAAAGGTACATGAAATTTATCAAGCCATAATTTAAACCAAGGAACTACAGTCAACCAATCAACCACTCAATTAGTATGTCTTTAATTATTGATTTAGTCAATGCTGTTTACTATTCATTTGATACTTCAATGTTATTTAATATTCAACACTCTTTATTAATATCTAATACTGATGAATTCATTCTAAGAGAAAAAAACTCAAACTGCAATGTAAATTTTGTCAAGCCCTTTGTTACGTGAGATGGAAACCAAAGACACACACACGAGCACACACACACAGACAGACACACAGACACAGACACACACACACACACACACACGGTTTTATGCTGGAATACAGAACAAAGGGTTGACGATATTAAATTTTGGACTGCATTGGAGAATAATTATTTTCTCTCTAGTTATTTGAATAATTTTTCCAATAATCTTACATGACTGTTGACCTTACTAAGATCTTTTCCATACTTTCATTAAAAATATGCATTTTTGCTTTGCAGTGTTTCTTTCAGGTTTAGCACAATCTTATGGTTCTTCTTTAATGGCAAAGGTAATTTTATCTTGTGTACAAGATTTTGAAGCAATTTTAGCATTAAGTGCTAAACATACTGAAACATATGGCCCAATGTTTATCTTGTCTTATGCAACATCAGTTTCATATAAAGCTTGCTTTCCTGAGGCTGTTAATATTGCTTATTTTACAAATATTTTTCCTCCAGAATTTTGGGAGTGGGGAACTAGTTTAACATGAATCTCCATAATGACTTAGAACAATTGTTCCTTTGCTGCTTGGCAAACAATTAGGCTGACACTTTAGGATCAACCCAGGACAAAAGTCGTCATTAATGGTAATGAGTCTGTTGAAAACATGGACTGTGTTCCCAGCCCAAGTCAAACATAAGTGAGTTGTGTCATAGGACTGGTGGGAATCTTTCCTCCTCTGTATCACTGAATGAGACAAGGTTGCAGACTGTCTAATACAATTCTTTTCCAGAAACTTGAATAATTTCCTACAATAATAAAACATAAATGATAAAGAACTCACGTATTTATTTCCCATGGCTGAATTGCATTTATGCAATTTTTTTAATTTTTTACTTGTAGTACAAAAGTTTCTAAGACAAAATCCTTCATTTTCTGGTCATTGGTAATTAATACTGCAATGGCAAAACTTTTTACGTATGTACAGAAAGAAACATGGCAATAGTATGCCAGGTTCTCATTTAAATCAAGAGTAGAACTACCATACAGGTGGTTTTATTCTTGGTGTTGAGTACTTTATCTGTCAGGACTACTCTGTATGAAGAGATCCAATTTTGGACACTCTAAAAGAAGAGGTTATAAACTGAAACTAGCAACTAATATGCCATTCATACTGTTTTGCCATTAAATCTGATACACAGTTCTAAAACTATAAACTCATCTTTTATTTTAAGTACATTTTAATAAATAAGGAAATAATAATTATTTTTTCAAAGTTAAAACTATAACCCCACCATCTTTAATGATATATGCATTTAGAGAGCAGCTATGCACTTTCCTAGTAGTCTATAATTAGTTAATATCTGGAAATTTAGTTCAGCTGTTCTTTAAAAAATGTGGGCACATTAATCAAAAGATAAAACTAACCAGACTAATTTTTGGTTTGTGGGATTGTCTTTTAAAAAGTTGCAGTCATGTGAAGAAAAAAAAAATATTTTCATTCTGTTTTGTCTCAAATTTCAATACCATTAGATAAACATTGGAAATAGTTCTTCTCATTTTCTCATATCTGAGTACTGTACAAATCCCAGACACAGCTTTGCCATTACAATGTGGTCAGTGTTTATTATTCTATATATATACTGATAGTAATAATTAATCATAATATTGAGCATCTTTGGAAGATTCCAAAGGAATCTAAAAAGCCCAATGAATAATGTGTATGTGGGAATTAGAGGCACAGAGGGTAAAAGAATTTGTCCAGAATCTCACAGTAAATCAGTAACAGCATGATAACTAGAACAGAGATTTCCTGAGTCATATCTCTGCTTTAACCAAAAAATGATCCTAACCATGTGAACAAGGACTTTGAAACACACACATTTAAAGGACATACTTTCTGTAAGCAGAATGCTTTGTTTAAATTAATGGAATTGTGGAAAAATGAGTCTTTTCAGTGGATAGATTCACTGTAAAAAATGGGAGTAAATTTAGGGAAAGAGATATTTTTATGTTTAGATATTTATTTCTCGGTAATGAATATTCTAGAAGTTTGAAACAAAAAAAAGGTCTATCTTTAGCCTTTAACTACTAGCTATATTAGACTATACAACAAGTGAAATCAGATGCATGACTATATATGTGGCAAGGCAAATTTATTTGGAAGTAAGAGAAGAACTTCTGGGAGATTATATTTGAAATTACAATTGTATTGTTTTAAAAAATATTATATCCACTCATTGTCTCAAACCCCAAGCAGCAATGATTTTCTTTCCCCCTTCACTGGGGACTCATTTATAAGATATATGATGGCACAAACATCTCTCAATTTTTCTTCAGAATTGGTCCTTTGGGGTACAGAATTAAGTACATGAAATTTTATTGTTAATTTACTTCTAGAATTTCTCATGTAGCTCTCCCCTGGAAACAGATACTAACCCAAACTGAAAATTCCATTGTTCCATGATTAAATTCCTTTTTAATAAAAAATAAATATTTATTTATTATTAAAAATACTTTCTCACATAAATATTTGTCAATTTTTCTTGGATGCAGAGATTTCTGGATCAAGCATTGTATAATGGATTGTGATGAAGAAGGAAAATTTTTAGTGACTTCAGTGGGCTTTTCAAAGCACATGACTAAGTTTTACTGTTGCACACCAGTTTTGGTGCTACTTCATCCCCTCTCCTTGTTCCATTGTAGTGCTATGTGTACTCTTGCACACAGAACATTTTTATGATGTTTATTTCATAAGGGTAAGTGTAAGCTTTTCCCTTTTTATTTATCCATTTAAACTGGATTACCATCTTCCTTTACCTTCCAAGACCTTATCAAGAAAAAGAAAAAAATATGATATCTCATTTTAAAAATAAAATTTAAGATGTGGAAATAAATCTGTTTGTTGTTTCTTTTTTTAATTTTTAATTAAGCAAGAAATGTTCTGTCATTTTTTTGATTTGAACATTTCTTCATATCTCAGTGCTGTTGATTTACCCTGAACTTGGCTTTTTGCAATTCAGGGAAACATACCACATCATTTCACAGAACTGACTGGTATAAGAGGGAACATTTTGTTCTTGAACATGTAAAGCAGCACTGAACTTATGACACCTTATCTGACTCAGTCCATGGCGATACTTGAACCGTAATTAACAGTTAATGAAATCAGTGACATGAAGAAATGTAATTGCAGAATCTTCTAATTTATGTAGAAGACATAGCTTCTGTGCTAAATTTTGAAAAGTTACTAAATATAATAAAGTACTATGGGTAGAGTTGGATGCGTTGTTCCAGCTGGTGCTGATCTAGGTTAAGAGGTGACCACAGCCTACTGACAGCTCCTCATCACCATCCCACATACTTGCTGCCAGCTGCAGACTAACAATTACACCCTCTGAAAGTATAACTGCAGAGGTAGCTGCTTCCCACATGCAGTTTACCTTTAGCAGTGTCATTTGTTTGCTTGTCACTAATTTTTATTAAAAATAAGGGAGGAGATGAGCATATTAGCATGTGTCTTAAGACTGTATTTGAATGAAAATCTATGCTTTTTACTAGTTTATTTGAATGTCTGCATCTAGATCACTTTGTGCAGAACACTGTACAAGGCTTGTTTTTTTCCAATCTGAACCTTTGAAGTATGAACTGAATGGCTTTATATCAAAGGTCTACCTAGGGGAACCATGTCAATGTAGGAGTATCAGATGGGCTGTTGGATCAATAGATCATGCACTTGGCTAAAAATGCTGATCCAACAATATTTTAAAATAGATGAATAAGCCTCTCTCAAGGGCAGTTGATCCCATTCAAAAACATAAGGCACTAATATTTCTTAGAGGTTCAATGACATGCGTTCCACCAATGAAAAGCTGAAGCTTAAAAATTCACCAATTTTTCTGGGGAAGCTTTCAACCAGATGGAACTTGAATAGTCGTCCTAAAACCAGAGGAAACTTCTTTTTAAAAAGACCTTTATAAACGTCCTTATATATCTTTAAACCTAAAGTAGAACCACATTCCAGACATTTAAACTGAGTTAGCTGGATCTAACTCATAAAATTTACTACTAGATGCTCATTTAAATAATATGTTGGTGTACCTGTTGACTGCAAACAGAATAGACAATGTTATGCAAAAATCCTGAATATTCATTATCCAACAGTGTAAAAAATGTTGATGTGAAGTTGCAACTTAATGCTTGTGTCCCTTAGACAGATCAGGGTGTAAAACCAGAAATCCTTTCCTGCAGGAAATCACCAAGCTCTCAGCTTTTTTAATGAGCACAAGAAGGATTCACACAGTTTAAACTAGACTATGATGTTGTCGTTATCCTCATACTTTTTCAACAGTGAGGTGTAGAGGAGTAATCCAGAATGATGCATTTATCCTCCCTTCTTCAAGGCAACAGACCTATAAGTCTCTTTGCAACACAACATGTTTTCTTAGCAGTGGAAACTAGTGCTAGTTAGTGATTAGTTTCTTGATGGCTCAGACATTACCGAAGAATGCAAATGCAGTATTTGCATAAAGTCACATAAAAAACCCAAAAAACAGAATACAAAATACAAAAGGGGAGGGAAAACTGCAAGGTCAGTGAATGATTTTGAGAATCTAATTTAAAGAACTAAAGAACTATCTAATTTAAAGAACTTAGTGAAGGGCATGGTGTACTCTGGTTGCTCTTTGTACAGGTAGAGGAGAAAGCACAGCAGAGGGAAAACAAAACTAAAGTTCCTGATTGAGCCAGTTTAAAATTGTAGTGAGTAGAGAGCCTCCTTCAAGACAGATGTTAAACAAGTAATAGGACATCAATTTTCAGAAGTCAGAATTTATCTGAAGGAAGCTGTTACATTTAATACACTTGAATTTGACATAAGCCATTTTTGCCCCATTTTACTCAAAGGATGTGTTCATCCTAAAGGAAGTTGAGTAGCTTGACAGCCTTGGATCTAGACTTCTCAGTTTGGGCCAAGAGCTGGAAGCAATTGTTTAGGGAGGAAGTTAAAAATCATTCCTTCCCAGGAGTAGGAACAGTTGAAGAATCAGTCATGGCATTGCAACGACATGGTTTTGCAGTCCTTGATTATTCAGATAATATGTTGTTAGATGATATAATGGCAACCTGATACAGACAGATGTAGTGAAAACATTGTGCTCTTATCAAAATATTTGTGTAAGAGGTTTTATTCTTCACATAAAAATTACACTAAAACATAAAAATATTGCCTTTGCCAGCAGTGAGATATTCTCTTGCCAAGACTAAAGGCCAAAATGGAAATTATGTGACAATGCAGCACTTTCTCATAGAGAAATGTGGTGTCATTTTGGAATATGCTTATGACCTTAGAAACATTAGATATTTTTTTTAACTAATTTGATTAGTATACTTTCATTTATGTAGGGTACACCTTCATTTCACTCCACCACTCATGTCTTCTAGAACTAGACTACACCTTTGTAAATAAAGTGCAGATGTATAAGGAAAGCTAGGCTAAATTCTTTATACATTTCTTAACAGCATGCAAACCACAATTACTATTCTGCTTAGCCAACCTTAGTATCTGCAGGGTCATTCTAAAATGACCCTCTTCTAACCTGTCCTCCAAAGGCTGATAGCACCTCTTTTTACCTTTTCTTTTTTCATGCCTGGGGCACTTGCTGCTTTTTCATATTATCTTTACTCACCCGCTGTGAAAAGTATAAGCAAAACTATTTAAAAAATAAGATTCTCATTTTTGGTGTTATGCCTAGTATCAAAGTCAAACCTTGGATAACCTCAGCCTGAGTGCCAAGTCGTCTCTTTTCTGGATGCTTCATTAGTGGAATCAGAGAGGCCATGAGCTCTCCTTCTCCCCGAGGTGATTACCTACCTTTGTCCATAAGAAAGTCTTCTTCAGAAAGTCTTTCTGAAAGTAGATTTTTTCTATAGGTAGAGCAATTCAAACTTGTGTCATTATGCACACTTAAAAAGAGGATTTAATATGAAGTAACTGCAATCTCTTACTAATCAGGAAGAATTTGTATTATGAAGCATGTCACAGAGAGCCCTCTGACTATTAAAATGTCTCAATTCATGTCACTTTTTGAATCTTTTTTCCAGTAACAAGCTTGCAGTATTATCAGTTAAATGATAAACTATCAGTTTATCCAGGTAGATGACAGCTCCCTCACAAATTCCATTGTAAGTGCAAATAAAAGACTAAGAGGAACTGCAGTTGCTATGATGGAGGGCAATCAGTATCTGAAATGTTTTGCAAAGAATTATGTTCTACAATTGTGTCACGTGAAAAAGGGAGATTTCATCAATTATTAGCATTAATTTGTCTGTCAATGCCCCAAGAAAGCTGCACTCCCTGTGCAGCTAGTGACTAGTCTGTGAGTCCTGTTAGGGTGACCCTCCCCTGAGCAGTCCTGCTGGATCAGGAGAAGGTTTGACGTACTTATTCAGGGACACGCTAACAGCATAAGGGAGACCCCTCAGTGGGTCTTCCCCTCAATTTGAGCATGTTCCCTGCTGCCAGAGACTGCCAGCACCTACGAAGGACTTGCACTTACAGTTTATGGGATAACCTTTGTTAGTATAGAATTGTGACACATGAAGGTTCAAGTGCCTGACTGCAGAAACATACTCAAAGAAAAACACAGACGAATTATAATCCCCTGAAAAAGTATTCAGCAGAGATAGAAGAGTCCTTACAGGACTCGACACCAGCAGTTACAGTGGAGTAACTTTTCCCCCATTCTTGAATTTTATACAATTTCTTTATGGTTAGCTGGAACTTGAGTGACTTTCATCAACCATACATTTGTTACAGACTGGTGCCAAATTCTCTTGTTTCATTTTTAAAGATACAACCCAAAATAATTAACTCATGCATGGTCATATCTTGTAGTTGGGTAACTTTTGGATGGAGGTGTGGGTTGGCATTACAATTAGGCTGTAATGAACCAAGTCAATCTGAGGAGCATGATTTCCCCACAGCTGTTGGCCCAGCAGCAGGACGTATTCCCCTCTTTCATCTGTCTGACAGGTGTTATGCAGTTTCTCAGCTGCAAAGTATCACCAAGCTCCCCTCCCTGTAAGGATTCCTGAGTATCACCTGCAAAGTATCACCAAGCTCCCCTCCCTGAGGATTTCCAGAACCTGGCTGCGGTGTCTCCACTCCACTCCACTCCCCGTTCCAGCCCCCCCAGCAGGTGCTGTGGCTGCAGACTGTGGGTGGGAGGAATCACCATGGAACTGGATGCCAACCACATTCTATCCAGCAATTTTACCCTATAATTTCCATGCCATTATAACCTCTGTTAGAATGTGAATAAAACTTCTCAGCTTCCTCTGATTTTATCCCCATGCATCTTTCCACCAGTTGGAAGAGAATGGATTAAAATCTTTTTTATATGACTCCTTCAATATCACTGGTTACACCTGTAATAATATTATATGATGAAAGCAGTTTGCCTATTTTTTTTAACTCAAGTTGTGTACATTTCCTCTGTTGCAGCTGAATTAAAATCATTGAGTTTTCAAGAGAAAAACCAAGAATCAGATTTTCATTCAATGTCATCTTGCACCACAGCCACTTAGGAATTTGTGATGCCTTTGTAAACATGTGTAACTCGATGAAAACCAACCTTAACTGTTTTGACTTTTACATACCTTTTATAGTTGGAAGGAATTACTTCCTATATGATATTGTAGGGATTCTTCCACAGATTCTATCACTGCTCATAGATTTTTAACCTCATGGACAAAGGGTCTCAAAGATATATGAAATCAGAAGTGAGTTGCAATTGCAATGAAGTTCATGTTTCATGAGGAAAATCCTCATGAAAGAAGGGTAGAAAGAAGTATTATATTGTTTTTCCTGAGCAAGTAATCTAAAACAAGTTCAGTTGCTTGCTGAGAAGGGTGGTAGCCATGCCACAGCTATTTAAAAACTTGTCTTCACTCTGCTGCCCAGTAAATCAAGCAGTGGTAAGCAATCTAAGAAGGAAAACAAATACTTTATCCATGCACACTGAAAGTGCAGTGTAAGCACCAAGCTGGTAAATTCTAGTGTCATTAATCTTTTTCTGCAGGGTTCCCTGTCACCATCTCTGTGTTGGCGACACATGCTCAAGTCTGCATTGAGAATGAAGAGCCACTTTGTATTGTTTTGAAATTTGCCTACCTTCATTGTTGTAAAAAATCCTCTTTTTTATGCTGGAAAAACCAAACAACTGGATGATAATAGATCATATAGTTAACTAGAAAAATGTTTTTCACCCCTCCACCAATCAAAGTATTGTAATTTCATTTTTGTCTCCCTCAAAAATATGCACTATGACTTTATACAACCTTACATTACAGTCTGGCAAGTCTTCAAGTATAACTTTATGAAAATAAAGGTACATCTGTTTCATTTCCATTTACTGTGTGCATACTCTTATGCATGCCTTTTAGGTCCAAAACTCTTCTTTCCAGTTGCTGCTACCTGAAAGTAATACCAACTGAAGTGCTTAATATCTAGCCTTTTATTAACTAAATGACACATAAATTGTGATTATACATTAATTACAAAATGCAGACTTTTCCTCAGCCTTCCATCAGGCTATTCCATTATCTCCAAACATAGCCTATTTTGCTCTCCCCAGTGGAAAGGTAATATAAACATAACAGAAAAAAAACACCACCACAAAATGTGTTAAGATCCTAGAATTATACCAATTGGTGCATTATCTGTGCAGAGTACAAGATTTCTTGTTTTGTAATGTGCTATCAGAGTTAACATCATTCCAAAAATATTAATTGAAGACAGATCAATCATAGGATATAAATTTTACTATGCTTATTGTTGGATAGTTAACCTGGGAAGCACTGAGTCTTGAAAAAAAGAACACTATTATTACTCTTACATAATAAAAAAGTATGCATTAAAAACTTAAAAGCTGAATAGCCAGACTTTGGAAAAATGAGAAAAATCAAATCCTGGTAAACTAAACTCATTCAGCCATTGAAGAAAGTAGAGGGGCTTTTTCTTTCTCAAGAGACATATTCCAGCTTAATTGCAAAAAAAAGCTAATTACAAACATAACATTAAGTCTGTCCATTACTGCAAAAGCTTTTTTTTCCTGAAAAAAGAAGTATGTGTTGGCAGTGGGTATGTTCAGAAATTCTAAGGTTATGGGGAAGCAGTCCATTTGTCCTCAACTTTTCATCAGAGACACCACTGGGTATGAATGAATGAAACCAAGTTAGTAAAAGACACTCTTTAGGTAAAACTCAAGAATATGACAAGTAATATTTGATACTTCAAACTCTGGAAAGATAAACAAACAAATAAACAAAAGCCAAGATTGGAATTTCATGTAAGTGTATGAAAATGCTTATCTCTGGTATAGATCATTCAAGTCTAAGATAGAAAAGACAACATAATAATTTAATTCTTTCAGTACATATCATTGGATACAGAACTCCAGAGAATATTAACAGGATCAAAAATACCATGGCCTCCCATTTTTTGGCAAATCATTCTTCTCTAATTTGAATTTTTAGCAATAAATATTTCTTAAGAAATATATATGAATTATTACATTTGGGTTCTTCATGACTATGTGACAAATATTCTTAGAACCTTTAACAATACAATAGGCTTGTATCCTGGTTGAGGTAATACTGTCATTTAGATCTTTAATTAAGATATCTTAAATTAGTAGAAAGAGGATATGGTTGGAATATTGCATGGCATAGTTAAACAAGTAAAAAAGAGAAGGCTGACAAAAAATACCAAATTAAAACTTCAGTTTTTCTGAGTTACTAAACTCTCTAAATATTTCCCATCAAAATAGACATAATGTATTAGCCTTTTTAAACTTTTATTTTGTTTAAAAATAATGAAATATTAGTGCAGTAACAATGTAAAGGAACAAAAAATTCAAACTACCTTCATATAATTCAAGTGAGATATGTGTATGCATCAATTTCCTACAGTTTTATTTTTCATTAAAAATAATTATTAACTATATGATGATGCTCACGCATACATATCCTAGCAAAAATCTTCTTTGATTTATATGGAAATATGTCATATTTTCATGGAATTGCAAAACAGGAACTAGGTCTTCATTAAAAATATCCAGAGTTTATAGAGTTAAATGATAATAATCACAGCCCTCTTTGTAACCATAATGAAAACTTAAATTTAATGGGACTAAGCTATACATAGTCTGAAGTAAAACTCACAATACAGGGAATATCTCACACAGTTCAGAACATTTACTCAAAGACGCCAAAGAAGAATTTTTATTCTTCCTAACTACCACTGTATTGAAAATTGAAATTTAAAATGAAAACATATTCCTTTTTTTAAGCTAAATTTTAAATTGATGTGCACTGTGATCCTTATTACCTCAATAAGTTAAAGAGGGAGAATAAAATTAATTGAGGTGACTGCATGCCATAAAATACATTGTCAGGGAATAAGGACAGAAATATATATATATATATGGTTGGATGCAGGATAGTATTTCAAAATGTCACTCCTTAACAAATAGCATGTTGAAATAATTGCAGTTAGAGAAATGCATCAATGAAGGTAAGTTATAATAGTTCATCATGCTTTATGACATCTTTTTGTTGAACATAATTCCAAAGAATGAAGAAAGTTTTGTCTTTATTATTGTACTGTTGGGGTTTTTTTTCATGAAAGAATGAAAGCATGAAAGAATGTTAAATTAATGGCTTGGATTGTAGCCTGTATCACACCATCAGTGGAGTTTGGTACCAAAGCCAAAATTCAGCCAAAGAGCTAGGTGTGTTTTGACTGCATGCTTGACTTTTAGCCTGGTGTAAAATCTGCTCACATGTTCCCATATATTTTGGTTTTCTTCTAATGCATGGCTAACTGGTTTATTTCGTGCCTATGTGCAGAGGAAGAGCCTGCTCACTGCTGAGCTGCTGTACAGTTGCAGCCTATCCTGAACAAGACTTATTCAGAAGTTTCTGTTCCCTTACAAGCTGAAAAAAGATGGCATATTTGTTGTCCTGACACCTTTATTCTTCATACCTAAATCTCTAGACTAATTTTATTTTGCTCTGTGTTCAGATTTTCCATGAAGCTGAATCACTTCATTTTGTGAGTAGTTCTAGTTCATGGCTTGAGCTCTCAGCTGTACTGGTGATGGAGTTTGCTTTTAAATTTACAAGAACTATGGACTAGCATCTGAAAAAGCATAAGGTATTAGCTGACTTAACGGGAGCCCAGTCTGAACCTGTAGACTTGACCAGGGGCCTTTAATTTAGTTCCCTACAAAATGAATTCCATTTATACACTCCATAAAGTGAACCAATGTATGGAAAGTCGAAATTTGTTTCAAAAGCACACTTCTGATGGGAAATGCTGCATTAAATGTTGATATTTCAGCATGTTTGTATGTGAAATTGAAGCAAAAAATTAGAGAACAGCAAACTATGTAAGTTAAAATCAGCTAAAATATTCTAATTAAAACATATTTATGAGTGCAGTCCGGCAATCTAACATCTTGTATGTATTACAACTGTGACTCCACACAACTCTGTCCTGGGTACTCTATCTTTGGATTAAATATGTAGAGAATATATGGACTTTATTTTCTGAGTAGTCTATGTAGTCTATATTTTTCATGATACAGATACTAAGTTGATTAAATTAGTTCATTCAATATGGCAGCTTCTGCAGCTGATAAAGCAGGTGGTAATAAATCAAGTCTAACTGTGTGTCATGCTGACAAATCTGACAAGAATTTTAAATTTTGGCTGATTCAATAGAAAATGCTACTTCTTGGCTTTGTTTACATTCTGACTGTCTTTTTATTTGAAAGACATAAACTTTGTAAAATGCATTTTAAAATGTGCATAAGAGCATTTTATGTTTATATTTTTAATTAGGTTTATTTCTCATTGATAATCACTATGTTTTTGTAATTTTAACATGATAAACAGTGAAAATTGCTTGCATCTTCTTTCTTGAATAGACAATAGGTTCAGTCAATAGGACCTGACTCTTTTTTAATAATAGTAAAAAAAGCCAAGTAAGTGAGTTTGCTGGAAAACATTAAGAAAACTGAAGTCTTAGTTATACTTGTGCTTTCAAAGTACATGCTGCCTAGGATTATAGTCAGTTTTCTTCATAATACTAACTAAAGCCTATGATTGTCAAATAAACCTTTTTATTCATTGAAATAGTGCCTCTGGGCTAGGGAAAGTATCCCTTTAGCTATCTGCCTGTTTTACTTTCTGGTCTCTTCTTCCCAGCTATCCACTTTAGCATGCACTCATGCCACATCCCTGCTGTTTGGTTATACCTGAATCAATTGAATCATATGTCACTTGCTTTGATCTGTAAGTACTGCAGGTATTATTGATCTTTGTGCAAACTGACACTCATGGTGAGTCCCACAATGTGGACAAACCAGTCCAAATCTAGCAGGACAGCATTTGATTTGAAGATAAAATCCATATACAGGTGGATGTGCAGAGGTACACTTTGTGCAACCCCAACAATTTGGAGCAATGTGCTTTTGACCTGGCTCTTCCCAGGGCATCCGAGGAGGGTGTCAGCCCTGGGGGCTGGGCACGACGCTCATCAGGACAAGACAGCTTTACAGAGAACCTTACGGATTTCATGTGTCTATGGGGAATGCATATTAAACCTAAATATTTGCTACACCTGTAATGTGACGGGTTCATCTCTGTTCCAGATTTGGCAACTCCTAACATTAATTATTAAAATAGTGTATTTAATACATAAACAGTTTGAGTTTTAAAAAAATATTATTCTAAAGAAGGCTCAAAGTAAATTTATGTGACTAATTATTACAAAATTGAGTTAAAAAATTATGTTTGTAATTTTAGTTACTAACCCAGGAACTGTTAAGTATTTTATCCAGTACCAGCAAAAATGCACACCTTTTTGTTTCCTTATTGAAGAAAAAAGGTCTTTAAGGTCTTTAACCAGCATAATCAGTTGCTAATTATGATCAGCCTAAATATCTCTTTAAGCAATGAAATGTCTAGAAACAATGAATGCTGTAAGGAGATTTTTACAGAGTGAATGATAGCATAGTTTGAGAAGATGTTAAGTTTAAAATGGTGTTAGGGATTCTGAAAGATGAAAAGCTCAAGGTAAATCCCTCAATAGAAGGTGGCCATGAAAATAGTAAATGCTGTTCGTAGACTGCATTACACAAAAAAGCTAAATCTAAATCAGCCAGAAAGCAGATAAGAAAATAGGACTCCTACATCTCAAACAAGTTTTTGAACTACAAGTTTTTTTTAAAACAAGCCTCCTTGAATCTTTGTTATTGGAATTAAATTATTTCTGAAACAGAGTACCAATGTTTGAAACCTCCAAGGACACAGAACTGAAAAGGAGTTTATCTATATTTCCACACTACAGCAATGAATGTTTAAATATTCATAAACTGTAGAATAGTGTGAACAGAGAAAACATAGAACATCTCTTACATGCTCAGACTGTGTACCTCATAACTTCTGATAAGTGGGAGCTGTGGTTTCATTTTTCCTCAGGCAAAAATGACACTGTGGCTAGCTGATAACTTTTTTCCTAACACATAGCTAAAAATAGGGTGTACCATCCTGTACTGTCAAACTAATGCCTAATAAGGATGATTATAATTTTGCTTAAAATTTCTGGCATGCTCAAACAGGTGAATTGTTATCAGACAACCAAATTGCTTTTTTTCTCAATAAATTCAGGGTGGGTTTGATTACCTCTACTCAGAAGGCAGTGTCATCATTTAGAATAGGTGACACCATCACAGGAAAACTGTTTTTTTTTTCTCTAGGGATGTTATATGAATGCTCTGAGAGTGATCGCTGTCCCTGGAAGACACATTTTGATGTGAGAAACTTAAGAGAATCTCCATCCACTTAGATAAGAGTATGAGAGGACTGACCCAGAAGAGTGATCTTTACACAACACATTTAACAGAATTACAGAGTCTGCTGAGTTGGAAGGAACCCACAAAAATCACTGAGTCCAACCCCTGGCCCTGCACAAGGACCATGCCCAAGAGTCCCACTGTTTGCCTGGAAGTGTTGTTCAAATGCTTCTTGAACTGTCAGGTTTGATGTTGTGACCACTTCCCTGGGGAGCCTGTCCCAGAGCTTAACCATCCTTAGGCCTGATACCCAGCCTAAACCTCTCTTGACACAGCTTCAGGCCATTCCCTCAGCTCCTGTCATTGGTCACCACAGAGAAGAGATCAGTGCCTGCTCCTCCACTTCCCCTCATGTGGAAATTGCTGACCACAATGAGGTCTCACCTCAGTATCCTCTTCTCCAGGCTGAACAGACCAAGTGACCTCAGCTCCTCATACAGCTTCCTCTCAAGGTGCTTCACCATCTTTGCTACCCTACTTTGGATGCTCTCTAATGCTTTAATATCTTACACTGTTGCCTAAGACTGCACACAGATTTCAAAGTGAGGCTGCATAGACCTCATAGGCTGAGGCTGCATAGTGAGGAGATAGGGAATTTTTTGATCTGGAAAACATATTAACAAAATTCAATATATGAAAAAAGAAGTTAGAAAAATAAAAAATGGAAAAGAATTGAAATGTTAAAAAATCACCATATTTTTGCCTTCAGTGCAAAAATATGGTGATTTCAACAGTTTCAACAGCTTTGAAAACAGTTGACACATACTCTATCACCTGGAGACATTGATTCAAAGTTGTTCTATTTCAGTAACAATTTACTGAACCCGGTATCAGAGTTGCTTGGTGGAACTTTATATCCAGTATTATGCAGGAAGTCAGTTTTGATAAAAGTATCAATTTTTTAAAGTTTCCTGGCCTTAAAACCTGAAATCTAAGTTCACTTCAAATTGGCAAGGCAGTAATATTCTTGCAGGGCAGAAGAATATGATTCATATTTATTTGTAAATTATTCAGAGTTATAACATTTCTTTTTCTGTTATGGTAAATTGGTTCAATGTATCCTCCTTGCCTTGTATGTAAATGATCATGATTTCAAGTAGTATTTGGGACCTACACCAGAAATTACCATGTTACCTAGGATGTACAAAATAATGAAAGACACATTCTTTGTCCCAAAGACTGAATTTCCATGGGGTGAATGAGTTGCAATTCGCTCAACTCACAGTCAACTTAATAAATTAAATTTAAGGAAAGGCTTATCTATCCACCTGGGCAAAACAAAATAGCATTTACATGCTTTTACTCCTCAATCCCTCAGAGATCACTTTTTATGATATATTTTGTGTAGTCCAAATAGATACAAATTAAAGGTTCTTTAAGTATCATTCATGGGGTTCATAAATATTTTTTTATGGAAATTGAAGTTGGTTTGTCACCTGCTGAAAACAGATAAATACATTACTTATTGAGCAAAAAAGAAATCTTTGTTTAAGGATTAAGATGAGATATATCATGGCTATTTTACTTGCTGGAATAGGCCCGTGCAATGCATGCAACATATTTTGTTAACAGAAATGTTTTTAACCAACAAGGTAGCTGCTGTTGAAAAAATATTAAGCTTATGAATGAAAAAAAAAGTATTAGTTTTATATTATTAGATCACAGTTCAAAAGGCTAAAGATCTACATGTCTGGCCATAATTTTGATATGGTTGCACACTACCTTTTTGTTTCAGAACATAGGATAATGCAGGATTTTTTATTTTTCAGCCAAAACTGCATGTTCACAGGAAGCCCTTTTTTTACTTCTTTTCTCACTAAGATAGCGATCCTCTAGGAACAGATTCAATTTCTGGTTTATTTTCCATCAGCCATGAATATTTTTTGATAACTGTAAATGTTGACTCACAGCTGATGGAATCTCCATCTCAGCTAAATTGTATCCTATGCTATTTATTTATTAATCTCTCTCTTTTAATTATTAATGATCTTACAATTGCACTAAGCAAAACAATTTAAAAAGTGATGGAAGTAATACCATCAAAAGTATGATAAATAGTTGGACCGGTGAAAGAACACAGCTCAGAAGGAGAGAGTGATGACAGAAGAACATTAATTTTTGTGACTCAAAATCAAATCAAGTTGTAGCTATGCCAATAACTACTACCAATATACTGGGGCAGAAGGAAAAGGAGAAAATACTGAAGAACTCAGAAAACTATTTTATTACTTTATATGAAGACATCTAATGGACTATTAGAATATTTTCTAAAATTGCAACCTGATTTTGACTTTATGAGACCACATTCTAATGCTTCAGATTCAATGCAGTTAATTAATTAACTTTAGTGAGTCAGCTGCATAGTAAATGAATACAGATTAGGCATTTAAAAGGTATTCTTTAGCGATGCATTGTACGATGCAGAGTACATCTAGAGTTAGTGGAATGACCTACTAATAATTGACTAGAGATAGAATGACAAGGTTTTGCACAGATAAATGGCTTACAGTCTACAAAATTTTTTATGACAATTTTTAAAATTGGAACTTCTGAAATTTTCATTATAAATAAGATATTTGCATCTATAAAAATGTATAGGGCATTTTCCTAATTTCACTATAGCCAAATAATGCTAACTTAATAATTCATAACATAACATTGCCCCATTTATATGAGAGAATAATCTTATTTCTGTTTGACAAACCAAACTACAGGAAACAACATAAATTAAGGCCTTTCTAAGACCTGCAAAGTCAAAGCCATCAAAGTATCCAATTATTCTCAGACAAACTGTACTTTTTCACATTGGCTTTTTCAAGGTGTTTTCCCATGCAAAGAAGTAGAAGGGGATAAACCTTTGGGCCTCCATGGACTGGTTGTGCCATGGCAACATTACATGACCATGCAAAGGATGTCAGGAAGAGTGAAAGGAATCTCAAACTAGTAACATAGTAGTTTCCAGAGGCAGACTTTTCAATGTTCAGTGCTTTATGTGATTGACAGACTAATATTTGCATTTTAAAATAAGTGAGAATACATCATAACCAATATTGTAATAACACATATTTTAATCCTTGATATCTCTGTACATGAATAGTATTTTCCTTATCCTATGTCATAGAAAATCATGACTATTTCAAGTTTTTTTCTTATAAAAATTATTTACGCATGTGTATTAAATCAAAAGTGGTTAAGTGACAAAAACATTTTGATAGAAGAAATAATGTATACTTCTTCCATTTCTTACTATACAATGCCACCAGTCTTTTAAGCCAGGCCTGAGATACTTCAGAAAAGTGAATTGAATGTTGCGTTCTCTTTTTCAGATCAAGAAATACTCCACTGAAAAAATATGTATGCAGAGAAAAGAATAATCTTTGAGTCTTTAATACATTTGAGATGCTCTAAGTATTTACCTTTTTAATATAGATATGCCAATTGTATCTTTTTGGTATCTTTAAAAGAAACTGTATTCAAATTGTAACAGAAGCATGCTTTGTTGAATGAGCATAGCTGACATCCTCAAGCTTGAGTCCTTCTGTGGGAAAGTAACTGAAAGATTTCCCACTGCATGGAAAGTGGACAGGGTTTAAATGCAATGGAATCATTGAGTTAGTGACTTATCACCTGCAGAAGATTAACCACATGGGAATCTTTGACTTCAATGCATTAGAAAGCCTAATTTCCACAGAGATTGGTGGTTGATTGACTTCTTAACTGAATTAAACTTCTGTGAGAACTTATATTTTCTGCAGCCTCTTCTCGCTGCGATTCTCCTCCAATACCTTTTGATAATATTCCTAGAATTCTTAGCTTCCATCTACATACACTATCTATGTAGTGAATAAAGAGACAACTCTAGTTTTGACTGGTATTATGTGTCTTTACTGGACATTGCTCCTTCCTTGCTGATGAGCTGAATGCACTCATGGGTTCTGAGACTCTGCCCCAGATTTGTTAAGCTGCATTTTTGTACCCAATGCAGGCTTGTTATGGCATCAATCCTTCAGTCGCTTGAGCAAAAATTAATAAGGAGAACAGACAGAAAATAGTAGGTTGTATGTCTGCATAATCTATATTTTTTTTAGGTGGAAAAAAACTAACATTTGAGACTCTTAGAGGGTTCTGGTACTTCCAAAGAGACCTAGCAGCTAACCAGCATAATTTGAGAACTGCAATTTTACACCATATTACACATTTAAATTTTAAGTAAGTCTCCACAAGGTCCTTGTTTAGGTGCTGTCTCTCAGCTGCTTCTAGGAATGTGCTGTATGGCTTCTATGGTTTTTAATTCATGAAACTTCTCACTGATGTTAGTACTGCTTCACCTGAAGTTACATCAGTAACTAAAAGCTGATACTTGACAATCCTCACTAGTATTTGACCTGTGTAAGGACAGGCTCTACATTACTCAAAGGTCTGCTTCTTTCAGTGATGTATTTCCTGATGTTTCTGTCTTATGGACAAAAAGTGGCACAAGTATTATGGCTAGTTAGCTGAAAAGCATAAAATGGATACTAGTAAATTCTAGCCTATTGAGAGTTTGTGGCAATGAGATTTATCACAAAATCACAGGATTTTTTAAGTTGGGAATGATCTTTAGAATTATGAAGTCCAACTTTCAACCTAGCAATGCCACGTTGACCATTAAACCATGCCCTCAAGTGCCATATCCACACATAAGTAGAATGAGGCAGGTAGACATCTAAGATCCTTATTTAACAGTGAGGATAACAACTTTTTTTTTCTTTTTTTTTTTTTTTTTTTTTTTTTTTAATTTAGTGTAAAAGGGGCAGGATTACTTCTTTCATCCATAGCAATATGGAAAGACAGACAGAAGGTATTTCCTGTACTGAATAAAAAACACTTATTGCTACCTTGAGGAGACTATTCATGAGTATGTCTATACCTATATATTTCCTTGGCAACATTTTAAAATAGCCAAAAAACCAAAACCAAAACAAACCCTAAAGTTTATATGCTTCCTGACATTTACAAGTTCATTCTTTATGTGAGCTTTTAAAGCCTTATTAAAGAACCTAGTTAAAAGAAAAATTTAATAGAATGGAAAAAATTGGAAGAGGTAATCACAAGTGGATGGCTGAAACAGAAGCAGTCTGGTGAAGTTGATCACCCTTCCAGGATTTCATTATTAGCAGAATAATTCTCATAGTGGCTTTCATGGCTATAAGGAATCCAAATTATATCCCTGCATGTTTCCACCATGAAAGACAATTTCAAACAGGATGCACATAAACAGAAGTGCAGGCATTCAAATGCAATCTTTCCCAAATTACCTCCAGTGCTGTTCTTCATATTTTGGGGTAAGATTTTCTTGATTTACCATACACTACATGGATGGTTATCTGGTAGAAGAAAGAGGGGGACTAACAGTAGATCTGGTCAGCTGTGTTTACCTGACTAAAACCCCAAAATTAGAGATTCTACAACCTATGTGGACAACCTTTTGCAGTGCTGTATCTTCTCCCCCACAACCTCCAAGAAATTCTCTAATGTTCATTTGGAATATTCAAAGCTGTTGTGTTTGTTGACCCTTGTTACATTATTTGACATTTATGAAAAAGAAATCTCCTGCATTGTTTGTTTTTTCATTGTTTTGTTTAATTTTATTTTTTATAAATCCAAAACTTAAGTCATCAGTGTGTTTCAAAATGGTTTATTATATTTTGATTGCATGGTAACTCTTGCCTTTGCATAATAATATAGCTCTTTATCTTGAAACACATAGAAAAGGATTGGTGCACAAGATCTAAACTTATACTAATGAACTAAATGAGATCTATTTCATAACCATGGACCAAGGTTACCTCTGTAATATTTAACTTTCCTAGTGTTTAATCCTGGATGCCATCAAATGCGTAAATGCTAGGATTCTGTGAGTTGTCTGGACTGTGCCTAAACGGAACTTGAAAACTGAGAATGCTACTTGGCTTAATACCACTTAAATCTCCACCTATTGTTCTAGGAGGCAGGAAAAAGAGTCAGGTCTGCCCTAAAATTGAATGAAAGTCTGTTTAGCATTTGTTTATTTAGGTTTGTTTTGCATGGGTTTATTTATGTTCATACAGTCAAAGCAATATGGTTCTCAAAATTTTCTTAAGGCAGCCAGAAAGAGAGGAGAACTGTTCTGTGTGTAAATTATTGTTGTTAGCTATGGCTGTCAAGATCTACTTGTGAAATCAAGCACACTAGTGCAAGAAGCTCAATTCTCAGATTAGAGATAAGAAAAGTCTTTCTTCATTTCTGAGTTTTGTCATCGACTTTCGAGAAGTCACTTCATGACTTCATACTTCAGTTTCTCCACCAGTTATTACTTCTGCTCTTTAATTTCAGGACTTTTGCAACTCTCATAGTACTGAGTGATCAAAATCTCTGAGACACCAATAGGAACATAAACGCTGTTGTACACTAAAAATTTGCTTACAAAAAGATGTTCCAGAAAGCCTTTTGTTTAACAGCTTTATTTTTATTACCAGTGCATAAATAAACAGCAAGGACAACATTATTTGCAATGGCCATGAGTGATTTTTCAACAGGATTTTTTAATATGGTAACTTTTCAGTTCCTAAGCAGCAGAGAAAGCCCAGCTTTAGAAAAGACACAATGTGTGTGCCATGCAAGGACAATATCAGAAGAAACCTAAATCCTTCTCAAGAGAAGAGAGCAACAATAGAAAACTTGCCAGCATGTAAGAAGAAAAGATAAAATATTTCTTTCAAACACACAGGAGCTGAGTGAGTGAGAAAAAGATTATCTCATCACACTGACAAGGATCTTACCAAAGAACTTCAAGAAGCAAGAGCTTGAAAACTATCCTCAGTGGGTCTCCTTCCTCCTTTGCTTTCTGATGTGTAGTACCAAAGGAACACCAAACCAGGGTATACATTATCAACTGCCTGAAATATGCAGACAAGGGAAGATTGCTTAGAAGTTTTCCTATTTTCATGGCCTCTGAGTCTGAAATTGTGTGCTTAGACCTAAAGATGTGTCTGGGATACAATTTTTTTCTGAGGAACTTTTATAGGACACTTTTAGTTTCTGAAGATGAACCTGAGGAACAAATATTAGCCAAATCATTTATATTTTTAAAAACAAAAAGTCTGATCCTGAAACTTCATTTTACACCAGATTTGGCAGCTTCTGCTTTGTGTCCTGTTCATTTTCCTGATGGCTGAACATAATTCCTCCCTCCCCCAAGTCTACGGTAAATCCAAGTAATATTCCTCAGTGTTAGTAGGGTCAAAAAATTCCATAATAAAACCACACAGTATTATTAGAAACTGGTAATTTCTGAACATCAGAAAAAACATTACAAAAAAAAAAAAATAAATGGAAAAAAAAATAAAAAGACTATTTAGGAAATTTAACCCAGAAAATTTAAAAATAAATAACTGTGTGAATAAAATAATTGAAAATGTAGATATTAAGATACAAAGAAAATAATCTCATAAATTAAAACATACTGGAGAACAGAGATTAAAAGCAATCCAAACAATATTAATGGCATAAGATATGAAGAAAAAGAAAGCTACGGTAATAGAATTAGCTGATAAAACTACAGAAACCCTAAAACATAGAAAATTGAAAGCTAATAAAAACAACTCAAAGCTTACTTTATAGGCAAGAAATATTGTATGCTTTGACACAACTGACATTGTCAGGACTATTTGTTCCATTTACTGAGCACAAACAGATGTGAAAACCAGACAATGGCAGAAACTAAATAAAAAAAGCTATAATGGTTTCATAACTGGTAATATTAAACAAGATAGAATTATTGCAACTGCTACCTGTAGTGGATTTGTTTCCTCACAAATTTGCCCTAAACCAGGACACTACCATACAGCTGGTGAGTGTGAAGAACTGACATCTATTTCAATTATATGTATTGAGAGAAGACAAAAAACTTGCAGTCAAGTCTTACATTTTTAAAGGGACAACAGACAAACCAAATAAACACATGATTTTACCTAAAAGCAGGGGAAGTGTGGAGAGTTTGTTAGAAGAATGGCTATGCAGCAAGGGACATGATATGGTTAAGGGACATGATATGGTTAAGAACAGATAAAGTAAGGATCAGAAGCTGCGCGACTTCCAGTAAAGGCACATTTACCCTTGAATACAGCTGTTTTGACCAGAAGCTTCGTAACTTACCGTAAGGAGGCATTGTCCTTGAGCACAGCTGTTAGACAAAAATAGGATGTTGGGAATATGGGAATATGAAAATTAGGATGGCGAAAAAACAAGATTTACCGAAAAAGTATATATTAATAAGAAAGCAGCTGTAACCGCAAGGCTAAACACGAAGAACAAAAATAGAAGGGCTTGACCTTCATCAACTAACCAATTACGAGCTTCGCTTGTGCGATATGTATGAGCTAATTAACGCCTGTATAAATATGTGTACCCATGTTCAATTAACTGAGACTTGATGATCATGATAGCTTGAGTCTTGTCTCCCGCGGCTTATCTCCAACAGGGAAGAACATGGAAGGAAACATATCTTCTACATTGTCAACACATACATTGAAATCACAGAAGAGTCTCAGAGATTCCAGATCTAACTGAGGAAGAAAATCCATAAATTCATTAAAGAACCTGTGTTAGCTCTTGGAAGTCTATAAATTCTTTGTGAAGCTTACAAAATTAATATGTGAAAAAAAATAAAAAAGGTGAAAGACACACAAGACTGGTGGTGTGTTAATTTTTCAGGAAGAATGGAATTATCTTCAGTAACTCATCTACTTGACCCTTTTGTAAATTTAAAGCACCATTTGTGTAACTCCAGTGCAGCCAAATTTGATCTTGGCTTCTGAGGGAGATTTTAGATTCTGCCAAGTATTAAAGTATAGTAGTATAATGAAACTAGTCTAATGTTTTAAAAAACAACCAAGACGGTATAATTCCAATATCTTCTTATATGTTGTAGTATACAGATGCATTTTTGAGTCAGAACTTAGCAAAGGAGATAATTGTGAGCATTACTGTGACTTTTTAAGAATGCTTTGGTTATAGCTGTCTGCTCTGAGGTTAGACATGGAGGAGGACTTAACCCTTCCAGGTATTTAGGTTTGAGTTTTCTTGGGAGTCTGAGAGCATTTTAACTCCCTTATCAATTACAGAGCAGAAATGATGTGATGTGTTGACATTCTAGCTCTGGTACTTCCAGTTATGTCATTCTAGTCTGTAGAAAAATCCTTCTTCTGAAGCTGGAAATAATTCTTTTTAATCATTCTGCCTCAAACTTGAATATTGAGTGCCATTCAAACAGGCATTAAAACAATCATTCAAAGAATTGCTATTTCATGTCTGTAGAAAAGGGAGGCTACTTCTGCAATTGACCAAGCATTGAATCATGTCATGGTAGTCTTCATTCCTAGGTGTGTATGACAAAATAGGCCAAGGACCTCATCTTGAATGTTTATTTACCAGAAGAAAATGTAACTCAAACAGTTCAAGTGAAGACACTGTTTTTAGAACATCAAGGTAGTATCTTAGATGGGTTAAATGTGTAATTACTTAATGCGTTAAATGTGTTAAATGTGTGTTGTCTGATACTTGTATTTGTAGAATTAGTGTTAACCTGATTTCTTGCTTCTATGTGATGTAGTCTTCAAAACACATTATCTTTGAAAAAAAAATCCAATTTTGTATTCTTCATTTACAGCAGATTAACAAACAATGAAGTGTGACAGCAGCCAATAAGCAACATACAAACCTCATAATACAATTTCTTTTTATGCAGCAACCACTCAAACAAATAGAAATTTCAGGGGAATAAATACACAGTTTACCCACATACGATCTTTAAGTCATATAGGAGTGCAGCTCCATCAGTAGCTAGAGAGGTGTAGGTATCAAGTAGATAAATGTGATTTCATTCTACATACACAAACATCTCCAATGTGTAAATTTTTCCACAAATAAATACTTCAAAATTACATGAATAGGTGTATGTGTTATAATTCTCTCATTACTGGAAGGAATTAATTCTTTTAATTGGATACAAAGCTATGCTGAGTTTTATTTCTGTCTGAAGAGGAAAAACAAACACAATACAAATCATCAAAAAACTTAATACTTAAGGAAAAAAAGTTGTTTGATCCTGACATTATGCAACATATTGCCTACTCACCCTTTTACTTAAAGTTGTTTTTTTGAAGAGTATCAGGAATGCTTTGTGATAGATCTGCCTTTATATTTTAGTTAACTGGTAACAACAACACTGTCAAAGTTTAAGAAATAAATTCTGCTTTTTAACCACATTGATTCATGAAATCGCCTCTTCTCCTAAGAGTGCATGCTAAGAAATCAACACAATTAACAAAAGAAGAAAAAACTCTTTTTCTGTTGTGAAATGCTATGAAAATGTGGGTAATAGGAGAAACTGTGCCATACTGGGGACCATCCAACTTCAGTAATACCAGTACCAGAGTACGAAAAATCGATTAGTTTGAGTGGTTTCAGATTTCAGGCTTTTTAAAGAGCCCTGTGCTTGTATTTCTAGCAATTTAAAGACATTGCCAGTGGCACTCTGAAAGGTAGTGTTTAGCCTATAATCATGATTTCAGTGAGAAAAATGAAAAAAGAAAAGAAAACAAAACAAAATAAAGCCCACCAAGCAGATCAGCTGTAAATGAAAAGGAAAACTGAGAAAAGAAAATTCTATGAAATATACCATCAGCAAGGAACTTTCCTATTGCAGATTATTACATGAAATTTCTGGGGAAATATCAGCTGAATATTTTTGCAATGTCTTTGCAGATTCTTCTATAATATTTTCCTTTTTCTGAAAAAGCTAGTTCCACCACCTTACTGGATTTTAATATTTGACTGCTCATGCTCTACAGATTGGAAACCCTGGAGTGATAGAAACATGGAATTGATTTTTCTTATTTTTTGACTTGACTAAATGTCTTCCAGGAAAAAAAAAAAAAATCTGGATTTCCTACTTCTTCTTCAATATTTGTTTATTTAATTTTTAGGCTCTGTGGATCCTTATTTTATGGTTTTTTGGTTTTTGTTTTTTGATCCTTCATGCAAAATTTTATATTCATCTATTGTAGACTTCATTGTTGTTAGCTCTGGATTTTTCTTGATAAGAGTGTCAAATATCCACAGAAAAGATGATTTTTACTTTTTTTCATGAGTCCAAAACTATGTTCAGGCCTAAAGTTTTATTCTGATTTAGCAGCGGTTTCAGGTATGGTGACATCTTTTACAGTCTCCAAGTCACAGAGGAAGAGACACCTGGAGAGAAAGGAAGCAGGGATTTTAACCCAGTATGTCTCAAATTCAATGACTATGTAGTCATTTCTACGCTACCCCATGGAAATTTAAATATTTATATGACAGTAGAAGACCTCCAACAGGAGTGATTAAAAGAGCAAATAAATAGTTTGGCAATTTCCTTCAGGGAAACTATGTTCCCATAAAATGCTTTGTTTTTCAAAACTCCCCATCTGCTAATGAAAGTCTGTGGGTTTTGGAGATGCTTTCCCTTTTTTTTTCTTTTTTTTTTTTTTGTTTTTTTTGGCTAGGTCTAATATTGTTGTGTCATGCTATAGCTACTGCTGTTGAAGTTGTTGTGTTGCAGAACCCATGAGCATAGACTATATTAGACACAGAAGTACCATCAAGGTTTGCATGAGAGTGGTCTGGCATGCTTGAGGCAATGAGGCATAAGTGGAAACAGAAACTTCAATTGCCTATATCACATCCCTGGGGTGTTGTGAGGCAAAGCACAGCTAAGCCGTGCCTCCGACACCTCAAGATCTCGGGAGTATGTTATCCAATTATCTCATGGCAACCACCCCTCCAGGGCCCTCTCTCTGCTATTAGGAAACACTTTGATGGTGTGTGGAAAAAGATATTTTTGGAAGTGGAGGAAGAAGTTGTTTAGAAGACAGAATTGCTGTAATCTGTGCATTGTGTTGCTAAGTTGGAAAAGAGCGACAAAATGCTGTTCTAAATTTGCTGGCTTCTGTAGATGTTAAGAAAATATGCTTCAGCAACAATCTCCCCACATTTCAGCAAAATCCAGACTAAATTTTCTTGTAGAAGACTAAAAATGATTAGGTGTCATAAGAAACTGAACAAGCTGCTGTAGGGTGTTCATAAAGTAAGCTGTGTAAGTGATTTAGAGATCAGCAACTTTTCCTACACTCTTACTCTGCCACAACTGTGATGCAACTTGCCCCTCTTTCCACAGCAGAGTGGGTAATGTAGTATGCAGGATTTACTGCTGTAAGATGACACTATATTCTACCACAGGAACTGCACTTGTTACCCTCATCTTAACATCAACAGTTATGGTCTTGCTATGGCAGGGGGAATCATAAAAGCCCACACACATTCCTGGCAAAGCACACATAGAGAAACATTGATGCAGGGACAGAACAGGTTGGGACTAAAAGACATTATTATTGGAGCTCAGCCTCCCCTTAAACGTGAGGAGAAGCAGATGGCAAGAGTTGCTCTCTGCTTTGGCGAGGCTTCTGAGCAGTACCATGGTAAAACACCCAGGATGCAGGCTGCATCTAGGCACCCATACTGACACAGGCTCAATTTGAAGGCAATGTCCCAGCCCATTTACAGCGGTAGTTGCAGTCCCTAGGTGCTTACTCTGTCAACCAGTGAAAATCTTTGTTTACTTCCCCATCACATGCAGCAGTTTCCTGAAGAGAAAGTACGACCACAGTTCAGATATTTTAGGGTGGCAGAGAGGTGGATCTGACAGTAACTTAAAATCACCTTTAAGGATGATTCATCATACCTCATTAGTTATTATTCTCAGTTGTGTAGCTCAGACAACTATGAAATTTTTTTTTAATGTTGCAAATGTTCATATTATCCACCCTTTTTTCACCACTTATGCTAGTGGTAATGCAACCTATCTCTAGGAAGTCCAGATTGAAATCCAAATTTGGCTCTGCTTTTTTACTCTATGATTTTCCTTCTTGTTTGATATTTAGCAACACTGTATCTTCTTAATGAAGTTTAGATTATTGTTCTGCAGATGAAATCATTAAATACTCTGCTTATTTCTCCATTCAAGAGCTGGATACCCCATTGTAGGCCTCTTGCTAAAACAAGCACATATCTCAGAGCTTTAGGTAAATTTTAGTCAGCAGATTCAAACAGACCTTTTTCTGATCTGCTTGAGTATTCCTCTCTTCTTTTAAAGCAAATTGATCCTGTGGGATCCAGCAGCTACCTGTAAATAATATGCTGCTGCAGCACCCTTGCGTACAGTCCAGGAGTTTCTGAACCTGAACAGAAATCTAAACTTTCCTTCCTCACAGCTACAAAATATGCAGCTTCAAACTCCTTCTCAGATTGAAATCCGTGTTAGATTATGGGACAGCTATGAGGAAGAATGCAGAAGGCCCCTCGTTATCATGGTGCTATGATATATGCTACGTAGAAACTCTTGACATTCCTTTTTGTCATTTCCATGCTCAATAATAATGCATGACAAGATTTAGCCTGGCACAAGTATATTGTCTGTCAAAGGCGCTTCAAGATTTTATTTGACTGCTAGCTGACATTACTCCAGGCTGTTTGATACACAGTGCACAAAGCAGCTTAACACTGTTGCTATTAATGTTCAAACTGCACTGAAAACACTTCATTAAACAGCCTACTGCAGTGTAATTGTTTAATAATATTTTGATTAGGTTGTTTAGTAGACAACCCTTGCTGTAAAACATTTTCTTTCTGTCAAATGACTCCTTGGGAAAAGGTAAGATAAAAAAATGCTCAGAATAGTCTCATTTTCTTAAAGCTAAATTCAGAAAAGTTCAACTCTTTTTTCTTATCTTTGGTTACCTTTTATGCTGTTTGGTTGTTTTCTCCACAGTATTTATGAAATCCATTAAACATTAGTTGTTGTTAGAGAAGATCTATTCCAAGTCATTAAGAAAGAAGTGCAAACACAGACTTCTTAAAATACAGACAACAAATCATCCAACTGAACTATTCAGGACTCTTGATCCAAATTCATTGTTCTTCCAGTAGTAACGTGTACAGCATTTGACAATATCTTTCTTCAAGCCTGGCAGATTCTCTAAGGAGTATGGCCTTCTTCATGTTCTTAAAATAAGACAAGGTTCTGTTTTTTCTTTCAGTTGGTATTTGGATGGACATTGCCATATCATTAACAAAAGAACCTGACAAGATTTGCTATTGTCAGCAATTTCCCAGAAGTTACATAAAATACTATTCAAGCCTTGAATAAAATAAAGTATATGATAATCAGAAAATTGTTTTACAAGAAAAAACTGAAAATCTTGATCTCCTTAGTACAGCAAAAGCTTTAAAGTGGTGTGACTGCCTCATGTAAACAAAAGACAAAAAAAAGATATGCCAGGGTGGCATAGGAATGAATGGGTATACATTAGGCAACAGTGGGCCGAGAATGAGACTATACTTCATCTTTGATAAAGTATAGATTTGGGGTAGATATTAATTGAGTCCAGTAGAGATAAATAAACAAGCCAAGCCTTCAAGAGTTACAAATATTGGGACAGTTGTAGGGGATGGTGGCTATGACAGCAAGAACATGAACTTAATGACCTAAAATGTACTTTTCTGTCCTGTATTTCAACAAAAGTGAGACCAAAACATGCTGAGAGAATATAACATCAGAACTGAAAAGACTGAGCAATGAAAACAATTATCAAGAAACTGTTAAGTTCCTTACATTTCTAGAAATATTTTATAGATCACAGATGGAATAAACAGTGGATTAAAGGTAGGTAGCTCACATAGCTATTGCGATATGCCTGCTAAAGTGTTAGAGACCTTTAATTTCTGTGACTGACATTTGCCTACATTTAAGAAAAGCTAACTTAATAAATAGGGATTTAAAAATGAGCAAAAGTGTACTCTGTGATGTGGATATACATTCCAAAAAAATATACCTTTCATTAAATAAATACTCTCTAAACTACAGCAGTAGCTTGCTTCCTGCAGTAGCTGGGGGACATATTGAAATTACTGGACAGTGAAGTGCCAAGAGTCTTCCAGATTCCTTCTCTCTGTCTCTAGCAGGGCTAGTGTTAAAGGAGACATCTTTTTGGACTGCTCAAGTTGTAGTACATCAAGAGTGAGTGCCATTTATATTTGAAAAACGAAACTTCTAAGTGAATCCACACATTAAGTTCGTAGAAAAAAAGTATTTACTAGATTTTAGTTCATGGAAAAGTTGACTGTAATATTTTACTTTCCAGCTATGCAGAGTCACACCAAGACATAATTTTCATTGTTTCTCCCTCAAGATACCTGCAAAGAAGATAAACTCCCATTCTGTGTTGTTTCCACTTATGACAGTTTTGGCCAGGAGATAAGGAAAATATATTCTTTTCATGCTGCAACTTTCCCTCCAGGATCTACAATCAGAAGAGGACAGAGAGCCAAACATGCTATTTCTCTGTAAAGCAAAGTGCTGGTAGTTTATCCTGAAAAACAAAAGCACTATGACATTTAGGCTGTACTGCACCAATAGAAATTCCAAATTATCTTGAGCGATAGGTCTTTGTGAGTTCTCTGGTGTCACAGAAACTGTTAAAATCGTAAATATATATAAAATTTATAGAGAGAACAACATCTTCATCTTTACCTGACAAAGGGACAGCTGTGGCAGAGGAAGTCTATGGCCTGAAAGGTTGGAGTCTCTCAGGCCTATATTGGGACATTTCAGGCAATCACATTTTACCAGGTGAAAACCTAATAATGGAATGACATTCAGCTTTAACCATTTTTCTGTGCTGCATCTATTTTCCTTTTAATTATGGCATTGCTTTGCATTTTCAGCTTCTGTCTTACCAGTTAGACCTTCCTCAGAAATTTTAAAAAATATAAGAAATAATTTCACTTATTGCTACTAACTTTTTCTACATTTTTCATATGCATCATAAGCAGATTCCTTCAAGTAATACAACACAAAATGTTTCAGTTTAGTACAACAGACAATAATACATACATCAGTTGTTCTAAAAATGCTTAAATTTCCAAGTGGGAAATTGAAACACTAGGAAGTATGTTTTACGGAAGTATATACTTTATATGTAAAGCAATATATATAAGTAAGTATTTGGTGCATATGAAATGTATTTTTTAATAATTTATACATTTGCTTATAATAAATGTATATCACAAATTGAAAAAAGGAAAATATTGAGCTAAATCTGTAACTATAACATCTTCTTTGCTTCTCCAAATTTATGAAAACTGGCATAATTTTAGTAATTCATAGAGATGGTAGGTACTAAATCGATCTTGGTTAAAGTGATTTGGCTTTATAAATGGACATAATTTAAAAGTAATAAAAGGAATAAAGGAATAATAAATAAATAAAAGGATAAAAGGAATAAAACAAGACCCTCCATTTTGCATATAGAATTTGGAGTGGAAGCATGAGGAATTGTGTCCTTGACTGTTTATAGAAAGTATAAATTAAGTGTCCTGTGTAAGAAATAGAAAGGAAAATTTCACTCAACTTAAGAGTTCCCAAAAGCATCATCAAACATTCAGGTTCAGACTCACTCCAAAATACATGTGTGCTGGTCCAACAGGTTAAAAAAACTGAGCAGTAGGGAAATGCACAATTTATGGTTTTGTAATCTGGAACAGGGGAGTCAAACAGAATCAATGGCTTGCTGCATGTTTGGAAAATGATACTGGAAATGGCACTGAAAAGTGTATTGGAAGGCACCATTCATCGATAAGGAACAATTTGGCCTGATACTAGATATATTGCTTCTTACTATAAAGATATTTAATCCTTGGAACTGACTGCCAAGAAATGCTGCAGAATTTCTGTTTCTAGATGATTTTTTAAAGAACAGGGTGCTGAAACATTTGTTAGCAATTACTTTTGCAACAAGATGGAAAAATTGATCTCTTGTAGTTCTTTCCTGTTGAATATTGTATAAGTTTCTTCATCCTTATCTCCTTACCTCTTTGTTTCTTCCCATGACTCATTTCTTCTCAGCTTAGATTGGCCCTTAAAACATGGACAGTTTTAAAACCCCAAAAAATTATATATAATCATGTACAACTATGTGTACCACACTGGATAAAAACGTAAATGAATTTTAGTAAGAACTAATTTGTACAGTATTAGTGCCACACAGCTTCACATTCCTTCATTACTATCTTATTCTCTTTGTGTTTTGTTAGTCTGAAGCCATCTTCACAAGCAGAGTGATCTAAAGTAATCAAAGTAATCTAATGTGCTTAGCCCAGCCTGGTATTTACACAACATTTTCACACTATAATCATGAATTAATTATAAAAAAGTAACAGTGCAATGACATAAATTGTTTTTGTCTATTATATAGATTCAAACACTGATTTGGGGAGGGGGTATTGTTTTTGAAAAAAATCATTATATGTGGTTGATTCCTAAAAAATTTAAAAGCATTCCTTAAAAACGACGAAGTTTTGTGTGCATTTTTGCATATTAAATCACACATTTATGATATTACTCATAAAATAGCCAGGGATACAATTTCATTAATGGGTCAAATTATTCAATATTTAATAAATTAAACTTCCTTCCTTATTTTCTCATTGCTTTTTTAAGTGGGCACCCTTTTAGACACACGATGTCTATTAGCAAAATTTTGCAAGTGCTATATTTTTTCCACTGAGCTTTCTCATAATAACGTCAGACAGCTCCACTTAATTTTAGACCTTTTTCTGAGAAAAAATTAAGAAACAGAATATTGATTGGTTCTCCAATGAAAGTTTCTGGCAGATAGAGTGGAAACAGACTTGCCTGTCAGTCACCTATGCAAAGAGTATATCCCATTGGTTTGAATAACAGAGCTGGATTTCCCCAGTTATTTTAGAGAAGGTATTTAACTGTATATATACTTTATATCATATTCTTTAGGGGATTCTGCATACTTGTGCAGTTTTTGATTTGGGTTGGGTGGATTCTTTTTATATTTTTATTCTGAAAATTTAAGTAGTGTCAATTTGCATGAAATACTGAAACTTTTACTGGAATAGCACCGACAACTTTCCTACTTGGAATGAAAATAGAGAACATAAAAATTCTGAGGAGCAATAGAATGTTTTTGTGCTCACTAGCATGCCAATAATATTAAAGTACCCTTCTAGCTAAGTCCATTTATCTAGTTACACTTCATGTCTACGTCCTTGCAACAGCTAGGGTGGTGCCTGGACTGCATTTGGATGAACTGAGCTTCTCAGCATTCTGTACACGCCTTGATCATGAATGTTTTTCAGATACTGAGCTCTCACACAATATAAATTTTAGCAGTAATTTTTATTATGACAGTGTAGCTGAAATTTTGCTAGCAAAGAGCATTGTATAGACAATGTAGTTTGCATTTCTATATAAAGTGGCTTTGACTGCAAAGTCAGTGTATGAATAAGAATGTATGTTTGCATGAATAGCTATCCATCTCTGGGACCAAATAAATGTTGTGTTTCACTAAGCTGTGCATTATGAACGATCTTCAAAATAAGTGAGGAAAAAGATCAGTAGGAAAAAGATCACCAATGAGTTATTCGACAATGAGATCTAATCTTCCTCAGTCACATACTCTTAAGCACTTATATAATGCCTATTTTTCAATCAATAACATCAAAAGTCACATACTCTTAAGCACTTATATAATGCCTATTTTTCAATCAATAACCTCAAAAGTCACAGCCATTTTATCTCTGATATCAGTGAAAAAAATGCCACTTATTTTTATAAAGCTGTGATTTTAATGTGCCATCTACAACACTGGGGTTTCTTTTTGGAAAATAGTAAAAATTAAAAAAAAAACAAACCCCAAAAAACAACAGAATAAATTTTTGTTTCTTGAGCAAAGTAATCCTTAAACCTTAAATCCTTAAATACTGTTACTGCTAGGAATCCTTTCTAGAAAACCTATTCAGTCCCAGAAAGTTATTGTGGTCTGGACATAGATCATCCTGTGGGATTCCCTCAGAGGTGAAGGCCAAAATTTTAAGTCTTGTTCACTGTTTGGGGAAGTGGAAGCATCTTAAAGTTGAGACATGAAAACATAGCTAAAACCTATAAAAAGGCAGTAAATAATGGCAGGAAAAAATAAACAGTGATGAATGAGTAGCCTACTGAGGCATCTTTTTCAAAAGATTATACAAAAAATAATGCTTTCCAGCACTTGAAAAAATTAAACTATTTCCCCAAAATAAGGTCTACTATTTCCTTCCTTTTAAATTTTGTGTAATTCACGTACTAGTCCTTTTGCCAATATAATTCTTGTATGTCTGCTGTACCGCTGGTTCAAGTACTTCAGCTATGCAGAAGGGTTGTATAGGTTTGCTGTTGTACAGCATTCCTATTTCCCTCTCACTTTAATTTTCTTCTTTGTCTCAATATCTCATTCAATCTTACTTACTTTTTTTTTTGTCTGCTTTATGAACCTTTCTTTTTCTTTTTCTTTTTCGTTATATTGAATTGGCTTATATGAATGTTTATTAGCTTATATGTATATACATTTCCTACAGTGTGAAAAGATTACAACAGAATTTTCAATATCTGCCTTCTCTGCCAGCATTAAATGTTTCCCTTCTTAATGCCTCAATAATTGTTAATGTTTCTTTTTAAAAAGAACACTAGAATAGTCACCTTAATGAATATTCTATTGATGCCTTAAGTTTTTTAGCTTTTATATTTTTCAGATCCTGTACTGCATTAGTGTATAACTCTGAACTCCATATAGAGTGTTAGTAAACTCTCTTCACTTTTTGGTTAGATAAAACAATCCTTCCAGGTCTGGGAACCCAGCATACCTCACAACCTCAGGCCCCGAGAAGTATCAACCAAAGTGAATCAGGGGAAAAAGCAAACCAAGGGAATATGATTTAATTACCTGAAGCTATTATTGGACAATAAACCACTGATATGTGAATAGAACTAACTTATATCTGTCTGAAAAACTCATGACCACCATTCATCTTGGATGTAGCCTCTGCAAGGCCTTTGTACTGCCCAAGTTGAGAAACTGAAGGTCTTACTGAAGATCCTTAATAAATACCCACTTTATTCTCTAACTTTGCCTAGCCTCTGTTCTAGCTAGCCATGTCCAAGGCAACAATCTGAGTACAGCAAAATTTGACTCAAAAGGGAGCAACATATTTAGGCCAAGATATTTACAGAGCAATATTAACCTTTGATCTGTTCATCTGCAACATGCCTTTTTTAAAACAGGGCTTTTCACCTCACAAAAGCTGGTCTACTTCAATCTATATTCAATCTACTGATTTATGCTTTTCTTCAATTGTAAATTTTGCATTTTGCTCATCAGGAGATACTGAGAGCATGTGGAGAGTGTACTTTCTTGTGTTCTCCTATATTCTTTTTTGCCCCTAAGTATTTTTGCTTTACTTTTTTCACTCTCTCACAGTCTCTCATATTTATCTGGTTATACTACTATATATAGTATAGTATAAACACATCTCACATTACCATTTATTAAGAACATTCACTTATTTCTCATTTTAAAGGGCATTAAATTCACTGTATATGCATGGAGACATGCACACACACCACATCCCCACTCCCATGGTTCATAACCGTATTTTTTTCTTTTCAGGAGGGGATAGCTTCCTCTTTAGCATTTCAGATGGATTTGTAAACTGAAAGACTTTTAGCCACTTGAGGTAAATTCTGAGAGTAGTGATGGTGAACTGGGATGAGGAGCACATTATAAAAAAATGTCCTTAATTTTCTTGTGTTGGAAAATGATAGCAATAAAGTATAAATTGTGGCACCTACATTCTATTGGATCTCATTTCTCAATGCTTTCAGAGCTTCTCTACATTCTTTACCTCTCTGCAGCAGAATCTGGCATTCAGGTCATTTCCCCTTGCATTTACAACACAGTTCTGCTGTCAGATTTGCCAGTATCTTCCTGGATTATCTCATAATCACAGAAAGGGAGTTTGTAGGGGATCTCGCCAGCATACATGCTGAATGTTTCTGGTTTGCGTTCTGGAGAGACCTCAAAGAGCAACAGCTGTTTTACTTTTAAGGAGGTATGTGTGTCTCTTATGCCATCAATGGGTATTTGGTTAAAAAAAGGCCCAGCAACCCCCAACCTTGAAATGCAGCTAATGTGAATACAAAAACTTGGCACAAACTCTTTTGTTTAGCCAATCTGTTCTGTACATCATTAATTAACCACATTCTTTTCTTCAAGTTATCTTCAATGTTCATAGAATTCCCTATGCTGTCAAATAAGAAATTTATGGTGTTACAAGATCCTATTTTTTAAGGTATTTTCTCAGGTTAATGGGAAGTAATTATGGGAGTATGAAGAAGGGAAACAACAAAACATAAAGATGCCAGACTTCATAAAGAAAGACTTTCTGGGTGGATTTTGATCATGTTGGGCATTACCTTGCTCTAAAGGACAGAAAATCTTAAGGACAGCAGGCCTGAACATAGACTGTTTACTTTTCAGATCTACTTTTCTTCTAAATTCTTTTATTTCAAGTTATATTAATCTTTAAAAAGCACAAGTCATAGATAGGATATGATTGTTTCTGCAGGGGAAAAAATACAGGTGCTAAATAAAAGATAAACATCGCATGATCTTAGGTGAAAGTGGCAGGAAGAGAAAAAAAGTCTGCCTGAAAAGCGACAGGTTATCTTGAAAGACTTAAGAGTGATCCCATAAAGAATGTGTGGAAGAGGCAGCACTCAAGCCAAACATGACAAAGCAAGACTTGTGATTCCCTTAAGCAGTCTTTGAAGATCAAAACTACAGAGGAAAATTTTTTCACCAAAACAGGAGAGATTTTCCAGTTAAAATCTGAGTATTATCAAATCTGTTGGGTCCTCTGCTTTATGGGTCTCACAACTGAGCTTTATGATGTGCCCTGTAACTCTTTGTCATAGCACCAAGAAGCCAGGTTCAGAAATGTCTAGGAACCCACCATTCATTTTGCCTTGATCCCACATTCTCAAACACTAGGATAAAATACATAATTCATAATTCAAGTATTGAAAAATATGTCTTGTTAAGTCAGACAAATGGTTAACATTCCTTTCTCTTTATTACCCCCTTTATTTTGATATAATGACCTTGGTGATGAAAGAACAGTACTGGATGCTCAGATTTCTCTGTTACTGAAACACTGACATGGTTTTCATGATGTCTTGACAGTTTAGAAGTAATGGAGATTTCCACTGAGTAAGGACTGCAGAATTCAACCTGAATAAAACAGGTAGGCAAGGAATTTTAAGCAAAATACTTTAAAAAGAAGCCTGAAAGAGACGATAAATCAGTTGGATCTGGACTTCAATTCCTCTTGGATTTGGGTCCTTAATTCACCTAAATTGCTGCTGAAAAGCCTAGCCTGAAAAATTTCCATGAACAGGCCTGTAGAAAAAGTTTCTTTTATGCTGCTTTGCCTACATTATAATTTAGGTAACAAAGAGACGAACATATTTGAAGGTATGCTTCACTTGTATTTCTTACACATATGAGGGATTTCAAATCTTCTTAGTGTCAGGAGCTAAGTAGTTATTTCACCTAACCTAGAAGGATGGGATTAATCCAAGCCCCAGTGAAATAAGCAGAAAGAATCCCAGGTGATTTATGTTTGTATTATAATGATCAAAGGGCATTAAAGCAAAGAAATGAATTACAAAACCAAAAATATACAAACACACAAAACCCACCACAATGAAATAAAAATAAAATTACTAGAACTGTTTTTGTCTTACCATTCCGTTTCTTGCCCATCACTTACCTGTGAAATTTTCTGGAAGTCTCTGGGTCATATCACATGCTTTTGGTGCTTCAGAAAATAGGACATCTTCAGCAGATATCTTAAAAAGAAAGCAATGCTTTCTTAATTACTGGAAGAGTTATGGTACTTCACATGTATCTTAAAATATACAGCTTTCATCAATGCATGCTCAAAAGTAATACATTTGTTGTATTATATTTCCATGGTTCACCTTCTTTTGCTTTATGTTTGGGGTTTCTATTTTGATTTTTTTCTGTTGCTGCTTTTTTTCTTTCTTCTGATGATGAGACCTCTTTATTTAGAGCATTTTTCTTTCCTATTAAACATTTCATCCATAAATGTCTCTTTTAATCATCTCTTCTTCAGAACTAAGCAGCCCTAACAGTCTCTAAACTAAGGAAGAAATCATCTCCACATATAAATGAAATAAAAGAATATAACAAGGTCAGAACTTCTTCATGAGGTTTCTGGGGTTTTCTTTTACTTATTGATGGCCTTGAATCATTACAGAATCAATTATAGGCTATTTTTCACAGGACATTGCACTTCATGAAAGAAGTGGAAAGAGAACTAAGAGCCAACAAAAGAAGATTTAGAAAACATAACTATAGATTAATAAATATGACCTCTGTGTGTGAGTGGTCAAAACCAAAATTTTGGTATTAATATGGTGGAAATACCCAATAAGTGACAATCCATCATCAGGATGGAAATGGATAGGAAAGGTAGGATGTAGGATTCAGTATTCCTCAAGTCCTGAGTGAGTAACTGAACCATATTTTCCATTAAGACATCTAAAATCACTATATGAATAGTCTTTGTTATAAAAGGAGGAATTCAGAGTTAATGGAAAAAATATAGTTAAGAAGAAATCAAAAGGGAATACTTTACAAAAACTGCTAAGTGTCAATAGTAAATGGTTCTGATTGCTTTAGATTTCTAAATTAATTTATGTGCTTTTCTAATAGGTTGTGCAAATCAATAGAATGGGCAAAATTAATTCATATCTGCTATCTACTTTTTATGGAGTAAGCTATCAAAAGAATATAGAAACTTCATTTTTTCATGCTCCTCGATATTTTTGATAACTCATAGTTATTTTTTTTTTCCCTAGGTTGAACCCAGAGATTTTAAATGAAAAAAAAATATTTTGAAAAGCATTGTTAGAAAGTGTATGAAGAAACAAATGTTGTACAAAGTCACTGGAACTAAAACTTATACAAGTCTTTCTTTAGAAGTGTAGGTCCAGAAAGAAGTTGAAGGTAAAGAAATCCTCTACTTTAGCCCTGTTAGTCAAGTACAAGTAAGGTTTATGTTGGAGTATCAAAGCTGTTTATTGAGTCTATATATCACTCGAGTACACTATGTACAAATCACACCAGTGATGTATGAAGTTGTACCTGAAAGGCAGAGCTGTGAAATGGAAATCTAGCTGTGGTCAGGTTTTGCCAGAACTCCACTAACCCTAATTTCTCTGTGAAGCAATTCCAAGCATGTTCTAGCCTGCAGCTAAATAAAGACAAGCTAAGAATCAAGAAAAAGGACATGAGACAGGACCTTCATTTCAGAGTCTGGATTCTAATTTCAAAAATGTCAAAGTAAATGGAAAGAGATTTTTGTTTAAATAGAACCATGGCCTTGGCTAAAGATTTCATGAAGCAAAGGTGGGAACAGAATGCCAAATAACCAGGCAAGGAGGACAGAGGATAATATGAAAGACCAAAAAAACCCCAAAAAAATCCCACGCCAAACAAACAAAACAAAACAAAATCATAAAACCCACCAAAAAACCCAGCCAAAACCCAAAGAACCAACAGTTCACATTACCAGAAATTATTGCAATTTGCTGCATACATTTTTTTCAACATTAGTTTGTGCTTTTGTCAAGAGCATTTAATAAGCTTTCTAGGAAACAATTTGTAGATGTGTCAGGCCAGACTAAATGACTAAAGTGATCCCTTTTGACATGAAGATCTATATTTAATAACCCTGTGGGGTTGTTACTAGACATTCTCAAAGACCAAGCATGTCTTGAAACACTGTACCCTGGAGTATCATACCAGCAAGAAAATCAGACAAAAAACGTAATCTGGAATGACTGACAACCTACAGAGGGTCTTGAGGGGGCAAACATATTAAATGTCTAGTTATTTTGTCCCCTCTCAAGGACCCTGGTACTACCCATTTACAGCAAGACACATCATGAGCATCTTTGCCCTGCTCTAAAATTAACAGAGGACTACAGTCAGACAGTGCACAGCCTAGCTCAGGGCTTGAAAACTCAGGTCAGTGAGGATCTTCAGTTAAAACTCAAAAGATGTGATCAAAAAAAATAGTGGGAGAGAAACTAAGAGAAATGGAAGGCATGTTGGGATGCCGAAACTGAAACAGAAAAGTTTTGTTTTCAGCACTTTCATAATTTCAATAAGGATCTATTTAAAAGAAATCTTTTATTGTCATCAATTGATATGATAAAGATATATATGAAAGGCACCAGCAATAGAGTATCCCAATATGGAAGAAATACAGTTAACAGATCTACAGACTATAGATATGTTTAAAATATCCTAACACTGATGAGTTGGTAACGAAACAGGAAAAAAAATCAAAATGGTTGAAGGGAGAAAAAAGTTTTGGGCATACAGTTTACTAAAAAATTATCAAGCAAGCAAGAAGATGCTTGCTGTCTCCGTTATTTGTCTGCACAAATATGAGCTTAAGGGGGGATGGTTGAATGAAAAATAAACAGTTATAATTAGGAATTGTGAGATTTACATATTGAAATTAAAATCTTCTGAACAATGAGATCATTATACTATTGTATTAATTTTTCTCAGGCATATGGAAAATTCTCATTGTTTGATATATTTATTTTTATAGTGGACTTAAGTAATTCTGACAGGAGGACAAATGGAAAAGAACTAACAAGTTTTTCTACTTCTGGGATCAGAAATAGATCCCACTGCTCTACAGTTTAATTAGTGATCACGAAAACTGTAAAAGTGTAAGCAAAATAATGGATACTACACTTTCCACTGGGATGCACGTGAACTAATTTTGGTTCCCATCCTCCTGCCCAGGAAAAGAAACATAAGGAACTGAGAGTAGTTGAGGTGAAAATTTTGTTGAGAAGATCTGAGAATATTGCTTGACTGGATGATTGAATCCAAGGCTACAAGTTTTGTCCGACAGGTATATAATCTCTAGGTTATTCACCTGGATGGGAAGGCATCTCTCATATCAGTGATTAATAGTAAAAGTAAATAATGCATAATGATAAATCAGATTTTCTGTTTAGTGTTTTACAATTGCATGGGGAAGCTGAAAAGGGATGTCAAATTCTTATGAAAGTTAAAGGTCATGAATCAATTGGATCACTCAGAAGCACTTACATTTTCAGACGATTTCTTACTAAGCAGTCATCAGATTCATGATATGCTTATTCACATTGAAAAATGCTGGTTGCTGAGAGAAATTTAATATCCTCTTGCAAATGGGACAGGTTCCTCTGACTGAAATCAGTGTTAAGTCGTGTTCTGGATTAAATTAAATAATTTAGAGAAATAGGTCAGGTATACAAATATTTTTTGTGTTTGTTTGTTTGCTTGCTTTAAGTAGGAGCAATTTTGAAAACAAGATTTTGAAATTATATTGCAGTTTATGATTTTAACCTATTCCTTATTTTTGATCAAAATCAAACCTCTTTGGCTTTGGAAAACATTATTTTCTTTTTTTTTTTTCTTTTTTTTTTTAAACATAGAAGTCCTCTCACTTATTTGTTTTCAGTTCCATAATACGTATTTACTTTTCTTAAATTATTATGGTCATTCTGCGGAAAAGTTAAAGTTACAGAAAGTGACCAATGATGATGTCAGGCCCAAGTTTGGGTCTGACAAAGGATTAAAGTTCTCTGGGAAAAGAATTGCCAAATATCTATGCTTGTACAATGACAAGAGCATTTGTGTATTTTCAGGTGCTACAATAGGAATAAAAAATTCTTTATAGAAAGGATTTTTTTTACCACAGATCACTCTTCTTCAGCTCAATACTTGAAAGTCTATTGCTAAAGCAAACCCTGTGGTCCACCACTTGTTCTCAAAAACTATTCTGAAATTGATATTGTCTTTATTAAACAACACAATGGTGACTTAACTGGTTGTTGCATAGATAGCCAGGTCAGCTTGTCTTCACTGACAGAAGTAGCCAGAGTTATTCAGAGCCACCAGAAAATAATAGCAACACTGCTACAATTTGAGGTTTTTTTCTTTAATTTAGTTTCTTTTATTAATTGGACAATAAGAAGAGAATAATGCAGCAGAAGATGAAAATCCTTTCATCCTGGGTTACAACAAATAAAATTTGTGGATGTAGATACTGCTGGCATTTTGGCTATTTCCACTGCAAGCTAACTAAAATTTTCTTCTAACATCAGGACTTTTATGAAATTTCAAGGTTATGCTAAAAATTCAGAATTAAGAACACTGGGTAATTAGATTTCCACTGAAAACCAAATAGGGACAGCTGACATTTTTCAGCAGAAAATTGAGAAAACTAATAGCACTGTAAGATTTTGAAGGCTGAGCAGGAGTCCCGGTTTATATATGTGATATGTGGATTGGGAACTCCCAATTGCACAACAAAGCTTGATTTTTCTTCCACTTTGTGCAGTTTGCATCCCAGTGTACTGGCAGCTCAGTTGTGGATAAAATTTAAAGTGCTAGTTCTATATTAAAAGAATAATACAATGAGAGCAGTAATAGATGCAGACTGATTTACCATTGCAGGAAAAATCATTCTGTTACTGCTGACCACTGAAAGTACAAAGTAAGTAGAAAATAAACTGGTGAAAGCATAAACTCAACTCCTCAAGTTTTTCATTAAGGTTTGGGTTTTTTGGGTTTTTTTGGTTTTTTGTTTTGGTTTGGTTTTTGGGGTTTTTTGGGTTTTTTTCTTCTTAGAAACAGTATTTCTTCAGAACAAACAAAAACCATTTTTCATTTTGTGTGATGTGAAAGACAAAACAGAATAATCTGATTAAATTAACATTCAGAAACTTGTTGAGTTTTATTTTGTAAATGTGGATCTGCTTGAGAAACACAAGGGACTCAGTGAACACCTGCACAAATGAATCACTGTGCTATGTGTGTATTTGTAGATAGTTATTTGACACGTTGCCTCATTGAGATATAAATAAGACAGATAACCCAATTAGATTTCTTTTTTCACACATAATAATAAAAGCTGTGCTGTGTCCTTTGCACCTGGCTTTGAGTTGTTGCAATTGCACTCAAATCATGTTTTCAAGTTTTGCCTCATAACCATAACGACTGAAACATAACTTTTATATAGAAGCTTGGATTAGCACCTAATTTATTGATTCCAAAATAAATATTAAAAAACAAAAAAATAAAAATAAAGGGGTAAAAAAGAAAAAAAAAAGACAATCTATACAAGACCTGTGAAAGAAATAAAACATAAATTACAACCTTCTTAATTTATTAGAATGCATGAGACGTTTCATGACTCTAAGTCCACCAAGAGCAGATGAGTAGTGTAGTCTCACCAAGATTTCCATGGTTTAATCTCAGCAAATTGTTGTTAAAATAATTGCTATTAATATTGGCTACCATTTGAATAGCTGAGAGCTTTAAATCACAGTACCTATGAATTAAGTGGTCAAACTACTATACAGTAAAATAAAATCTGGTTTGCAGAAGCACGATCTACCTCTAGGCTGATTAGCCCTTCAGAAGCAAGCTGGGATGAATTAGACAAGCTGATATTGTCTTGTAGACTTCTCTTTCAGACTTGAGAGATTCTCAAGGTTTGTACGTGGAGGACCTCATAATACAGGGATGCATAATAGGGCAGCTGAACATTAATCTCAATGTCTTTGTGGGTGTTTCTGCACAAGTCCTTTAAAACCTGAATTAAGACTGGTCAGAAGTGAATCTAACAGCTGTTTTCAGTTACCATTCTTCAGTTCAAATTGCTTAAAAAAAATTAAAATTGTAGCCTTTGCTACTTATTTATAATATTTTTTATATCCCATTGTATTTCCCTTTGCAGCTCTACTGCATTTTGCCACGCCATAGTGTAACAACATTTCACAATCATTGTTATGGATTAAACTTGTCAGTAGTCTAATATATAAAAAAACCTTTTTCTCTGAGTTCAGTGCTGCTGTTCACCAGGACTAGTTTGTTCTTCTGTTGCTGTTAACCACTGGAAGTTTGTGGTGATCTTTTGATGGATCACCAGTCCTTCAAGTGGGCAGACAGTGAAACATAGCCTAATGATTCCTGACTGAAAATAGTTTCATTTGTTTAATCTTTCCCTAGCTAATAACTGCAGTAATAATAGATTAAAAATAGTGGTGACATGTTTTTTTAAAGATATTTTAAAATGTGGTTTGGCATTTTAAGAACATTTTACATTTTCGATACTCAGCAAAGTGAAGACATCAGTTCAGAGATTCAGAAGTTGGAGAAAATCTTTTCTTCTCTTGCTCAGGAGACCATAAACCATTACAACCCTTCGAAAGTCATTCCTTGCATATATGACTTCATCTCCTTATTTTCCCTGTGGTACTGAACTCGTCCTACAAGAGAACATACTAACAACCTTACTGTGAGGTGATCTAAACTGGACTGCTTTCAACCTCTTGTTGCTACTTCTTCACTACAAGTCATAAATATATGTTTTACCCTGAATATCATACATTGCTGAATCTTCAACTGGAAAATTTTTAATTTATTTTATATGGGAAAAAAGAAAGAAAACAAGTAAGTCTTTGTGAGATAAACTTTATTTTGTTGTTTGTTACTATGGCTGCTCTTTTATTCATCTGCTAAGCTAAAACATAGAAAAAGTAGTTTATTTTTTTATAATTTATTCCTTACATCTATTCTGAGCTCTCTTCTCTGAGCACTACTGCTCTTTGCTTGGGTCTTATCTTTGCACAGTGCCTACAGGGGAATACAACACAAGCAGCCTCTGACATTTGCACCATTGTTCTGTGACACATCAACATTTGTAATATCCATGCAGAATATTTTGTTGCCCATGGCATACTGTGAGTCTAGGGGTTATTTTGTGCTGTCAGTTGCTCTTTATTCCTTAACTCCATGATGTGCAGAAGATCCCGAGAAACTAATGCTCTTCTAAAACTATGTCAGTGTTAAAGCACTTACAACAAACTGAACAGCAAAATGTTATATTAGCTCCAAGTATGCACACCAGGGTTCCCTGGGCAATCAAACTTGCTGAAATTAAAGGTCAAGAGATCAGGACTGTAACTTTAAGCACCCCTGGGGAAGGCAACAATCTTCCACCTTTGTTGTATTATGCAAGCTGTCCATGATCACAGAAAGTAAAAAACAGCTATCAGATCACAGGATCTTTTCAGAGCTAGAAGCACCTGCAGTTAAGAACAAAAGAATTCACAAAGCCCTCCTTTCATATGGAAGGCTAGCTGATAGTTCAGTGTGCTATTCTTTAGTAAATGTGTGTACAACAGTCATTTCAGCAGAAGACAATATAATGGGCAGTGAAATTCTGTAATGAATCATTTACCTGCATTCAGGTAGTCAGAGGAGAAAGTAGCAAATTAATTTATTGAAAAAATTAAAATCCAGAGAATTGAAAGAAGTTTGTATTTTGCAACAAACATTTATTAGGGAACAGTCACTGGACTAAAATAAATGACATAGTAAAATAAAAGCAAAAATGTTGAATTAGCTATTATTTCATAATTAGGATTGAAAGAGTGAAAATATGACCAAAACATGTTGTGAATTTCCTAATCTTATCTGATTATAGAGCACTCACACTGCCTTCTAGGGAGGGATAGAGAGACATGGATATGTGAAGCCTGCCCAACACTAGCAAGAGTAATCAACACCAATTGCTGAGACCTTCAGGCTAAATCTGTGCTCTGTGTAATACAGCTAATTCTAAAAGCAGTACATACCCTTGCTCAGTGTTATATTGTTGCCTATATTAGCGTTTTAATTTTAATCAGAACTGCAGTTTTCACTCAGCTCACCTGATAATCCTACTTACCGCTTATTATTGCACATATAAATTAGCATGAGCTCAGAGATCACAAGCTGGGTTCCTTTCTGATGAAATTAAACCAGAAGATTTCATGAGTGCACCTAAATGCTCGCTGTCTGCTAATAGACGTAAGTCCCTAGAAATGGACTAGAGTAAAATGAAATTAAATCCACCTAAATATGTAGAGTACACCAATCAAGTCTTCAGCATTAACTACTTTGTTCAACACTTGCTCCTGTTGCACTGCCAAGGTTTACAAGGTTTACCTTCACTATTCCACCATGCAATCTTCAGTGTCCAATGTTTCTTCTTACAAACTAGGGGTAGGTGAGGCTCAGACTACTTAGACATCTCATCAGTTTTGTTGCATGATGAAATCAGAACTCATTTGTTTATTCACCTGAGTAATAGACAGAAATGTTAATTGTTAATGACAATCAACTGGCTGCTTGCAAAATCAGCAGGGTGCTTTGCTAAGGCCAGGTTTGCACCCCTCAATCCAATATGGGAGGGGAGAGCTTTTTGTGTGTGATGACAAAGCTTCTGATCCATATGGAACAGAGGGGATGTGCTCCCACCACCTGAGAATGACCATGAAAAACCAATCTTTGTTTAGCAACAAGCTGGATTTTGAGCCGATGGGGGGAAAGGCCATCCTGCAGAGGCGGGATAATGCTTTTTATCATGACAATGTCCTCTCTTACACAACTGGCTCAGATGTGAAACCCCTCTGGGGGAGGTATTGGGACATACACATATAGGCCTGAAAATATTCATCCTTTTTGATGGAGCATATCTGGATCAATTATATGAAAAGCACCTGTCATGTCTTAGAAGGTATCATAAAACTTCCGAGTCACCCAAAGTGCCCTTAGACACATTTCTAGGACCTTCCACCAGAGAACTGCTCATGATCTACTGTGTTGCAACATACAGCATAAAATCTCTCCTGAAGGGGAGGTACCTTGGTGCTCCCACCTGAACCTGAATGTTTATTAACCTGCAGAGCTCTGTGTTCTGTGGGCTTCCCCATCCCTGACAGATCAATACATCTAAATGGCAACAACCAAGTCTCATTACGGGATCCATTAGATCTTTCCTCTCCTGGGTCCAGTTCTTGACCTTTCTTTTTCTTTCTTTCTATTCCTTCTATATTTTCTTAAGCAATATCTTTTTACAATATAAATTGTTGTCTTTCTACAGATAATAGACAAAAACCCACAAACTTCCTTTCAACTGCAATTAAATTGTTCTAAAATAAACCTGCCGTATATGTATCTAAGCAGCAGTCATTCAGTGTCATTTCACTCTAATCCACCCCAAGGGATCTATTAACAAGAACCTCAGTTGCCCTGGCCTTCTGGGGTGGCTCAGAACAACCTAAAATCTAGCATATCATAGCACTCAATGTAAATTGAAAAGACAGTGGCGCATCTGGCTGAGCATCCCAAACAGCACAAGTTGAAACACATATCCAAAAAAAGTTTGTGGTTCCAGGATTTCTCCCCTCGTGTTCTCCAAAACACTAAAACCTTTCCCTAATTTAAGTTTACCTACTCTATTTGAAATTACATTTTGAAATCATGAAGAATATATGGCACACAGAGCCCCCACAGTATTATATTGTTATTATGTTTTGAAAAGAGCGTTGTGATCTAACTGAATATCCAGTTGGAAAAAAACTGTATTAGAGACTCAGAGTTAGAGGAGGTGACTCAATCACAAATTATGCAGGACTAACTGATACAAGCACTGAACAGTATAGCACTTATTGTATTAAGAAGGTTCTTTAAAGCTATATGTGGCACATGGTAATTGAATAATTATGCAATATATTGTAAGGTCAAAGGTGTGAACTGCAGGTTGATTTCACATGGCAGGCTTTCCCAGCACCAAAACAATGTAAGCCCTGTTTATACATCCTACAGACATATATAAAGGCAGTGTTTGTTAAGTGACACCTGAGCAGTTCTTGCATCAAGTGAAACTTAGCACAAAGGTGTTCAGTGGCAAATTATTCCCATGTGTCCATTGGCCCAATAGATCTGGTTTTCAGGCTTTCAAATGCCTATCCCACTGTCTGCCCATGCAAGACTATAGACTGTAAGTGTGTACTCATCAAAAAATGTTGATAAATAGAGATGACCAATATAAGAGACAGAAGCTGTTTGTGCTTTCAGTGTCTGGACTAGAAAAGACCCAGGCAGTTTTTGTACTTTTTTTTTTATTTACCACTGCAGGACTGCTATATTCAACTTGACTTAATAATCTCATTTCTCTTTCCAACCCCTCTCTCCCACAAAAGGGCAGGATATTATTTCACACCATATGGGAGCCACTACTAATGCTCTTTTCATTTTTTAAAGCTCATTTTACAAACAGTAGGGTAATTTTTAAGACTTTTCCAGGATGTTATTTGAGTCATTAAACTTCTTCATGGGGACGTGTGCTTTTGAAATGAATGCTGCACATAGGAGAGCAGGGACAGGAAGAGATTAGTTAATTCTCCTGTAAAAGCTCATTTCATTTCAGGAGAAACCAGGTTCAATACCTTCACCTAAGAATAACCATCAGTCCTGCCTTATCTTTGTTTCCCACTCCCAGTCTCTTACAGCAGCTCTGTTAATATTCCCAGCGCTTCACTGATACTTCTCTGCAGAAGTAGAGAAAAGGACATGGTGAAGTGGCAAGAACGGAGATAATAACATAATCAAAATCCAGTGCAGGAAAACAAAATACAAAGGAAATCAATGAAGGCAAAAAGCCAAATTAGTACCACACCTAGTAAATGTACACCCCATCATTGTCATACAGAAAAAGTAACACAAAAGAGAGCTGACTAGTTGAAACACAACCGTGTTTTCATTTCCCCAAAAATATTACTTTACCCAACTAATACTCAAATAAACCAATGATGATATACTGCTTCTTTTATGAAGCTACATAGGTTTTCCAAATATACCAGATTAGAAGGAGCTTTTAATTTTCATGGGGAAAGGAACAGTGTGCCTATATTTGCAGTTTGGTTTGGGTGAGGGATGTATCATTGATGGAAACATCCTTATTGCCAGCATTTTCCATTTTTTTACTTGTCATCACAGTGCTTCACAGTCCAGACACATTTCAGCAGATTTTGACTTGGACTAAAAATGTGTCTGGTGTGGACTAGACTTGATGCTTATGCTTCATATTTTCCTAATGTAGACATCAGCAATAAAACTCTCACAGTACATCTGAGAAGAATGGCCTAACTGATTGGCAGCTTTAACCATGTCAAAAAATGGCTGAGTCAGCTTTTTGGAGCTATTTTTCTTTCTTATCTTCAAGGAAAATAAAATCTGCCATAAGTACGAAAAATGACAGAACCAGTTTAAGAGAATATTTTATTAGAAAATGGCTATTTAATATAAGGGCTTATAATGGAAATTGTTTTTCCATCTCAGTTGCAGCTGTTACTGTTCTGACAGTCTAGTAGCTAACAAAAGGTGTGTAGCATTTGCAAAGTGTTTGCTCTTTCAGGAAAAAAGAGGAAACTCATAAAATGTCTAGAAAGGTGTATAAATGAATGCAGAGAATGGAAGCTATTTTCAGGCATGTGGAAAGATTTTATTGTAGAAATAAGCCACTCAGAGAAAGACCTATACATATATACTATGTAGAAAATGCATCCAAATTTGAGAGCATTAAAACCTATTATAACAGAGAACCCAGTTCTTATGCTATCAATCTAAGGACTTGAGAAAAAAGTTGCATAAACATCACAAAAAAAATTGTAACTAAGTAATTTTTTGCAAACTACATATGTATAAAGACCAATTCATACCAAATGTCCACATCTCTTACTCACAAATTCTCTTTCTTGTTTTTATTACCCTCCACTCTATAAAATATTGTAAGTGAAGTACACATGTATTTATACTTGTCAGTCATACAACCTATAAAGTTAATGCAATTATCAACTTTAAATTTTCTTCTCGGAAAAATGCAGGATAAACTTGAAACCCCAAAGAAAAGATAGTTCTGATTACACTAATAGAAAAACTAACATCCAGACTGTCACGAAGGCTTCAGAATCTGGAACATTTGAGCAGAAAAGACCTGTGCTGACTACACTGTTTGATCCATATCTTACAGCCATAATTAACACCATGCTTTATTTTCACCTCACACAGTTTTCTATGGCCATGGGAATGGCCCCATAAAACACTCATTGTCGGTGTCAATCTAACTAGGTTTCAGACTCAAACCACACTGAAGTCCTATTTCACAATATTTTTTTGGGGAAAAAAAGGATGACTAGTGAAACTTTTGCAGGTGAACTTGCCAAGCTATAGGCCTTGTCCCTTGTAGATGTATGTTTTGCTTTGGTACCTCTTGATGATACACACACAAAGATCCCTTTATGTGCCAATAATCAGTACATCGACTGAACCTATAAAAATAATTGGAAAATATTTGAGAAGATAACAGGACAACTAAGGGCACATTTCTAATATCACTAAGGTGATATTTCCAAGACCAGAAGAAAATAACAATTCAGTATAGAGCAAATGCATATGTGTATTTTCTTTGCTCAGGTAATAACTTTGTATAGTTCTCAGTAGAAAATTACAGGAATAGTTCTAAAAAAGAATAAAGTGAGATTTCTGGATAATAAATAGGACTGTGAAGCGATCTGCTTTCCGTATCTACCTTTCGCATGCACTTCTGCTATAACCTTGGGCAAAACATATTCCAATTACACTTTTCTCAGTTTTTCTGGCCATAAAATAGAAATGATACTTCCTCACCTCACTGGAATGAGGTCATGGTCATCTTGGTTCTGTTTGTTGCACATATTTCAGAAGACAGGCAGCTATATAACTCAAGCAGATTTCATAAGGAAAATATCATACAATTTCCTGTGTTCATCTAACTGTGAGGTTATTCCCAACCTCTATTGTATCTTTTCTCTTGTTCCATTTCCATTTGAATGAAACCTCTGTTAATAATTTCTGTTAATCACATTAGCAGGTGAAAAGTTCAAGATACATTAAACTCAAATGGCATACTTTACATGCAAGACAAAGCATGACTTTTTAAATTATTTGTTTCACTAGGAAATGTTTCTCTGATATTTTCTTTGTTATTTTTTTCCTAAACCTGCCAGGTGCCAACATAATTACCTAGAGAGAAAATAGTTTAAACTTGGCATAAGAAAATGTGATTCAAACTCAAACCTTGCATAATTAACCTGTCAATTGCTCTTGCGTGCTGTATGATTGGCTGTCTCACAGAAACTCTGAATTTAATAGAATTTAAATATTTTTCATCATAAGTGTCTGACAAAAGATGAACTGGTACATGTCTATCCATCATGGATTTCCCAAGAACTGATACTAGGATAAGAAGTGTACTACAGAATTCCAGTTCACATTAATTCACAAATTTATAGCAACTTCTTGAATCCATTATGCATTTTTTGACTCTGTATGTAAATGACAGGATATTCACTGAAGTCAGTGCATATCACTTCATTGTTTTCATTATCAACTCTCTTCTCAAGCTTAGGTCAGTGCCAGTCAAAGGCTTCAGTGCTGCCAACCCTTGTATGAAAGCATTCTCTGTTAGATTATTTTGAAACTCAATACAAGTAAACACAAGGATGTTTAAGTCATTTCTAGTCACAAATTGTACTTCTTACTGAGTGAGAGGGTAGGGGAAGAAAAATGTGAGAGGATATAAAAGTCCTATAGTTTTTGAGACACATTTTTAAGAGTCTGAATTTTCTCATGTATGCTAGGGGGAACTTGGACTCCAATGTTGTCCAAAGACAACACAAATGATGTAGGTAGTTGGAACAGATATATACTAGACAATGTAATGCTAACCACTGCAATACACAAAAATCTTCATGGATATTACAAAATCCTGAGTGTCATGTTCTTACCTATTCTGAAAAAAATTAAAATGAGAGAAGGATTTAAGAAACCATTTTAACAAAATAAATAATTGAAAACCCACTTCAAATGGAAAAAAAAAGTAATTAAAAATAGATTAAAATGTTTATAACATTAAAAGTTTTTAGGAAAGGATGAAGTAATGTTAAAGTAAGACTGATTTGCTGTGGAAAATAAAGGAAGGAAATTGACAAAATACAGATTTATAAGAGATCTGGAAATTTTCTTCATGCAAATGTAAGACTAATGATAACTTCTCCAAACAGTCTAGTCCTAGTGTGTAACATAGGGATCAGGCAATACATCTCGATCTTTGTGTATTTACAAAAGAACCTCATGCAGCAGCCAAAGAATGCCATTTCTGACTAGCATATATTTATGTGAAAGAGACAATAAGACCAACCACAATATATCAACTCTAAGAACTAGGAAATGGTACTAAGAAATATACCTACATATGCTTGGTTTGTGTTCATGTAACAAATGTGTGTTTTTGTAGACTTTCATATCACCAGCCACAATAGGCACCCAATATGGCCCTGCCTTCTCTTTTAATACTGTGGTGAGTGTACTTCTGCCATACAGTTTGCCATAAAAATTCCACCATCCTCCAAAATCCCCAAAGAGAGGCTCTTTTCAGAAAAAACCTGAGGTTGGCAGGTTCACTCATAATTAAGCGATATTGTAAAATAATGTCAGCAACAACAAAACCAGTCATAACTATTTCTGTTTACTTTTTCTTGACGTCTGCATTCTCATGTGTGAGAACAGCATCAGGCTGTGAATTCAAAATACATCTACCTACTGCAAATGTAAATATCAGCACATTTCAAAGTTACACTTGTAAATTTTTTCACCTCTTGTTTTAGGGCAATAAGTCAATGGATCTGGCTTCTAAACATACGTAAGTTGTCAATATTTTTATCACAAATGGCTGACCAACAAGAAAAAAGCATAATAGTATTTTGAAATATTTTACTGCCCCAGGCAAAGAATTGAGTATACTATTACAATCCAAGAGTGAAAACATTATGCAGAGGCTTTGCTTTTTGATTTGAGCCAAGTTAGTATAAAAATCACAATCATAATAGTCTATTATATATTGGACCAAGTTTTATGGGAATTGAAGACTATTACTTCAGTGATAATGGTCATTGAACTGTGCTTCTCTTTATATTCTTGCACACACAATTACTCTAGTATCACATCAACTATCACTTGAATAGGTATTGCAAAAGTTTCAAATTCACCTCCTCCCTTCCATACGCCATAGCAAATACATCTTGTGCTGTGAGTATAGGTGAAGAAGAAGACATAAGAACAGCCATTTCAGTTGAACTGTAGATGTTGTTACTCAAAAACATTGTGTGTGAAGAGTGTTCATAGTATATAGATCTGATATATGTCTTCTATATAACTTTTTATCCCAATGCAAACAATCCAGGAACCCTATAATGCTGCACTTGAGGCCCCAGTGTCATTCCTATATGTGTAATTAAAAAGAAACTAAACGATTGTGAAAGAAAGGAAATCTAAGCAGATGTAAAAAAGTATGCATGTTTTGAAAGAGTAGCCATTTAAAAGGAGGAAATTTATGTAATAAATAACTCACTCCACTATTCTGGACCAATGAGATAGATATAATCTTTTCAAAGCACATAGCTAAAATATTTGATTTGCAGCATCTGTAAAGGTTTTCTTCTGGTCTAAGACTGGACTCAAACTAGCAAAAAATGTGTGAAGAATGTTTACATTTTTCCTATTTTTTAAAAAGTATTAATCAAGAGATAAATATGTGAAAATTTGAATTAATAAGTCAGGCTTCCAGGATGTTTTTATTCATAGCTGTCAGGCACTCTCTATGATTAGTCATTAATTTAAAAAAATCTAGGAATTCAAAAGCTGAAACCATTTAATGGGTGAACTACATAAAAGTGCTTATGCTGCTAAAGCTAGATAACATATGAAGTGACAGAGATGGTAGTCAAGAATGAGGATGTTGTATTATACAGAGACCTGTTATTTTCCATGAAACTCCAAATGGTTTTCAGCATGCAGGCATTTAATAATACTTTTTGGGTTTATTAACTATCTTCAGGGGGAGCGTACAGAAGAATTTCTGAAGACAAGTATTATCATTTATACTTGGGAGCAATGACTTAGAGATGATTCAAAACACAGTGCTTGCTTACAAGTACATTATCCATCTCAGGAAAAAAAAAAAAAAAACAACCTTCTTGACTACTATTTTACTGACTTAGGGCATTTTCCAGATTTATCATATAAAATTACAGCTATTTAAATGACAGAAGAAAAATACATTGCATGCAAACTACAGCTTTCTTTTATTTCACACTCTCTTTTCAATTTTTGTGCCAGGTTTTTATGCTTGCTTGTTTTTCCCCGTCAGATTTGGCATAGAGCAGACTTCTGTGATCTTTACTCAACTAAAGGTGGAAAAGGAACTGAAACAAAAGAAGTGAGGACAGAATTGTTTGTGAGCCATTCAACACAGCTGTTGTAAATATTATACACTCGCATTATGCAGTGCCCTTTTACATAAAAAAGAATTGTGTTTGCCATGATTTGGAGCTGTTTTCCTTTGTTTTTTCATAAATAAAATCTTTTAATCTTGTTAGCTTTATTCATTTGCTTTTGGGTGATTTTGTTTCTTGTCAACCTTTCCTTAAGGACTTCAAATTTTTTTCAGCTAAAACACATTCTCGAAGATTTATCTGTCAGTAAAAAGAAATGTGTTTTCTAAGCTTAATGTAAAAAGGGAACACTAAATTGTATCTGTATCCTCATGTTGTGATTACCAGAGACTGACCTTAAGATGTCAGATTTCACTCTGTGGGTCAGTATATTAAGTCATACTTTTTACTTTCTAAGTTTTATTTGGAGGTAAAATTCTGCTACCTTTACTCAGAATGGGTCAGATTACAATTTTTTAATGTGCATTAGCATAAATTTGTATGCTTTCATGTAATATCACTTAGCTGTGGGGGATAATCAGCTGGAAATTACCTCAGTGCCTCATTGTGACTAACAAGCTAATATTACCCTCAGATAGACTCCCTTAAGGTAAGCAAAGTAGACTATATAAGAATAAGGAGTGTATATTACCTTATTTTCAGCAGTGAAGAAACCATTACATGGATATTGTGTACATTCTGAGATTCAAGATCGAAAGAAGATATTGAAGAGCCATGGAGAAACAGAAATTTGACAATACAGAGCTCTTTAGACTAGTAAACGACTGTAAATTGAACAGAATCTGAGTTAAATTGATATTGTAAGTATTCCAAGTCTTGCTACCTATTTGAATATTTTGAATGCATTTTACTGGATTCCACATGACCAAACATTATTAAAACAAACTTATGGTTTGAAACTTTTAACGGGCCCTTTACTTGAACTACAAATTAACTTCTTTTTTTAAAGGTCAGATATGTTTTCTTGCATAGAAATTTGGCCTGATACTCATTTAATCTAACAGACTCCGTAAGTGTGGAAAGCATATCTATTGCACACATGAGGAAAAATCTTTCTAAGAGTTTTTTCTAAGTCTTTCAAAGGCATTGTACTCAGATGATGAAGCTTATTTGCATATGCACAATTTAAATATGCTCTACATATATATACAAAGAGTCTCTACCTTGTGAATGCACTCCTTTTAAGTCTTTCAGGACTCATGCCAGATTCATGCTAGTCCCCACTAGATAAAATTCCTGGACACTAAACAACTCAGAACATAGAGGAATCAGAATTTAGTGTAAAAACTAGTAGTCCTCTATGCAAAGAATATAATTTTCAGATATAATTAAAATCCCAGTTGTTTTACATTTCCTCTGTAATCGCTGGAGGCATGAATAGCCAGAATTCATCAATCCAATTTTTCCAAATTCTAAACTACTTCACTTGAGTAGCTAAAATAATGTTAAATGTGTTTGAGTCTCAGTCTATAAATGTCTGTTGGTTTAAATGAGAACTTGGATAAAGCAAAGAGATGTGTATCCTTCCTTCCTTCCTTCCGCGCCTTCCTTCCTTCCTTCCTTCCTTCCTTCCTTCCTTCCTTCCTTCCTTCCTTCCGCGCCTTCCTTCCGCGCCTTCCTTCCGCGCCTTCCGCGCCTTCCTTCCTTCCTTCCGCACCTTCCTTCCTTCCTTCCGCGCCTTCCTTACGCACCTTCCTTCCGCGCCTTCCGCGCCTTCCTTCCGCGCCTTCCTTCCGCGCCTTCCTTCCGCGCCTTCCTTCCTTCCTACCTTCCTTCCTTCCTTACCTTCCTTCCTTCCTTCCTTCCTTCCTTCCTTCCTTCCTTCCTTCC
>CM031859.1:36193503-36238932 GCA_018697195.1 Certhia americana
GCGCCTTCCTGCCTTCCTTCCGCGCCTTCCTTCCGTGCCTTCCTTCCGCGCCTTCCGCACCTTCCGCACCTTCCGCGCCTTCCTTCCTTCCGCGCCTTCCTTCCTTCCGCGCCTTCCTTCCTTCCGCGCCTTCCTGCCTTCCTTCCGTGCCTTCCTGCCTTCCTTCCGCACCTTCCTTCCGCTCCTTCCTTCCGCGCCTTCCTTCCGCGCCTTCCGCACCTTCCTTCCGCGCCTTCTGCGCCTTCCGCGCCTTCCGCGCCTTCCTGCCTTCCTTCCGCACCTTCCTTCCTTCCGCGCCTTCCGCGCCTTCCGCACCTTCCTTCCGCGCCTTCCTTCCTTCGGCGCCTTCCTGCCTTCCTTCCGCGCCTTCCTTCCGTGCCTTCCTTCCGCGCCTTCCGCACCTTCCGCGCCTTCCGCACCTTCCTTCCGCGCCTTCCTTCCTTCCACGCCTTCCGCGCCTTCCTGCCTTCCTTCCGCACCTTCCTGCCTTCCTTCCGCACCTTCCTTCCTTCCGCACCTTCCGCGCCTTCCTTCCGCGCCTTCCGCACCTTCCGCACCTTCCTTCCTTCCGCGCCTTCCTGCATTCCTTCCTGCCTTCCTTCCTGCCTTCCTTCCTGCCTTTCACACCTTCCTTCCTTGCTGCCTGCCTTCCTGCCTTCCTGCCTTCCTTCCTGCCTCACTCCCTTCTCCCTCTTCTTTTCTCAGTGTTAGGAAGGGGCAGTATCACTGAGCTTTTGACTGTCTGCTTCTGACTAGCCTGGCATCTGATTCCAGTATTTTACTTGGTTTCATTTCAAACGGAGCCCAGTTCAACATTATTTTCAAGAACACAAAACAGAAAGGTAAATGAATGGTGAAATATTCTCATCATGAGGTTTTGCCACCATTGCGACTATATCCAGGGAAGGAAACCGTTCTTGCTTCTTTTCTCTCTCTCACTCTCAATCTGGCAAGCAGCATGGTAACAGCCATTTACCCATCAGGAAGAAACAATGTATCTTAAGAACTACTCCTGCTATCTGTTATTTATCCCTCATAATGCCTGTCTGAAGCAATTTAATCTCTCAGCACTATCTTTGCCTGTCAGAAGAGTGGTTGGTGAGTGATGATGGAGATGACAAAGTTTATGAACAGACAGACAGAAATAGGAAGGACGCCTAGTAACATTGTTCTGTGATAACATTAGGTCACATTTGGATAAGAACATATGGACTATAAGGGACATATTTTGTCTTGACAATGTACAAGGGGTAAACAGAAGCATAGGAATTTTTCAGTGTCTTGACTTCTATTCCATTAGTATAGTAGGCCTTTCTGTCAACTTTTATTCATGCTTTTACTTATGACATACTTCTTTTTCTTTAGTTTAGTATTTGTTTCATTCACAAACGTGTAAAATTGGATGGTATTTTCAAAATAGCTCAGTGTTGCAACTGTATGTTTAGTTTATATTGTATATGCCAAAGTATTCCAAAGGAAAATTTTTGATAGGAATAGGCTGCAGACTTCATTAATCTAACTCTTGTTATTGGAGATATCAATACAATTTTCTACTCTTTTGACATTATATGGATACAAAAATCATACTAGACTTTCTTATAAGACTTCCAAAGTGGTTTTTTTTTAGAAGTGTTTATGCTTAGGAATTTTTTTAAGCTTCTAGAATATACAACATAACTGTTGCCATCTTCCTAGAACCTCAGTAACATCTTTAAACTTTTCACATACAAGTAGTCAATATTAAATCTGGTGTTTGGGTCACAGAAACTAATTCTGTAATGGCTGAAAAAATACATTTGAGAAACACAGGTTTGTTTTCATTACCTGTTCTATCTTTTTTCCATATCAATCACATGACAAACATCAAAGCATATTTACCCAAAAGAAACATTAATTCATCTCTAACATTTTAGGAATGACCTTTAAATAATATGTGTATTGTCATGCAGTATCTATGTAGAATTTTAGTTTAAACATAATGAACAGTGGTAGAACATGAAACACTGTTAATGTTTTTACAAGCTATCTGTCATACCTCAATTGACATTTTCAATCAAATCCCTTGAGGGTGCTTACTTTTACAATAGCAGCCAAATCACGCACTTTTTTTAATCAAAAGGTTTCTATAATGACTAACAAATAATTTCTACTGTCACTTTGCATGGGCATTTTTTCTAAGGAAAGCACCATATGTTCACTCTCTAACCATGCCAAAGTTACCACAAAAGACGACATGCAACTGCAAGTAGAAAAAAATGTTATGTGTAGAAAGAGCAAACTATAAGTGTAAGAGCAGAGCACTGGTTCTTTGAAATCAAACTACCATCAAAAGAAGGCTCTTCATCTGTTGGAAACTTTTAGTTTTCCTGCGCACTTCCTCCATTTTCTACAAAGAATTTTTCATCAATTATGTTATGTCTGGTGGAGGATTTAGGGATTGATTTCAGTATGCTTCATATCAGGCATTTATTTTGATCTAAAATACTCATAAGGGAGAAAAAAGCAAACCCCAGTTATACATGAGACAGTATCAACCTTTCAAATTTTATGCCATTGAAAAGTCAATATAAATTTTCATTTTTGAGGAATACAGATTTAAGCATTGGTCTAAAAGCTGACCAAAATAGGTAACAAACACAGATTAAGAGCACAGAATAAATCAACAATATTAGTGAGATAAACCCAGCAATCTAGTAAGTTTTTTTTTGCCAAGATTATACTGACGAGAAAAAAAAAGACTAATGAGGTAATTTCTTTTGCCAACCAGACAGACTGTGAATAGGAATGTGCCTAGTAATGACAGTAAAAATCCAGTGCCTAAAAAGATATAGTTGCATTTCAATTCACAGAAAATATGGTCATAGTGTGCCATGCATTAACAGTGTCCTCAGCAATCTGACTTTATGCTCCCACTAAAGAATGTCTGTAAAATGGACTTATATGTGTAAGAATTGTCAAATTAGAAAATAGTAAATTTACAGGGTGTTGGGAAAATATTCAGAGCTGGCTCTTCAAACACTGAAATTCCATTGAGGTTGGCTGTTAGTCATCTATGTGTCTGAGGATCTCAGCCAATCTCTCCTGATTTTTTCCCCCCTAGTTTATTTGGCTTGTGTGCTGGAGATAAGTATGATTTTGATTTACATAGTGCTGATATTTTTTCTAGCTTTTAATATGTGTTTCTTTTCAGATAACACCAACTTTTCATTGCATTTTTAACTTCTTCTGGTCACTTAATCACCAATTTTAAAGAACTATCCATGGATTAAAAATCTATTTCCTGAATAAATTAGCATGCATAAATCACTATGTATATATACACTCATTTCTATATATAGAAACTTTTATTGCTCATATGCATTACTTATCATTTATTTGCATTGAATTTTGTCTAGCATTTCACTGTCCAGATTTCTTGCTGGGTTTCCTCTCACAGCTGTGAAAAAGCAAATTGTCAGGCCTGAGATCATTATCTAAGATTTCCCCATAAACAGTAAAGTGTGTGATTCATCTTTCTGTAAGCAGAAATGGATGAACCAGCTTCCTAACATATATATCTTTCCAAACTCTATGCTGGAACATTAAATGTCAAGTTTAGTCTGGATATCAAACTTCTAGACACCTAGACTTAGATTACATTAATTCCATCCTTAGTATCTTAAGATCTTTCAACTACTTATTCCATGTACATTTATCTTATGCTACTCAAAATAATTTTAAAATTGTTTAATGAGCAACTTCTGTGACCCCAGTGTCTGTCACCTGTATGAAACTGTTTGCAAATATACTGCAGAGCACAAGTTCCTGGTGGGACCCCACTCATTTTGAAGGTTAGGTTATAAATTGAAATTAGTAATTTAACAATGTCATATTCAAATTCCTTTACGACTCTTGGGTGAATACTGTGTGTTCCTGGCAAATTGGTTTTGTTCATTTTCATCAACTTTATTTCAGTTAGAAGGAAGTTTTCAGACTTACCTTATTACCAATGTCTGTTATGGCTTTAATATTGTTGGATGCCTATTGCATACTTTGACAGTTTTGGGTTCTGCCATCTCTAACAGTCGTCTGGCATCCAGAGAACATAGAAATAATTTTATTGCAATGTTTTTTATATGTTGCTTCTTAGAATTTTTTTTTGTTCAGTCTGGTTTATAATAATTCTACATTTGGCTATTAAGAGTTAATGTTCTTTTCCCTTTTATGCAATTGAAGACTTACACTTTAGGAAGAAAGCTTTTCTACCACTTACTACTTTCTTTACTCTTATGGTTAGCCATACACAGCAAATAACAGTGTTCTAGTTCCTTTATTTTGTTTTTTTGTCCTACTCTAAATTTTTTTCTTTTTTTTTTAAGATAGTCCTCATGCCTACTGAAAACACTTTGTCCTTTTATACACTTTTTAGGTAATCTTGTATCTGTTTTGCTTAATTTTATGCAAATTTTTTAGGCATTTTCTTTTTTGAAAGAAAGCGAAACAATTATTCTGTTGAATGATGAATTTTATTTTTATTATTTTAAGGTAGGTAATCAACACAGTCACTATTAAAAGATTTTTGGATCAAGCATCCTGCATCTCTCAAAAACAAATCAAAAGATTTCATTTCTGTGACTTCCTAGAAGCAGATTTCTCCAAAAAGCATTTGAGTTTAAAAAAAGGTAACACATGATAGCATAATGTTCATCCAGTCCATGTGTGAACAATCAAAACCTCTCAATATTATTATGTTTATTATTATTACTTTGTTTTGGGTTTTTTTTTTTAACTATTTTTCAATAATTTTCAATATCCTGTCTAGATTACTGCGTCCTAATTTTAAAAACTTCAGGTATGTTATTTCAAACTACTGAGATTGTCTGCTATGTTTGATGTGGCTAATTACAATCCAAATAATTGTGCTCTAGCATTTAAATCTGTCTTCTTACATAAATTTTCTCAGACACCTGTTTGGCATTGCACACACAGCACCCCAGGCAATCCAATGAAGCCCTCATCCCTGGCTGGCATTCATAGCTGTCATTTCTTTCCAGAACTGATACATTTGTCATTGGCAACTACATACTCTTCAGAGACTAACTTTTTCTAGAAGTTTGGAATAGACTAGACTAGACTAGACTAGACTAGACTAGAATATAGAACTTGGAAGGGACACATAATTATTATGTAATCTAACTTCCTGATCAATTCAAGACTGACAAAAATTTAAAGTATTTCTTGAGAACATTGTCCAATTGCCTCTTAAACCCTGAATTTCATCCTAGTAATCATTTTGCAAAGTTTCAATCTGTCTAGATCCCTCTGCAAGGCCTCTTGCTTCAAGAGTCAATAGCATGTCCCAGTTTAGTATCAACAGCAAACTTGCTAATGGTGCATTCAACTCAGGCATCCAAACCACTGAAAAATATTATTAACAGACCTGGCCCTCAAGTTGAACCCTGAGGAACACCTCTGAGGACTGTCACCAACGACATGTAGCCCCATTCACTACAACCATATGACCTCTGCCCTTCAGCACACCATGAACCTGTTTGCGCCAAGCTGAATACACTGTCCAGAAGGATGTTTTGATGGACAATGTAAAAACCTTTACTAAAAATCAAGAAAAAACCATCCAACAACTTCTTTTCATCTAGGTGGATGACTTTTTAATAGCAAGATATCAAATTAGTTAAACAGGACTTTCTTTTCTGAACCCTGTGTTGACTGCACTGATGATTTAATTGTTCTTAAAAAGCTTTTTAATATGTCTCAATATAATCTTGCAATCTCAATCTAATCTTCTCTATAATTTTCCTGGACTAAAAGGTCCATCATTCCCTGGATCTTCTCTAACCATTTTGTTAGGAATAGGAATAGGAACTTTGGCCAGCTTTCATTCAGCTGGGACTGCACTTTATTTAGATGATTGAGAGGGCTCATCTGCTACAACATCGGCTACCTCCTTCAGTACTCTGAGCTGAATCCTCTCAGATTCCATAGTCATGTGAACATTCAGCTGGAAATGGAAAGTTACTGATTCCATACTTTCAACTCAAGGGACAGGGCATTCCAAGGTCTATCACTGTTATTAAAAATAGAGACCAAAACCTCATTGATTATCTCAGCTTTTCCTTAATTCATCTTAGTCAGATACCATCTTCCAAAAGTATTGGTCTGATGTTTTATATGTATCTATCTCTTCTTTCTATTAATATACGTTTAAAAAGTCCTTCTTGTTATCTGAAACAACACTGGCCAGTTTGAACTCTAACTGACATTTGGCTTTTTGTTTCTTCCCTCTATATGAATGAACCACAGCTCTGCACTTCCTGCAAATCTTACTTCCTGAGGTCATAGAATTAATTGCTTTCCTTTTGAGATTCATGAAAAGTTCCCAGTTCAGCTAAACTGGTATTTTGCTCTGTTATCCTGACTTATGACACATTAGAATTGCTTGCTCCTGAACTTATATATTACTTGCTCCTGAACTTATATATTACTTATCAATTTGGAAAACAAGTATTTTGTTAGGGAAAAGGTGAAGGAAAAATGTCCTTTAATACATATTTCTACTTTACACTGATTCCTTTTCTTCCTAATGAATAAAGAGCATTTTTTTTCCACTTTGTAAATTCTCTTGAACATCTAAGCATGATTTTACTATTTCAGAATTAGATCTTCCATCTATTGAAGATCAATTATATTCGAGGGCACTGCAAGTATTCTGCGCGCTTGAAACCAGGGCTAAAATCCCTGTTGTTTTCAGTAACGCAGGCTACAGTTTGAAAGTGTATTAGTGGACCTGCTCTGAAGGAGAAGCAATAAAGCAAACAATGTGGAGTACATACTTATATTGAATGACAAAATTGCTAGAGAGACCCTGAAGTTCTAAACTGCATTTTTTTTTTTTTTTTTTTTTTTTTTTTTCATTAGAGAAAGCGCTCAAAAAGTTTGCATATAGTTTAAGATACAGGTTTATAATCTGATAGCCTACAATTACAGGTGATTTGATCACTCAGAAAGTTTCTTTTTGATATGTTCTCCTAATTCTTACTACAACCAGGACATTAGAATCTGAAAAAAAATCTACATTCAACTAAACTTGCAGTTTCATCTAAGCACTGTACTGAATATGAGTAACTTAGTTTTAAAATTAAGTGTTAATTTCTATGGAGATTTATAAGATCAGAAATACACAATTTTAGTGCTTTATTTTTATTCCATTTGTGATATATCCTTCTTTTAATTTTTTTATAACAACTGCTTTTAGGAGAAAAGTACAATGCTACCTGTCAGATAAGAGCACATTCTTTCACAATGGGAAAGAGACAAGGCAATTTTGCCTGCAGATATATTTGAGAAATCACAGTACAGTGACTAATTAAACAGCAGTAGTAACTATTTTTTGAAAATTATGGAAGAGGAACACCTATGCGAAGCCAACCTGATCTTGCTTTGTAAAGAACAAAGACAGATAGGATCTGTTAAAATCTGTTACTATTCCAAATGGAACCCATATGAAAACAAATATAACTATCTTGAAAATGTCAAGATAGCAAGGAGGGTAGTTTTATAAAGAGTAAGAGTGAGGGAACTTGAAGGGGAGAACTTTGATTTTTGTTTGTTAATTACTCAAAAAATGTTTAAAAATTACTATGATATAATGAGTTGAAAACAGTCCTGAGGAAAATTTTAGAACTGATTTTTTGTGACATTTTAAACTAAACAAGTCAATGCATTTATTATAGGGAAATAACCCTAAATTAGTGTGAGAATAGATTAAATGACCCAATTTCAGATGCTCTTCTATAAAAGAAAATGTGTATTAAGGGCTTAAGTGAAGTCCCTTTGCAATCAATGGAAAGATTCCAGATGGACAAGACTCAAATAATCATTTCTCAATCATCTGGTAAAATACACTTTAAGTAATACGTACTCCAATCTAAAACAGATTTGAAAGTTTTGGAATTCTGTTTCAGTTCTCAGTTTAAAAGAACAAAACCAGACTTGTCTATTGCTGTGTCTTGCATCCTGTGTTTGTAGAACACCTTACAACTCCTAAGAATATGTTGACAAACATATATGTGTCCCATTCCAGGCTTTCAATGCCATGACATTTCTATGTCTATTTTGCCATAGGGTCATCTTGAGAACAACTTATACTTCCAACAAGAAGTGCAAGTAAAAAAAAGTCAAGAGCAACATAAAGAACTGCAGCCCTCAGTGTAAAACTAAAGACGTTAAGCTGAATTTTAGCTGTGAAATGGATGCTCCAAATAAATAATTAAATAAATTACATATTTGGTTGAAACTAGGCTTTAAAAAGGCATACTTTTATGAAACCTTGAATTTTTTTCTTGTTTTTAAATTTGTAGAAACTACTTTGATTTTTGAAGTTCAGGACAAGTTCATATAATAAGCTTAATAGTTTGCCTGGTTACAGAATTTTATATGCGACCAGAATATGAGGAACTGTTTTCAAACTAATGGCTGAAGGCAAAAATGAAGGTCCTAAAAAGTAAATTATTTGTTTGCATTTTTTTTTAAAGAATACAAGACTACTTTCAAGTAACATTTGTGCTTAAAAAGTCAAACTAAGCATCAAGTTTGATATCCAAATTTAGCTTTTCATACAAAAAAACCTGACTTAAAGGCAACCTTGCTGGGTTTAAGTTTCCACAGCCTGCAACATCCAGATGAGACCTTTGAAATTCATCTACCCACAGTCATCCATGGTTCTTATACAACTTGTGTGAAAGATGAATGCTGTGGATTCCTCTTCCATTTAGCTCTTTGCTGGCAGCAAATTTGTCAGAGGCAGTTGGTCTGCTCTAAGATTTTACCTTCTCTTCAGAAAATAAATTAGGAGTATTAAAACTTCAGAAGATAAGATGCCTCTGAAGCACTGTTGAACTCTGCTGCTAGGCAGGAAGTAGGGGAGAGACATTATATATTCAATGCTGACATTTCTGCTGAAGTCTGCAGTAGGTCTTGAGCAAGTCATTAAAGTAGTTTGTGTTAGGAAACATACTTTTTAGGAGGTTTAAACTATATTAATTCTATTTTCTAATTATTTTTATTAAGACTATATATTATAGTCCTTTCCTGTTAAAAAAAAAAAGTAATGAAACATGCTTAATATTATATCCAATTATACTGACAGTAAACTAGTAATTGACTTCAGTGTTGTGTTATCAGATACTATTGGAGTTTTTTTCAGTGAGGGAAAAATAAACCCAAAACAAACATTATAATTACTTAGAATATATTTTTTTTTAATTTAAATTTGTTTTGCAAACCATTCCTAATCCCATTAGAATGCATGATCTACATTTCCATAATTCACCATTAGCAGTCTAATTACATGTGAACACATTACTAGCACACAAAAATATGAATTACAGAAATAAAAATCACATTCTATCAGGCATTATGTCTTCATTGTCCCTTTCACCCAGCACTTCCATGCAAGGATATGCTGTGGAAAGTATGAAAAATACAGAAACAACACTAAAAATGCATGGAGAAACATCAAAAGAGGCCACAAATGAAACCAGAACTATCTTACATTTCCTGTATAATGAATATTAAAAAAGCCTAATTACCTAGGTGTTGAGGGCAAAGGTCAAACTATTCCTCAGCAAAATACACAGTTAAGAGAGTGTCTATTCTCATTAAAGGATTAGTAACTCATGGCTTTTGCCCTTAGGAGACAGTTTTAAATACAAAATACGAGTAACATGTCATTTTCAAAAATCTAGCTGTACTTTCTTCTTTATAAATTCTAAGAAATTTGGTCTTTAATAAACCTATTCAATAAAGAATATAGGTGCAATTTAGAAATTAAGAATATCCAAAAACTTGAGTACCAAAAAACTGAAGAGTTGCTCTCAAGATTATAAATATTTAGAAACTTTGACCATTAAAACAGAAAATTGAATATAAAAATAGCAAATACCTCCTGTTAAACCTAAAGGAAAAAAACCCAAAACAACCACAGCAAAACACAGCCACCCACACAATCAACTAAATAAACAAACAAGTAAGTGGAAAGAACTTGACTGTGAAGTTTCTGAGTTTAAAGTTCTAAAAGCAGTGTTATAACAACAGTAATTCCAAACAACTGTGTTAATGGCATATATATTTTAAAAATACTACTCATAGGAGCATGGAAGTGGTAGAAAGTATAGACATTGTCTGGAAATATTTCTTTGCACAAGCAATAACTGTAGCTGTCATTTTACTTAAAACTGGTTCTTACAAATACTTAGGAATATGATAAATGACTTAGTAATGCATGCTGTGATGTCTAAAAGTGTTCATGTGGACAAGTGCAAAAAGGTCTGAAGATTCATGGTTTTACCATGACAATGCCTGGGACAGAAGTGTTTACAGCAGGAAACAGACATTTTGAATGATATTTGGAGTTTCTCTGCCGACTTGGTGGAAATGGCTTTTTTATTATTATTTTAAGGGTCAATAGATTTCCACAAACGTACAAAGCGTGGCCTACAGTAATATGCCACTACATCACTCTTTCTCAGTGACAGAATACATAAGGGAAAAAAGCATTTGGAAGATTCTAGTAAAGTTTAGTGTTTAAAAAGAATAGGGGAATTATACATTTTTTTTTGTCAGTAAGAAAATAAAAAAAGTAAAAAAAGAAGCTGGTTGTAAAATTACAGTTGTATCGTGTAGGTAAGGAAATGTTCATGTGTGATAAAAATATACTCAGTTATTCATAAGATGTGGACTGCTTTATACTAACTAAAAAGATCAAGGAGAGAGTAAAGATACAAAGTGTGTTTTGCAGTTGACAACTGTGGTCCTGTAGACTGAGATATCTGATACCGTGTCTAAACACTAGAAATGAGATTTCAAGGACGGCATTAAGAAGAACTTCCAGAACTGCCTTCAAGTCATGCACTTATATGCAAATAAGAGCCAATTAAGGAGAATGAACTGTTTCTTCCAGTTCATACCCACAATCTATTCATTTCCTCAATAAGTGGTTAGTTAATCCTGCCTTCATCAGAAAAATAGAAATCAATATTCTCCCAGACCTGGATAGTGGAACACACCACATGAGCAAGGGCATAATCATGTTGTGCATTATGTATAGTTCAGTGAACTCATTAGAACACATTTAATCAGATTCTTTGCCAAGCCTGTAAAAAGTAAAACTGTGTCTGCAATAAAATAAAAGCATTCTTTATAAATTCACATAAGCAAAATGGCCATTCGTCAAGAAGGAAATCTTACAGGCAAGAGAGAAGGCCATGCCCATGTGCCAAAAGACAAGGCATCAGGGAAGAAGACTGACCTGGCTGAACAGAGACTTTTGGCTAGAACTCAGGAAGAAAAAGGAGAGTTTTCAACTTTTGGAAGAAAGGGCAAGAACTCAGTAGGACTGTAAGGATGCCCTGGATTAAGGCAGGTAGAAAATTAGTCATGCTAAACCTTGTACTTAATCTGTCCACTTTCTAGAAACAGTAACAAAAGAAGGCTAATTTTATATCCTTCCTTTATTTGACATGGGGGAAACAGTGACAAATGAGGAGTAGGCAGAGGTACTTAATGCTTTCTTTGTCTCAGCCTTTATTAGTGAGACCAGTTGTTCTTCAGGTATGCAGATCCCTGAGCTGGAATACGGGGCTAGGGAGCTAAATGAAGCCTCCATAATCCAAGAAACAATGGTCTGTGATCTTCTACACCCTTTAAACACACACAAGTATATGGGGACAGATGGGATCCACCCAAGGGTACTGAGGGAGGTGGTAGAAGCACTCACCAAGGCACTTTCAATAATTTACCAGCAGCCGTAACTAACCAGGGAGGCTCCAGCTGACAGGAGGTTGGCAAGTGTTGACAAGATGCCCAACTACAAGAAAGGCCAGAAGAAGGATCTGGGGAACCACAGCCCTGCCAGCCTGACCTTCCTGATGGGGAAAATCATGGAGCAGATCATCTTGAACCCCATCATATGGCACAGGTGGAACAACCAAGGAATCGTGTCCAGCCAACAGGGATTTATGAAAGGCAGGTGCTGCTTGACTGTCTTGATCTCATTCTATTACAAGATGACCCAGTTAGTGGATGATGGAAAGGCTGTAGATGTTGCCTGCCTGATTTTCAGTAAAACCTCTGACACTATTCTCCACATTATTCTCCTGGGAACTGGCTGCTCAAGGCTTGGGTGAATGCACTGTTCATGGGATAGAAATCTCTCCGGATGGCTGGGCTCAGAAGTGGTGGTGAATGGAGGTAAACCCACTTGGTGGCTGGTCACCAGAGGTGCTGTTCAAGGATCAGTGTTGGGGTCAGTCCTGTTTAAGATCTTTATCAATGACCTGAACAATTGGATTGAGTGTATCCTGTACAGTCAGTTTGCAGATGACACTAAGTTTGGACATGAATATTGATGTGCTGGAGGACAGGGTGGATGTGTAGAAAGATGTGGACAGGCTGGATCAGTGGTCTGATAACAATTGTATAATGTCCAACAAGGCAATGTGCCAGGTGCTGCCCTTGTGTCACAACAATTCCATACAGTGTTACAGATGTGGTTAACAGTTGGACTTGGTGACCTTCAAGGTATTTTCAACTTAATTATTCTATGATTCTAAGAGTAGATGTAAAGCTGTTCAGTGTAAAAGAATGGAGATGCTGGTCAACAGCTGGCAGAATGTGAGCTAGAGTGTGCCCAGGTGTCCAAAAAGTCCAATGGCATCCTGGCTTGTATCAGAAATAGCGTGGCCTGCAGGATCAAGGCAGTGTCCATTTCCCTGAACTTGGCACTGATGAGGCCCTACCTTGCATCATGTGTTGAGTTTTAGGGCCCTCAGTGCATGAAGGATATTGAGGTGCTGGAGGATGTCCAGAGCAAGGCAACAGAGCTTGTGAAGGGTCTGGAGCACAAAAGTGGTGGGAGCAGCTGACAAAGTCGGAGTTGTCTTGCCTGAAGAAAAGGAGGCCAAGTAACAAGGAATAGGACAAGACGAAACAGCCTCAAATTGTGCCAGAGAAGGTTTTGATTGGATGAAAGGCAAAATTTCTTCATCAAAAGGGTTGTCAAGCATTGGAACAAGCTGTCAAGGTCAGTGATGGAATCACCACCCCTGGAGATATTTACCATATATTTTGATGTGTCACTTAAGGATGTTTTAGTGTTGAACTTGGCTGTGTTAATGGTTAGACTCAATGATCTTAAAGGTCTTTTCCCAACTGAATGATTCTAGGATTCTACAATTAAAATCTCCAGGTTAAGTTTTCATATCACATGTGCTAAGGATCATTGAAGTGGTGCAGTTGGACACACAAGTGCATTTTCATAGTTCTGAGATTTATCTGCAAATTTCTGACCATTGCCCCTTCTCAGTTACAGGGTTAGTTATGGATCCAGATAAGCCTATGTCTGTACATCATTTGCAATACTTATACTATAATATTAACATACCTGATACATCAATTAGCTTATGTTCAGGATTTCAAGGTAATCTATATGTTCATACTGCTTCCTGAGAAACTAACATATTTGTTCCTGTCAGGGGAATCAGAACTTGCAAATAATAACTTGCATAGTCTGTGGAGTCCAGAATTTCCTTATTCTTATCTGTCTATTCAACCCAGGCCTAATTACAGATTGATCCTGAATGGGATTCCTAGGTATTTAGTAAATCATAAATAATAAATAGGTAACAGTAATAAATTGACTTTACCATACTGTGAGAGTTCATTCTATAGCCAAGGTGTTGTTTTGTGTGAAACTAACAGCAGTAACAGCCACATAAATAAATACAACTGCCTTCAATGTACTTTCTGAACTGCTTCTCCATGAAATCACCCTGTCAACTGGAACTCTGCCTGACAATCAGATATTGTAGCATAAGTCACTACAAAAAAATTTCAGTGTTAGCGTATCAGTCCCACAAGAATCTAATTTATATTATGAGTGACACAATATTCAAGATCTGTCTCTTGGTACTGACCCTCAGGTATTTTTCAGTAATGTGTGCTACTTCTGTAAAAAAGTAACTCATTACTTGAGAAGCGATATAGCCAGATATAAGAGACTTTTGCAGTTTTCCATTGCCAGTGGTTTTATTTCCTCACCCTGTGTACTGTTTATTCTAGGGAGAGTAATCACTTCCTCTAAAAAAGGAATTTAGAAAAAACAATACAACTTTCTGGTATTTGCATACTACAATGCAAATATTACATACATACTACAGGTCTAAATGGATAAACTATGCAAGCTCTGTAAATGTAAGATTCAATGTGTTTTTAACAGTATAGCATAGATAAATTAACAAAGGACCAACAGATCTGTAATCTTTAACAAAGAATACTTTTTTTGTGTACTTTTTCTGTACAAGTGGAGAAAGAGTTTACTCCCCTTTCTGTTTTGAAAAGTGTCTCTTAATGATAAATGAATATGGCAATGGCACATAGGGATTTCTGATTATACAATTTGTCTTCAGTGCCACTAGATATAATTTCCTGTTTCAATCTTCTCCACCTTTTTTTCTGTTATATCAAAATTTCTTGGATTTTACAGAAGTGTTTTTCTCTGCAACAGCTTGAAGATATAAGTAAAATGAAATGCAGTGTGTACTTATGATCTGATAAAACATTGCTAATTTGTTTTCCAGAATATTTAATATTCAGATGTCCACAGACCAAGTGGAGGTTTTAGTTTTAGGCAGGAAAAGTGAAAATTGGCTACTGCACAGAAAATCTACTGTGATGGATACATTCACTACACAGAATTACAAAAAAAAAAAAAGAAAAGAGCCCCACAGATGAGAAACATTAAAAGTCCTGAAATACCATTCATGTCTCATAATAAATTTTAACTAGGTAACTGCCACTCAGAAAAAATGTATCTTAAGCTATAAGTCCAAGAACTTTAAAGCTCAACAACATTAAAGGTAAATGCATGCAACACTGACAAGTGTTTTTCAGCTCCCTCGCAAATATATGTAATGTAGGATGTCACAAGTTATTTGATTCCGTTTTACTATTTAGTTTGAAGCCCTTCATTTGCTTAAAAATTATGTATTTTGTATATGTACCTAACATTTTATTTTATTTTATTTCATATTTAATTCTATTTTTGTGAAGTTCATGTTGAAATGAGAGGACATGCTGTAGAGGATCTAATCATCTCCTGGAAATTTTCTTCTAGTATAGCAGTATTACTTCTTTTGCTTAGTTGAATTCTTTAGTGTTTGGTTTTTAGCTTTGGCTGCACATCTGTTCATTTCTTAAAGCAAGCCTCTCTATGATTTCTTTTTACAGGGAAATTTAACTGGTGTGGCTAGAAGGACTAAACCATAAAACTCAGTGACACACAACTTGAAATTAAATGAACAGGACAAACAACACACTCATACCAAGCAAGCCCCCTGCCCAAATGCTGACTAGCAGCACCCAGGGTGTCTCTAAGAAAGGGGACGCTTGCTCCCACCCTTCAAGAAGATGGTGACCTGGCTCCCTCATCTAACAACACCACCTCCACTGCACTACCACATATCTGTGGATGTCCCTCTCCACTTCTGAGGGGCTGTATTCCACCTGTGCATTATTTTCTGTAGAGATTGTCATCATAAACCACTAATCCTTTATCATGAAGCAGAAGACAATTCCTTTGTCTTTCACCATATATGAGACCAATTGATGGCTTGCATCAACCTCTGCTTCTCCAGTTTTTCTGTGTTATTCAATGGGTGAAGGAAGTGCAGTGAGAGTCACACAACAGAGTTCCTCTATCCCTTCTTTGTTTTCCAGATCTGAGCAGGACAATCAGTCAGAACTGGGCAAATCTAGTGGTGCTTTCAGACAGGCTTCGTCTTTGGATTTTCTACATGTATGTACTGAGAAATATCAAACCTACAAGAGAAATATCAACAAGCTTCTAGCCAGTAATTCAGGTATTGAGAATGAGAGATGAGATGAAAAGTGCATTCTAATATAGATTTAATTAAAAGGTAGGTTTACATACACATCCCCCCTACCTCCAGAGGCTCCAAAATGATTGCACTTTCTGAGCACAGAGTGTGTTCTGGTGAACACTATAATAATTGCCTAACGGCCTGCTGCAAAGTATCAGTTGTTCTCAGTTTGAGATAGTCAGTAATTATGTCAGAAGTTGATAGTGTCACAGATTGCTGCCAACAAACAATGTATAAATTAAAATATAGTTATTATTCAGCATATTGCACAGTATAAATTTTCCAGTGTAATTATTTCCCTGGATGTGGCAGCTGCTTCAACCTTCCAAGTACACAAAATAATCCAGCTATTTGGAGATGCATAGGTCTGTACCCTCCTGGAGACTTTCTCTGAACAGCAGTTGAAACACATGACAGTTCATTGCAAGACCAAATTAAATCTAAAACACTTTCCCTTTCGTATTCATAGAAGCATAGAATTATTTAGGTTGGAAAGCACTTCTAAGGTCACTGAGTCCAACCATTAACTTAACAGGTGCCAAATTCACCACTAAAACATGTCCCTAAGTGTCATATCTACAAGTCTTTTAAATACCTCTAGGGATGGTGACAACCACTATTACTACCCTGGGCAGCTCATTCCAGTATTTCATTCATCAAAGAAAATTTTTCCTTATACCCAATCCAATAACCCTTAGAGTTTTGACTCTGAAAACAGATAGTCATATGGAAAACTTTTCTGTGTGTAATTAAAGCAAATTTTAACACTATTTTCATAATCATTGATGCAGAGTTCATCTTTTTAGAAATAGAGACAGAAACCACTGGGATCATTGTAGCATTCCCTTTATTTTTATTCAAATGAAAAGACACTCAAAAAAAGGAGAAAGTTCCAAATTAAAAAGACAACTACACTAACAAGGTATAATTCATGCACAAATAACTGAAGAACATTGGTTACTGAAAACACATTTTATGCTTGAGATTTAGAGAACAGATGAATGGAAATCTCTTGGAGGTTGTTCACTCTTTTGCCGCTAACTGGATTCATAGACTTGAGTCAATTACACTTTCCATATCTCAATTTGCTCTAGTTTAGAAGTGAGACAATAACCCCCACTGGCCTCAAAGCAGGGTGTGAGAACTGAAACAGAAGCCCGTGGACTGTCTCAGATGAAAAGTAGTGTTTAAATGAAAGTGTGATTCTCCACTCTTCCTTACCTAGGTGTTAGTCACTTACAACTTCCTGGAAAGAAAACCAAATGACGGTGTTGGGTGGGGTCTCTTTGGTTTTGCTTTTTTTTTAATGATCTCTATGACTTCATCAGACATAATGGCTTTTCTAGTTCCCAGTGGAGCCTAAATTTCTTAGATTACTACTAAGCAGCAACATTCCTCATTGTGAACAAAGTAAGCATTCTTCTAATTGGATTTTTGATCTGTAGGATCTGTATATATGTGTATGTTCTTCTCCCCCAGAACACAGTGGATTGAGTGATTTTTGCTCTGCGTGTATCTGTTTGTGCATGTGTGTGCTATATTTGTGGCCTATCTTGATTTCTCACAGTCTCATCATCACCACAGAAAGAAAAGTAATTTTAAAAGTCGAGATGCAGAATTAGAAACTGAGTGCACAATCTTAGATTACCTCAGAGAGTCCATTTGTTATCTACTGTTTGGTCCTATGGGTTCACTCAGCAAATTTATAGCCTTTTCAGGAGAAAAACGTACATGGTATGACCTTGAAAATGCACTAAAAAAAGTCCCATTCCTTAGTTGCAGCTTCACTTCGCAAAACAAATAAATGTAGACATACGCATATAATGTGATAGCTTAATTTTGCTCTTGATTATTATCCAGATAGATAGTTTCTTGGAATTGACTGTGGCAATCCCAAAGTGATTCTAATCACATCTCTCTGGACTCTCTGCTCTATAAAGTGCCCTGGGGCATCAAGGTGGTATATCTGGCCTTGTAATAAACACTTCTATAACATTAAAGAAACTGTCTACTTAGCACTGACTTTTAGTATATTCCAAACTGGTTAAACTGCGCTAGTGATGCTTGGTTAGAATTGACCCCACTTACCTTGTCTGAAAGAGCTGGATTCTGCTGAGCAAAGGTAGTTACAGATGTATTCACCACTGAAGCAGAGCTGCACGCTTCTGTCATTAGAACTGAAATTCACTCCACGCTTTGTACAGTAATCTGACAAACTTTTACCTGAAATGAACACAAGCACATTTTATTTGAAATTCTGACACTTGCTAATTTTAGTTTTTTGAAAGAAGTTTTCATAATTAATATTAAATTTATCAAAACTCATTTCTCTTTCAGTATATATATATATATACACATCTATGTAAGAATGTGCTGAAATGAATGAGACAAAGCCCTATTTCTATAAATATATGCATGCAAATATACATGTTATATGATTATCACTAGAGTGACGGATCCATGCTGCTTGTCCATTAAAGTAGCTTAAATGACCTAATCTGATTTTCTCATTAGCCATCTCCATTTGCAATTATACTACAGATGAATTGTAAGAAACACTGCAGATTAAGAATAGTTAGAGTATGAAGTCTTGCATGCTTTGTAATTAGTACTAATACTCCAACGATTTTGTGCAATAGGTCAGCAAATGATAAAAGAAAAATTTACAAATCTACACAATCCACATGCTATTGCTATCTACATGGATATATATTTACATACACAAATGCATACTGAATAGGTTTTTATGACATGCAGGAAGTTTGTACCAAGTTTCACTGAGAATCATAAACATCCTTTAGAAGACACTAAAAAAAAAAAAAAAAAAAGGCACTAAACAAAATGAAAGTTAATTGATTCTGTGCTTTGAATCCCTATCACAGAATTGCTGGTTGTACTTTAACCTTGGAATAGGTATTGATTGACATTTACCACATGGGACTTCATTACTTTACACCAGTATATCTGAATGTAAAGTGACGCTTTCCAAATGCAGGCAGACACTATTCTCTATGCAGTAATACACTCACACATTTATCTATGACAAACTGGGCCACTTGTATTGACCTGATCCTCATGTTGCCCAGAGTGGGTAGTTCTGGAATATGCACTGTCGTTAGGGATATTCTTGATTTTTTTCATGGAAACTAGGACGTAGGCAAACAAGGAGAAGAAGATGAGATCAGTGATGAGCCATCCCAGCATGTAATTCAGATGGTGCACACACTGAATATAAATATAAATGAATATAAAATTTCTTTTAGGTTTTCTGGCCTAGGCTTGGTGCTGAAACCATCATCTTCACTCTACTTCACTAAGGTCAGGTGAGATACTCAATCTATACAATATATTTTCAGTCAATGAAACAGGCTTAAGGAACTTCAATGTTTGAATCAATCTTCATTCCATTAAAAAGGACATTGGTTTCATTATGAAGGTATTTATTGACCTCTGAATAGGTCTTTCCCACCAAATGACAGGTCATTGTGGGAGAACTTTTTGTTTTGACATATCATGAAATAGCATAGTGGTGACAAGATTATTATTTTTTTAATCTATTTTTAAATATTTGAACTACCTTCTCCCTGAAAAAAAGGTCACTATCTTCTCTTGAGAGATGAGAATGCACTTGATACTGAAACAGGAGGGAAGCCAAAAACTTGGCTCAGGATTTCTTACATAGGCATATTATTTCCAGGAAATATGTTTTAGTGTATTCAAAAGACCTATTTCTTAGCAGAATTTGTATGTGGCTCATTTCACATTTAAAAAAAAAAAAAATTGCAATCCTGTATTTTACTACTTATGTAAATAGAAAAAGTCAGAACAAAATGCTTATAGGCCCATGATTATATAGATATTATCAATGAAGCAACCAATGCTGCCACAAAGGGCAAGGTCTAGTTCTTAGACAAGTGGCTTAAAGAAGATGCAAAGATTTAAACAAATACCCATGTAAAGATTTAGCAGCTAGACAACATAGCATAAATGCAATACATTTACATTGTGAGAAAACTGCCAACAACAGTTTTCTGTTACTGCACTAGCCTGTCTTCCTAACTACTTAGAGCTGCTGCAGCCCCATATGAAGACCTTTATACTCTGGTCCTAAAGGAATAAATTGCTTGCTGAAGAGTAGTCAAACAAAAAGAAAAGCTCGCCTTTTTTTTTTTTTTAATTCATAAATAAAAGAAAGTTCTTTTTCATGTAAGTTTATTTCATGCATTAATTAAGAAACCAAATGGTTTTCCTATTTTCTTGGAAGACTTGATTGTACTTCAATAAATATAAAGGACTTTTTTCCATAAAATAGCTTTTGCATGTGACAATGAGCTGGTTAGAGCATGATGCAAATAATGTGAAGGTAATGGGTTCAATCTTCACAGGGCTCATTCACTCAAGAGATGGATTCCATATTCCTCTTGTACCCAAGAATACCTAAGGACCTATTATTGCTCTAGTGTGTAATCATGTGTCAATAAATTGTAACTTTCTATGGGACTTTCTGAATCATAGAATAGTTTTGGTTGAAAGAGACCTTAAAAATCATCTATTTCCAACCCACATATCATTAGACCAAGTTGCTCAGAGCCCCATCCAGCCTGGTCTTCAACAATTCCAGGGATGCAGCATCCCCTGGGCAACCTTTCCCAGTGCCTCACCACCCTCACAGTAAAGAATTTCTTCCTAATATCATCTTCCATTCCTGATTTGCTTGCTCCTGTGACTCTGATATCTAAACCACAGATACACTAGCTGTTTCATATGAGCACTTCGAAGCTTAGTGTTAGGTCCTGGAAATATTTGTGTATATTATCAGGCTAGAGCTATTATTGATTCAATGTATACAATATAGTAGCAACTTTTTGTAATGTATAAACAAGATTCTTTCATGCTAATTCTTATTATCACACTAATTTCACGCTAATTCTTACTATCAAATGGCTATAGGTCAAAGGATGTATTCCTCTGACTGGGTCAGTGGCATGAGAATGGCATGAAATTTTCAATGAAATCTACAGGGAATTTTTCTTTCATAAGCTGTTATATATAACAGAGATGCACAGCACCAGCACAGTGTAAAAACTATACGCTACTCTTCATCTTGTTCAAAAATACTTACTTTAACAAAAGACCATGAAGTGTCTCCCTCTGACACACACACATTTGTGCTGCACACACGCACATGTGTGTGTACCTTGCTTTCACTAGCCTTCTCAATGTGTCAAAAGACACATTTAAAAAGTCAATGTGCTAATCTGAATCAAGATTGTGGATGTCAGGACTATTAAAGGCGTCAGAGCTGATTGATTTTTCTGTGCTTTGGATTGCATTCACAATATTTTGCCTACTTATTTATTTATTTTAACAAACTGTTAGAAATTAATGTGAATACACGCGTTTCTAATTTCTGTCTATCTAGTTACTTAGCACTAAAATGCTACCTAAATATGTAATGTTGTATGAATTAAACTTACTTTTTTTCTGTACTTGTCTCTCCTTGTAGTTATTTGTTGGAATACCTAATGGCCAATTAGAAATCTATTTCTCTGACAGTTAAAATCTATAATTCATCAGATGTAATATGGTAATTGCCTGTTCATAATCTCAAACATTGCACATCACTAAGGAAATGATTCAGAATTGTTTTCCAATTATAAATAAACTTAATTGCTTGGAAAACATACTGTCTCTTACAATCTCATAGAAGCCGGCATTGGGAGCTAAGATGACACTACTTAAAGTTTTGAAGCTCATAATTTAGCAGTTTAAATGCACAGTTAAGACTTTATAGACATACATCAAGGCCAATGGTGCTATTCATGCCCTGCAGTTGCATCATTTGAAGCTTAAATCAGGGATATGGTGATGATCAGATAGGGAGAGTGATATGCCTTGGGCCACAGTTTTCAACTCACTGACAAACATGGAGTTTCTTAACCTGCAAACTTCAGCAAACTAAAGGGACAGTAAGACAAATGAATTCGTTTTTCTTTTTCTTGGTTGTGCTCTAGAGACTTATTAGCCATCAGAAAAGTATTTGAATGTTCCCACCCTCTGGAGACTCATGTCTTATATCAAAAAATCCCATAATCACATCGTCAATTAGATTGGAAAAAAAATCTCTGAAATCATCAAGTCCAGCCTATGACTAAATACCACCCTGTCAACTAGATCTTGGCACTGAGTGCCATGTCCAGTGCCATGCCACACCCTCAGGAATGCTGACTTCATCACCTCCCTGGGCAGCCCATTACAGTATCTATATGATCCTTTCTGTAAAAAAATTCTTCCCAATCTCCAGACTGAACTTCCCTTGGTGCAGCTTAAGACTGTGACCTCTTGTCCTGCTGCTAGTTGCCTGGGAGGAGTCCAACCTCCACCCGGCTATAACCTCCTGTCAGGTAGCTGCAGAGAGTAATAATGACACACTTGAGCCTCCTTTTCTCCATGCTAAATGATTCCAGCTCCCTCAGCTGCTCCTCATAGGACCTGTCCTCCAGCCCTTTCACCAGTTTCATTTTTGCTCTCTGGACCTGCAGAAGTGCCTCAATGTCCTTCCTGAACTGAGGGGCACAGTACTCAACACAGCACTTGAGGTGTAGCTTCCCAAGCACTGAGTACAGGGGAAGAATGTCTTCCCTAGCCCTTTTGGGAATACTATTCCTGATACAAGCCAGGATGCCATTGGTACTGTTGGCCATCTGGGCACATGGCTGGCTCATGTTGAACTGGCCGTCAACCAGCATCCCCTGGGCCTTTCCTGCTGGGACATTTTTCAGCCTCTATTTCCCCAGCCTGTAGCTCTGTATGAGGTTATTGCGGCCAGCGTCCAGGACCTGGCACTTGTTGACTTGTTGAACCTCAAGCTGTTGGTCTCAATCCATCAATCCAGCCTGCCTAGGTCCATCTGCAGAACCTTCCTGCCCTCCTTCCATCCTTCCCTGTCGTATTGTGTTTTTTCTTTAACAGTTTGTAATGGTTTGTTCCTATTTTCCCCCATGTTGTTGGTTCAACCTAAGTTGTATCCTCCTACTTAGCTGTCCATCCTACCCCAACCCTGCCCCTTATTCTAGAATGTTCCCTACCTAGATATCAATCCTTTCTTATGCCAACCCCCTCCTTCTACCTCCCCTTTGGAAATCCCCGAATCCTCGACACCCCATTGGCCCATGAGACCTGCTCTCCTCCCATGTAGTCCCTCATAGGTAAATGTAAAGTAAGACTCCACCTTGTACTCCTCCCCTTCTCTTACCCTATTGGTTAAAAAATTGTACCCTCCCCTTGTTCCTCCCCTGTTTAAAAGATCGTACTCCAGGTTGGTTCTGGGTTTTTGATCTCTAACTTTGTCCTGGTGTGTGATTTTTTTGGGGTACCACACAAAAGATTCCTCGCTATTCTTTGCTCCAACCCTCGACACTTGACACCCTGTGCCATAGAGGGAAAGCCCTACAGCTTCATCTCAGACTGCATTGCTTTGAGAGCAGCCCACTCTTGGTCTGATGCTGGGAGCTGACTGGAAAAAATCCGGCAACACATCATTTCCCATCCCACAGATGGACACTGACTCAACTTGTCTGTGTATTTGCTAAAGGTAGACGTAGTGCCCTCATCCAGATCATAAATAAAGATATTAAACAAGACTGGGCCCAATACTAATCCATACGGGACACCACTCGAGACCAGACTGGATGCAGCACCATTCACCACCACCCTCTGGGCCTGAACATCCGACCACTTCCTAACCCAGCAAAGAGGGCACCTGTACAAACTGTGGTGTAAAGAATTGTTAATGACCAACTTGTTCCGCCATTGCCCAGTGAGTCGGAGCAATCTGCAGTTAAAGATCTGGCATGATAATGGGCCATGGTCATCTGTGGATAATGGACCATGATAGCCCACAGTGATGGGGGTGAATATGCTCCTGACATTGCAAGTGGATGACCTGCATGTGCAATGAACTGGGTATATTGTGTGAACATCGTGCCCATGTGGTGAATGTGCCTCTGCCATTGTCCCAAGCTGGAGCAAAACTTCCCAGTCACCGCTGTAAAGGGCCTCTCAGCTGGTTTATAAGCAAATGTGCAGCATTCCTGGCAGAGCTCTTGCCACGGTCAAATGAAAGAAGAAAGAATCAATGGGACACTGCTGAATTACTGGTGGGGACTATCGCTTGCTCTTTGTAAAGTTTTTGCTTTTTACTACTTTATTGTCTTTCTTCCTTGATAGTAAATAAAAGTTAATTATCATTTTTGTCACTAACATTTGACCTTGCTTGAGTCTTAATCTTGCTCTGAGTATTTTCAAACTTTCCCTCCCTCTCTGCACATGCAGATTGGGACACATGGGCTCCCAGCTTTCCCAGGAATGTGTCAAGGGAGGTGGTGTTAAAGGCTTTGCTGAAGTCCAGGTAGACTACGTCCATAGCCTCATCCACTAGATGGATCACTTGGTCTTAAATGAGATCAGTTTATTGAGGCTGGACCTGTCTTTCCTAAACACATTCTGTCTGGGTTTGATCCCTTGGTTGTTCTGTAGGTGCAGTGTGATTGCATTCAGGATAATATGCTCCATAAACTTGCTGGGCAGCAAGTCAGGTTGATAGGCTTGTCATTCCCTGAATCCTCCTTCCAACTCTTCTTGTGGATGTGTGTCCCACTGGCCAGTCTCTAGTCATCTGGGACCTCCCCTGTTAGTCAGGGGAGGAAAGATAAATGGTGGAAAGCAGTAGAGTTCTGCTAGTTCCCTCATCACTCTAAGATTAATCCCATCTGGTTCCACAGAGTTGTGAGCTTTTTATTGGCTCTGTCACCAACTAATGGGTCACTAACTACTTACTTCTGGATTACAGGGAGTTCATTCTACTCCCCATCCCTGTCTACTAGCTCAGGTGACCAGCTGGGGATAACTTCTCTTAATGTTGGTATATCAATCTCTCTTAACAAAATGTGTACAAAGAAGCTGTGGAAAATGAGATCTTAATCAAATTTTTCATTGCTAATCTAAAAATGTGTGCTACAGGAGATACTTAGACACAACACTGTTACCTGTAAAAAAATATGGATAAGATTAAAAGCGTTGCCTTTTCACTCTGCATTTTCAATGATAATTTGAAACGCATGTCGTGACCTCTCAATATCCCAGGCAGGTGGTCAGTGTGCTAGGTCATAATATTTCTATGATGAATATGCAGTAAGGTTGGTTGTTGCAAAGGCAGAAGCTCTGCCATTGCTGAAATATGTCACAGACATCCTCTTCTTTAGTCTCCTTTTAAATAATGAAAAGCAGATTGCTCTGACTGAGGAAGATGTTATCAAAAATATGATTCTTTGTTCCTCTTTCAAGTGCCTGAAATCTGGAACTGTCAGAAGACCACATGGAAAATGAGCTAAAAACCTGTTAAGCCAGACTATTTGCAAGCACAATCACAAACCAATCCCAAACAAAAAAACCCTGCCATTCTGGAGAACTTTTGGTTCCTTGGAGGCGTAGGCTGAAGCAAGAAATACTGATGCACAGAGACAATGGCAATCTTGCAAATGATTCCTATCCTGTTCTTAAAACTCTTCAGTGGCAGAAGCTGCATGGTGAGTCATTCCTTAACTAAATCTTACCTCATACCCTGTAGATGAGATCATAAACTATCCAAAATAAGACACGTCTGAAGCACATATGTGAGAAACTCCACAGAAATGACAGAGATTTGTATACTTTAAAAATTTGTGAGCACTCTCTCCTAGAATTAATTTTGTGTAAGCTCCCTGCATTGAGTATTTGAGCAACATCACCCTCACCTCCACAATGTATCTGGTAAATAAAAGCATACAGAATTGTAAAATCTCTTCAGTTAGAAAATACCTGCAAGGTTGTTGAGTCTGACCATTAGCATAATTAAGTCCACCATTGAACCATGTCCCTAAGTGACACAACTTTTAAATCCCCCCAAGGAGGGTGACTCTACCACTTCCCTGGGCATCCTGTTCCAAGGCTGGACAAATCTTTTTCCCCTAACTTTCAATCTAAGCCTTACTTGGTGCACCTTTTAGGCCATTTCCACTTGTTCTATCATTTGTTATTTGGGAGAAGAAACACCACTACAATCTCAGTTTTTAGGTAAGATCTCCCCTTAAGCTTCCATTTCTTCAGGCTAAACAACTCCAGCTCCCTCAGCTGCTCCCCATAATACTTGTATTTAAGGCAGTCTACTTTTGTTCTGCCTGAAGAGAAAGAAACCAGTTATTAACTATTGAGAAACAACAGCCTTTCTCCGTCAAATAACCCTAAGGAATCAAAAGAGAAATAAGTACAGTTATCTTGCAAAATGCAGCAACATCACAATATATAGCTAGATTTGCCATTTTTTTTTCTGTAGTTACTTTGCTGTTTCAATATAAAATACTTGTTTGTGAGGGTTTTTTCAGTATTCACTAAAAGAAACTCTGTAAGTCGTCACAGTTGGTGTAACTGTGCAAATTCACTTACAACTTCAAAGTAAAAAGTTCAGAGTGAGATTACTACACAAAAGCATGTCATACAGGTGAAACCATAAAGGTAGGAATAGGTACCCTTTGTTATATAAAACCTGCATACTGAACATGGACAGTATGTTCTGACATTTAAAAAATTGTTTCTTTTCTTCGCTGCCATGAATATTTAACATAACTCAATCTCATGAATATATAATTTATTATTTTCCAGTGATAATAGCAGAATAGAGAACATAAAGTATTCAAAGAGTGGGAATGTGAAAGATAAGGTTGCAGTCTCAGATACATATCCTTAGCAGCTAATAACATTACTCAGAAAATTAGAATTCACAGAAGTAACGTACATTAAGTAAAACCCCCAAAATCTATAAAAATTATTACATGACTCAAAACACAGATCAGTGAAAAAATATCTTCAATGACTTCAGTCAGGCTGAAGTTCAAGCCTTTTACATATTTGAGTATGTACTTAAGACTATGAACTTATTTCCTCTGAATATGGTAAAATAAATGTTTACAGAAGTATTTGTTACTTCTTGTCTTTCATGTCTTTCCTCTCAAAAGTCTGAAACTCATTCAATATGGCAGAATGGACAATTTCTGCTCTTAAAGTCAATTACCAAAACAAGAATAAAAGAAGAAAAATTTCAATAACATTTTTAACAAACCTGTGTGGTCTTATGTTATTTTCATCAGCAACGAATAAATCACAGAATGTTGTACACTGGGAGATCATTTAATTCCATACTCTTTGCCATGGGTAGTGACACCTTCCACTGAACCAGGTTGCTCAAAGCAGTAGCCAATAGGGACTTAATCACATCCAGGCATGAGGCATGTAGCTCACCACCCTCACAGTAAAGAATTTCTTCCTAATGTACAAATCAAACCTACTTTCTTCCAGGTTAAAGTCCTTCCCTCTTGTCCTACTGATGCCTTAGGTTTTAGCTATTTTATTTTTTAGACTCTTTGCTGTTCTGGTGGGTAGTTTTAAGTTTCGTATTAAGCGCTACTAAGCTCTCTATGTGGTGTAGATAGACAAAACAATTCCTTCTATAGTTTGATACCAAGGACAACTTTCAGGACCAAGAATGAAAACAATGGTGAAGTGAGAAGAAAAAACAAGGAGGATGGAGCTTTATAACCTGAAGCTGTGGTTGGACAATTGATTCGAATACACTATATGACTCAAACTTATAAAAATGTGAGACCTCGTGGCCCCGCTGTCTAATTTATGATCACTTTGGGGTGCATCTTGGGTGTGGTCCGGCTGGACTCGTGCATGGCCCAAGAGTACCCATTTAGACCTTTTAAAAAATACCTACTTTATCCTTAGCCCTGTCTAGTCTCTATTCCAGGTCAGCCTCCAGAAGGCATCGCTACCACTCCATGCCCTTGTAAAAAGTGCCCCTCCATCTTTCTTGTAGGCTCCCTTCAGGTACTGAAAAGTCTGCCTGAAACCTTCTCTTCTCCAGGCTTTACATCACAAACTTTCTCAGCCTATCTTTGTTGGAGAGGTTCTCCTTCGTTCTGATGATTTTTGTGTCTCTCCTCTGAATTCATTCCTCCTCCAGTTCACACATCATGGATTTCTATCAATCCATACTCCCAGCCTCTCTTTTGTGATTGGGATTGGCTCTACCCAGGTCTTGTTGAATTTCCTGAGGTTTGCATCCAGCCCACCTTTGAAGCCTGTCATGGCTCCTCTGAGTGGCATCCCCTCCTAAAATGCTGAGAGTCCAATCAACCCCACTGTCCAAACCACTGACCAAGATATTAAACAGTGCTGAACACAGTACTAATGTCTGAGAAACACCGATTGTCACTGCCCTCCACTTGGACATCCAGCCATTTACCACAACTCTTTTGAGTGTGACCAAGCAGCCCAATTCCCTATCCACCAAGTGGTCCACTCATCAAATACATGCCTCTTCAGTTTAGAGATAAGGATGCCATGCAGGACAGTGTTAAATGCTTTGCAGAAGTCTCGGTAGATGACCTCAGCTGTCCTTCCCTTATTCACCAACGCTCTAACTTTGTTGTTGAAGGCCACAAATTTTGTCAGACATGACTTTCACAACGGGAATCCATGTTGGCCATCACCAATCAACTGTTTATTTGCTATGAGCCTTAGCTTAATTTCCAGGAGGATCTGCTCCATGACCTTGCCAAGCACTGATGTTAGACTGATTGGCTTGCAGTTCCTGGGGTCTTCCCTATTTCCTTTTTGAAAAAAGGGGTTACATTTCCGTTTTTACAAACAGCATTAACTTCATAGGACTGCCACCATTTCTAAAATATGATGGATAGTGGCTCAGTCACTTTGTACACCTGTTTTTTCATGACCTATGTTTGTATCTCATCAGCTGCGATGGACTTGTGACTGTCAGGCTCCTTAGACCTCAGGTTCTCAAATCTGATCTTCTACAATGGGCATTTCTATATTCTCTTAGTCCCTGCCTTTGTCTTCACAAAGTTGAAATGCAACTGAAATAATGCAAAATCTATTACTGGGTATATTACTAATTCATTAATCTTAAATGAGGCAGATTAACTAAGGATAAACAGCAGAAAATAGCTGCAATTCTGATGATGTCTCTTTCATACTAAAAACATTTTAAAAATGCAGATGATAAAAAGTATAAAACCTACCCAAACATTCATTTTGATATCACTTAAGTGTCATATTCTGAGTCTCAGGGAAAAAAGCTAACACCGTAAATAGAAACAGCAACACCATATATAAAAATTATTTTGCAATGTAGATGGATTAAAACTAGGGCCATTAACCTATAAAGATTATGAATTGCTTGTTTGAAAAAGATGATGGATACAGAAAATAAATTATGCACTCTTTAAATTCAGGAACAGTGTTTTCAACATCATACCTCATAGAATGGGAAGATTCTGCAAAGGAGGAGAGAATGTTGATTAGTATTTGCCAGTAGTATGGTTTATGGATTTTTGCAGGACTTCTGTACTTGGTCTCTGTAAATTCTGTATTTAATCCAGAATTTATATAATATTAATAATACTAATTTATCTAAATGTCCTCCCTGATTTTTTTTTTTTATTTCTTCTCTTCAAAGAAGTTGTGTTGGCTTGTTTTTTGTTATATTATTTCATGTGTTTTGGCTTAGGGTTTCTTTTGGGTTTATTCACTGTATTCTTCTTGCAGCCTGTGATTTGGTAAAATATGCTCTCAGGTAACTTAAGGATAGCCAAACCAACGTGTGTAGAGTTGGCTTTGTCTATTATATCTTGTTTCGGGACATTGGTGCAATTTTTCATTGTATTGTTTTGATAGATTTGAGGCCAAATTTGTTTTAAAAGTGCTGTGTGGCTTCTTGCTTTTTTAGTTTCCCTGCATCTATGCTTTATTTCTGTTAGCCATTTTTTTTCCTGTGTAATTCCTGTAATGAGGCAAGAACTAATAAGAGGGGAGGGGAAGGGAGAGAAGGAAAGGGGAAGGGATGGGAGGACGAGACCTATAATCATCAACTAGTTTAGCTACCTGGTCAGTTCAAGGCTGAGAAAAAGTTAAAGCGCGTTGTTGAAGGCATTGTTCAAATGCCTCTTAAACACTGACTGACTTAAACTGTCAGTCTTAAGTCTAAGTTTAACTGGCTTAAACACTGACTGGGCCTCAAACACCTCTCCAGGAATCCTGTTGCAGTGCTTGACCACTCTCTCAGTAAATATTTCCTGATGTCCAGTCTACACTTCCTGTGGTGCAGTTTTGAACCATTCCCATGTGTCCTGTTACTGGGTAGCAGGGAAAAGAGATCAGCACCTCCCTGTCCACTTCCTCAGGAAGACTTATACAACAGGCTCTTATTTCTCTTACTGTTTATTGAATAGAATTGTACAGAATGCTAAATTTTGTTTATTACTTTTCTTCTGAAAAGAAACTCCACAACAGATTTTTACAGAAAATTCCTAACATCTGCTACATTCAGTTTTGTGTCAGGAGAAAGCACAAGAGTTGTACACAATTTCAGTTTCCCTTAAGGTGTCAGAAGAGGCTGATCAAGGATTTCATAAAATAAATTGACCTTGTGCTGTCCTCTGCATCAGGGTGAACTTCACCCTATAGTAATAATGGCAGTAGTAACAGCAGTAATTGCAAGCGGTGCTATTGGGCTGCTACCAGCCAGGACAATTTCAAAACAGCTACTATACAGCTCAAATCACTGAGCAAGCAGATGCTTAGCGGGCTACTATTATATCTTCCAGTTATTGACAAAGAAAATCTCCTGGGTACCATGAGGACCCCCTATTGCTGTAGTAAAGCTGCTTAAAGCAGAAGCTATCAAGAAAAATTACTCAAAAAAAGCCCTAAACCAAAAAACCTAAAAAACTAACACAGCAGGGAACAGGCTATTACAGTGCAACACATATTGTCCAGTCTTTCAGAGTTCTTCAGGATGTATAGTGGCAACAGGAAGGTCAAAAGAGGGGTTGAAACACCCATTTATTCCATTTATTATTGCTGAGGATTTGTAAGGAGCTTGAGTGCATAAATGTGTGCCTGGCCTGTACTAGGGAAATACTGAGTTATCTTTTTTACTGGATTTTGGTTTGCTGCAAGTTTAGAACTATATAGGGGATGGGTGAAATGATAGATTGATATGCAGATACATAGATACTTACAATTCAAATATTTTCTTTTTGATAAAGCAAAGAGAAGAAATGTGAAACAAAAACTGTTGACATGCTCAATAATACGCAGGGAAACACATCTGTCAGAATGAGTCCCTTTGTATGAGCAACTTTTGTTTCTGCCTCTGCAAATATGTGCACATATATCACAGTCACAGAATAGGGTGAGTTGGAAGAAAGCCACAAGGATCAACACATCCAAGTCCTGGTCATGCAAAGCTCCATCCCCAAGAATGACGACTTGTGCCCAAGTATTGTCCAAATGCTGCTTGAACTCTGTCAGCCTCGGTGCTGTGACTACTTCCTGGGGAGCCTGTTCCAGTGTCCTGACACCTTCTGGGTGAAAAATGTTTTTCTAATATCTAGCTTAAACCTCCCCTGACACAGATTCAGCCAATTCCCTCAGGTCCTGTCACTGGTCACCAGAGAAGAGATCAATGACTGCCCCTCCTCTTCCCCTCCCAAGGAAGATGTAGACATGATGAGGTCCCCCCTCAGTCTTCTCTCCTTTAGGCTGAACCTATCCACAGCACTGCTTTCCAGCATATTGTTCCCCAGTCTGTCCATACCTCCTGGGTTGCTTCATCCCAGGTGTGAAAATCAGCGCTTTCCCTTGTTGAACTTCATGTGTCCAGCTCTGATTTGTCAAGGTCTCTCCACAGGGCCACTCTGCCATTGAGGGAGCCAATGGCTCCTCTCAGTTTTGTTTTGTTTGGGAGTATGTATAGGTGTTTACATAAAAGTAAATTCAAAGCACGTAAATGGCTGTCTGCTTCTGTTTCAGTTCTTCAAGGGGAAATCTGTAAGGTCTATAACTATATAATAGGAAGCTGTACCGAGCAAAGTGGGATAAAATAAAATGCTCACAGACAGATCAGTCACTAACCAGCTAACCAGGAAAATAAAGAGATGAATTTCAAAAGTGTTAATTATTGAAAGGCTTAGGACACGTGGAGGTTTTAAGTAGCTCTTAAAAAAATTGCTCTTGCCAGGAATACAGTAGTTGATATCTGGGTTTGGTTTTGGTCCTAATTTCAGTACATTTTTGTTAATCAAGTGCTAAAACACTTTTGAGGACAGAATTTTTATTCTGACATTGCTGCTTATTTTTAAACAGTGATAGTTATTTACAATACTTTTAATAGACTACTGCAGACAAACACTCTAGCCTTGATGGGTTTCCATCAAAAAATTAACTATCACATTTATATTACGTAAAAATATGCGAAAATGCAGCATATAGTGATTACTGTCACACTGATGTTGATCAGCCTGTAAAAATAACATTTAAAATTATGAAAATTGCTACTCATTGTTAAAATGATACACTTTTCATAAATGTCATGCTATTTTTAAGTGAAAAAATTTTCATATAATGGATATGGGGTATTCTTAGAGCAAAGGAAAAAAAAAACAGGATTAAAATCAAACTTCTAAAAAAGAAAAAAAATCTTTTTTCAATGCAATGACTATGTTAAATTTTTTACATTTTTCTTAAAGGAAAGTAAATGTGAAATGAAATTTTGTTTGTTTGTTGCCAGAAATTTTCAAATGGAAATTCTGCATGCAGCTGTCAGAAGAGATAAGTATGACGTGTTCTCCCATAATACATATTGAGCTCTGTCAGGAGACTTGAGTCTACAGTTAGTTTTTCTGGTGTGTGTTAGCTGAGAGTGAGATTTTCCCCTTCCATTCCTAGCTGACGTAGATGTGTTCACAAAATATTATAGCATAGACCTGGCTTTATTCATGACACATAAAGCTAAAAGCTTGCATAAGTCTTTGCAAGGTTGATGCCTTTGATTTTAAGACCATTAAGACCATGTCTAAGTTTTCAATAGCGTTTTGTTTATGGACACTACATTAGCTCTGGTTCCTGAGTGAGTCTCTAAAGGACTGCAGAAATAAAAATTATAACTAAAAGTAATAGATATTTACAAAGTGTGTGGTGCAACTTGTAGGAATTTATGAAGCTAAGAAAAGAGTCTTATAAAAATCGGGAGGAAGAGAGGATTTTATGATCTACAAAATCCAATAGATACAGCCAAACAAGATGCCCACACAATTTGTACCAGTGTAAATGAAATAGATTTCTACTTTAATAAATGCTTTGGGGAATATGTGGCAAAAAGGTTCTTGTTCCTTTTAATTTTAACGTAGACTAACCCTCTTAATTACTGCATTCAGGCAGTCACATACCACATATAACAGTTGTAGCCGATGAAGTCATGGAATGCTTTAAATCAGAGCAGGCAAGAAGGATTTAAAAAGGAGAATATTGTATTTGTTGGAGTTTTCTTTATATCACTCTAAAAGTGAAAGAAAAAGGATGAGAGAAATTAAGGAAGTCTGACAATCCATCTTACTAACAAAATCAATGTAAATAGTTTATTTGGAGTTTATAATTCTTGGATTAAATATGTTTATTTAGTAAATTAAAATACAAGATACATTTAAAGCATGTTTTCATTCTCAGGACATCTCAAACAAAGAATGAAATCCAAAAATTTGACAATAATCAAGGCAATTTAAAAATCAGTCATAAAATTATGAAATCTTTCTGCTGGGATCTGGATATTGTTACTTTTGAAATACTGTACATGTGTCATTCCATTATGCTTCTTACATTTCAAGGAAGATTTTTGCTAAGCTGAGGTCCTTGAATTATGTCCAAACTTGTATCTTCAGTTCTTTTGACACTGAATTGCTGTCTGATGAGTAATGCAATTGCTTTTTTTTATAAAAGCAGACAAGTAAACAGAACTCTAAAGCTTTAAGTATACCAATTATGCCAGAACACCATTACTGTTCAAAGATACAAGAATACAGGATATAATTCAAGTCAAATATCAGCAATAATTTTGTCACGCATGTGCTGGCACAATATATGGAAGACACTGGAAACTTAAACCAAAATGTGAAACAGAAATAATAAACATACGTAGAGATGTAAAAAGTATTTTGAATTATGACTTTATGTAGAATGAAATGAAACAGCAATTTCACTATCTGTCCTCCTTTTAAGGCATGGAATAAAAATGTTAAGTTGGGATACAAATTTTGTATAATAACCAAACATTGGAAGAACTTGATGCAATTCACTCATGGTCTTACTTACTAGGATTGACATAGGTCAAAGTCTTCACTCTGAGAAGATGTTTTAGAAGTTTTAGAGAAGCTGCTCGAGGTTTAATGTGCTGTAAATCAAACTGAAGTAAGATCTAACTTCACTGAGACTTTAAAAAAATAATTCTTTCAGAGTATGCTAGGTTGATCAGGTAAGTGAAACACACCAGTTTCTTTCCAATATATTGTTGAAAATTTTGCAAATAGCCCTCCTCTCCCCCCCCCCCCCCCCCCCCCCGTATTTTACTTTATATTGTATATAAAAATGTGTAGCTATATTATTTCTTATGGCACATAGACTTGAGGAAATTCTGCTTCCCTGGTCACCTTCCAGTGAAGTAGTTCTGTTGATAACACTTTGGGATCTCAGATTGACACTTTTCTCATCCATCAAGGCACATATATACTGATTATGGCCTGGAACAGATGGCTTGGGTTCTACTTGGTCTTGTGGCCCAGGGGCAGCACCCATTAATAACCTGTTGCTTTAGAGTGTACAAGGAATGGCCAGTAATTTCTGTAGGAAACCTCCTCAAGAGACAATCAAAGGCACATATTCATTGCGCCCGGCATGGTTTGCCTGCTCCAGCACAAAGGGACATCTTGAATCACAAGTGTAATTGCTAAGTTCTGCTTCTGAAAAGTTGTAAGCTCAAATGTTCAGATGAGGAACGGTGTTTTGATTAGGCTAATTCATAGCTGTCAGTGCGGATAATGGGCTGATGTGGAGATCAATGGCAGGAGGAGTAAAAATAAAAAATTGTTTTCACAAAAAGAAGGTCTTGGTCTGAATATTTTTCAGTTTAAGCAGATGATTGCTTTTTAAATAGATACGAGTACAAAATCCCCTTCAAACAATGACAAAAGCTTCTGCTTGATTTTTCTTTGATTCAATTAAAATTAATACATAAATTTGATTAGTTAAATTAGTATAGGCAACATCAACAAATCTCTGAACATGGAACTGCATTATCCCAAGCCATAGTTAAAGAAATGGATACCTCTGTTCCTTAAACCTAATGCATGTATATTGCATTCTTTCTTTGTAAGGTTCTGGTGGATTTATAACATGTGACAGAATATCAGCAGCACTGATTTCATGAGCCATCATTAAAATATGTAAATAATGCTGGTCTTAATACAACATAACATAAAATTTAATAACTTATTAATACCTCTGGTTTACAGATGGGGATTACCTTGATCCTTGTCACCCCTGGAGAGTCAAGAAATTCCATATAGTGAAAGCCTTATATGCCCCATATTAATAAAGTGAAATTTCTTAGCATTCCCAGGAGCTTCATAGTGAAATGTTATACCTAGAGAGTGCCAGTAAAGCAATTTTATAGAAGACATGTATTTTTTTAAGAACAGTTTATGGGTATATCTTCTAGTATCAGTTACAAGTAATTTCATAGATCATGAAAAAAACATTAATTTACATTCAGTTGTGGGGTTTAGATTTTAATTTGGGGGTTTGTTTAATTAAATACACCCTCTGTAATTTAGTTGCCAAGCCAGAAGGGAGGTTGATATGTCACCAATGATTTGCTAATACAACCATTTTGCAGTTGAATGAAATGACTGTTTGTCCTAGTGTATATTCATGCTGCAATGGGAAGTGTCCCATTGTAAGCTGAGCCTCAAGTGTTCAAGAATATCGATGCTGTAGCAACTGGTGATGTGGTAATGAGTCATAAAAGGCGACAAATGGCAAAAAGGTAGCCTTATTCTATTTAGTCATAAAGCTACTGATTTCTTACGAAATAATACAAGCATACTGATTAATCAATCAAACAAAAAGCCTGGGGATTGATAGTAGTTTTTACTCTCCTATATTTAATTTTTATTTTAATTTCTATTCCCTGATGTTGCGGGAGTTTGTGATCTTTTTTGAGGGGCTGGATATAAAATGGGAGTACTTCAGACCAAGAGTACAAATCCTTCCGTTACGCAGTGAGATGGGTCAGAGCAGCAATTTATACAAATAATATTACAATAATAATTTATACAAATAATAATTTATAACAAATAATGGCAATATTGTAATATAAACAGAGATGAAGAAAGAATAAATTTTAGAGGGAGATCACTGAAAAGCATTGGCTTTAGATAAATTCATTGTAATAACTGCTGTGCCAGTTAAATATCTAATAATGGGACAGTACTGTGGTTAACTCAATAATTATATTGTCTATCTCTGTGACTAGGTATTGCCATAAGGAAACAGAAATGCTGGAAGAAGTAGCTGCTGCTCAGGGTCTCTTTAAACCTGGTGGTGTCACCATACACAGTTTGCTGTTGCTGTAAAGTTACATTTTAGTGTCTTTGTTGGCAACAGGTTTTGGTGAATTCAGAGAAGATTTCTGAGAGCTGTTCAGGGCCTCATGAAGAAGGCCAGAAGGGTCAGGTGAATACAACTTGTACAAGTTCATTTCCAAACATTTTTAAGTGTTAGAACATAGTTTTGATACATTATTCAGTCAATCTAGTGAACCCTACTCACAATGTGCTGTGAAATTGCAGTGATCAAGGCAGTTTCTGATCTTTTGCTCACAAGGGAAAATTTGTCTAAATTTAAAAAAGATATTGTCTTTCCAGTAAGAGTATAACCGAGAATTATAGTCATAAATCTACTTTCAATTATTAATCAATAGTAAAGACATTTTTATGCAATAATCTGATATTTTCATCCGTACTTAAAAGAAGAAAGAAAAGAAAGAAAAAGCTTCTTGAAAGTTTGAGACTATAGCAGCATGAAAAAGTAAAAGAAAACTAGAAGAGTTCCTTTAATTTCAAACATCAAATAGATAGACAGCTATTTTAAGCTGCCTTCCACAGCAGTCCTCTTGCAGCTGATGCTCCGCACGATCTCTCCATATCTTGTCTTCTCTTCTATTGTACAGCACAAATGGTTCTACACTTGCAGGGTGAATTACACCTGGCTGAAAAAACAACCCAAAACTGAAGATGTTATTTTTCAGGGGAATGATTTACCCTATCATTTCCACTGTGGGTAAGCAAGCTTGTGAAACAATAAGGCTAGTGAAAATTCAAAAAATCCAGGCTCAGAGCAGACAACTTCTGCACTTTTGAAAGAAAACTAGCTTTTAACAGTCATCTAAGTAAGGCAAATTTATTTCAGGTATCAGGGCAGGGCCTTTGTCAGGAACTTGTCCATGCTTATCTTTAAAAAGCATAACATGTTCTTCCTTATTTTCTGGTTGCCTTTAGGCTGCAGCCATCAGAGAAATACAAATAGTAGAGCTGACACCCTGTATTTGCATGAAACAGACACCTTTTATGTCAAAACCTGAAAATTTGTCTCCTGTGATTACAATGTAGTGAATAGTAGATGAATGTGGGTCAGAAATTGGTTCTATTAATACTGAAAAGTTTTCAGGAAAAAGTTTAGAAAGAAGGATTGGTTGCTTTATTTTGTTTTATTGTTCTGGCCTGGCGTAAGGTCTGGCACATTTATACATTCAAACAGAGAAATACAGACACATAACAAAATCATTGTAAATTATTAGCTTGATCAATAAGCACTACTCAAACCATGCTTGCCTAGAAGAATGGAGAAATGAATGGGAGAGCAGCCTACCAATCTTTTATGCAGATTTCATTTTTGCTGGTTTTGGATATCAAAAAGGCATTACTGACAGTTTTCAGGTTTTTATCACTTTGGTAAATTTCAAGCTCTACCTTTATTTTGTTTAGTTGATTCAAGGTTTACAAGAAAGAATATGTACAATTTATTTTTAGACCAGCTAGTATAAATGATAAAAGAGGGAGTTTGGAGGCATTTGCTGTCTGAAAGAGGTAGCAAACTTCAGTTGAAATACAGGCTGACAACATTTGTTCTGAATTTAACTTAATTATGTGAGTTTGGGTTTTCTTAGTGCTTGACTAAGCTTTTGACAACTTGTGAAGTGGTATGTGAGTACTGCTGAGACTGAGAACAAGATGTTGTTTTATAAATATACTTGGCAGAGAAAAAGAGGAATTCATAGTGGAAATTAGCTTGTAAAGACTAAGAACCAGGATATGTGAAGTAAACTGGGTTTTGGCAAGCCCATTCAAGTAAATTTACCTAGCATATAAGCCTGAGGGAAGACTAAATTTTTCCATTCACCCATCATTCATCCTCCTGCTCCTGTTTCAGCTTCCAAACCCCATTCTTCCCTCAGGGAAAACACTACTGACTGTGATTTAGCTGGGAAAAAATGGCATCAGGTCCTACACAAATCCAAAAACGCAATATCATGACATCACTCAAGTTCTGACTCACCATAAGCCTAGCCAGCACCTGAGTACAGCATTCTTATCTGTTAAACAGAGTTGATAAGGGTGGTAAGTAGGCTTTTGCTCATGGCCCTAGGGATCAAATTGATCAAGAATGACTGTAAGAATTTGGAGGCAAGTTCCTTAAGGAAGTTCCCATGGTCACACAGCAAAATAAGTAGCAAGGTAAATTCATGTGTGTGTACATATATATACATATATATATAACTCATAGTGAGAGCTGTAAAACCTTGTAGCAGGTTTCCCAGAAAGACAGAAAAACAGGCCTGAGCAATCTGAGCTTGAACTTCAGAATTATTCTTTATCAGAGCACACGTGCCATGGACCAGCAAGGTCAGACATTGCACCCTCAGACACTGCACCCTAAGGGTAAGGGATCCTGGAGATGAAATGCAGAAATCCACACCAGAAATACACCATGTGCAGATGTCTTACCCCTTTAGCATAGATGAATTAGGAAACATACATTTTTCCTTTGACATGTCATGTATCTGTTCTCATCAAATTCTGGTGTAATGATATGCTACCTCAAGATCCCTGGAAAGATGCTTGGGCACAAGAATTCTTTCCTTTAATGTGTCTCCCTGATCTTAAATCACAGGTCCAAGGAGAGAGAGATATAAAATAGGGTAGTCCTGCCTCTCCTTTGCACCATTTTTGCTTGGGTGTTATTTGTTAATTTAAGATCATAATCTTGGGCAGAAACAAATGTCTTATGTGTTCTGATTGTTACTTCTTTTTTTTTTTTTTTTTTTAAAGGGGTTGTACTCTTTTAGTATTAGTGCCAATTTGAGATTGCTTAGTGCTGAGTTTGCTTAATCTGTAATGGAAGAAAAATTTTCAGGACCTATTCTGCTTTGTGATTTTTACAATCTTTCCTTTTAGGCACAAAATTTTTACAGAGAACTTTTTTTAAAAATCCATATTTTGAGATATTTTTACTGCCTTTTCATGAATTGTCAAAATGAAAGCAACTATTAGAAAGTTCTAAAACCTGGAACAATATATATAAAGGATATTATCCCAATATACTTAACATTTTTTAAAGTATTAATTTTCTCTTTTCTCCCTAAATGCAGGGAGTAAAACATCATTAAAAATGTGGAAAAGCTCCATTCTGTGCTGGATTTTATAAGAATAATTTTAAAAGTTTTGAAACTCTTACCTATTTTAACAACTTGCTTCGAAATCTTGAGACTCTGTGCATGTACGTAGTTAACTATGTACGTAGTTAACTCTTCTGACCTTTTATCGAAATAAAAGATTAGTGTATTTTTACTGTATTAGATTTTGTTTTAATGATAAATAGACATACTGCAAAATATGTAAACCTGAATCACCTCTAGAAACACAGGAATAAAGAGAGATCACCTACATCAATTCTTTCCTCCCTTCTTCCCTTCGCTAATAAGATTAAAGTTTTCCTAACACATCAAATAAATGATGGTTCCTGGAAATAAAACTTACCCTGGTGATCAGAACACTGAGGACACAGAAAATGGGCATGGATTGAGTGATGAACATTTTCTACTTGGATATCTCCAAGGTTTTTGTAGGGTTTCTCACAGCCTCCTCCCAGAGAAATTGCTGTGTGACAGGCTAGACAAGGTATCTGTGCAGTGGGTGGGGACCTGGCTGCCTGGCTGCACTTGGAGGGTGGTGGTAATCAGTCCCTTAGAATCTCACAACTTGTCACAAGTGGGGTCTCCCTGGGATCGGTGTTGGGCCCAATGCTATGTGGTATCTTCATGTGGAAATCAAGCTCAAGTGTATCTCAATGAAGTTCACCAGTGATTACAAACCAAGTGGGGAAATAAACACTTCATAGCTCTGCAGGAAGGCCTGGATAGACAAGTAAAAGCGTTGCACATCACAACGTATAATCCAGGAGTACAGAACTGGGATCTATCCATTTGCATAGGAGATCTGTGGAAAATCATCTGCAGATCCTGGTAAACAATAAACCCATCATGAGTGAACAGTGTGCTGCTGCAGCAAAGAAGCAAGTGGAATTCTGGCTTGCATCAACCAGGCATCACCGGCACAGATAAAGAAATCCTTATCCCACTGTATTTAGTGCTTGTCAGGCCACAAATGCAATACTATATTCAGTTTTAGTCCCCGCTACGGAAAAAAGTTCTGGACACGTTGGTGAGGATCCAAAGAATTACAACAAAGATGATCAAAGGACTGGGAAGTCTGTGGAGGAAAGCCTGAGGGAAGTGGGTTTGTTCAGCATTGAGAAAAGAAGGCTTGGAGAAGCCTTTCAAACTATATTCTAGCATTTAAAGGGTGACTGTAAAGATGGAGGTTCCTTCTTTCCAAGGAGTCAGGTGGAAAAGATGAGGGGTAATAGACACAAAATAATCCTGCAGAGATCTTGATTAGACACAAAAGGAAAATTCTTTACAGTGGGAACAATCAGCCATTGGAATTATCTTCTCAGAGGCTACTCTGAGAAATTCTGTTAGCTTCCCCAACAATGGGCACTTTTAAGATTCAGTGGGACAGGGTGTTGAACCATCTTGTCCAGGCTGTGCTTCTCCCGTGAAATGTTGGATGAGGTGATCCCTTTTCAGCCTGGTATTCCAAAACTATGAGTCTATGATTGAAAATCACTACCTCTCTTAAAAGAAATACTTTCACTCTGGAATACTGTGATAAAACCTCTGGGACCTATTTCTCCCTTTCCTCCAGGGACACAAACTACAATTTTTAAAATAAAGTAATAGCAGTCCTCTAGGTTTTCCATTCTTTCTTCATTCAATCCCACATGTTCTATTGAAACTTCATTCACCTCTGATGAATTCTGTTTTGATGAAGCCTGATTCTACTTCTTTCCAGTTTTCTAACAACATATGAACCTGCAAGTAATTCTGCAGCTACGTTATTTGTAGAGGAATAATTATACCTCACTTTCTAGAATGTTAGAAAATACCATTTGTACAGCAGTAGTTGTCTATTTAGACACATCTCCAGTCTTCCATATCTCAGATTTGCATTTTCCCAGCCTCATTGCTATTTTCACTACATATTTTGATTTATTTTTCTTTATGTGTGCAGTTTTTCTAGTTTACTGTGTTGAATTTCATCTTAAAGACTTCTGACCATTTCATCAATTTATCAGAATCAATTTAAATTCGCAAGTTGTTCTCTGAAGGGTTTGCAGCGCTCAACAGTTTACTGTTGAGTGTCAAGGCTGATAAGTTACCTAAGTTTATAATGAAACCATTAAAAACACAGAACATAAGACAGAACTCTGCAGGGCCACCCACATCACGTATCTTCCTTTTTTCTTGACAGCAAACTGTTGATTGCTACAGTTTAAACCTAATAATTTCAACCTGATGTGAATCTGCCTGTTGGTATTTTAAACCATTCCACATGACACCGAAAACTAGAGAAACATAGGTCTCCATTAAAAGGTATTTATAAATTGCAAATAGACAAGTTGATTTCATTTCTATTGTTCATGAAATGCTGTCTGGAAAGAAAAAAATACCGAGCAATCTATGAGAACACAGATTCTGTCGTAATGTGACATTTTCACCTATATTTTCTTCTGTCTCTGTATTCTGTACAGATAATTGCATGGCAATATGCTTACTTTTCACATTCCAGCCAGTGAGCAATCCTATCATTGTTCTCATCACTCATACAACCTTCAAAAGGTGTTAACAACTATCAGCCACCTCCTTCCTTTTCCACACCTGAGGCAAATATATGTTAAAATCTTGTTCTATTATTATACCGTTTGTATGGAATAAAGATCACTTTGAAATGGGAATAATCTTTACAGTTTTCTATTTTAAATTTTATGCTTCCTGTCATTCTGAGCAAGTGAAATGATGGACTTGCAGAAAATAAATCAAATTACTTTGCTTTTCTTCTATATCAAAACAAAATCTTGAAAATCTTTGGTGACTATTTTTGTTTTTAGTTTCCACTGAGCTGTGGTCTTAATTTGTCTTAATTTGACTTGAAAATTAAACCAACGTATTTTTACAAACTCCAGATATTTTTCTCCTACTTATATCATCATAACGCTTCTTTAATAAGAAGGGAAACAAAATGTACTATTTCGTAACGCCAAAGATACCATCCACAAACACTCTACCATTTTGTTTGCTTCCTTAGACAAGTTTAGAGCTGGCTGTGGTTGGAACATATGAAGGTGACTGATAGAGAACTTTTACTTAGTATGATTGTTTCATGGAGTAGAGGAATATTATTGAAAGGTGACAGATTTAAGGGTAACACCACTAATATAGAATACTGCAGTGTTCTGCAGCTGCTGATAGTGGTCAAGGGCACACGATGAACAGCTGCACAAAAGAATTGTCCCATCCCTGGGCAGTGTTCACGAGCCAGCTGGATGGCTTTGAGGCCAGCTGGTCTAGTGACAATGATCCTGTCCATGAAGGAAGGTTGGGAACCAGAGGATCTTTATACGTTCCCTTCCTTCCCTTCCCATTCCCTTCCCTTACCCTTCCCTTCCCTCCCTTCCTTCCTTCCCTTCCCTTCCCTTCCTTCCCTTCCTTCCCTTCCATTCCCTTCCCTTCCTCCTTCCCTCCCTTCCCTTCCCTTCCCTATCCCTTCCCTTTCCCTTCCCTTCCCTTCCTTCACACATTCCCTTCCCTTCCCTCCTTCCCTTCCCTTCCCTTCCCCTTCCCTCCTTCCCCTCCCTTCCCCTTCCCTTCCCTTCCCTTCCCTTCCCCCTTCCCTTCCCTTAACCTTCCCTTCCCTTCCCCGCCCGTCCCTTCCTTCCCGTCCCCATCCCTTCCTTCCCTTCCCTTCCCTTCCCTTCCATTCCTTTCCCTTCCCTTCCCTTCCCTTCACTTCCCAAACCGTCCTTCCCAAACCTTCCCTTCCCTTCCCTTCCCTCCCAAACCTTCCCTTCCAAACCTTCCCTTCCCAAACTTTCCCTTCCCTTCCCGTCCCTTTCCAAACTTCCCCAAACCTTCCCAAACTTCCCAAACCTTAAATCCCAAACACCTCCCCTTACCTTCCCAAACTTCCCTTCCAAACCTTACCCTCCCTTCCCAACCCTTATCCCTCCCTTCCAAACTTCCTTCCCAAACCTTCCAAACTTCCTGCCTTCCACAACCCTTCCTTCCCTTCCCCAAATCCCCCTGCACTTCCCATTCCCTTCCAACCATTCTCAAACCTTCCCAACCTTCCCTTCCCTTCCCTTCCCAAACCTCCCTTCCCTTCCCTTCCCCAAACATTCCCTTCCCAACCTTCCCTTCCCAACCCTTCCATTCCCAACACCGTCCCTTCTTACCCAAACCGGCCCACCAACCTCCTTCCCAAACCTCACAAACCTCCCAAACCTCCCAAACCTTCCCAAGTAACCTTCCCCATTCCCGCCCAAAACCCTCCCTTTCCCAAACCCTTCCCTTCCCAAACCTTTCCCTTCCCAACCCTTCCCGTCTCCCAAAACCTTCCCGTCCCAAACCTTCCTTCCCAACTATACACCTCCCCAAACCTTCCCTTCCCTTCCCTTCCTTCCTTCCCTCCCTTCCTTCCCTTCCCTTCCCTTCCCTTCCCTTCCCTCCCTTCCCTTCCCTTCCCTTCCCTTCCCTTCCCTTCCCTTCCTTCCCTTCCCTGCCCTTCCCTTCCCTTCCCTATCCCTTCCCTTCCCTTACCGTTCCCTTACACCTTACCCTTTCCCTGCCTTTCCCTTCCCTTGCCCTTCCCTTCCCTTCCCTTCCCTTTCCATTCCGTCCTTCCCCTTCCCTTCCTTCCCACCTTCCCTTCCCTCCCTTCCCCTTCCCTGTCACCCTTCCCTCCTTCCCTTCCCTCCCATCCTTCTATCCCAACCTTCCCTTCCTACAAACCTTCCCTTCCCTATCCCTTCCCTTTCCAAACCTCCTTCCCTTCCTTCAAACGTCCCTTCCCTTCCCGTTCACAAACCTTCCCAAACCTTCCCTTCCCTTCCCAATCCCAAACCTTCCCTTCCCCAACCTTCCCTTCCCAAACCTTCCCTTCCCTTCCTTCCTTCCCTCCCTTCCCTTCCCTTCCCTCCCTTCCCTTCCCCTTACCCTTCCTTCCCTTCACCTCTCCCTTCCGCTTCTCCCTTCCCTTCCCTTCCCTTCCCTTCCCTCCCTTTCCCTTCCCCTTCCCTTCCCTCCCTGCCCTTCCTTCCCTTCCATTCCCTTCCCTTACCTCCCTTCACCGTCCCTTCCCTTCCCTTCCCTTCCCAAACCTTCCAAACTTACCACACAACCTTCCCAAAACTTCCCACCTCTCCCAAGACCTTCCCAAACCTCCCAAACCTTCCGTCCCAAACCTTCCCAAAACTTCCCAACCTTCCCTGGCCCTTCCCAAACCTTCCCAAACCTTCCCTTCCCAAACCATCCCTACAAACTTCCCAAACCTGCCCAAACTTCCCAAACCTTCCCAAACTTTCCCTTCCCAAACCTTTTCCAAACCTTCCCACCAACCTTCCCAAACCTTCCCTTCATCCCAACCTTACAAACCTTCACCAAACCTTCCCTTCCAACCTCCCTTCCCAAACCTTCCCTGCCCTTCCCCGTCCCAAACCTTCCTGCCAAACCCTCCCTTCCCAACCAAACCAAACCAAACCAAACAAAAACCAAACCAACCAGCACAAACTATATTGTATGATTCCGATACTAGGTGGCATTTGTGTTCTCACACACCAGAGATGATGCATTCAGGAAATAAACTGACAAGAGATCACACATGATAAATCAGAGAAACTCTCAAGCCTTCCGTCTTCTCCGTGCATGCCGCCGTCAGCCCCGCCGATCACACGGTGTTTCAGTTGCCCGTTTCTCTCCCCCTTACATCTCCATCAGGCTGTCTCTTACCGGTGCACCTTCTATGCGTCCTTGTAACCCACTCCCGGGGGGCACCGTACGACCGGCGCGCCCGGAGTGCGGAAAAAA
>CM031859.1:36240200-36297725 GCA_018697195.1 Certhia americana
CTTCCCAAGAACCTTCCCTTCCCTTCCCTTCCCCTTCCTTCCCTTTCCCTTCCCTTCCCTTCAAAAAAAACTTCCCTTCCCTTCCCTTCCCTTCCTTTACCTTCCCTTCCCTTCCCTTCCCTTCCCTTCCCTTCCCTTCCCTTCCCCTTCCCTTCCCTTCCCGTTCGCCTTCCCTTCCCTTCCCTTACCCTTCCCTTTCCCTTCCCATCCGCTATCCCCTTCCCTTTCCCCTTCCTCTTCCCTTCCCTCCCTTCCCTTCCCTTCCCTTCCTCTTTCCCTTCCCTCCCTTCCCTTCCCCTTCCCTTCCCTTCCCTTCCCTTTCCTTCCCTTCCCTTCCCTTCCCTTCCCAACCTTCCCTTCACAAACCTTCCTTCCCAAACCTTCCCATTCCCTTCCCTTCACCTTCCCAACCTTCCCTTCCCTTCCCTTCCCAAACCTTCCCTCCTTCCCTTCCCAGACCTTCCCAAACCTTTCCCTTCCCTTCCCGAACCTTTCCCTTGCCCAAACCTTCTTCCAACCGTTCCCTTGCACCTTGCCCTTCCCTTGCCCTTCCCTTCCCTTCCCTTCCCTTCTTCCCTGCCCTTCCCCTTCCTCTTCCCTTCCCTTCCGCTTCACTTCCCTTCTTCCCTTCCCCTTTTCCCTTCCCTGTCCCTTCCCTTCCCTTCCCTTACGCTTCCTTACCCTCCCTTCCCTTCCCTTCCCTTCCCTTCCCTTCCTTCCCTTCCCTTCCCCTTCCCTTCCCTTCCCTTCCGCAAACCTTCCCAAACCTTCCCAAACCGTCCCAACCTTCCCAACCTTCCCAAACCTTCGCCAAACCTTCCTCAATCCCTTCCCTTGTCCCAACCACTTCCCAAACCGTCCCAACCTTCCCTTCCCTTCCCAAACCTTCCCAAAACCGTTCCCTTTCCCAGAACGCTTCCCTTCCAAAACCTATTCCAATACCTTCCCAAACCTTCCCAACCTGTTCCCTACACCTTTCCGCTTGCCCACACCTTTTCCAAACCGTCCCAAAAGCCTTCCAAACCTTCCCCTTCCGCAAACCTTACCAAACCTTCCCAAACCTTCCTTTCCCAAACCAGTCAGAAAAGAAAAGAGGGAAAATAAATAACTTACCCAAACCTTCCCTTCCCGTTCCCTTCCCAAACCTTCCCTGTCTCCAACCTTCCTTCTCCCACCAAACCAAACCAAACCAAACCAAACCAAACCAAACCAAACCAAACTATGATTGTATGATTCAGGATACTATGTGGCATTTGTGTTGCTCACCCCAGAGATGATGCAATTGGAAATAACTGAAGGGAGTCCATGATACATCAGAGAGGAAAAACATTTTAACCTTACTAGAAATGAAATCACAAATATTTCTACTGCAAAGGCCTCATAGGAATTCATGCTGTTTTAGGAAACCTGAGGACAGTAAGAGCTGTATGGATACAATCATGGTCTAGGGGTGAGACAGCTTTTCACAGAAAAAGCAAACACTTCCTCAAAATAAAAATCAGTATTCTGTGTGGAAAACAAACAACCAAAAAACACCACCATTAGACCAACTTTAACTGAATGATGGAGGCTTATTTTAGCTTCTAGACTTTGGGGGTGGAGGTGAGTGAGTGGGAATTGGTGATCACTTTTAATATATTCTTGTATCATTAACATGATAACATTATTATACTAATGACAGTTTCACCAGTCATTTCATAACATGTTTCTGAAAGAGAAAAGGCATATTTCACTACGTTCTATTGAATTGCCAAATTTTATCTTACATTGTTAGAACTAAAAATTTTTAATAAAATTTGACAGCTGCACTGAAGAAGTAATTTTCTGTTTAAATTTTGCAAATTAATTTCATGATACATTAAGAGTTTGTTTGTCACACATGTTTAGTACAACTCATTTATCTGATAAGACATTCACTTGAAAGTAATGTGATATTGCACTTTATTGATGTGATAACTTATTAGGATTTCATAATTTCTTAGGAATGCCTGCTTGATCTAATGTCATTAGGATTTTTTCAATTTTTTTTTTTAGAAGACAAAAGATAAACTTTGTTCACTTTTTCTATGGAGAGGAAATGTTTTCGAGGGAAAAAAACAACCATAGAATATTTTAAAAACAGAATGATTCAACAAAATCTAAATATTTGATGTTATCTTTTCCCCCAGAAAATACTCACAGATTATTTTTTTAACTAGAAAGTGGGAGAAGAAATTAAAATATTAAACCTGAGGACTAGATGGACATTTGAAAACCTTTCCAGGGATGAGTTTTAATGTTCTTGTGATTCCAGGAAGAGTATGCCGGAAAGGATTGACACATTGAGTATAAGCTTTCTTTCACTCTTTTCTTTTATTTTATTTTTAATAGTGCTAAAATGATTGTGGTTATGTTACAGATGCAAAATTACATGACCATCACTTCAAGTACTTACAATTTGATTGCTTGCACCTTCAGCCTGCAACTTCTGCTATGACTGCCTGGAGAAGTATTGATTTTAATTTGTCTATGGCAATGCACATGGTTGCTTCCACAGGGTAGATTTGTACTCATTAGTGCTTAACTAGAAAAAACATCACAAATTAAGGCTTTAGAGTTAAAAAATTGAGTGATTATCTATGTTATTATTATGTATTATCTATGATTTTGGTTGACTTCTGAATATCTCTCTATGCACATGAAATTGCCAAATCAGTGTTCAACACAGCAAAAGAAGTGGAAGAAATGAGAGGCTCACTGGATACCAGTGAGCATGTGGGAAAGATGAGTAAGTGTAAGACAGAAGAAATACCATGATTACTTTCTTCCAGGGTGTAAAAATCAGTACTTCAAAATAAAGATTTTAAATACCCGTCTTCAACATTTATTACCAAACTGGTGCAGTTCTAAAGACTGTGTGAATTCCTGTGTCTTTTGAAATCCCCAATCAGTAAAAGGTAAAACAGTTCCTATGATGTTGTGATAGCAGCCATCCAGAAAGCCTCGTCAAAATTTAGCAACATTGAATGGCCTCTACTGTTACACTTAGGATAAAAGAAGAGTGAAGATATAAATATCTAAAACCACAAAAGTCTGTAGATCCTAAATCCATATTACAAACCTAATAACAGTGACATTAATACAGCAAATGCTTTCAAAAGGCTCTTACGGAAATTCCAAAATGAAACTTTCTAGCTCCTGAAAACAGGCAAAATTTTGTAACTATTTTAAATAGGAGGGTTGTTATATCACTCGTATCCCATGTTGGCTGCGCATTTTTATTTCTGTAGAGGAGTTATAAACTAAGAATTTCTATTTATCTTAGCTGTTGAAAAACATCGCAAAACTTCAAAGAAATTTATTTTGGACTTTAAATCCAAAGCAGAGTCCTATCGAAACCAGATGGTAGAGTGCTCAAAAAAACAGCATAAAAAATTATTTATTTATACTATTTCTGGTAATTTGGGGATTTAAATTTTATAATATGTGACAATTGAACATGCTTTAGAATTCCCTGCTGTGGTTCAGGAATAATTTTCATAAAGGTAACATAGTACTTAATATTATATGAGATTTGGTTAAAGTTACGTTTCATCTTGTTTATCTTTTCCTTTTACTTCATAGCTAATAATATACAGATAAATAAAATATCTACAAATCTTGCCATGGATTGCATAATCTTTTTTTAAAGTTACCCACCCATGTCGTGCTAGCAAACAATGAGAGTTTTAATTCATATCACATTTCCTACTGTGCTATCAAAAGATTAGTGCCTGCAAACAGATCCCTACTTCTCTGGAGTCATCTTGGCCATTATCTGATATTAAGGCTGTGTCTGATATAACCCAATAATTCAGGCTTTGTCTATAGTGCTATGAAGAGATAGGTAAATCCTAAGAGGAATTTGTTCAATTTCAAAATGACAATCCAACAGAAATGAGATGCTTCAGTCTCTGAAGATATACACCTCTTTCCATTAAGTACAGAAACAGCATAGATTACTGCTTTATACTAAACTTTTTGGTAGCTAAGGCTAGGTGAAATCTCCTAGCACTCCCTAGTTCCAGAACACCCAGAGCACTATGAAACGTGCTAGCAGCCCCTCTGTTAATCAGTGCTGCAGAATCAGCAAAGATCTGTGTTAAAACATAATTGTCAATCTCTCTTGCAACTTTGAATGTTCTGGATTTACCTTTATCATGTCAAAGGAAAGGAAGATAGAGAATTTGGACCTGGAAGTTGAAGAAGGAAAAGAAACGAAGCAACAGAAACCACTATAGACCTAGATTCTGAAGACACTCTTTAGGAATTATATGTTTCACAAGTGGCTTCTGTGCCTCCATTTCCACTACTTTCTTTTTATATTTATGCTTTGTTCAAGATGACTTGCTGCTTTTCTTCATCCATTGTGTGTATATATATTTGAAACCCTAAATAGTAGTAGATTTCTCTCTGCATTCCTCAGTGTAGATTTTTTTTTTAGCTGGTATCTTGGGAACAGGATGGTTGAATCCAGAAAAAAAAGAGATTGTATTCTACAAGTTCATATGGAAACATAAATAAACCTAACTCGTTCATATAAGTACAGCAGTTGCTATATTCAAAATGTGGTTTCTTGAGTAGGTCAATTTACCAAACCACCTGCTCTTACCAAAAAAATCAGTTGTTCTTTCTCCTTATTTTTCCTCCACCTATCCCTGCTGCTGTTCTAGCAGTATGGTTGCAGTTTAATGTGAGTCCTAATATGTGTCCCATCTTCCAGATCACCAGCTCAAAGCATGACAAAGTAGATACCCTCACTGTGGTTCATTTCCTTCCAGGTTAGTTACTTGCATTAGTGTATGGTTGGTGTAGGAAATAGATGGGGCACAAAGTTTACAGTGAAAACATGCATCTGGCTGTAATAGGGGCTAGACTCCTACTCTTTCAGTGGAGGTGAACACTTAGATTACCTCATCAACATGATTGGAAATGCAACTGCAAATTGTGGTTTCATGACCAGTTTAGTACAATCCAAGATCAGGCTGCTGTATATTCATACCATCTCCCATGTGTCAGTATTGGTGGTTATGCAGCCTAGAGCTATGCCAGCAAATAGCAAATGACTAGTTTTCTGCATTAGTGTCTGTATAGTTCTCCAGAGAGTATAAAACATGAGTAAGATAACCTAGAATTTATGACTTGTGCTTGTAAATGTGGCTTATTTGATTCACAAAGCTCCTAAAACTGGGGCAGAAATACTGGAAGCTTACTTGTAAGGTCTCAACTGTGTTTACAGGACATGTATCAGTATGATGACAACATAAAAGGTCCCTGTGGCACTATAAACTTTCAGTGATGCCACAATATTAGGACACTAGACAGCTTTGCTATTTGCAGTTCTGGGCTAGCAGAGTATGTGATCCAAGACTGAAGAACGTGGAGGATCTTAGCACTAGTAACATATGCAGCTTAGAATTATACATTTTCTGAAAAAAGGAAAGTTGCAATTCCTCCCAGTGTACCTTTCTTCTCAACCGTTTTACCTCCCTTAAAAATTTCTTTATAAAAACCGAAACAAGAAAACATATAAGTGAAATGCAATAGCTGTAACTCACCCTCTACTTATATACATATTTTTCTGCTGATTTTCTTCCACAAAAGTTTGACTAATAAAACCATATTTATTTCTATAGGTAACTGAAATTTAACAGCTTGTGCTGCATGAAGAATGTGCTAACAATGTGCAGCGTATAAAAACTTGAAATCATGGCTCACTTTCACCTTATCTCTGGGTGTGCCAGGATTTTTGAGACTTTATTGTTTTGCTGACACAGAAATGAAACACCAGTTTAATCATAATATCATGTTGGGATTTGTCTGACTCAACTATTATTAGACAGCAGGTCTATGGCTTCATCTCAGCTCCCTCCCATTGCTAAAGTTGTTAAAGACAAGTGAGATGAATCATCCTCAGTTGTGTCTCTGCTTAACTAAATAAGTTAGACTAGTTTTGAAGTCATGCCTTACTTATCTAGCAAAAGCAGAAAAAGAATAATATGTTGACTGCAATGAACTCCCTTCAAGTGAGTGGCTTCCTTATTAGTAAGTAATTTTATATATCCCAGGTAGATTTTTGGGCTGTGCTGGGAAATGCTAATTCCTCACTAATGTTAATGCTCACTTTATCTGGATAGATGATAACACTTCCAATTGATGGAAGCCAGCAGAAATGTCTCCTACACTAGATGAAATGTTCACTTTTCTGGTACAGGAAAAGGAGGACATGTAGGAATAGACCGATGCCAGGGTATCTTGCTATTATCTCTTGTTAAAAACATTTCTCCAATTTTTGCTATGCTGGACAGTGTACAATGGAGGACATGCAAAGTCTCTGCTTGCACTTTACCCTAGATATAAATAAAACTTGGATGCACTAGCAAACGAAATGTTTCATACTAGGTGGTATTTAATATGTCACAACTATCTACTGAGTGTGTCGAAATGTCACTTTCAGCTGATAGCTTGGTAATATGTGAAAGGTTCTCAAAGGTTAAAACTTAAGACTGCAGTTACCTCTGGCTTTTTCAGGAGAGGGGTTTGTTCTTAAACCTCTGAAAACCTGAAAAGTGAGATACCTGTTTTGCAAATGTACTCAACTTTTGGATCAGTGGAGCATTGTAGTAGCTGCTTAATGGGATTTATGGAATGCTGCCTCTGCAGTTTATGAGAAGAGGCTTATAAAAAGTGGGTAATAATGAGTGGTTTCAATTACATATATCAAAAAATCAATGTCAACACTTTTAAAGGAAAATAAAACATTGCTCAACTCATGCATGTAGTATCCAGGTTGAGTATGATTGCTTCATACTGAACAACACCTGTGGGGCGATTCTTTTTTACAAGCAAAATGAAGCACACGAAGAAAATCATAGTTAATTGCTGCCTATTTGAACCAGTGATTATATAAAGTATCAGAAATTCATCTGCATTAAAATAATTCATTTTGGATTTACTCTACCTTACTCTTTTCATATAAAGGAAGAGAAAATTACCCAATATTCTGCATTAACGCCTAGGAAATGCAAAGGCCAACTGACTTCACCATGCTTTTTTAAGGCAAATACGTTAAATACACTATCAGGATTTCTGCTTTAAAGGTGACTTTTCTAACTCACTGATATCGGAGTTGAAGTTCCAAAAAGCACGTTGTCATCAACAGCCAGCACACCTTATCACACTCCTAGAGTCAGAGGGGACTATCCATTGCAGTGTGTGCCTTCAGCACTATCACCTTCTGGGTAATCTCAGCTTCTCTTTAGGTGCTTAATCCACAAATCACTCAGGAATGGCAGCTCTTTTGTGAGCAGGGATGTACATATCCACACAGAGAGCAGCATCCCCTCAGTTCTCCACCTGCAGCAACAGGGGACTGAGAGGGCTGGTTGGCTATCGAGCCTTCACTCAGCAAACATGTCTAAATTATTAAGACTGGAAGACTGGAAGAAACAGACCCCTGCATGAGCTTCCATATGCTGAAGTGGGGTCTTTTTAACTTATTGAAAAATGTAAATGCAAGTGAAGTGTTTAAAAAGTCAGGAAAGAGATTCAAAAAACAAATAATAATTATATTTTTACCTTTGCTTGTGCACAAGTGTAGTGATTTTTTTACATTTTACTTATTTTTAAGGCATCCTCAAGACTCTTATTAAATGTGCAAAACACAGAGATTAATTAAAGGTATCTCTAAATTATATGTTTTATTATAAAATATGCACAACAGGCAGATTAAAATTTCTACTCTAAAAAACAACATGTTAATATTGAAAGATGTTGTTTAATTTACTGTGTTGCCCACCCCAATAAATGGAGGCTATTAACTACAAAATATCTTATTTCTTTTGAAGATTATATAATTTTGCAGAAAAAAACCCATACAGTAAGTTTGGAAGCTATTTTTGAATTATTTAGTACAGATGCCTTCCTTCCTACCTAGAACTTAATATACCAAAAAATGTAGTTGTCTTGTTATAACAATAGAATTATTCCTTTACCAAAAGAAACCCTCTAACTGAAATAATGGCATTAAGAATATTTGCATTCTCAAGAGGAGTGGGGGAAAAGGTAAATCAAGATTTTGAAAATTCTTTGAATATTAGTAAGCTGTTTGATTTAATTGGATCAGTCTGGTGATTCTATATGAATGAAGTTTCACTGACTGACTGATTGCCTGTAAATTACATTTCATTGTCTTTCTTACTTTCTGTTATAACAACAGAGAACTGAATTAGCAGAATTATAAATCTCAAATTAAAAAAAAAAACTTCTGCTCTAGGTGAGAAATGATGTTTGCAGGAAAAATGACATCAAGAGAAACATTTTTCTGGTGTTAAGAGAGTACTTTTAAAATTTCTTGAGAAGTCATCATGTTTTCTTTCTTTGTTCACCTATAGCAAAAATGTTCCAAAATCTATATTATTGCACTTAATTTGATTGAGTTTTTAAAAATGTGGTCATTCTATCTTTATAGCAGATTAATTAGTGCTATTAAAATTTTTGTAAGAAAGTCTTCAGGAGTATATTCTTCAACCTGAAAATGTTAAGAATATTTAGAAATTCCCACAAAGAGGACTATGTTAAGTTGAAACTAAGAAATTATATGAATTTATGTAAGGAGGACTTTCCTGCTACCTCTTGATACTTCTCTGCTCAAAGGTCTATAGATTTATATAGAGATCTATATCTTCTCTGTTGTACTTGCACATCTGTGTCCCATGGATAGTCCACTATAAACATCAAACTCTAGTCAAACTCCCTTTCAGTGCCTAGGCTGACTTCCCCACACTGGTCATACTTTCTACATTTTTTTTAATTCTCGAAAGGTAGCTCCATTTGACTTTACTGTGCATTTAAATCCAACTTTACCAGATTGTATTGTATCAGTAGATGATCCTTTATACCATTCATCATCCATCTGAAAACTTCATCATATTCCTCCTTTCTGATAAAACTGTTGAGTAGTCTCAGATCAGAAATCAGGTCCTGAAGGATTTCACTGGAACATGGTTCCTTTTGACAATTTCATATTTTGCAGTTAGATTTGGAAGCCTGTCAGTTTTGCAGATTTCAGTCCATTTCATGTGTCATATGAATTTTGTGTCACTTTTTCATGGGAGTTGTCATGTTACTTATTCATGTGGAAATACTGTAATTTTTATTGCATCTCCCTAGAGCTTAAATGAAACTAAAGTTCTACATTTTCAGAGTTTTCACAGCTTCCTTTTACAACTTCTGCAACATATTAATTTTCTATTCTAGAATTACAGAGATAAGACAGAACCAAAATTTTCTTTTATGAAGGAGAAGTGATTTCAAGCCCAGCAATTATTAATGATACCATGTTACATTTAAAAGGTTAGAGATGTAGGTGAAAGTGAAGGCTGTACAGTGCATCATGAAAACTGTACTTTACTAAGAGCTTTTATTGAATTGTCACTTACCAGTTTAAAACTAAAAAAAGAAAATGAGTTCTTTTCAGTGTCCTCTTTTCCAAGCTTCACAATCAAGCAAGTGCAGCCTCTGGATGGAAGGAACATACTCGTTTTGCTTGTTTTAGGTTTTCCCCAAACTCAATCCAGGATATAAAGGAAAGCTGCCTTTACTAGTTTTCCATGAACATTTGTGGTAAAGAAGCCCTGGGTTGATTCTTTGACTCACATCACAAAACAGTAATTTCTTTACCTCATATATTTACTTTGGTTATTCTAGGACGCTCCTCAGAAAGCAGAGAGTTGTTTGTTTGCTCCCTTGTGTTAGGAAGACTCCAAAGGATTGCTTGGATTGTAAGAGCCTGATTTTTATATTGACCCTGCTAAACCTTTAACATTTCAGTTTATTTTCTCATATTAAAATTACCAGAGAAAAATAGCAAAAAAAACTCCAACCCAGATTTACTGGGACAGTTCATTTAGAAGATCATTAATGAGACATAGGACCTTGTAGCTCAGAGTCATCAGTTTTCATCTAATCCCTTTTTTATGGATTCCTAATTCACCAAGCCAGAAGAACGCTTATATTTCCTTAGAACTTCCTAGATGACACACACTGCAGAATTTCAACCAGTGTTTTCTAAATCAAACACTTATTACCTACTAGAATTAAAGAACAATGTAAAAAGAAAATTTTGCTGCTGAGCTCTGACTACTGAGGTATGCGCATGAAATCATCTGTCTGTAGAATAATACTGAATAACCAAAAATTCCCCTCTTCTCTCTACCTTCTGCCACCACTGCTAACCAGAATGGGCGGTGTTAGTTACAGTGCCAGGAGCACATGGAAAATAAACTGAAGTTACAATATGGGAGGTGATTCTCTCTCTTGACAGAACAGACAGAATCTGTTGGTTATGTTACATTTCTTTCCTTATGTTTTGCTGGTTTTATGTTTTCTCCTTATGTTTTGCATGAATCAGAAGTTGACTGTTAGTCTTCAACACTAAATTTTTCAGCATACCTGACTCTGAATGCCTTTCATCTAGGAAATTCAAGCATCTTTAGAGTAAAATCCTTGAGGGAAAGACTCACACTTACCAGACACAGAAAGACAGTGGTGTCAGCATGACTTAACAGAGGGATTATCTTTAGTTATACCAAAATATGCTCAATTGTTTTTTCCAAAATGAAATTGTAAAGTTTATTTCTTTCAAAAATAATAATTAAAAAAAAAAGTCAGATTTTTGCCCTAGTTCAAAGGCAACTCTGCTGCCAGTCTTCCAATGTACTTAGATAAAATGGAGTTATTCTATATAACTTATTGTTCATGGACAAAGGTTATTTTTAATTGTATTTTATTGTATGCACTTTGTGGAAGATCCTAGATTAAGCAGTATGTCAGCTCAGGGTATATAAAGAACAATTCCAAACACAAAAAGAGAATTGTTACTTGTTCTTTGTTCCCCATCTAGTGAATAGAAGAGAATGATGTTTCAAATGTGGATTAAAAAAATACTTCCTCTTCTGTGGATAAGATGTATTATCTCATTTGTTTTTTGATATTGCCAATATAGGGTATGAACTTATATACTGTTTGTAAATTTATTTTAATTTAAAAACCAATTTCACATACAATTTAGCATTGAGCTATAACATAATTACATTTTGTTCTTACATCTAAAAAATTCATGTCCGCATATTGACTGTTATTTATTGGTGTAGAGCAGTAGAAGTTTTTTGCTTCTAGTTTTTAATTTAAGGCCACGGTAAAAATCTTCCTGGTTTCTATGTAATCACTGAAAAGAGGATAAAACACTCATTACTTTTAATTGGCTCTGTTAATTCAAAAAGTGTCTAATTTTAAATTGGCCCATGAGCAGCCTGGTTCATTTAAAAAAATGAACAAGGATTCAAATTATTAATACCATCTTTGAATCAAGAAAATTTCAACAGTATTTTTAAATGTATGAAAAATTAGTAAACAATGCAGTCAATTTAAAAATAAATACTATGGCTCCATGCAGGAAAAAACCTCTTTTTAGTTTTTTCCAGGAGTTAGCAATGTCCCACAGTTCTTATCAACTGAAGATTTCTTTCCCAAAATAATTTGTTCAGTTCTGCTGCAGGAGCCAGACAATGCGTAGCTTAACTGAAGTCTGTTCTTCCTGATATTTCTGAAGGGTCCAAGGAAGAGCAAATTTCAAAAATTTTATTATGACTAACTCAGTTTGTCTTGTCACCTAAGGAACTATTGTAGTACCAAGCATACCTGCATTTTATGTATGTACGTATTGGTTAATTTATTATTATTATTAATTTACTTATATTTAGGTATAACAACTGCCCTACTATGAAAATTTAGAAGGCTTATTCCTCAACTCTCAATTTTGTACTTGCCACAATTTCTGTTTAAACTGCAACTTAACCTCACTTTTTAAACATGCTGGCAACACAAAGCAACCCTTGATGATACTAATAGAGATCAAAGAAAGGGATATAGTCATTGGGAAAAACATGCAAAAAGAGATGTTTTAGAGATGGTTTAACAAAAAAACAGTTTATTAAATGAGAACTGCAAGATCTTGTCCTTTCTAAAACTCATACTGCTTTAATTCAGGAGCCTAAGTGGATTCTTTAGTTCTAAAACCTCACACAGACCCAGATACCCAGCCCCCAGAGAGATTTAGTTAAGTTAGACATCTACTACAAGTTATGCCTTCCACATTTACCTTTTTATGTGGATTTAAAGGGTTTGAGAGAACCTTACATTTAAGGGTTTGTACACAGACTAAAAATTGAACTGTATGTAGATAGTGATAATGTATAGGTTTATTCAGCTGGAAAGAGCAAAGATGCAGTAAAATCCAATTATCTTGAAATAAGAAAAACAAAAACATTCTCTTTGTAAGGTTTTTGTGTATTATGTAGAGTGAGAAAAAAAAATCTACACGCTTCTTTCTCTGTCAGATATCCTGCTTTTTGGTTTTGATACAGTTAATACAACAATTACTCAGACAAGTACTTTGTGATGTAATATTGTAAATGTTTATAACTGTTTAGGAAAAAAAAAAAAAAACAAAAAATGTTCCATAAATTTAAACCCTACAGGCTATCAGACCTGCAAAAGAAATTTAATATTTTTTAAGGCAATGTTATCCAGACAGGAGTTTATTTATCAAGTTTTTCTTGATTATGGTATTTTCAGAAAGGGCAATAAATCCCTGGAGGCTCTTGAAACACATGGGAGGTGATAAGTTTTCCTGTTTTGCTGTAGTTTTCCCAATGTGGTCTGCAGTTAATAATCAGGAAGCATAGTTGCATAGAGCAGTTCCTTATAATGCCAATTTATTTTCTGCTTTTCAGAAAAAACAGGAAAGCTGCCTGAACAAATTGAAAGTCTCTTTCATTAAAAAATTCAAAATGTCACCATTTTTTCATTTTGTAAATGCTATACTTGAATGTTTTTTTCTGTTTATTTATTTATTAATGTCATCATTATTTGCTTTACTAGGGTTGTGTCTGAAACCCTTTAACACCTGTCTCTAGTATTAATGTATTGGAAATGTTATTTTGTCATTTTCTCAGCTTTGTCTCAAGGAAAGATTATGCTGAAAAAAAAATGATTTTTTTTTTTTAAATAAATTAATGTCTCATTTGTGATAAAAAAAATCCAGCTACTGCCAACCAGAAATTTTAAATGAAGATTTTAGGCTTTACTGACTGCTGATTATGGGTTGCTTTCATTTTAGTAGAACAAGAAAATGCACTGGTAATGCTCTCTTAGCATTTCTCAGTTTTTCAAAGACTTCAGCTTTATCTTCATTTTTACCTGTACAGCTCCAATTTCTAGATAGTGCTTTTGTATAAACAATCCCCATGTGAGACTGCAATTTCAGCTGCTGCCTCTAACACAGTTCCACGAGTAAGTGGTATGAGCCACAGAGCAGTTTCACTAAGCTACCACTTCTGTATATTGCTTTTTCTGTGTCAGGGAGGAATCAACACTCAGTGTACACAGTGCCTGGCACAGAGCACCTGCTTCAAAGAGGCTGTAGTGAGGATACCAACTGTACCTGACTGCTTGAACACAGGTAGAGAGTTCCATTTCTCTCCTAGAGGAAGGCACTCCAGTCTGTCCAGCACTTGGTGCAGGTTTGCAACAGGTGAGCACTCTCTGTACAAGCAGAGTTTGTATGGAGCTCTACCACAAATTTTTGCATCATGCTAGATAGATTTTTGTTTTTCGAGTTCCTACAAACCAAAAGTTGTGTAAAAACAATGTCTTCAATGAGTGTGTCAAATAATTTGGAAGGTTTTTGGAATATTTTGATGAGAAGAAATGTTTTTAATATGGTACTAAATAATACCAAATGGTATATCTGTAACAAGCTACCACTCCTTTTCAACTGTTAATAGCATTTGAAAGTTCAGATTTGTTGGTTTGGATGCAAGTTTATCTCTGTAAAAAGGCCAATTTTTAAAAATTAATCTTTTTTTCTGTAACCAGTAAAAATGTTGCTGTGTACCTGCTTTTATTCCTCCTTCACAGAGAAGGCAGAGAAAGTGAAAAGTACATGCTGAGACTCATTTGTATTTCATATTCACATATGAAATTCTAGTAAGTTATACATATCTCTTGCATCTGTATAACCAAGAGATCCTTTTGTGATTCCTGCCCACTTCCTGTAATGGGTGCAGAGGGACCTACATGAGTAAATTTTATGCTTGGCTTCTTTTAAAAGTGCATATAAAAAGTAGCAGTAAATTGAAGCCCACAGGGTACTTTCTACATTGTACTGTAAGGATGTTTCATTGCATACTACTCATGAAAATTGAACTTGAGATGAGCTATAATTATGACAAAAGTAAGTGAGAGTGTGATTCTCACATTGAGTACTCTTCCCCTTTCTCCTTTTTCTGTGCTTTTAGTCACCTTTAATATCTAGGGAGATGTTTCATGCCAAAGGTTTTCACATATTGTGGAAACTCATTAATTAGTTAATAATATATGAATCTTGCCCTACATTAAGAGTGCAATCACCCGATGGGAAACCAGAAATATTGAGGATGCTAAAGGTTTAATTGAGATCTTCATCCTAATAATGTTCAGTGACACTAATATTTTCATCTATTTAATCAGACTCATATCACAGTTTATAAACTGATGGTCTAAAATTCATCAATTTCCTAATCAGTTAGCATACAAGTTGTTGCTTTGGTTAGTGAGGCCCACAGGAAAATAACACCATTTTATTTCTACTTCAACATAAACATCTTTCCAATCTTAGCTTGGTCGGATTCAATAATTTTATTCCTCAAACAAGAAGGAAAGAATCTGGACATCAGACTTTTCAGCTGCTTTTTAAAAATACAGTATTTTGGCAGTACTTGAAGACTTCTAATTTTGGAAGTCTAGGCAGACAGTTTCAATTACAAGAACATAGTAGTTTCAAATGTCTACTCACATATTAAGCAGTAATACTGAGTAATAAAATCATAGGTAATTTCATATTTTTACCTTCAAATAGAGCTTGGTACCATTTCACGATAAAATTGGAGTATGTACAAGATATGACATGGTATGGTACCAATGTTTTCCATTGCTCCTACTGTGCGGAACCTTGGAGAAAATTGATAATATCTCAATAGAATAAAAACTGTTGTCTAAGTCTACAGATTTTGGGTTTTTGATTGGTTTTGTTTGTTTTAAAAAGTAAATATATTTATGCCTGTTATGACTGTAAAGAAAGCCTTAAACTATAACTGAGGCAATAATGCTCCCTCCTATTTTCCTGAGTGCAACAAAAACTTGGGTGAGACAAATATACTCGGTTCAAAATCCCCAATACATCAAACGGCAATTCAGGTTCAAATGGAGACACTTTCAATAAAGTAGAAAATTAAGAGTCCATATTAAGAAATAGCATTTATTTAACTCTTGAAAACCTTTTAATTTTGATTCTTTCATAGTATTATGTGTCATTTTTTATAATTAGTTTTATACCATGAAACAGCATATATCTGAAGCACATCGTATTTAGATATAGCTTAAAAAAATTATTTCTTTTCCAGCATTTTTAGTGTCGCAACACAATTCTAGGTGCTTATCCTTAAAAAAAGGAAACTAGGGTACCCAAGCACACCCTCTAATTTCTTCATTCTGGCAATGTAGAGAAGTCAGAAGTCACATAACATCTTAGGAAACAATGTTGCTCTACCTAACACAAGTATGTCTTCTCTCTGCAAGTATCAGGAAATCAAGCAGGATCAGAAGAAAGGCAGGGTGCCTAATCTCAGTTGAGAGAACAATTAGAAGTCACAAGATACCTCCACCCACTAGCTGAAAACAAGTTCACATCACAGAAGAGATGGCAAAGAAGTTTATGGGCTTACAGAAATTTCAAGCTAAAACAGGACTGTATAAAAGCACTTGAGGTGTACAAGCAATGGATTGCTATTCTGGATTTTGTCTCCAGTTAAATGTGATTTAGACTGGGTACAGTTCTTCATGCACACCCGCAAGTCTTTATTTAACTGTTTTCTGCTATGTGATACAACAGTCTTGCATATAACACTAGATACAAATTGAAGCAGGTTTCGCTTGTGATGATCTTCATCTGGGAAGAAATAGTCCATACCAACTTCAATAGTTGTGCTATGGCACAGAGGCTATCTCCTTCTTCATGAATTCATCAGGTTCTCCCCTGCTCACTGTCTGCTATGTCGTGACAGAGAAAGAGGCTTTCATATTGGGTCACTGTTAGTGCTATATTTCACACATTTATTTACTATAGTAAATAAGTGTGTGAAATATAGCACTAACAGTGACCCAATATCAAGCAAGAATAAGTTACATGAATCTTATTTAATATGATACCTGAAAGGACTTTGTAGCAGGATGATGAGGCACACAAGTGCATTAGAATAAGATTGAGGACATTAAGACAGAAGAAACCGTATACAAATCTTGGCTGAGAAGAAGCACAGAGATTTGAATGAGAAACTGGGACAGATGATTGTTACTGGATTTCAGTCACTTCATGTCAGTTTCATGTTATAGTTGGGTAAGTAAAAAATCACATATGCATCAGTGGTCCTAAGTATCCTGCAGCTAGCTAGTGTATTTGTGATCTTGGTAGAATTTCATGTTTGAACTTAATCCAGTCTGTCTATCCATCTTTATAACTACCATCATCAACCTATCTGAATGTTGATGGGAAAATTTCTGTATGACAGTCTCCAAAAGAGTTTTTGCATAACTGACCGAATGTAATTTTACATGTTAGATACAGCCATTCTCAATGAGACACTTCCACTGCTTCTACTCTTTCTTTATGAAGCTGATGTGCAGGGCAAATATTGCATGCCTCTCCATGCAGAGTTCAGCTTCTGCTCTGTTTCTTTGTCCATATAACTGCTTGGAACTAATAGGAGATCTTCAGCTTCCATTAAATCAGTAAAAGAATGGGGCTGTTTGTTTAAAGTTCACATAGGTCCAGAACCTCAGACATTCTGAACTGCCTTCTGGATATAGTCTGTGCATTTCTGCATTGTAAGTGAAGAACTGATGCTTGCATGACCTGAAAAAAGACATTCATTGTATTTGTCGTTCTCTTGCTTTCCCTCATGCAGAATGAAAAATTCACCATTATTGCAATTTCTTAGAGCTTGTACAGATAACCTGGTCTTCAAGAGAAACAATGTTCCTCAGGGGAACATAAACTTCAAACTGATAAAAGAAAAGCAACAGCAGAAGTAATTTGTGTTTATTCAGCACTTGGCATTAGTGACATTTTCATGGAAGACATCGACTCAGCTTAATATTAGTTTCTTTCTTCAAAGAAAGGCATCTGCAATCACAGCCACAGCTTCAAAAGTCTACCACCATCTAGAAAATCCCAAGCTTGCAAAAAGCTTAGTTATGAACTTTTGATTTAGCTGAATGAATCAAGCAATTTTTTAACAAGAGTTGATACATCCTTCATGGCCTGTATTCCTGTTTACTGGAACTTTCATAAAAAGAACAAATAAGGACAGTCCATTACAATACATATAAGAAAAAGATATTTTTTCAAAATATGCATAATGAAATAATGGGAATTAATGTCTCTGGCTGTTGGGAAGGTAAAACTTACCTATATAGTTGGCCAGGTTCATGACATTCTCTAGTAGACTCTAGACATGATAATCCAGAAGTATTTCTTATCCAGGAGAGTCTGGATGCAAAAAGGCACTGGGCTAGGTAAGTATTTTTGTCTAATCTAATACAAAGGATGTAATATATTTTTATATATATATATACATATACATGAATAAAGTACATTAACTTTTGAAATTTAGCTATTAATTCTACATTTCAGTAAAATTATTTAGGCAGATATAGTTACATAATATGTGAATTTAACAAGCATGTCATGGAGAAATACAATATAGACACCAAACAACCTTTTACATCTACTATCAAAATTGAACTACAAGAAGAAAACCAAAAGAAATAAAAATAATCAAATGTCACATAACTGTTTGGGCTGTTTGAATCTGACTGGCAAAAACAGAAAAGTGAAATACTCAACAACAACAAAAAATTATGGAAAAGCTAAATTTTTTTTTTTTTAATTGTAGCAAAACAATGGTCTTGTTTCTCAGGAGAAGTCAGAAGAGTTCTGATAACAAATGCTGGACTGGAAATTAATGTTTCTGTAGTTGAATGCAGCAGTGTGGCTAGTACTAATAACTAATAATACTAATTTGCTACACAGAGCATGTTTCTAAAAATTCACAGTAGAAGTAAAAATGAATTTGAGTGAAGTGTTGTCTTTTTCAGGGTTAGTCTAATAAAAGACTGAAGAATAGACACATGTCTAAATAGTTAACATGAAGGAATGCAAAATAGCACAAGACAAACAAAGGCTTTATTTCACCTGACATTTAAATTAATCCCATCCTGATCGAGGAGGCATATGGAAGAATATTTACTCTGTGGTTGCTCTGTCTTAGTGATGTAAAATATGTGACCCTGGGAACTGTAATTGTGAAAGATGCTTGGTGTGTTGGCACTTCAGCAAACTGACCCATGAGCTGAACTCATCTTTCTGGTATGAGTGACAAAAGAAACAACCATATTTGCCAAATAGGAGCTCTTTCAACATAAAATATGCAGGAAACAAAATCTATGAGAAATTATTTAAGTTTCTTCATATGATAACATCGAATACCACAGAAGAATCATTAGAGAACAAAATTTTAATATTGCATTATCTTTTTTCTCAGATTTAATGCAGTAAATTATTTCTCAGAATCTTTGGATTTGATTAACAAAAACTGGTGTAAACTTTGGCAAACTCAGAGGTGTAATATTTAAAACCCACACTCTAAGTATAAAGAAGTTAAAGGGACTGTAAGACACCTGAGAACAGTCTGCAATCTTTAATCATGTGGAACGCATTCTGAAATCAATACAATTAGGCAAGATGCATTGCAATAAAGTTACTTGTCATAAATGTCAGGTGATAGTGACAAAGAATCTTATACTAATTGGCCATGTGCCCATGCAAATATTTCACTCTCAAAAGTCTGAATATTTTCATACATAGTTAAGCTGCACAGATGCTTGCAAAGGACCAAATTGGAAATCAAAACTTAAACCATTATTTCACTGATATCTGTAAAATTCCTATAACTTCAGCTTCACTGAGATGCCACCACTGGATATGCAGCTTCTCTAAAGCAACTTGTCTTTATTTTACAAACAAAATCAAATATTCTTTGAAAGTCAGAATATAAGAGAGAGTTTTTTCCCTTAAGAAAATGAAAAGAGAGATCCTACAAACCAGATTAAGTATATAATACATCATGAAGTTAACTCCTTTAAGGAAAACATTGTGCATAAAAGCTGTCCTAAAGATGGAGGAATTGACCCAGTCAATTGCAGGAAACCAGAAAAGCAACAAGAAACAAGAAATAAAAATCAGGCCAACCCTCAACTGCTTAATTCTTGGTTTACACATGGTAGCTATTTTCTAAGTAGTTTTAATGTGCATCTAATATCTGATACTACAAGCTCTTCAAAGCTTCTGATATACATCCTAAGTTTTTGTTCAGTGAGAAATTTTAGTTTAAGAAGTAGATTAATAGAAGTAGAATTGCAAGAACAAAGGGAAAGAGGAATTTTGACAGTTATTACTAGAAGCTATTTTTACCTTCAGTAATATTTTCCCTTGTATTCAAATAATTTATCTTTCTTTTCCTATTGCTTTCCAAATAGAAACATTGCCTATTAAATTATTTATAAAGAAGTAGATATATTTACCCATACTATTAAAAAAAAAAAAAATCAGAGAGCACTGGTGACAAAAGTTGGATGTAAAGAAGAGATAAAGAAAGCAGCAAAATAATGAAATCATCAAATGTTTCACTTTTTTATTTTAATGAAATGTCTTCCAAATGCAGGTAAAATTTGTTCTTAGCATTATCAGCTGAGACTGCTGGAAGCAGTGAAAAGATGTTCTCTTCTGCCTTAATAATTCTAAGGTGTGACCACACTGTCAAGGTTTAAATCCTCAGAATCCATTTCAGGACACAGATTTTAATCTCCCTGTTAATTGAGAGGCCAGGCCACCCACTGCTCTGAATCAGAGCTACCTCACAACCTTTGATTAGAGCTATTCCACTTTGCATTTAAATGTTTATATACTTCCTGGACAAGAGCCTACAAGCAAACAGGAGTAAGTGCCTATACTGACAATTTTCTTTTTAAAGGGAGGCAAAACCTGAGTGCCAGGTTTTGTTGCACACGTATTTTCTTTTGAAAAAGAATGTAGACAGCATCAAACAAAGAGAAAGCACAGATCTTGGATACTTTCTTACTCAGTGTTCCTTGTGGAATGTAACAGGTTTTACCTGTTGAGGTATATATGAACATGAAATTGTTTTCTTCCCCATACTGATGAGTGCTTAATATTCCTGACATCATTAAAAAGAAAAGAAAAAAGTAATTTAATAAATTATTTTTACCCACAGAAATAAAGAAATCAAGAAATCCATTATGTTCACTATCCTACTCCTAATCTCTTTGGCTGTTTCAATTTCTGAAAAAATCCTCCAAAACACAGCTGTATTCTTTTATTATACTTTTCCATTTTTTGTTGTAAATGGATAGTAGATGACAAGATACTAAGACATCATAACACAAACTTGTGAGATTTATTGATTCAGCTCAAAGCTGATGGAGTTTCCATACATCAATGCTTTCAAGTAGTAGTGCACTCACCCTATATTATATCCATTAAGAATTTTTTTATCATTAAAAATCCAATAAAGTATTTATAACTCTGTTGCAAACCCCTGATGGTTAGATTAATGCAATTCTAAGCACTATGATTATCTTGCACAAAGTTTTACACATACATCTTCTTTTATTTCTTTCTTTTGTTTTTTGTCAATCCAGTGTGCTTGACTTCAGAGCTACTGGAATTTTCAGGCTACCTCTAATAAGAGGCTCCCTGACAACTGGCTCAGATGTCCATCGCTTTCTAGCAAAATCTGAAATTTAAACTTCCCCGGGGGTTATTTGAATATCCTTTTGCGAATTCAGAAATAATTAGATGATCTCTTATAATGAAGCAATTTATATTAATAAAAGAGAAGTCACAACCTATTTAATGAAGGTTGAAGGTGGACTCTCTGCTCCCTTGTTACGACATCATAATGCGGCATCTTTGTGCTTCTGGGAAAGCAATTGGAACGTATTCTCAAGAGATGTCTGTATTAGACAGCACATGAGAAAGCACACATACAGGACTCATTCAAAAGAAACATATTTTAGTGTACAGTCAGGAGTCTTCTTTCAAACAGATTTTTTTTTTTTTTTGGTTGAAACATAGTTTTTAAGCTATTTAAAGACTGCATCTCCCCGCAACAGAAAAGATTTAGCTACTGATAAATGTAGAAATGTTTTCAATCAAGTTTATCTGTTAATGCCTGAACTACCACGGTATTTACATTTACTGATACCAACAGAGATGTCTTTTATATATGGCTTTTCAAAGCATCCACAGCATGAAAGAAAAAATTCAACATTGTGGAGATAATTTAGTTCTAGCCTTCATTTCATCTTTAGGATATTGTCTAAAATTAGAGTATGAATATATGCAATTTTTGGGAAGCTTATACATTATTGCTATAGTTACTATTATAACAATTATTCATTGCTGAAATATCCTCAAACATGAGGATATTTATTCACTAAAAATCACCTGTATATAAATAAGTATTTTTGCAGCAGAGAGAGAACTGTTTAGGTGGTACCTGTGTGTCTTTTTCTCAGAGCATACACCTAAAAGTCCCATCAGTTTAACTGCATTGTTTTCTAAAGCCGTTTACCTAAGCTAACATGATGAAAGAAAGCACAAGTTTTTCAGTCCACAAACTTAGTTTCAATGCACGTTTGACATGTTAGGCTGCAGGCAAATCATGAGACTTTTCACCCGGCTTAAGGTTAAGAGAACTCAGTAGGACATGGAAAGCTACTGGACAGCACAGGAAATTGTGTGAGAAGCTGACAAAGGTTACAAATCAAACCAGACCTCACAGACAGTTAAGGTGGAAGTTGACTAAGAAGCAATCAAAATTCACAGAAAAAATTGAGGAAAACTGGGCACCTTTTTGGGAGTACAGTCTTCAAAGGCCAGTAACACCTAACTAATCCTAGTAGCACTGGCATATGTGGTAGACTCTAACTAGCTAACAATCAGAAATAAATTTAGTTTCAATATGTCACATCTGGCACCAGGAGAGAAAAGTTAATTAGGGAAAGTTGTTTATTTGGGCAAAGATCAAGCAAAGAAAGAGAAAAAAGGTGTTGAAGGCCAAGAAAAAAATAAAAGACGTTAACAGGGTGTCCAGATGTGTGTCTGATGCTGTCTGGTGGTACAATAAGGCAGTCATGTGCAGTTCCCTTCAGCAAAAGCAAGACAAGAAAACGTGTCTATTTCCAGATCATCGGTGTCAGGTCTTCATCCATGGTCATGAAGACTAGCAGGGAGTGAGGTGGCTGATTTCTCTTGCCAGTGAAGGAATACTTGTCTGGGGAAATTGAGCAGTCTGTCATCAACGTGTTCATGCTTGATCCAGGACTGATGCTAATGCATAACAAACTATGTAATTCATCTTGTAATAAAAATTATTTCTAAACAACAGAACATTGAACATGAACCAGCAGTGTCCTGGCAGCCAGGAGGGTTGTATTTGTCACCAATACACCAATGCACCCCCTATCTCGGGGGGCATCAGGCACAGCATTGCCATCTGGGAAAGGGAGGGGATGGTCCTGCTCTGCTCTGCACTGGGGCAGGCTCACCTCAAGTGATGAGGGCAGCTTTGGGCACCACAATGTAAGAAAAACATTCAGCTATAGGAGAGAGCATCCAAAGGAGAGCAACGATGATGGTGAAGGAACTCGAGGGTGAGCTTTATGAGGAGTGGCTGAGGTCACTTGGTCTGTTCAGCCTGGAGAAAAGGAAACTGAGGAGAGACCTAATGGAAGTCTGCAACTTCCTTCTGAGGGGAAGAAGGGCAGACACTGATCTTGTATCTAGAACCAAGTAACAGGACATAAAAGAATGGCCTGAAGTTGTGCCAGGGGAGGTTTAGGTTGGATATCAGGAAAAGGTTCTTCACCCAGAGGGTGATTGGGCACTGAAACAGGCTCCCCAGGGAAGTGGTCACAGGGCCAAGGCTGACAGAGTTCAAGAATCATTTGGACAACGCTCTCAGGCATAGGGTGTGACTCTTGGGGATGGTACTGTGCAGGACCAAGAGCTGGACTCAGTGGCCCTTGTGAGTCCCTTCCAACACATCTTATTTTGTGATTTTGTTAATTCAGGCTTAAGGGTCTTTTTCTAGGTTTGAACTAAACATTAGGTCAATTTAGTAGAATTGGTACTGATATTCAAGGGCCATCTAAACACAATCCTATGCCATGTGCTCTGGGATGATCTCTGGGATAAGCAGGGAAATTGCACCACATGTCACACTGTGGTCCCTTCTGACATTACCCTTTCTCTGATTATGTGATAGAGACTTCCTAGATTTATGTGGAATTCTAAGCTGTGGTTTTAATTTGGTCCGGGATCCTCCTTCATCTTGGAAACGTGAACTAGACATGGATGCAGTTTTAGGTTTTAGTGTCATGTACAAACTTATCGTAGCCAAGGAACACAAAGTAATTAAAAGTACCTTGTAGTGGTTAAAGTTTACTTCAGTTCTGGGCACAGTCCATCTAGAAGTCTTGTTCTTAAGGAAAGCAGTTAAAGAAGAACAAATGTTTCACATAAAGTTTCAAGCACAGGACTGTAAATTAAATTTAAAATGTTGAAGAAGATCTAAAATTAAAAATAATTTACTTTTCTAAGTTTCAAATGAATCTTGACTTTTTTTTTGGTTTTTATCCTTGAGCTGCGTTTCTGAGTTTGACCTGCAGTTGACATACTAAAAGCAGAGTGTGACTGATCTGCAATGCAAATCCTGACTCCTCATATACCAATAGGGGAAAAAAAAGTATACCAAGAAATGAGAGCTTCCACTCTTTGTGGAATATGCATTTGATAGTTAAAACTATTCTTAAAATAACTCTGCTTTGCAGAAACATTTTCTTTTGTAGTTTAAAATATAAGATTAATTTTAAATTCACATTAGAAAAAACCTGATGCACTATGTCTAACCTGAAATACAAAATGGCAGGCAGCACCATATCAAAAAAAAGGAATTTCTTAGCATTAGCAAGGGAATAACGAAAACTGTAGAAAACACACTATCATATTCAACTGTACAGAATCCTTGTTACAATAATTCACTCTGTGGTTGAGACCATAAATTAAGGACTCCTTTAAACTCTGTAGAACTATCACTAAGGCAGAGTCATGTGTATAATAAAGGCACAGTAAGAAAAAAAGGTCAGATTCGAAAAAGGGTAAGTACAAATTATTTGAATACATTTCATATCTTCTAAATATATGTAAATAATTTTCTAAACATTTAAGGTTAATAGCCAATATGTCTGAGGAAAATTTCAGGAAAACATTCAATAAAAATGCTCCAACTTTATCATTTCCCTGAAGTATATCACAAGATGCATTATTTATGTCTTTTATTCCCATTGTCTTTTATTAGTCACAATGTAGAAACACATATTAGTCCCCTGTCATGGGTCTTTTGTTGCTTGGGGGAGAAACTGTGTCATCACAGAAAATTCTGTGTATTGGAGGTACAAAACTCCCAGATTTACTAATTGTGGAGTTGTTTTAACTAAAAAAATGAGGTAAGTATCTTCAAGAGAAACAATTATAACTTCCTTAACCGCTCTGTTAGAGATCTTGGATATTTAATGTATGTCTTAATATACTATTAAGAAGTTGCTGATCAGTTTTGCAGCATAGTTTATTCTAATACTATGCAAGGTTTCTTCATGGGAAATTGAGCTAGAGAGATCTTGAGGCTAAGCTGAAAAGAATCTATAATGGCACACTGTTGCCTAAATATACATTAAATTTCTAACTTCCCGTGTTGACTGATGTTGGGGGGTTGGGTTGTTTTCTTATAGAATTTTTTCCCAGAAGTTGCTAAGAAGCTAATGGCTGGGTGCTTCTTGGTATTTATGGGTGCTTGGAACCAAACAAAAGAAGCAGCAAGGGTAGAGACAGGGAGGCACCATCTTCACTTCGCCCTGGGCAGTTTTCTGCTCTCGGGAAAGCGGGAAAGCGGCCAGGGGGTCTGCTGGTCTCGGCGCGGCAGAGAGCTCTCACCATTTCCTTCACCTGGAACTCCGTCAGACCACCGTCTCTTTGTGTGTCCCCCGGGATTTTGGGAACCCGTTTCCTCCCTGCCCTGCACCCATGGTTTCTTCAATTCTGCTCGAAGTCTCCCCATGCCGTGTCTCTGCAGCCCCTGACAGCCGGGACACTTTTCCAACAGCTCCAGCCACTGTGAACCCTCGGAATCATCTCATCCTCCCAGAGCTGCTGCTAGCCTATTTAGCTTGTGACGGTACTGAGGGGGGTGGGGGGTTACCAGAGGAAAAACTGTAACTGGGTTGTTGTTTTTCCCTTTTTCTTCTCTAGTTCTGTTTGTTGTCAATATTGTAGTTATTATTGTTAATTAACCTTGTTAGACTAACTAGTAAAAAACTGTTATTCCTCCCCTCCTTATCGTTGCCTGAGACTTCCCCTTCAATTTTGGAATTATAACAAACCCCAAGGGAAGTTTCCATTTTTTCCTTTAGTTCCTAGCAGACACCCCTGTCTTTCCAAACCAAGACAACTGAGAAAAAACAAAAATATAAACATACGATGCATTAGTTTTAAATTCAAAAAACATTTTACAATCACTAAGGGAATTCTTTGTAGCATCAGCTATCTCCTTCAAAGTACACAGTGTTAAAAACTTTCAAGCATAACAGAAGACTGTAAGATGAACTTCTAATATTCAATTTTCTAGTACCAATAAAAGCAACAATGGTAGATAAACCACCCTGAAATTTACTGATGGAATAAAGAAATAATGTCATATAAGAAAGCCACATCCATGGTTAGATCACAAGACTTAACCCAAATAATTTAATATTTTCATAAAGTTACATATTGATTCCTAAATAATGCAGAGCCAAGACTGAATCAATAGTTCTGACAAGGAAGAAAAAAATCAACAATGACAAAAAACTCAGATGCATAAAGTTGCTGAAACAATGATACTGTGAAGCAAAGCATCTACTAATGCTCAAATTTATGGCTAAAAAAGTAAGGAGTAAATACAATCTTACATCTATTCCTCATTCTCTTTGCTAGCACCAGCAAAGACATTAAAAAATGTTCAAAGAATATAGAAAATGGAAATAAAAGAATCAATGTTTGACATGAAAGATATGTAGTTCTCTCTTCCCTCCCTTTCTTTCCCAATGAGAGTTCAAACCCTTGACATATAGGATTTAATAGTCTCCAGGGGGAATGATAGCTCATGAGTAACACCATAATTTCAATAAAACTTAGTGCAAAGACCAGTTTGAATAGCAACTCAAAGGAATCAAATTTGTCCAGGAAGACTCTGAAGAACCAACATCTGCATTTCTTTGGGAAATAATTTGAAAGGAAATGAAAGAGATGAATCTTACATGTTGGCTAAATCATTTAGCTGAAACAAAGTAGTCTGAAAGAATGGGAAGTAAAGTCTCTAATGTAAGGTTATTTACTCTTGTCCAGGAATATCTGGAAGTGTTCAGTGCCAGGCTGGATGGGGCTTTGAGCAACTTGGTTGTAGTGGGTTGACAGTGACTGGATGCCAGGTACCCATTGTCCTCTCACTCTGCTCTGCAGCTGTACTGATAAAAGAAAATATAATGAAGGGTCCATGAGTTGAGATAAGGACCATGTGCTCCAGTGTGGGTCTCCTCCATAGGCTGCAGGTGGTTCTCTGAATCTCTGTGGTCCTCTGTAGGCTGCAGGGGCACAGCAGCTTCACCATGGCCTGCATCACGGGCTGCAGGGGAATCTTAGCTTCAGTACCTGAAACACCTCCTCCCCTTCCTTCTTCACTGAACTTGGCATCTTCATAATTGCTCCTCTCACATAATCTCACTCTGATCTCATTCTCTGGTGACAAATACAATTGCGTAATAATTTTTTTTTCTTCATCTTAAATATGTTAACACAGAGGGATTACCACCATTTCAGCAGCAGGTTCCATCTTTGGGGCTCCCGGGGATTGGCTCTGTGGGACATGGAGGAAGCTTCCAGCAGCTTCTCACAGAAGCCACCCCTGTAGCCCTCCCCACCACTACCGAAGCTTGGCCAAGAAAACCCCATACACTGCTGTAGTGAAAGGTGACCCTCCCTGAGGCGAACCCCCTCTCTTTATCTTGTTCTTCTTCTCAGGGTCAGGATTAAAAGTGCAAGAGAAAGAATTCTTGTTTGGACTTGGATGTTTATTATTTCTTATCAACTTTACAGCCTCACTGACCGTGAATGCTTCTATATGCTAAGTTAACAGAGTAGAAATGGAGTACAGAGTTATGCCTCCAAGGTCTTTTTAAGCTTAAACTACACAATTATGAGATGCCAACTAATTTACTATTTCTTCTAACCCAATAACTAATCACCCATGGTCCTCACTGCGTTTTTTTTCAACCACACACAAAATCACCCAATCTTGTGAATTGTCCTAAAACGTCCATCTTCTTACGTATATATTACTATATCCCAAAACCCCAAACTCTAAATTTTTCACCCTGTGAGATAACACACTTATATTCAACTACACACTCATGATTTCACTGTTATCACTGAGTTTTGGAAGCCTTTTCCATGGCCTCAGGTCAAATGCAATGTATCTTTGAGAAACACTCCCTGTTAGCACAGAAAGCCTGAATTCCTCTGTGCCCAGGGTTCCAACTGCCCATGGCAGCAGGGTTGGAATTTGATGATCTTTAAGGTCCCTTCCAACAGATTCTATGATGACTCTAGAAGCTAAAGTGTATCAAGTATTTGTATGCCTCATGCCAGAAAATGCACTTGCTTGAAGAGTGCAGAAACAAGTAGTAATTGAATGATGGGCACAGTTTTGAAATTCAAATCTAGAGCTCTTTTGCATGTATTTTCTAAATATATTTATACATTTGATATATGATAATGTAAATGTTCACAGAAATTACTATTCATATGCCTGCATTTTCAATGAGATTTTTCAATCTGTATCCACCTATAATATTTCTTAATGTAATCTACACTTCATGTGTACAAAGGATATAAATAACTAGCATAATGCAAGATATTAAAGTCAAACTGCTATTTGAAATTCAAAATATACCAGTTGCTTTCATAAAGAAATTACATATTTATGATTATATGAAATTCAAATAATAATGCATAATTTATTATCTAATACTATTATATGAAAATTCTCCATTGAGAATTCAAAGTAATTTCCTTGATTAAAGTAAATTCCAGCCCCCAAAAAATTCTCACTGGAAAAAAGTAAATTTTGAATAACAAAACCTGGTGAGCATTAGAAAAGGATTAAATGGAAGAAATTTTTCATAATTATTGCTATAAAATTATTCACTCAGTACAAATGACCATTGAAAAAGAACATTTAAATTACTCAAATTTTTAATGTATCTTCCCTTCTGTCACTCTTCCCACTAATAATATTATTTAGTGAAAAGCCTTTAGTCTTTTTGTTTTAATGTTTTCAAATCTGAAGCGACACTAAGAATAAAGGAGAAGAAATCTTATGCTTAAGGAGTAAATACTCAAAAGATTTCGTTCAGTATTTCTCCTGGACACACATAGTTCTCCATACTCTCAAGAAGGTATAATACAGCATTTGCATATTATATCAATTAACAAAAAAATGCCTTTGGTTAGGAAACAATTCAAATAAATTTAAAAAATCGTTTTTGAAGAATCTACAGGATACAAGCTGCATCAACATTCTAGGACTAACACTTGACACATAATAAGATATTAAAAATAACAATTACTTTTAATTTCCTTTCTTTTTTCTTTCTTTTTTTTTAATTTGTCTTTCAAATGAAAGACCTCTTTTCATCAAATATACATTGAAGGATAAATGTACGACAAGTGACAGAAAATACCTATTTCTTGTTAGAATTTAAGAAAAGAATTGAAGAAAATATTGATAATCTTGTGAATTGCAATATGTGAAGCCCTTTTGGCTTACCCTTGCCTTCCATGAGTAAAAATTAAACATAAACCAATCTTCATCATAAAGAATGAGGCAAAGAGTAATTTAATATTAACATCAAAAGCTTATCCTCTTTTTACGCCTCTTGTCTGAAATTGCACAGGATTAACATTATTGCAGATACAATGCAAAATCTTTACAGACAAAGATCCAAAATTATGAAATACTGAGCAAAAGCAGTTAGTGAATTATGAATCCGAAAAAAATGAGACCCATGTATGTCAAAACATTCAGACTACTCTCTAAAAAAGCACCAAAAGATAATACAACTATAATACTACTATAATGTAAGAAACTGATTTTGTGTGATGGGAAAATTACCCTTACTATCTGGAAAAAAATAATTTAAAAATCATTAATAAAAAAGTTTCAGTAATAAAAAATTATCTGTGGTACAAAGGCTGACAAAGCACACAAAGGTTCAGCAACAGACTGTATGTAAATGCGTATCATATTGCCATGGATTTGGTCCATTTTTGTTTTATCATCTGATAAGAGGCCATTCATTAAAAAATTTTCTGGACCTGGAACTAATAGGAAGATTCACTTTATGATTGCATAGTTACTGGAAGGCAAAAATTGCTGTAGTGTACTCAAGGACAGGGTAGGCTGGGATTTTTTATCTTCTTACCTTAGCAAAGAGATAGCTTTTCTGATTTTCTGGTGTCAGGGCAGAAAGTAGGAAGGAGCATGGAATGATCTATGAACTGTGGGCCAATTAAAACAGGAACATTCAAAATGTTCCTACTAGAAATCTCTTTTTTTTTTTTTTTTTTTTTTTTAATAATAAAAATTTTATTTGCTGACCATGGCATTATTAAGCAGCCAACCTCAATTGCTGTTTTTGCAGCAATAGTAAAATATACATTTTGTAGTGGTGTTTATATCTCATTTGTCCTAGTTCATACATCTTTCTGTGCTAAAGCTCAGCACTTTCTTGATAAGCCAGGCAGTCAGGATGTGCAGCCGTGTGACTGAACCATCTCCTTCCCTTCGTTTTGTACTCCATTTTAATGGAATGATCTGAAGGAAAAAAAGTGAAAAGCTCTCACTGTTTTCTAACCTTTCCTAAGAGATGACCTTTCCATTAGATATGCTATAGTGACCTACACTGTAGGAGGCCTTTTAAAGATGGTTGGTTTGCCATTTCCCAAATGGATTTGTTTGTCTGGAAACCAAATCATTAGCTGTCTGCAAGTCAGTTCTTTGCTGCTCTTATCAAAAGCTTTGAGACTCTTTATGTGTTGGAAGTTAGCCAGCAATATTTTATGCTGTGTACAAGTTCCTTTTCAGAGCTCAGACCTGAATTCTTTGCAGCAAGATTACTGATATCTCAACTGCTCAGTCTCTGTGGGAGTGAGACTCTGGTCCATTCCAGGAAGGGAAATGAAAGTGATCTCAAGTGAGATTAACCATCTCAGTTCAGGAGAAACTTGACTTTTATGATATCATCATCATTGCTTTAAAATTTCTGTTTTAACTGTTTGAGGCTAAATTCTTTACATTCTCTTTTTTTTACAAATTATATGATTCTACATGTGTCCAGAAATATATAGGTATCTTTAAAGAAAGTATTGACTTGTTGTTTTGTCTTCTTTTTATCTTGTTTTGTTAAACTTTGTCTTTACAAGGGTTGTCAAGTTTTGGAACAGGCTGCCCACAGCAGTTGTGGAGAAACCATCCTTGGAGGTATTTACAAGACATGTACATGTGGCACCTGGGGAAGTGGTTTAGTGATGGACTCGGCAGTGGTGGGTTAATGATTGGACTCAATGATCTTGAAGCTCCTTTTCAACATAAAGGATTCTATGATTCTATTTCCTCTTTTTTTGTTGAAGCAAAAATGTATTTCATATTTTTTCCCTTATCCTGAATTCTTAACGGTACAAAATATAAAAGTAATTGCTTATTTACAGAAAGCTGGAAAAAAATACTAAAGCTTGAAATTTAGCGTTAAAAAAATACTAGATGAGCACACATAGGTTATATTGAGCAAAACAAGCCTCCAATAAATTAGCTAATCCTGACAACTCATCACAAAAGGCAGTAAAGGACAGCTGCATTATCCAGGAAAAAAAAAACCCAAACAAAAAATGAATGATAACTTATCTGCTTCTACTTTCTTTCATGGCCTCCAGACAGACAGAAAATATGCCTTCTGCCCTCTACAGCACTGTGGTTGGTGACTGGCACAGAGTACTGCATCAAGTTAAAGTCAGTAAAGAGCTTAGTTCTGCAATGCAATCCTCAGATGACCATTGCCTTTTTTATTTCCTGTAGAGTACAAAATATCTGTAAGAGAAAAGGCAGCTTGGGAAGATGATCTAATCTCTGTGGAATATTGACATTTACATTTTTAAAGCAACCACATATTTAATGTCTATATTCACAGATATAGAGGTAAATAAATAAATAAAAATACTTATCAATGTAAGTAATTATACATACACATGAAACTGCCAAGCCTGTGCCTTTAAACAAACAGAAGAATGGCCAGAGTACATCAATAGTTCTATGGAGCTTTTAAGAGAGATCAGTTGCTCACTGTTCCTTGCCAATCACAAACTAACATCAGGGAAAGGCAGCAGATAGCAAGTTCAGATAGAAGAAAAGCAAGTATTTCTTAACAGACTGTAGTTAAGCTGTTAAGCTCTTTGGCTAAAGATATGGGAGTGCTAAAAGTCTGCAGGAACTCATGTGTTAACTGGACAAACTACATGAAAAGTTGAAAGGAATGTGCAATTCAGAAATATGACCATTGTTTCAGGATATAACTAAGATTTCAGTTCTTAGAGGTGGAGAGGATATTGTGAAGAACTGTCATTATTTATTTAGGAGAGTTAAATACATTTCTATACGTTCATCTAATTTGTTTCTGGCCTCCATGTTTCAACACTGGTGGCAGGAGAATGCTCAGATAAATAGTTCTTTTGTCTTATCAATTATAGAGAGTTATATGTTTTTACAACATTTAGTTTACTCTTAGCAAAAGAATAGTTTATTGTGTGCAAACGCAATGGATGGCATTCCACACATTGCCACATAAGTGCTTGTGGCCAATAGTGTATCTCCAGGGTGTAAATCAATTGCTTAAATCCGTGTTTTTCATGTTCTAAAGAATTCTCCCTTTTAAGAAAACCAGAATAAATTGGCCTTGTTTACTCTCGATGCAACAGTGTTCAGAGCTTCAAATTTTGTTTCAGTGAAGTGCAATAATGCCTCATTGTGAGTTGGAAGCAGTCCCAGCTTTGTATATTATGTAAATAAAACATTGTATAATGGAAGTCCAGAAGTGAAAAAAAGAACACAAAGAGCCCCACCCTTTGGCTAACTTTATTTTATTTCTTCATTTTAAAAAAGTAGTTTGAAAAGAAATTTTAATGGTTTGTTGGAATAAGACCATCTAAGATACTTGGGGGAAAAAGAAAGAACAAGAAAAACACCCTGGAAAAAAATTGAAATCTGAGAAGATGACAGTAAAAAAAAAGTCCAGCAACTTAAAAAACCTGAGTTCACAGAGAATTCTATTCAGCATGCTAGTGAATCCTTTAGTATGCCTCTTCATATATTGGGTTATACCTCACACTTAAGTAAGAGACTTAAAAATCACAATTCTCTCAAACACTGCCAAGGCCACAGAAGAGTCTTGCCACAAGATCAGCCCCACAGCGTGAACTTGAGATAAGCACAGAAGAGACAGATTTGCAACAGGAAGGCACTAATTCCAGGCCTAAAGAAGGTGAGTTTTGGTTAGCACATCCTGGCTAATGCAGACAAAAATTCCCACTGTGACAGACTGTGGGAAAGGAAGCAACTTCTTATAAACTTATCACTCCAAGTTATGGGAATGTCTGCAATCACCCTGTGGATACCCAGGACTCACTGCTTCCAGAAGAATGACTCCAGGACCCCCGCCACAGAGAAGACCAGGGTGAAGAAATTTCTGCTGTCTGGATCCATGGGTGGCAATATCTTTCTACTTATGCTGTCTCTTCTCCCTCTGTTTCTTCCTCTTTCCCCACCCCATTCATGTTTCTTTCTCTCTCTTACATTTACTATTAAATAAAATCCATACTATGGATTTTACTTTGGCATATGATTTGATTTGTACCTTAACTCAGGCAGAAGCATCTCTCAGTAATCGGATCTTAACAACACTGCCTTGTAAAACTGTCAACACAATATCAGAAAAAAAGTTTGAGACACCTATTTATGCACTAACTTTTTAAATTACTTTCTGACAACAAAATGACCAAATATAACCAGTAGGAACTTCAGATCACACAAAACTGCAAAGGCACAGGATTCACAAACTCTGTGTGATGCCTCCAAGTAGTGTAAAAGGTTTACAAAGTTCATAGTAAATTATGCTTGAGAACAGATACAAAACTGATTATCTGACTCTTGATGTACCAATAGGTATCCAGGCATGAAAATACATTCATTCTTGCATGCAGTACATGCTTTAAAACAATCAGGTATTTTATTGATGGAAACTTCTAGTATTGCAGGGTTTTGATTGAGTTTTATGAAATTTAGGAGATATTTTTTTAACAAGAAATGCACAAAATTTCTTTGGAGTTAGAACCTGAAACAACCTGGGTTAAAAAAAAAAAAAAAAAAAAAAAAAAGAGGAAGTCAAACCACAGTAAAATGTTTTAAATGTGCTTTACCTATTTGAAAACATGAACCTTCACACCTAAAAGAAGGTGAAAAAAACAGGTGTGGATCAAAGTGTGTAATCCATAGGTGTAATGTATGTCAGTAAATTACCTGCAGGTATATGCCTGGTTCTGCCATTACTCTGCCAGATGTGGTGTGCATCAAAGCTGATGAAAAGATTAACAGTAATGAATAGATTAACACTAATGGCTAGAGATATAGGCTGAAAGAAAAAGAAATTATTCAGCATTTTCTTGCCTGAGGACTAGTTCCTTGCTACATATACTTGCTGTCTAGAGTTTCTTTTTCCTTTATTATGCTTTGCTTTATCCAGCTTAAAAGCTTCATTTTTAACTTTCTATTTGAAGTATTTATCAAAATTAAAGTAGTTCATATTAAGCCACTGATGACTGTTTCCCACAAATGTATTCTGTACAAATGATACAAATGGGCTATGTGAACACTCCTTTGAGAAGTATTCACCATGGCTTTCACATAGGTAAGCATAACTATATACAGATTCATAATTTTGATTTTTTGTGCTCACTTTGGTATTAAAGAAATAGTCTGTGAGAGCAATCTTATTACATTAAAAAATAAGTCTTTTGGGAAGAGTTGATAATAATCACTAAGGTCCACTCTAATCAATTATTCTCCAGGCTTGATTTCTACCTGTTTTATCTTTGTATACTTCCCTCTTACCTTCACTGTTACACACCTAAAAATTTTCAGTTCCTTCTTTATACATAATGTATTCAATATTTATTATTTTAGCTACTTTGAAGCTGATGTGTAGCCTGAGCTCTGAATATAAATGCTGCTAATAACTAGATAATTTAAGTGTAATTATATCTGATTGTAATAATAAAGACAGAAATTATAAAATATTATTTCAGAATAAAGTATTTCATTTATGTAACCTTTCTACCAGTTGTCACAGATATTTTATTGCAACTCTATTTATTTACTCTGAGTAAAAATCAAGGTTTAAAAGTATTTCTTTCTTCCTAAGAAATCCATCAGGTTTTTTTAAAATATTAATTCTTCTTTAAAAGTAGCAAATTGTCTTTCTATCATACTTTGAGTGTGCTGTAACACAAATGATAAATAATCATAATGGATTGAAATGTATTCTGAGGGCTAATTCAGACTCCTTCCTGGGAAATAACTCCAGTTACTAAATTTTTGTTTGTTTTGGTGATAAAGATATCGGCAAATGAAGAAGTGGACTTAAACCACAAAATTGTTTCTATGGGTCATTGAATAGCTAAAGGTTCAAAAATTTTTCTACATACTCAAGCAAGCCCCCAGTGGAAACTATATTTTAAAACTAGAGATTTAAGGAAGCTAGAATACAGTCTTTCAAATAACAGTGTCACTGGTGATGAAAACCCTTTTGAAAAGGATAAACAAATGTTTGATTTCTCTTCTATTTTTCTTATTGTCTTTTACTTTGGCACACAAAATTCTTTAGTCTAAGAAAGCATTTGGAATCAGAAGGAATGGGAAGACGCTGCAACATAAACACCAAGTTTCTGATTATTGTGACAGTTCAAGAAGAAGTACTATATTCGCTTCAATGACACATAAAGAAAATTAAATGTCTGTAGCAAACAGCTACATCCAACACAGCTGAAGATTAGAACTCTATTTTAAAAAGGAAAAAAAAAACAAAAAACACCACTCTGGCTCTTTTTTAGTTTCTGAGATATCTATCTCAGTATCCTATCCAAAATCTAAAGCTTCATTTTCCATTCTAGACATAGCTCTGTTTAAATATATAATCTCAAATTCATCTGAAACTTTATAAAATGTGATGTTAAAAAAAAGAAAGATTTAAAAATTCAGAAAAATTCTTTGTCTTCTAAAGAACAACAAACTGTAGAGAAAACTACTGCAAACTTTTTGATTTATAGGTTTCAGATTTGTTTCAACTGCTGTCTTCAGACTTGCTGTTAGTATAAGTAATTAGGGTGCTTGTCAAACAACGTATTTCATGGCACCCACGTCCCATGAATCAGGTTAATTGTGGTGTTCATAGCAGGCAAGACAGGATATTACTTACACTCTTTAAATTTTCCGTTTATCAAACTCTGGTGTTTCACAAAAGAAAGGAGATATATAGGGTCACATCTAAAATATCAGGGACAAGACAGAGTATGTCTAGTCTATTCCCGAGCATTTTAAATAAATCTATTCACTGTGCTCAGTTTGAATTCAGATCTGACCTTCTTTGTTAACCAGTCTCAGCAACTGTGAATAGGTAAAACTCCTAAATGTATTCAGAGTATCTGATGTCAACATGTTTTTTCTGTGGTGGAAAAAGACATCAGTTGCAGGGTTTTCAGTAGATTACAGCAAATAAAATTTTTCGTACAGAAAAAATTTTCCTAAGGAAAACAATGGAATTTGGGAATTAATGAATATTGACCTCACCTTTATCCAAACAAAGTGAGGCATGAAAGACCTTTAAGGGAATATGTTTAACATGTCTATGTAGATGGTAAAGAGCCAAAAGGAAGCTTGATTCATAAAAATAATAAAAGTACTCTCCACGTTCCATATGAAATACAAATTAGTGTCAAATATTTTGGTTATATTCATAAACAGCATTTGATATGATCTGTCTTTTAGTCTTGGATGTGTTAATTATCAAGAAGCTTATATATGGCATTCTTTCCTTTCACAAAGTAAGATCAACACTGGTGCTTTCTTTGAGAACACACATATCATAAGGATTTACACAAGCAGACGCCAAATCAAAGAAAAAATAGACTTTCCAGAAATATAACACAATTCGAGGGGAAATTTGCAATTCATCTAAAGCCATCTCCTGCCCAAAGTAGTGGTAATTTCTCAGTCAGATCAGATTGTTCAGACCTGTGCTTAGACAAGTTTCAGTTATCTCCAAAATTGAGATACTATAGGGTTTAGCTGTTGAAACTTTGAGTTGTGTCCTATTGTTATGACTGAATAAGAGTTTTTCTTCTGCCCAATCTTACCTTTATAAAGTAGATAAATTCAGTGTTATTCTCCTATTTTCTTTTCTAGACAAAGCAAAAAACTTTATCTCCACCTTTTCACACATCCTGTGTACTAGCCCCTCATGTATCTTGGTGTCTCTCCACTGGACTCCCTCCAAGTTTTCCATCATGTCTTTTGCTTTGGGAGGTTTCAAGCTGGATGAAGTATTAAGATGTGGCTCCAAAAATGTTAAAAAAAAAAAAAGTGTTCAGATTTTTCTGTGGCTATGAACAGAGAGTAGAGCCATCTGAAAACAGAAGCCATTCATGTGGTGTGCATAAGGAGAAATGAGACTTTTGCTTTTGTATTATGTTTAACTTGACCCAACATAGTCATGCTATTTTCTTAACCTTCTGTATCAGAAAGCCTATGGAGCAGTAGAAAAACAAAATACACCACAAAGATGCACAAACTGACTTTGCCCAGGGGCCCATTTATTAGTTAAATACATGCAAGCTGAAGAATTCTGCCAACAGATTTTACTTACTTTGTTGTTACATGTTACAAAAAAAAAAAAAAAAAAAAAAAAAGAATTACTCATATCCCATTCTCACCTTCCCTAGGGTCATTCAACACCAGTGAACTGTCCGGAAAGAATGGCATTAGTGCCAATCTGTTTGATCTGACTCAGTGCTGCTCTGATCGTACAAACTTACAGTGTTGGAAACAGAAAACTTGCCTTATTCCTTGAAGTCGCAGCTATACAGCTAGTTTCAGAAATAACAATCCTGGCATTCATCAACCCAAGTCAGGGTTTAGAAATGGGCGGTTTACAAAACCAATGGACATTTATTCAAGTAAAAGTAACTCTTTCAATGAGTTATGTTTAGTAATACCCAAACATATTAGACAGATGATTACAAATGTTCTAAGCAGGCTATAAATTTGCAGGCCTTATGGGTAAACCAGTGTCTGAGTGACATATCTCATGCTATCAGATGCACAAAACAATTTACTGTAGAAACATTTTACTTTTAATTAACTCTTTAATCAACTCTTTAATCACATTGCTAATTAGTTTTAAAATATGGCATGGATTAACGCTATTCAATATTCATTCATTATCCTCAAGCCATTTTCTCTCCCTGATATTTTCTGACGAAATAATTTTGTCAGCTGTTATTTTAGTGTCACATAAACACTATAAACATCTAACTCTTTTGCTGCAGATGATCACAACTATGCCCATGGAGTCATATTAAAGGGAGAGGCAGTTATGACCTCTTTCATAATCTAAATTTGGCTACTCAGAAACCACCAATGCTCAGTTGTACAAGGACGACGTGATGTAGTACACCACCTACAGAATGAGCTCCTGATCTCAATGCCTTCACTGACTGCCAGCTGAACTCTGGCTGATACCTAAGTCATGGAGGTGTTAATATTGTCAGCTGCTAATTGTGCACTTGATAACTAAGCAGCTACATTTTAACTTCTCAAAGGGCCTGATTTAAACCCAGTAGGTGAAGCAAAGATCCAGGTGAACTCTAATCCTAGTGGAATAGGCAGCATAGTAGTACAAAGGACTGTGTGCAACCTCAGCTGTAGGGCAGTCTAAAAGTAATGTTTTCCAGTGATTGAGCCCACTCTTCAATTCTAGCTTGAACTCTTGCAGAAAACCAAGGATCATTTTTTACATGACCATATCGCACATATTCACTTCTTGCTATGTTTTTATGAGACTCGTAGCTACATCAGTTGCACTATATTTTGCTCAGCTTATTTCTTCCAGTGTAACTTAAATAACATTTGAATTTTATATCAGATGCTCTACTATTACCTCTTTCAAGGCTGTCAAAATGTTGTTACTATTTCATGTTTTCTGAAAATAACATGGAATATATGAGAGCTCCCAATTTAAATTTTCTAGATGGTTCATCCTTAAATAGTTATTAATTTCTTCTGCTTTAACATAAATCATTACACAAAGATTTTAAAATATATTTAATTTGACTGCTTACAATAGCTTTATATGAAATAATGTATAAAATTTTTGTCATTATAATGATGTAAGATCTGTCTGGCTTTCTTTAATGATAACATTATATGTAGTCAATAGTGCTTTTTTAATCATTCTGTCAGGACTAGGCCTGTAGAGATAAGCAGTATTAAAAAACTTTTGCAATTTTGTCAGTAATTTTAAGAGAGGTAAATATCATAAACCCCATTTCTGTGGGAAGTTCTTCTGTGCCTATGTGTTTGGGAAAGAATACAAATTTAAAAGAAAAAAATTAAGTCTCAGGTAAAGTTGAGAAAGTAAACCAACACAACAACAATAATCAAAAAGCTCATAAAATATTTACTACTGCAATACTGCTTCTGGGAAGTTCTAGATATTTCCTGCCCAAGTAAGACATGAATTTTGAAAAGGAGAGTGTAAATATTTGAGCCTTGTCACTTGGTTTTGGAGACCATATAGAGGTCATTTTCACGTCTTCTTTTAATATGTTCCATGTACAAATAGAAAATTCTGAATTCAGTTTTAGCTCTGCCTTGCACCCTTAAACCCACATTTATTTCCTAAATCACTGTCTGGAAAGTTATATTGTTCTGCAGCAGGCAATCACTGAACTAGCCTAAAGCCATACTGACAGAGCTTTGAAGATTAAAAGTGTAGCACTGAACTGGATGCAAATGGAAGAGGAAAGTAAGTTTAGCATACAGAGTACTGTCACACTGAACCTTTGAAAATATTGTCCTGTGTATTTTAGAAGTGTGGCTAATGCACTAAGAAAAGCCTGTGTGTTGCTGTTCCAGGAGCTCAGCAAGAGTTGCCCTTTATCACCTTTAGATAACTACATCTCAATCAGCACAGGAAAACTCCTCTGCCTCCTTCCTCACGTGTGAAACACAATTATATATCTTTGTTGAGGTATATCATACTAAACTTGTACAATTGGGCCACTTCACTTAAGAGATGGCCTTGATGATCCTCATCAGTCCCTCCAATCAAACAACTCTGTCATTTATAATAAGGTTATTAATGAGATGCCACTGTGACAATTTTATCCAGTAGCTACTGTCATTTAGAAGACACCTCATGCTATGATCCAGAAATGTGTATGTGCAATTTAAATTGTAGAAATAGTAAAGATAGTTAAAACAAACAAGAAAAGAATCAAAACATGACAAATGAGTAGCAGTTGAGAACTTGTTTTTGATATATTTTGGAGGGTTTTTTCAGTCTTACTCAAAATATTAAATATACTGAAAATCATACGACCCCTATTTCCTGGCCACACTAAGCAGTAATTTGCCACAGCAGACTATCACGTTCTATATTGATAAGGAGAAGGAGGTATTACCTGAGGATCAAGAGACATGCAGACACATTTTGGCAACAATAGCGTATATAGATTCAGGTTTGATCTAGCTATTCAGATTGTTTTTTTTCCTTCAAAAATAATTTTCTGTAAATTAATAGCCTGTGAAGGAATCTTTGGTATCAACAATCAAATAAATTTTCTGAGAAGTGTTCAGAGAATACATTGTGGACAGCAGTGCTTGGACAGAAAGAAATTTTTTATCATATTCTGGAAAAATTCTACAGCACCTAAAGAGGACTCCAGGATGTGAAAGTTGGTTGTAAATAGACAAACTCATATGAAGCTTGATATTAAATTATTTGCATTACAAAATTCTTTGTGACACTCAACACAGTTCATATAAGAAATTTATGTCACTGCCACCATGAAGAAAATTTGACATTTAAAATTTATTGTAGTCCAATATCACAACTTTGCGATCAAAATAAAATCAACAGATATGGTGGCAAACAATAATAAAATCTAATTTCTTCTTACAGGACAAATTCCCTTTTCAGCTCTTTATGCATCTTAAACATAGTTTATTTACAAAATAGCTGTGTTCCTTTACCACCCATTTTTGAGTTGTCTGGGCAAATTATGCTTTGATGGACTTGCCTTTAGGCTTTCTTTTCCCTTTCTGCTAAATAAACTGCCCTAGGAGATAATTTTATCGCTTTCTTCTAAATTGCAGTAAAAGCAATAAAAAGTTGTTTGCCCACCTCTAAGGTACATCAGCAGCTACAGGGGGTTATGCTGACCTAAACACAGGTTCCAACATATTATTTCAGTGCAAATAGATGCAATAAATTATAACACGGGGATCATTAATGTTATCATCATTTTAAGTGCTAAAAATCAGCTCCAGAATTTCCTTTATGGAGCAATATTATAGCTGTAGGACAATGTACATTCATTCTGCTGAAAAACTACAATTTTAAGGGCAAGGAACCTCATTCTTATGGATGCTGAATGCCATTCCACCCAAGGGGTTTGTGGATGCTAAGCACCTTTCCAAGGGATGCCTTGTAGTAGTAGTTCATAGGATCAGTCCATAGCAACACAGGTGCAGTAAGCTCTTGGAGGTTCTATCATATGAGCAATACAAAAATGTGATAGTGTGTTTAGATGAAATATAGCATCTACTCCACTGTTAATACTGGCACTGATCTAAAGAGAGGGAGTTGGAAGGATTCTAGACCTAACATTGAAAAAGTTTTGAATCAATATAGATAAATAAGAACACAGTAGAATTAAATAGGAACAGAAATCCCAGTTTTAAGTCTATGAAAAGCAAAGAAATTGTTTTGTCAAGATTACTGTTTAGTCTTCTTAAACTTCAAAGTCCTCTAGTGTTCAGAAAACTGTTGGTCCTCTTTAGGGGAGATGTGAGAAATAGCACTGGCTAGCATTTTTATTTTCATTATATTTGTTTTCCTTATGCTTGACTGCTCTATATAAAGCCATTCCCTATAATTCTGAGCAATCTAGCTTGCAATTTTAAAAGCATCATTCATGATAAGTAAATGTTTCTGTCTGTCAGACCTCAGAGTGAAACACTGTTCTGTGTTTTCCATGAGAGAAATATACAATTGAAAAACTCCCCAAAGTGATTTTCTCTGAGGTCCATCATATACTCATGTTTAATCAGCTTTTTTGTCCAGATGGCCAATATTAAGAATTCTGCATAGTATACACAGAAATAAATTTACTAGAACAATGATATGAACATTGTACCAAAAACATAGCATATCTGATATTTATATGCCATTTCTTTTCTTTCTGACTTAACTTCCAAATCTCCTTGACCAAAACATGCAGACCACCCATCCAAAAGTAACTAGCTTCCAGATGCCTGATACATACATGCCTGGGATGTATATGAATTACAATGCACCTGAGCCCTTCTTTCAGCTGGTACACAAGCAAAACTACTAATTTTTGGGTCCATAGTATATTAGACACAGAATAAAGTAGAATTCAAGATGACAGCACTGCTCTTCTCTAAATGTGAATTCCAAGCAAGCACTTAAAAGCCAATGCATCTGATGGAACAGAAAGGAGCAGCAACAAAACCGACAAAACAGAGGAATGCTGTAGTGCCCCTTCCCCCCCCCACTACTGAATATAGACAGAGTAATTCACATTAATTGATAAATATGTGTTCTTGGTGTCAGAAATGATTTCAATTACACAGTTTTGTGTATCTACACCTTTTAGGAATTCGTACCACTCTACTGTCCTAAGCAAGAATTTGGAATCATGAAATAGTAAAGGGATCCTCAGGTCTTTTACTCACATTAGGAACTGTAAGATATCTGAGAATCTATCACTATGACCTTAATCCTTATCAGGAATTTGACAAGACCCAACAAAAGTAACCAGTTTTTGTCCAGTTTGTGTCCTTTCTTATTATCTAAGCAATCTGTCACTCAAGTAACTGAATAAGTATTGACAGACTTATTCTCCCAGGTATAATAAGTATTGCTACTTATCTTTTGAAGTTCAGGATCTGAACCCCAGGCAGATAGCCATGAAATAAGGAAACACATAAGCACATGCTCACTTGAGATATGTCTGAGAAGCTTGTTTTGCAAAATGAGAGCAAGGAATACATTTAAGAATTTGCCCAGACTTATATGACTTCCAAAGATTCATTCAGATGGTTGTAACAACATTAAGTGTTAAAAACCCAGAGCTTCTGAACACTGCTGGAAGGTTTTAATCACAGGTTCTTCTGCAGCATGTAGAAAGATCTTTATAGGAAAATATCTTTATAATACAACTGATAAACGTCACTGGATTTTTTGTCTGACAGTTTTTTTATAACCTTAGACACAGAATTTTATTGGCAGCTGAAATCAAATCTAAAGTTATCTGGGAACAAAAGATGAGAAAAATTCCATTATATAAAATAATCCCCTTCAGTTGGCCATATTTTTGTTATGAACATTATTTTTTCATGTTCTACTGATGGGAAAAGCAGATTTAAGGGCTTCCTTCAGATCATTTTATTTCTCTTTTTATTATAGAATTAAATTCTACAGAAGAAAAAAGAATTTACCTTTTATTTTGAATAAACATCATAGTAAAGGTAAAATCCACAAGAATTCAAACAGACTTGAAAGTTTATTTTTAACAATATATGCTTTGATCTAGGAGACTAAACAGTTTTGGATAATTAATTAAAAGCAGATTTGGGGTTGGGTATGATGACTATATTTTCTCCTGACTATACTAGGTGCGAACAAAAATTAAGTGTTTTAGGAATCATAATTATTTGTGAAATCTTTGTTCAAAACTGTTTAGCTTAAGATCATTGCTTTTACCATTAATATCTCAACTCCTTTAAAATATGCTGAAAAATACTGATGAGATTTAATAGATGTCAGAAGTTCATGTCACTTGGTGATCAAAGATTTAATTAGTAAACCAAAATCTGAGTATATTTGTAATAAAATATATTTTATGTATATCAAACATGGAACCTGAACTATAATTGTAGAACAACTGCTTTATAGCAAGAATCTTATCCCAAATAAAAAATCTTGACATTCAGAGAAAATCTTAGGTTTACTTAAAATTATTGCAAAAGGTAATACTTTCTGAGGCATTTTATCAGAAGCATTAAAGACTCAGCTGCAGTTGACCATTTCCCTTCAAGATTAAAAATATATTAACACTAAGAAAAAATTAAATAAAAAATCCGAATATATCAGCATAATCTTGTTACTTCTAGTGTCGTATCTCCAATCTTTCATGTGTTCTTCCCCTTAATTTGCTTATTCTCATTTGTGTTAGCGCAGCCTTCTCTGTGCTTTTAGAGGAACCAACTTTTCCAGTATTCCCAGGTATGCTAAGGGAAATTTTGAGATAGAGCATCAAATTGCAAAGTCTTTTCCAGGTCTGATCTGCCAAGGCAGTGTAAAAGACAGTGGTCAGAGCCCGCAGTAAACATATTTTGTTGTTTGCTGTTTAATCAAATGTCTCAAGCTAACAGTAACTGGAAAGCATAATGCTCACTTACTAAAAAAACAAGTTCAAGTGAATTTCATAAGTCACTGCTACAAAATTTACAAGGCATCACTTTTTAACTTTAGGACATTTTTGTATCAAGCAGTCTAATTCATAATGTTCTTGGTTTGATAGAGAATATTGAAAGCTGAATTATTAAATATAATAATAAGCTGTGTTTAAAGGCAGCCTGTAAAATGCAGTAATTTTATGACAAAAATGGGACATCTAGAAAGAAATTTTACTATTTAATTTTTAAATTAATATTTTTCTATCCACATCCATTTGCTCTGTGATATCAGAACTTTTATATCTTTACCTTTCTTCCTGTTAAACACCATGATAATTTTTAGCTATTTCTAAAATTCTAAAATTGGGCACATCATGAAAAAAGACATTAACAACAAATAGCAACTGGGAGTTCAATTGGGAGTTCATCTGGGAGTTCATCATGGATGAGGAGTTCATTTTTACTGTGAAAGGAGGAAAATACAGGTACAGAGAATTGAAAGGCATAAAGATGTGTGAAATGTAAAGTTGGTTACAATATGACTTGTGTGGAGAAAAAGGAACAGAAACCACACTCTCATGTCACTGCTTCTCACTACTGACCTGGTCAATAAATAAATCCAATTACTGAACCACTGCAAAACACTGCTTGAGAAGACACCATTTCTTTTGTGCCAGGAGCAGTCTAATGTGCATGGACTAATACATTAATACTAATACTAATAATGGACTAATGACATCAGTCTGCAGGTGATGTATCTTTAGCTTTTTTTTTTTTTTTTTTTAATCCTGCCCCTTGACAGTTTCATTGGATGTCTGTAGCTCTTGCAGTCCATAATCCTATAAAATTCTCTTTCTGGTGCAGGAAACAGGCAGGATTCCATTCCCAGAACCACCTCTAATCAGCACTGGATTTTCCTCTAGGCATATGTGTAAACTCTATTCGTTCAGCTGCTGTTTGGTCAGTGGACTCTGGAGCCTTATGTAGATATAAGAAATACAGAGCTGACATTTCTGGAAGACCCTAATGCTACTTCCTTTTCTTTTGTTTTCTGTTATTCCTTTTCGTGGCATGAAGCAAATGCATATGATGTCCATGTTGTGAGTAGGAGCTGTAGAAACTCAACTGTTCAACTTCTTGTTAGTGTTTAAGTCTCTGTGGGAATCATTATTTTTACCTCCAAAGGAATACGTGACTTTCTGGAATTCTACAGCAGGAAAGCGGTCAAGTACAAATTTTTTTTTTGAAGTGCAAAGCCCTCCTTTTGGGTACTGGTGTATTATAATAGTCAAGTGAGAGATTTATCTTTTCCAGACCTATCTTCTCCCTGCAAGCACTGAGAGGTTTCTACTGTGTAATAAAAGTAAGGAGATGAGAGGAAGTTTCAGTTTTCTAGAGTAATTGAAAAGCATTAAAAAAAAAAAAATCTTCATAATATGAAGCTTTTTAGAAGATGCTGTAAACAATAATGAACACTGAAAACACATACACTGATACATAACTGTTTGACTTCTTCTAAAGAAGTTATTTGGACTTGAAACTGACTTACAGTAAAATGAAGACCTCAATTTCAAATTAAGGAATACTAAAGAAGCTTTGATATGAATAAATGAAGGGGAAGAAATCCCCCCAGGGTAACAAAATGGTCATCAAAAACATGTTTCATATTTTTCAAATCTTTTTTCAACTTTAGTTGAAAAAACGCAACTGAAGGTTAAATTTTTTTCAACTAAACCTAAGTTTTAGTCTGACCTCTAAGTATTTCTAAAGCATATCTTGTACTGAATTCTTCCTATGTTGTGTTTCATCAGTTTATGCTACCTTTTCACCTTGCATGATTCTCATTTACCGTGAGCTCTGTTGTCAAGTGTAAAGAGGTGTTACTATTTACTAATTGCAATTACAAGGTTATTTTAAATTGCCAAAATAGAATGCAAAGTGAATAAACAATGACACATTAAAATTGCTTCATTTATACATGGGAGCAACCCCTTTACCAAGAAATTAGATGAAAGATAGACCCAATGATCTTCTATCATCATAATTATTTGAAGCATCTGTAAGGACTGGGAACCAGGGTTACAGAGATACACCTTTCCTTATAATATCATGAATATGCAGTTGATACCTTGAGTAACTGCTAAAAAAAATCAGCCAAATATTTATTTAGAATAAAAAAGAGTATTACTTGTGCATGTTCTTGTAATTGGATCAAGAAATGCAAGTCTGTCTTTAAGCCACTTTGGGGCTTCCTAGGGATTTTCAAGAATCACTTGCCTGATCAGACATCAGCAGGTTTGGAATATCTCTGTACTCTGTTTTCTGCAGTTTTGTAAGAAAAATAAGGGTAATCCAGATTCTATGTCCTTGACAAGGACTAATTTTTTACCTACCCTGAAAATCAGCTCCAGAAATTTTGTGGTAGCTGGCCACTGGAAATACTTTGAGTGACATAGGTGGTTAAAAAGGATTTCACTATAGATATTAAAAGTGCAATAAAGAAATTATTTCATGGGTTGGGCTTCTGGTTTGAAAATTTTACATTCTTTCATTCCTTATAATTTCCTAATTTATGTCTAAAGATTATCTGTTGGTTTCTAATATTCCTCTCTTGAAAGTTTCTCTTTGCTGATTAATTGTTTCATCATACTTTTCCTCTATGAACAGCTGTAAATTTGGCAAATATGTGTATTTACATTCCTGAAGCTCTTATTTGGCAGGTGGCTTTTGTTTTTGACAATCCACTCTCTTTCTTAGATAGGAAATATTTTTCTGTCTTCTTTCCCTCTGTGATTCTGTATGTGACAGAAAAATTTTGTAAATTCAGATTAATATTGTCTCCTGTCTGTAGATATGTAAATCTCTGTAATTGCTCTAACTGAAATTACTGAATATTGATAGTTTTATCCTTGAAAGACTGCTAGCTTTTAAATTTTTTTTAAACAAACACATCATTCCTCAGTCCACATGTTAAGGCTATGATTTCTGGATTAATTCAGAGGGTTCTGGAAGACTGAAATCTTTAGGCTAAATTTTACACAAATTCCTTTGCATGGCCTTCCTTCTCTGCTGCCTTGTAGCAGGAATAGTCGTGAAGCAGAAGGTCAAATGCACCCCAGGACACCTTGGTGAGACTGTGGAGGTGTCTCACAACAGGGACATCCTCCCTAGTTTTTTTCACTAATTCTTTTCTCACATCCTTCTTCACTGAATTGTGTTTCCTCTTGATGGCAAGAAGTGAACCTGACATGCAGTTCACAGCTTTATAGCCAAAACAGACAAAACTTAATAAAGAATATTTGTTTTCTAATCTATGAACCTATTTGTTTTTTTGGTGATACATATAATTACACACAATATGACCATTGTCATCATGTTGCCAGGTCTTTGGCTATATTTTTTCCATCTTTCTCAAAGACTACACAGGGAGATAATATGAATTAAGTTATGTTTTTTTGATTCAACAGAGATTATAAAGAAAGAAGAAAAAAAGATACTATTAAACACCATATTTGAAAACAATTTCAAAATAAATATAAGCCTCTGAATTTGCACTGTGGAAATATTCTACACCATAAAAATTTGGTTTGAATAACTGGATAGTCATCATCATGACATATTCTGAAGACTGAATTTCTATGTTTTGTGTCTAGTGATCCCCTTAAAAGACTGATGCCATTTGTATCTGGCAATGATAACTACCATGTACTGTGGCATGAAAAACCAGTTATTTTAATCTATTCATACTGATTTCAGAAAGATAGAGTTGCATTGTTATATCTTGAGGCAAAAATGTATGTCTCTTGAATTGGTTTTGTAAAAAATTTCACTAGAACTAAAATGACATTTTAAGCATTAGTGGCTTTTCATGCCATAATTTATATACACTTAGAGTAAAATAGAGAAATATGCAGATTCATGTAGTGAAGCAGGTTTATATATTTGTATTTTATCTTGGGACTTTGAGTAAAAAACAATTTTGATCATGAAATATCCAGTCTTTGTCAGTCTTTTGGGAGAAGTTCAGTGTCAGAACATTATTTTCTATAGGCTTTTATTAAATCAGCCAAAGAAGAGGCAAAGTGACTCATACACAAACATAACTATAAAGCTCCAGATAGGAAAAGACATTCTCCCTAGAATCCTAGTCATATATGATGACAGAAATATCCTAAGGGAAAGCAAAGCCCCTAGCATATTTATGTAACTAGAATTCAAATTAATGTATTTCAGTTTCTCTTCATAATTTGCATTGTTTAGATTTTAACTAAATCCATTTTTCACCTATTTCTAAATATTTTTGTATGGGGTTGTATCTAATGATACGTTAAACCCAGTGCATAATAAGAGTGAGAAATATTCTCCAGTACAACAGTAGTACAATAGTATGTCCCTGACAGAGTGTAACATCCATCACTTTCACTGCTTTATACACAATCATGATTGAATTTCACTCTTGACTCAGTTAACTACAAGTTCTCAATTCATTTGATGTAGAATCTGTTGAAACATATCCATAATAAATAAAAAAATAAATCGTTATGTCTATGTAAATATGAGAGAGCCCGTTCATGGTCCCACAGGAACTGACATAAAGAAAAGTCATTGTAAAGTATGCCATGAATTTATATCAGTCTAGCCATTACTGCAAAGAAATCACTTTTCTTGTTTGTTTTCTCACATTAAATGTGAGGTAGGGCAATTTACTCCCTGTGGGTGATGGGTGTCCTGATGCATTTTTGTCACAGAGTAAAAGGTTTTATGAAGATTATAGTGTACATATACACATATATGGGTGTGTGGTATAAATAAAATAGTATATAACACAATGACTAGCATAACGTAATTCCACACTTATCACACTATAATCTGTGAGATAGACAGAGCTTGGAGTTAATAGACGTTTCCCTGCTTTGCTCTCCATAATGTTGGTACAAAGGCTAATACTGTTTTTCAGTTTGTTAGATCCTGATGACAGCTTTGTGAACTTCTACCATAGTATATAATTTTAGCAAAGTAGAATTGGCCCAAAATCTTATTAGGTTATCCTTAGGTTATTCCTAAATCCTAAGGTTATTCCTCAATCCTTGGGTTATTCCTAAAATATTTTTACTCATCTCTTCCCATCTTCATGCCTCCCTACCAAGGAAGTTCTCTGATATGTTCATTGATACAGACATAGCAATTAGAAAAGGATCATGGTTTCTCCAGGAGCCAATTCTTGACTGTTCTGATTGAGATAGATGCAGGAATTCAAACTGGTTGAGCATCAGCCTCATTTTTGATACCAAGTCCTTTGAATTGTCCAAGTTTGCAAGTTTTATAGAACATTTTTTCTTAGATAAAATTGTATTATTTGGAATTGTGTTGATTTCTGGCAAAAATTAGTTAAATTAGTTAACCATACCTGAAGGAAAAGCTGAGCAGATTTAGGTGAAGTTTCCACTTCAGTGGAAGATATAACTCAAACTGAAGTCCACAACTTCTTTTAAATCAGGACTGAGCAGTACAATCTTAATCTTAATCAAGTCAGTAACACCAGATGTCTTGCCTTCCAGGTGAAGAGTGCATTTCACACAGGGTAACAGTTTTGAACTTTCTGTGTATCTTTATTTATATTTTCTGGAGGATTTTTTTGGTCACTTTTTCTCCTGGCTGTGTGTTTTTGTGTCATTAGGATATTACTTTGGAAGCCACTTCTCTCCTGAGTTTAGGGAAAGCTTTACAAGTTTGTACACATACCAACAGCACTATCAGCTAATGTATCATCCTTCAGCCATAGGAAGAAGCACTGAATTGGCTCTGCACTGGAATTCAGACAGATCTTGCCCAGCTAACAAATCTCCTAGTTCTATGTACTCCCCTGTCTCCTGGCAGAGATGACAAAATTGCTGGAATCCAAACACACAGAAAAATGTCAGAAAAACTAGCGGGATCGAAGAGGGAAAAGGAGTCCTAACATGTTTAGTCTAGCAATGATATCTTATTATATTTGAAAAGAGATCAAAAAATAAAGGAATGAAAATACAAAAAAAAAAAAAAAAGGACTGTGCACACTTTGTAAAAAATGAAAAAAATTTGGCAGTACAATGGAGAAAATTGAAATTTTCCCTTATATAGTCTCTACTTTGGCTCAAGTATATGAAGTTAACCCCAATGGAACACACACTGAATGCCCAAGATAATAAAAACCCCATTTTTTTACTGTGATACTTTACTTTTTACATTTTTTTACTGTGACACTTTGTGACTAACAAAAATTTTGAACTTTTTTTTTATATTTTATTGCTGAAATATTTATAAATTTTGTCTCTCATAAAGCCTGTGTCTTGCTGTGAGACGTTTGTGGGCTTAGGTCTTGCTATTTCATTTACTTGTTTGGGGATTTGGGGGTTTTGTTTTAGTTCACTGTATTTCTAAAATAGAGATTTTCTTGTGTAGTTTCATTTCCAGGATATTTTAACTTATTCCCCCTTTCATACAAGAATCCTATGTATAGCTGGAGTATAAATTATCAAAATTTATTAACTCCCATAATAGAAAAATATTTTAAACATACCTGTAAAAAGCTACTATTATCCTTCTTTTATTTTTTAATAAATATTTAAAGAACTAGAACAGACTACACCAGAGGAAACAAACGGCAGGAAATTTGTTTCCTTTGCAATTGGTTCCTTCCCTTTATTATGCATTGAGGACTTTGTACGGTAATTGCTAATTCGGCATCTTTCCGTATGATTGCACCTCACCTGCATCTGGGAAAGCGCATCCCGGGAATGCTGAGAGACAGGCGCCTCTTCTCTCCACTCATCAGAGCAGGGCAGGCTGAATTCCCAGGAAGTTGTTCACTGATCGCTGCTTAGCCCATGCAAATCAAAGTAAGTCACAACAACACCAATGCTGCGTCTTCATGCCAGAATGCTCTGCTGAGCCTTGGCTTGTTTACTGCTGAATTCCCTTCTAAGGGGAGGCTTGTCTACATAAACAATTGAAGATCTTAATATATAATTAATGTGTTTCCTAATTAAATAGTAACCAAGTATGTTGTAATGTTTCAATTAAGAGTATAGAAAGTAATTAATTATAATCTTAAATACTTAATGTGAGCATGCCAATTAACAAAATGCTGCTTCTCTAATTTAAAAATTGTGCTTGCCTCAATTTCAGAATAACTATACATTTTTAGGGGGATTTTTCTTTTTCATTGCAGGACTTTTTTTTCCCAAGACTTTTGATAAACTTTTAGGTTTATCAATAGAGGTAAGTCTCTATTAAATCTCTGTTAACGTCTCTCAGTGTAACTAACTTCGCATGCATGCAAACCAATATAAAAATTTTACTTAAAAAATACCATGCCAACTATTTTGTGAATCATCAAGTTAGGGTCTTTTTAAGTGAATGGTGTCAAATCCCCATTTTAATTATTATTTCAAGAATATTTACTTGGATATACAAGGATATAATACAAGGATATGTATTAAGTCATATGATTAAGCATAAGGTCAATGCATTTCATTTCCTTTGGCTAGCAAGAGGTTAAAGAATATTAAAGTCCCTGGAATTAAACTACAAATTCCAGTTGGATTTTAGCCTTTGAAGGAGTGTTTTGAGTCTCAGCTCTAAACATTGTATGTCACTGGAGACAATGCTAAACAACAGTTTAGCAGGAACAGGGTGGAAGACATATTACAATATTTGGATTTCTTTAAGAGGCACTACTTGAAATTCATTGCTGTCTTTCTTTTCTTCTTCCTTAGTGTTGCCAGTGCGGTATTCTAATGCACAAGGATGAGTTCAAGTCACATTCTGCATAAAGTCATACTCAGAAAGGTAGGATGGATGGCACTGTTTGAAGTCACCATCTGTCTCTATGAAAATAAGCCTGGCATTTTCCACTCAGTGCACTCAAAGCTAACAAACCCTTCCTGCAATGCAATATAAGACTGGCAAAATCTAGAAACAGATTTGTTGGATCACCGTAGTGGTAGTATTGATTCAAAAATAGAGGGTAGATGCACAATTTAACAACAATGAGAAAGGAGAGAAAATCAAAATTGGTTCCTGAAATGAGGATGGTGTACCAAATTTAGGAACTCCAATGGGAGTCGGCTTCACTATTGCACATCAAGTCTCCTTTATGTTTCAAGAAAGTCAAGAGAAGTCCAAATGTTGTGAGTTTTGCAATGTCTTAACCCCACAAATTTGAAGCTTCTGCACAGGATTCCTCCAGAAGACTTAGCCTGATGCTTTTAATCCTTAAAAGGATTGTTGAATACTCAGCTTGCGAACCTCTGAAAATGCAAAGTTTGAAGGGTTTTGTGATCATCTACTTCTTAAATAGATCTCTGAAATGTAATACAAAGGACTGCTTGAAAGCAAAACATAGACTAGCCCTTCATTTATTCTGTAAAAGAGCTTACGTCTTATTTCTGTAAATACAGTATAGGCAGATTGTTTACCTGAGGAGTATCATGCATTATTTCAAGGCCTAAAGCCTAACAGTATTAATTAGAATTGTCATCTTAAATTAATAATAGGACCAACAATAATGATAAACAAACCAAGTATTTAATATACTTTCATATTTCAATGGAGCATAATGTGTTGGTACAGAAGTTACTGCCTTTCATATTATTTAACATTTACCAAGGTTATATTCATTATAATTGCTATGAAACTAATGCAATTATATGATAGTTTTACTGCAGCCACAGAACCTATGTTTAGAGAATAATTTAAGTGACAGGTATTTTTACACATTCTGAATACTACAGCTCTCCTTTTATGTCATTCTAATTTACTATAAAAAAGCCTATATGTGTAAGAAGTATTCAAATGCATATGGGATTTCTCTTCATATCATATATATCCTATTTTCCAGTGCTTAATACTGAACCATGTATCACAAAACATAACCAAATATGCTTGATTTCCTCTACAAGCTTCTCTTTAACTTTTCATTGCATGACTGGTTGGAATGTGCAAATTATAACTTGGAGCAGAGTATTCTGAGAGAATAATATTTGCCTTAGGAGCAGTGTGGTCACATTGTATTTCCATGACAGAAATCAACATTGAACTACCTGCCCTGACAGAGTTCATTTGTCACCAGGAGTTATGCTATGATAGAGCTCAGAGAAGCAGAAGTTCCCTGTTTTATAAATAGGTGGCACAATTCTTTAACTACAATTAAACAAAGTGCTGAAATTCTTTTCTTGGGGTTTTATGTTCCTTATCTTCAAGGATAATTAATATGTTTAACATTTAAAAATAGGAATTCATATTCATCTAGTTGCTTGAAGACATAAACCAAGATCTGATTAATCAACTTGAAAAGTACCATACAGAAAAGTGATTTCTTAGCTGTCCATGACTTGATTTTTGTGCATTCTGTCAAGCATCTCTTGTAAGCCCCTGTCAAAGACCCATTATTGAATCAAGCAGATGGATGAATGGCCCTTCACACTGTAATGTTTGTAATAATTTAAGGATATGATTCCTTTCATATGAAGTCAATGACTAGAGTTATGTGTCAAACCTAAGGTAATCATCTAGGATCCTTGTGGTGGGCCTAAAGGTAAAGCCCTCTGAAGGTAAATCACAAACTCCTGAAAAGCAACAGCCTTTAATGCTGTTCTGGGATAGGCAGAAACACACTCTGCAAGAACGTGTATCTTTATTGTCCACACAGAAAACCAAGAAAAGACATTTCAGTTTTGATGGCTAAATTTGCATAAAAGCAATCTCAGAGTTAATCAATTGCTAAATATAAATCTATCACTTGAAGAAGGAGGTATGTCACAGTACTGAATACAAGTTTTCACAAGGACAATGGGTACAAACAAAACCCAGCAGGTCTGAGATCCTTCTCAGTTCTCACATATCTGAAATTTGTATTGCACACAAGTCAGTAATACCTCTTCTTCAGATTTTTAAATTAGTTTGGGTCTCTGTAATGCAGATCAGTACATGGTGTGATTTTTCAAAAAGTAGATTTAGTCATATCAAAACCCTAATGAGAACATAAATGAGTCTTGAGTCTCATAAATATCCTTATATAGTGATCCTTAGATCAACAGAAATATTAGGAAAAGCAACATCTACATAACTGATGAAGTAGCTTCTTTTAAAATGGCCTGAAATAACACTCATATGTCCTCATATGTGTTTATGTGTCTTTGGATTCCCAACAATAATGGGAACAGAGAACATCTGGAAGCCATTTACTTGGAGAATTTAGTGAATTTGTCATTATCAATTCATGCAGTATTCCCTGTAACTTCACTAACGAATCTCTTTAGAGTTCTTAGGGATCTCACTTAACATTCAATTGTTCCTATGGATCTAGTTTTCTGTTCAATTGCAGTATATTTGTTTAAATGGCACCAGTTTGTGCTCAGATTGTCTCTAGACAACAAATCCTTTTGCCACCTTTTGGTTGCTCTATTACTTTGTTTTTGTTTCTTTCATTTGGAGATGGTACTGGGTTTTAAAGGTGTTCTTGTGCTGCTGCATTTTTTTTCAAACATCAGTTCCTACAGTTTCTAGTCTTTACACTTAAAACACTATTAACTGAGATTTACCATAATATTTTAAATGATGGCATGTAAACCCCCCTCATTTTAGCCACTTTTTTCATAGAATTAGAAAAGAATATGAAGGCAAGATGTTACTTTCCAAATTAAGTGTAGCACCATGTTGTTTTGTTTCTTTGGTTTTTTTTTACTTTGACACCACTGCCAGAAGTAATTATGAGTATGTTTAATTCTTAGTAGTTTAGCGCTTCCAACTGTTAGGCTCTTTCTGCGAGGTTTAAACTTACAAAAGAAAAAAATCAATGAGCAACATTTTAGAGGTTCCCTGAAATCTAACATATGCTGCACATTTTATGCTGTCAGGAAGGCCCTCTTTATACTTAGATTTTTTTCTTCATTGAAGACAAAACTCTAGAAGAATCAAAAGAAATAACCTTTTTTTTTTTTCCACTCTCTGTATGCTCAGAACACAGAAGACTTAAGGACCTTTTTCAAAATTGTTACTGTTCATCCTTTTTTTTTGTTTGCGTCCTACATTTCATATATATAGTTCACATTCTGCAAATTCTTTTGTGTGTGAACAATCTACTTGTCTGATCTTACCATTCCTGCTGCATGGTACATAATATGATCACAGTATTTTATTTCCATATGGAAAAAACTGGGTAAAAGACAGGGTAGGCAGAGAGTACAGGTGAGCTTATTTTGTCTCCTCAAACCTCTGCACCCGGTTTCTAGTCTGCTCTCACTACAAAATTATTAAGTTCTAAAAATAGAACTTTTTGTCTCATTTTTTTATGAGTTGGATTCCACCTGGCACACTAACCACTAGGTAGCTAATATTGTGAGCCCCTCACAATTTTGTGCTTACAAAAATGTAATTGCTTTGACCCTTATGGCCCCACACACCCACAATTTCTGCATTAGCATATGGCCACTTTTCTGCCCATTCCACTGGATGTTCCAGATAACCTTACAGTTCCATCTAAAACTTTTTTTTTTAATAGACTGTGATTTAAAATCATGATCTAGTGTCCAATTTATTTTTAATTTCAAGTTTAAAAAAAATAAAAATTTATCCACTATGCTAAAGTAACCTGGGTGTCATAAATTGAAAAGCTTGACATTCTGCAGAATATTAAGTACTTCATTATTCAGCAGTGCATGCAGTACCTTTGCAAAACACATCCAGTATTACAAAGTCTTATATGTTCCTATGGAGAATCTGCAGCAGACTGCCTCTGAAATGATAAGACAGTTTAGCAGCAGTAAGGAATCCTTTGAAAGTAAGTTGGGTTTTTTAAACGTAGTCAGGAAATATTTTAGGAAAGATTTGTTGGGGGTTGGTTTTGGTCCACTTCTGACTGCTTCAGTGTGCTTAAATATTTGTGATGTGACTGTTTATTGTTGCATATACATTAACAGTATGTATACACTATGTGTGAACAGACTGATACACAATGGAATTGAAATAATGTTTAAAATAATATGTTTCACACATATGTTATGTATGAAGTAATGTTTCAAATAATAATTTGTCTTTACAACTGTCAGAATAAATGCTGGCATAACTGTTGTCTCATGCAATAGCAGTAGCTGCTTAAAAAATAAAGATGCAAAACGTGTAAACCACATCAAGTGTTGTGGCTTGTTGCCACAAGAGGGAGTGAATCCCAAAGACAGTGATGTTATGATTCTTCTCCGATAGCCCAGTTTCCAGGATTCAAATGGAGAGAACCTAAGTATGCAAGCCAGTCATATCAGTAAATGTTGGAGAAATGATATTTGAGATGGTTTGATCAGTGTCACTGAAGGGTTTTATATGGTCATCAACACCCACAATTACATTAGAAATGAAATTAGATGATGGCTTCTTTGTTACCAGCTCCCTCTACTTAAAGGACTATAAGAAATTATTACAACATTTGAAAATTATTCTCTACTGCGAATTATTCGACCACTAAATCCAAAAAAATATGTGGATTGTCAGGTTTGTAAAAGACCCTCCATAGTGAAGAGCAGACTGCAGCTATCCAATTATCTGCTCCCTTGGTTGCCTAACTGATCTATGAAATCAAATTAAACACCAATCTCCAGATTTAATATTTCAGTGCTAAAGGATATGGACCAAATCTACTGAAACAATGAGGAATACCTAAGTCCTCATGTAGTTTTCAAATGGAAGACAGTAAATCTTGAATGGTTAAAAACTATAACCAGCTATTCATTTCTCTAGAACTGAGAGTTATTAATCTGAATTCTCACTTTTTATTCTAAATTCACAGCCATATTTACTCTATGCCACCTGCATCAATAAAAAAACCAAGCAATGGAGCATACCAAAGAGGATAGTTAACAGCCCCTCTTGGATTTCTGCAACTTGTTTTGAATTTTCTAGTCTTGTTGTTGGCTTTGTTCTTGCTCTTGCTTTTCTTACCTGAAGCTAGTCAGGAATCTGAGAGGACAGATATTACAACAATGAGGAAATGAGGAAACTGAGAACCACATATCTTTTTCTCTCTCTCTCTCTCTCTTTTTTTTTTATTTTTTTTTCCCTTGTTCCCTTCTTCTTCCCATTCTCTTTTACATGTTTTACCAAGAAAAGCTACTAAGCATTTTCAGCAGCAACAGGAGTTGAGCTGAAATGCTTAGGAGTTCTCTGTTCTGGCTTTCCAGGAACATGGGAGAACAATACCTTTCTTTGGAAGACATTTTTACTTGAAAGACAGGGAAAGGGAAAGGGAAAGGGAAAGGGAAAGGGAAAGGGAAAGGGA
>CM031859.1:36303228-36354661 GCA_018697195.1 Certhia americana
GGGAGGGGGGGGGAAAGAAAGAAGAGACCTAAAGAAAGAGAAGAAAAGAGAAAAAAGGAAGGAAGGAAGGAAGGAAGGAAGGAAGGAAGGAAGGAAGGAAGGAAGGAAGGAAGGAAGGAAGGAAGGAAGGAAGGAAGGAAGGAAGGAAGAAAAAGAAAGAAAGAAAGAAAGAAAAAGAAAGAAAGAAAGAAAGAAAGAAAGAAAGAAAGAAAGAAAGAAAGAAAGAAAGAAAACAATTTTTTTTAATACAGACGGAATTGGGCACCTGACATGAAGCATCCAAATTCAGACTGCTGTTGGGGAGCCTGAGAAAACTGGATTTTGAAAACCAATAAGAAATGTAAATTTCTGAATTACTTTTATTTATTTTTCATTTTTTGAATGAAAGTCACAATACTAGCTGCTGGAAGCACAGTTTCATGCCATAAAGCACTCCCTGAATAAGTTTTTCAACTCAGCATTAATGACTCCAGTGAATTGCATGTCCTAAGTAAATTAATGTCTACAATTTATACTTGTTGGATTCTGATGTCCCATTATATATCATTCCTCAAAAAGAGAAAAAAATGCTAATGTGAAACTCAGAAATGGAAGTGCTAACTTTTTAATCAGTTCCATTTCCTCCTCTCTTATAAACTCTCAAATTTTTTTTTTAAATAAAATACTGCTTATAGACAGAGATACATGACATTTTTCAGGAATCCAATTTAAATCTGAGCCTTTTAAATTGTGTAGAGCTCCATGGAAAGGAAGATATAATATGAGACTATAAAGGTTTCATTCCAAACAAGCACAAAAAGATTATAGAGCAGGCTGAAGAAATCAACACTGTTTATGATATTTGATTTCTCCTTTTTCTTTTTTTTTTTTAATGTTAACTATTTAAAGAATGTAAGCTACTGGCAAATAGTAGTTCATATGTTCATTACCTGATTGGTGTCTAAGTATTATTAATGGTGGGGCATGAGTAGGAGCCACTATGTTTTAGTAAGTTAACAATCATGCCTGCTGGTTATAGACCCTTAAAAACAGCTGATAAAAACATAAAAACTTTGAATGGCTACATAGAAATTATAAAAAACTCTGAAGTGAGATTAAGGCATTTAAGCAAGAGAGTACAGGAGCTACTGTGTAGCAAAACAGTAGACCATAACCTAGAGCCAAAACATGTTTTTGGTTTTAAAAAAACCCTGCACTTGTTGTAATGTATCACACTGGCTACCACCAGTGTTTTCAGGCTTTATAAGCTATGTGATGTATGTAATTCCCAGGCTCAAAATCCATTAAGATAAAAGTATGTTCTTCAGTGCCAGCACTGCAATTCTGCATAAAACCCAAATATTGTTATTCAGTGTTCTTCAAGAGTTCTTTACCTTAAAAAATTGGAAAATTTTTGAATAGGGATAAATTTTTGCCCACAGCTAGATGACGGGGACTTTGTAGGGTTTTTATTAAGCCTAGTACAAAAATCACCTTGTACATTCCTCAACTACTTTTCGTCAACCTGTTTGCTGGTTGACACCTGGCTTGTGCCAGTCTGTGGCATTTATGACTTCAGGCGCCTGAGGACTGAAATGCTTAGTTTAGCTCAAGTCAAATGGCCCCAAAGAGGAGTATGTGGGTAAAAGATAACAACTTTTGACATGCTATAGACTAATACAGAAGATTTACTGGGTTCCTACAGCCATAAATACTCTGAAGTGTGAAACATAAACCTGTGCCAGATAGCTTGTATAGTTGTCCATATGAGTAAATTGACTTATGAGTTAAGTTCTGACATAGCTGGGACTCCAGAGACTCATTAGATAAAAACCTTAGTCTGCCTGGATCCACTGCTAAAGTCTCTATGGAATTGAGTAAACTCAGTTTATTATTGGAGAACCTCTATGGGAGTTTTCTGGATGGGTGCTGAATGCTGATAGTCCCAGCTACAGCCTCTTCCTTGAAGGAACAAATCAGTTCAGAGTGTTCAGTCAGAACACTCCAGGACCAATCCTTTCACATTACACTTGGTGAACAACACCCTCATTCACAAGAGAAGTTAGAGATCTATGTGAAAAAATTCCTTGTTTGTGTTGAGATGAGTGTCATTTTAAATTCCAAAGAAGGAAGAAAGTAAAAATGTAAAGAAATTCCCTCATATTTCTACATGACTTGCCTCTTATAGAAAGCAGTTTTTGACACTAACAGTCTGGGTAGCAAGCAGAGGTAGATGACAGTCACAGTTCAAACTGTTCACAATACAATTCTGTCTCAATGTTTCCTACATAATCATTAACAGTAACCCAATACCTTCAGTATGATTAGCATATTTTTTTGCAAATGGGCCAATGCTTAATGAGTAGGAGGGTGTTTTAAGGTTAAAAGAAAGCCCAGAACCAAGCAGCTTCCCCATCACTTTTTTGTCTCTTTCTACAGAACATGAAGAATGCCTTTTGTTCCCCTCAATGTAGCAGTTACTGAGACTCCATGTCTCTCTTCTGAGTGATCTCTGCTTACTTTCAGTGAGGACGAGCATTCAACAAGCAGCAGCTTCTGGAAACACAGAAAGAACCAACTGGAGATGATAACCTTCAGGCCAGATCTTCAGCCATGGCATAGTTATACTGGTTAACATACTGCTTAAGAATCTGGTGACTGTTGTCTGCTTATGTGAAATCACTCAACAACAGAGAGATTTGGATGAGACCTCTTCAGTGCATAAGACACAAGTGCAACATATTCACTAGTCATTTCTAGATATTATTTACTTTTAGCAATATCCATTCAGACTTCTGCTTGGCCTCATCATTGACTACTTTCCGTGGGTGGGCAGGTATTCAGCCATCCCCAGAAATGCGTGGCTCCATCATGCATAAAGGTTATTTGGAAGACAAAATGCCATCACTACAAATGCTCCCTCCTTCCTTCTTCTTGACCCAGCTTTATATGGTGAGCGTGATGCCATATGGTATGGAATGTTCCTTTGGTCAGCTGGGGTCAGCTGTCCCAGCTGTGTCCCCTCCCAACTCCTTGTGCACCCTCAGACTCCTCACTGGTGGAGTGGGATGAGGAGCAAAAAACTGCCTTGACTGTGCAAGCACTGTTCAGCAATAACTAAAACATCCCTGTGTTATCAACACTGCTTTCAGCACAAATTGAAAGCATAGCCCACACTAGCTGCTATGAGGAAAATTAACTCTGTCCCAGCCAAAACTATCACATCTTGACACAAGATGAATGAAATCCAAGAAACTTATTTTAAATTAATAAGGCTACAGGGGATCATTACCTTGAACTCTGCTGAGAAGTGTACCAGAGTAAGGCTTGAAAAGAGCTGTATTTCTGATCCTCTATTCCTCACATTCAGGTCCCTACATTGGAGAGTTAAATCATCCAGGTAACAAAGTTTTAAATAGTGCATAGAGTGATTTGCACATGTTCTCTTTCCATTTTATTAGCAATAGGATTTTATGTAATTCAAAATACTAGGAGATATGTGTATGGAAAAGTATGGAGAATAACCATGAAAGTGATAGGCTCAAAGTCTTTTGAGACAGAAATGAGTGAAAAATGGGAATATTTTCTGATCTCAGTGCAACCTGAAAGTCAGTGCACACACCTTGGACCAATCCACATTTGAAATGGAGAACACTAAGGAAATGAAAACCTGGAAGCAAAGAACACTGCAGTAAGGCCTCACAGATGCAGACACAATTGCTCCCCCAGTTACTGGGGGCACAACCTTGTAATCATGTGAAATCTATCAGCTGCTCTGCAGGAACCTCATCTGAGTTCTTTGGTCTCTCTCCTTACCTTCATCAAGGAGCAGCTTTTACAGAGAAAAGCCAAAAAATGAAGAAAAGCATCAAAGCCACCTTTGGAAAAGAGCACATGAAACCCAGAACAGAGCAATGCCTCTTTTACATATCTCAGTTTTTTAGCTTAATATTAACAGAAAGGAAAAGGGGAAAAGGGAAAAGGGAAAGGAAAAGGAAAAGGGGAGAAGAAAAAATAAAATAAAATAAAATAAAATAAAATAAAATAAAATAAAATAAAAGAAAAGAAAAGAAAAGAAAAGAAAAAAAAAAAAAAAGAAAAGAAAAGAAAAGAAAAGAGAAAAGAAAAGTAAAAAGAAAAGAAAAGAAAAAGTAATGTTAGTTCCTGAGGAACTTTGCAGAATCTGAACTATCTGTTATCCATTTTAACTACTTGCACAGAGTTTGGTAAAAACATCTGGTCTATTATGATTATTTTCTTTTGTAATCTTTGCCTTTAAGATTGGTATGGGATGGAACAACATATTTCATTGACATTTTGTCTTAATGAAGGTGTGTTTCACCTCTGCTGACTGCCCCCTCCATCCAAAACACCTACACATATATTCACATATGCCTCATTCTGAAAGAGGAAATCTTAAATACACATGTTGCATTTCATCTCAACAAAGGAGTGAGTAAGACTGAGAGTATTATTTCATAAGAGGAAGAAAAACTTGATTAACATTTTAAAGATATAATTATGCTTTTGTTTGTTTCAAGTTTTAAATGTTAAAGTGCAAAAATTGTGCATGCCAATTGTGACACTGAAGACACTGAGAATCAGAACAGACCTCCCATGGAAATTACAGATACAAAACAAAGAAACGTTTGTCTGAGTTGTCTACATATAAATGCTTGATGTCATTTGAAATAACTTCATGTGGACACCTAAATTTCAGTATCTTGATTTTGAATTAAATTTTATCTTTGCACCTGTCTACAGGTATGATAGATGCTTTTTGTAAACACCTAGGCCACAATTCAAGTGTCTTTGATGATCATACACGAGCATGTATTGTCATTTAAGATTTCTCAGGGTATCTGAGACATCTACACAAAAGGGACAGGTATGAAATAAAACTTATAGGAGACTAAAAACCTGGAAGAGTAGCTGCAGATATCCACATGTCACTGGATGCCTGTGTGTGGACAACTGGGCCAACTGCTGCTCCATCTCTCTGATGAATAAGCTGATGATTGAGGATCAGCTTTACCTCAATTATGCAACATATTTAATACCTGAGTCAGTCACTTAATCTGATTAAGCCAATTAGATACTCCCCACAAAACTTCTAATTATACTAGGCCCGTGAACTCAATGAATGGTGTCACCAGTCATAAAAGTTATTAAGTCCTAATGCAGATCCAAATGAGTATGGCACCTGCATGTGTCCAGCCCAAGATGTAGCTTTAGTTGCAGATAAAGCAAACTGAGTCAGGCAGAAACACTGGACCTGAACCAAAACTTTCCAAATTCTAAAGGTAGATGATCTTCAGGTTTTGATTCAGATTTGCTGTCAGTTTGATACCTTTTGTTCTAAAAAACATTGTGGGTGGGTGGAGGTGTTTGCACAGTGAGGCAAGAGGCAAAGGAGAGCAGCACAGCAAACCCAGGGCATGCCTGCACTAAGTAATGCTGCGATGATGTCGCACCCGCTGGCAGCCTCCCAGCTGTTTGCTGCTGGGCAGATGCACCAACTTGCTCAAAGACAGCACAGAGATCATTGCACAATACTTCACTGTGTGAGGCAGACATGCCTCTTGGGGAATATTTTGAGCAGATATAAATAGTTTTTGTGTGCAGCTGATGAAGTCTGTATCCAAGGGATTTTCTGTTTTAATATTTAAAGTTTTAAAACAGAGAAAAGGTAGGATATGCATTCTTTCTACATTTTTGCTTTTCTTTTTCTTCATTGTGAGTTGAAGATGAGAGGATATTTGTACACTTGGAGTGTGTATATAAGAGTTTTGCAAGAAGAAATGCACATATTAACCCAGAAATCTTTGCTGCAAATCAAGTTTAGAATTGGAAATCTGGAAGTTTTATGGATCATTACCTTGCCACATATCCTGTAATTTCTTTGCTATGGTGTGCATTATTTAAGAAAAATCCTTCCACTGGAATTTATTAAATGTATTGAAGCATCAGTCCCTTCGTAAATACAAACACATTTTTGAAATTGGAGACTGGATTTTTGCTCTTGAAAAATTCAAAGACAGACACAAGTGAGATGAGAAAAATCTTCATTGTTTACATTTTGTGGACCAAAAGCTGAGGCCCAAAGTGTTAAGTTATTTGTTTACAATTTACAATATTTTAAACGAAAGCTGAAAATGAGATTTTCAGAGTGACCTTTAAAACCCCAGGTATTTCTGCTGGTCCACTATATAAGGTATTTTCCAGAAATGGCTGAAACTTTATCTTTTCAGTAGTTCTATCTTAAAATAGAAGGAAGTTTCTTTTTTTATAAAGTACAAAAACTACCCATGATAAAATCCATACTAGATGTCTTATATGAACCAGAGGAAATATTTTTATTACTATTATTTTGTTCAATAGCCAACTGAGGAAAAATAAAAGCATAAAGAAACTGAGGCTACAGCCAGCTGAATAGGCAGTGCCTTAATCCTGTGTAATCTCTCATTCAGTAGAGGATTTATACTGATTACACTGACAGAGATGCTGAATGGATATCATACAGTAGAGGAGGAAAAGATACCAGAAAAACCCAGTAAAAGCCTTCAGAGTCTTCATATGCCCTGATCCTGGGTTTACTAGTCCTTCACTGCTTTCATCATGGCTAAATCTTGATAGCAAATTAAAATGTACTGGGAAGCATTCCACACCTTTGGAATCAAACTAAATCTGGTCATTTGCCCCATTATTTTTCTGAAGCGATAACTAGTCTGCTTCTGTCCTGAGACAGCTAGATCACTCAACCTGCTTCCAGACACCTTCCAGAAAGCAGCATGGAGTAGGAACAGTCAGTCCCAAAGAGGCAGTTCATACACACTGCCCAGCAACTTTAATAGTCAGGCTGTGCCACTGGATTTCTGAGTCGTAAAAACAGTTTATTAATAAAAGTTATTACCTCTGTGGCTTTATTACTAAATTAAATCTGTTAAAGATACTATTAAAGAGTTCTTCTTTTTAACTAAACCTCTAATTTGAGAATTTATCATTTTCTGAGAAGACAGCCTTGGTGGTTCTTGCTACTTTCTGCCTGTGAATCACAATTTTTCTTGCATGTAGCAGCAACTTCAGAAAATCAGGATTTTGTTGTTGTTGTTGCTGTTCTTTCTACCTCTCTTGCAATGTTATCTTCCTAATGTCTGTGTGGAGCTTTCTTAATATTACACTTTACCTTAAAATTTGTATTCTTTCATGTCCAATGATATTAATTCATCACTCAGTTATCAATCTGACCATGGCAACTAAAGTTGCTGCAAACACTTTGATTATGTTTAAAGTATACCATTTTAGGGAAATGCAGTAAAAGTTTTGATTAAGAAATTGTAGTAATCCAGTGGTGGAATGGTAGTGTGAAAATTCAATATTTGATAATTTTTCTCTATTTATGTGAATACTTTTTATATCATTGGGACTTTCAAGCATCTACATGATAATAGACTTGGAATATATGGTGGAAATTCAGACTTTTAAGTATTCAGTACTTTAGATAGATTTATTTAATTTCTTTATTGTACAATATGCCATAAGTGTTTGCCTCAGGATAACAATTATATGTTCCAGGGAGCAACAAAAAAGAGATTGTTCTCACTGCTACATTTTCTAGAAAATATTTTATTTTGTTGGGCTTTGCCCTTTACTGATTATGACTTTGTAATATATTTATGGCTGTTCTTGACTTTGCCTCACCTTGGCTGAAAGGAAACCATGAGCTGCTAGAATGAGTGGCCCATGTAAGCTCACAATTGATAATTTTCAATTAAATAGCTGTGAATATTGCATCTGGTACAGTAAATATGGTGTCTGTATATCCTTAATTGTTGGCTATTTTGGAGTACAGCTGAAAGAGAGGGAAGGGGAAAACGTTTAACTTTTAGAGAGCCTTAGTAGACCAAGCAGCCTCTTTTGGGGCCCAGAAACAATCATCTCTATTGGCTTTATTCTTATGATACTTAGACTGTCATTTTCAGCTGGTGTTTGGCTTAGACCAAGGACTGTTTTGCCATTGAAGCAGAACTCCTTAGTCTAATCTTTCTCTGGCCTCTCCAAATGATGATAAATAAACTGAACTACCAGTTTCATGAAATCTCATTCATACTTTCCTGTGGAAAATGAATAGCTAAAAATACAGTAGTTCTACATAAAGGGCACGAGATGGTACTTTAAACACTTCTTGCTTGTATATAATCCTGAGCTCCTTTTTTCATTTATGCACAATAATACAAGACTGCAACTGTTACCAAATTTTGTTTGTCCCACTTTTCCGCATGCTTAAGCTTCATCATTTCTTCATCTGAAAAGAAAATATCTTCTTGGTTACCTTTGCATTCACAAGCTTTTTAGTTTTTAATCTCATCTGGAAACAGGACCTTAAGCCAGTTAGTAGTAACAAAGATCCTGAGAGACTACCTGAAAGATTATAGAGAAGGGAAAGAAAGAATGAAAAAATCTTAATCATAGAAGCATTCCAAAAGTAAATACTGAAATTTGACAAGTTCAAGGAGAATATGTACAGCCAAGATATCTATGAACCCTATCCATAAGGGTTATATTCAACATATTCTGAAAGCTTTAACACCACAAAAATTCAATTTTGATTTAAAATGAAAATATTAGTTGGCCTGTAGTAGGGTGACTGACCTAAATCAAATATAATTGTATACACTTAGAACAGCTTGAGTCTAAATTATCTATGCTATAATGCACCAAAAGGCATTTAGAAAAGAAAATGCTTGAGTTTTATTTCGTAACACTTTAAATCTGCAATTTGCATGTAAACCATTGCTGTGAATTATATCAGACAAATGAATAATTAAAAGAGAGCAGGATGTAAAAGAATACTTGGTTTCTTGTGATCTCATTTGGTATTTTCAAATTAGGCTGAAACAATGTCACAGATGACCTTCTGAAATAGCTAGTTGGTATTTTCCTATACTCCTTTTATTTGCTGTTGTACTTGTTGTTTTATTGCATAATATAGCACAAGCATGGTACAGAATAGACTGAAATTATCAGCACAAAACTGAAATTTTAATTTTAAAATATTTTCACAAATGAAGTTTGTTTGTTTTTTTTTTTTTTTCCTCTTTGAAATAGTGAGTCTGTGTGCCTGAAAAGTGCTATCCCACATTAATATTTGAACAACCAAGGCACCAGAAGAAACTTTGCTGAGTAATTTAGGTATGAAATAGGCTATTTGTGTTGTAGATTTCTGGTGCCTTCCAAAAGTCAGGGGCCCTGGATCTAGGTCAGTTTCACTTTAGTTGTAGTTTCACTTTCTGACTTTCTTCTACTGCCTAGCATTCCCTTGCTTTTTTGGTTTGGTTTGTTGATTGTTTTTTTTTTTTTTTTTTTTTTTTATTTTTTTTTTAAGTCTTTAGCACACATATATTTATTTCTATATAAATTCTGCAATCTATGATTAGATATCTTTCTCTTTTAAGCAGGTTTATAAAGTTCAAATGTAGGCGTGCATATATGACTATGGGTATGTCTTTACTCATCTGTAGCAATGTTCCTTTCGCACATACACAAGGCAAAACTAGAAGGAGAGGAACTGAGGTCTTTCTCATCACTGGGAAATTTAAAGACCTTATTCCTCATAGCAGAATTGGCTTAAAGGCTTGCAGTCATCCCTAGTCAGAAATGTTCCCTCTTGAAGAAGAAAAAAATTGTCAACTCAAAATTTATAAAAAAAAAAAGCAATGTGTCAGATAACAAGACTAAGAAAAAAACAGAATTAATATTACAATTAAGCACTAGCAATTTTGTAATAATTCAATGAGTTGCATTTATTGTATTGATTAATTAAATAAATATGTCCCTTCAGTGGTCAAAAAGGAAGTTTAACTTCTTAAGAAAAAAGTGCATCTCATTAACTTGCAAAGCTGAAGGAACTGGTAAGTTGTGTTTATTGTTTTAAAGAAAAGTGCTTCTTCCTACAGAGGATACTGGAATGTACCCAGCAGCTTTCATAATAATAGCAATTGCATAACACATTTGTTATTTAATTGAGGATATTTGATACATGGCATTAAAAACACAAATCATCATGTTAAAAAAAAAAGTATTTTGAAACATAATTATAGCTTTAACCAACATTTGGAATTTTTAAAATGTGAAATCCAAGCTGATGCAGAACACCCACACACATCCTTTATTATACATTTTAAGTGTTAAAAAGAGGGTTGTGTAGTGCTTTGTTCCAATGCTAGCTTCATCTTAATTTATTTACAGTGTTCTTGTTCAAGTTTCCTTTCCATCCCTTCATATATATATATCTAGGCATATGTGATTAATAGGTGAAAAATATTTTCATTATAATCTAAAAATATTAACAGTTATTTTGTATGGCTGGTGTGACTGTCCCATCTAAAGCAAAGTCAGATTTTTTTGCAAGAGCCCATGGCAAAACTGACAGGCAGGAAGCAAGATGGGCCTCTGAGGCAAACAACATGGCCATGTCAGGTGAAACACTGTGATACAGAAACCTGTGCCTGTGTGCAAGGTTGAACAGAAGGAAAGACAGTTCATCCACACAGGAGGTGAGAGGGACTGAAGCTCCCTTATCTCTGCCTGCTCAGTCCATGCCCTAGAAGAGGAAATTTTCACCCTCTTTCTTTTCCATCCCTGGTTTATATAGTAACCTTTCAGGCAATTAACATAAGTCAGTTTAAAATACATTGATTAGGTAATATGAATGAGGCAGATCTTATAATTTTAGTCTAACTCTTATTAGAATAAATTCTCATTCAGGTTAATTTGAGGAGCTCATGAAATCTACCGAAGTCTTACACTATACCAGAGCAAATATTTATCCTTGATGGAAAAGATTATGTGTAGACATCACTTGATTTCTAACTGAAAGTGTTTAAGACAAATTATGGGATCCAAAAATGATAATCAGTTGTCTGCTCATGATTACTTTCTCATAGAAGCAATAGATCATGTGTCTAAGTGTTTGCAAGAGGCATTCAAATTATGTAGTGAGACTGAGGCCATACTGAACACCATGACTACCATAATATCATTCATTAATGATCATTCATGCTGTGGTTGGGAAAGACAAGACTGCCAAGAAAAGTAGTTGAGTAAACAGCTCTATTTTTTGGCCTGTGAAGTAATCAGATAACTTCTCAGGATTTTAAAATAATCCATTAAAGTAAATCATTAATAAACAGTTATATGACTCCGTGTAATTGTTGCTTAATTTCAGCACAACACAAACAGCCAGAAGTTTTGTGCTGCCTGGCTGCTAAATCATTGTGTATTTTAGTCAGTCCTTTGTACACACTAGCACCAGCTGTAATAAACAGTCTCAGTCACTTATCTGAACATCTGCCTTTCAGAAACCACAAATCAGCATGCCATCTTCACAGAGCCTTTGTATGGTAAAATACTCATCTACATGTATCTGTACATACATATATATGTATATGTATGTGTATATGTGTGTGTGTATATATATATATATATATATACACCACAAATGTGTATATGTATATGTGTATGTGTATGTGTATGTGCAATTTTGAAAGCTCTATTTCCATATCTCTGCAACATGGAGCAATGGAGAAGGTATTAAGGAAACTTCCAAGTTGGGCAGGAGAGAAAGAGTGGAAAATGGAAAAAAGAAGTTAAAGTGTATGGTGGAAAGATAAATACCAAGTGATCAGAACAGGAAAGGATAAAATAGATAAGTCACAGTATGTATGATTTACTAGGTTATCACCAATCCTGAAGCCAGGCTGGCACTTCAATCAGCCTGCGTAACTGAGGGAATCACTTCAGATTGATAGCTTTTATTCAGACCAAGCATGTTCAAAATCTTAAACTCACTGAAATATCTGTCTGGCATCCACATTATTGTTCATAAGGAGCATTTTGTTGGAAAGCAGCAGTGGTTTACAAAAAGATATACTCTTTTATCTTAGAATTTTCTGAAGATACTTTACATTCTTTCTTTCAACAGGGTTCAACATGGAGACCTAATAGAGAAGGATTATCATAGTTTAACATAGTGAAAAACTAATTGAATCATTAACAGACCATTCAGATTCAAATGTCTTCTCATTTGCACTCATGTTTATACTTCTGCTTTACTCCTGCACAGCTCTCTTTAGTTTGCCTTGTTTGTAAAACTCCTTAGTTTGTAGCTCTATGCTGAAGAGGTCATGTGAAAATGTGTATCAAAATACTAGTAAAAGTCAAGGTTTTCTATTTATTGTCATATGTTTTTTTCAGTGAGACTTTTGCTCTTAATGATTCAAAACAAACAAAAAAGTGCTTGAGATTTTACAGCTCTATTATTTTTTGCAACCTTTCTTTAATATGGTTCTCAATTTCCCATGAATAATAGACGTCATTAAACAAAATGTATGATTAAACACAATATTCATAAGTATCAAACAAATAATGATTATTATTTTGCAAATTAAAAATGTTTCCTTTCACTGTAAATTAAATTCATGTGTATCAGCTACCTTGGTTGTAGTGATAAATTGAAGAACATTTTTCTCCTTTTATTCCAAATCATTCCTTAACAACAGTAATAAAAATAAAAGAAATTATGTATATAATTAAGGGATCTTACTGGTTAATTCTAACATGTTTCTGTAAAGAACTGCCTGAATATAAATGTCTGAAACCAATTTTTGTTTCAAACGTCAGTTCTCTTGCCTGAATATCTTGCTAAATCTCACTCTTTAAATCTCACTGTGGTCAAGGGATATTCTAGATTTCAAAGTGAAAATAAACTAGTTCTTTAATGTAACCATTGCTGAATGAATTAGCAGATGGTCAAACTCTATGGAAATTATTAACTCCAATTTTAAGAATTGCAATAACATAGTTATGAGCCATAGTATATTTTCCAGCTTAGGGTTAGCAGCAAACATCAGTGTAAAGTGAATATTTGTTTGAACATACTCACAAAGGCAGAAATTATGGTGCAATTCCTCTCAGAAATGCAGTCTGATTTTGTTCCAGGAGTAATCAACATTACTAAGTGAACCAAATATTGATTGCATATTTTTATTTGTCTGTGTACAGAAAGCATTTATAAATATTTAAAATTTTGCTTTCTTAACTGTTATTCCTGTGTGAAAGAAACAGGAACTACAGACATAAGATCAGTGCCAGCACAGCATACTGTTCACACATAGAGATGCATATTTTAATCCCATTGACTCATTTTTAACTCATTGTTCTCTTTTTTAACCTTTATGGAAGATCAAAGGTAAACTGTAAGTATACGGGTTAAAATGTACCATGCACTCAAACCTCACTAAGAAAAAAACCCAAGAAAACAAAATTCCATCATATTTAACTAAACTTTTAGTAATTTTTTAATAGGAATGACTCTCTGGAAAAATGCTCTTTAAAAAAATCAAAAAAAGAGTCCAAAAATCCAAGAAATTGATTAGAGATCTGAGAAGAGGGAAAAGCACAACCACAGTATACATCTGAGTCTACTGAAGACCCCTGAAAATTCACTCCCCCTCTGCTCAAGCCACCAGTATCTCTTCAACTTTCCTTGTAAATCTGCCTAACCAGCTTCACATAGCTTACACCTCCTCTGCTTTCTTCCTGCTGCTCTCAGCTCCCCTTAGCCTCCTCTGACACAATTGACCACCCTCAGTACTTTAGAGGTCGTGCTGCTGTACTGTGATTTTGTATTACAAGAACTAGTACAGAAGGAAAAGGTTTTAACTTAGCCAAAATGAAGTTTCATTAAAGGTGAAGGGCAGTTTGGTCACTCTTTCAAGTGTGATAATCTCCCTTTGACATAGAACAGGCCAATAACAAGTGTCACTCAAGCAGATGAGGACAGCTTGGCTGAGCTGTCCCTACTCATACCCAGCATGATGGGGCAGGCAGCCCACCCTGCTTGTTGTTGACATCAAAGCTATGCTGGAACAAGTAATTTTGGTCAGTAAAATCATGAATTATTCCTGATGGGACAGCAAAGAATGGCTCCCTTGCCCCATCAAGTCCTGTTTTCCTCCCTCTCAGGAGCTGTACCATCTGTGTGCAAGCTGTACACACACACGTGTACACACACAGTCTGACTCTGTCTCTTACACTCCCCAGGTGGACTCTGGTTCCCCATGCCATACTTTGAACTTTTGTTGGTTCAGCACCAGGCTGAAAGGGTCAATGCAACAGCCAAGTGAAAAGCCAATGCCAAAGCTTATTCTCTTGTAAGAATTTGGTCCTTGGTGCAGACACCAAATCCGTGGGCATTTCACCATACTGTGTCACCATGATCTCTGCATGTTTTCCTAGCCTTCTGATGTTTCGCATTTCTTGTAGTCAGATTCTTATGCACTTTCATGCAAACAATGATTGTTTTTGCATTCCTCTCTAGAGGGTGAGAATTGATGGATTCTTGGTTTGATCTGTGTGGTTGAGAGGTGTCAATTTCACCCTCCAATCCCTAGTCACCTTTAGAATAATATATATATCGAGGTCACACAATAAATTTCTTTTCCTCCTTTCTCTGCAAAGAGAGTTGTCGTGAGTGTGTGTGTCTATTTGTGTTGTATAGCGACAACACTGCACACATTTTCAGCTACTCCTCATTTCTGTAGTCAGGTAATGATAGATAAAATAACAGGGATTTTTAGAGTTCAATATATTAAAAGTTCAGATTAAGGTAACAGCAAAGTTGTATGGAAAATCCGTATTTACCCATTTCATTTATCTATCCATCCCCCTCTCTATCACAAATTTCAGTTTTTAAGAACAAAAGATCAGGTATGATAGCTGATATTTTTACTTTCAGAGATGATTTTTTATAGTTTTCATTTGGTATCTTTTAAGCCAAACTCATGATCTCTTAAATAAATCATGAAGGATAGGAAATAAAAAGTAAGGTTTTATTTCATGAGCTAATGAATATGATGTGAATGGCAGTTAATAGGTTCTTATCAGCTAACTATACAGGAGTTTCAAATTTCTTTAAAAATTCATCAGTATCAGAAGTAGGAAGCTACTCTAACATGACAAAAATGTCCTTTTGCCAGTGAACAATTAATCCTAAAATATAATGAAAAGTTTTTGAAGTTTGAAACACCTTATTCATAATGCTGTTTAAAAGTTTAGAAGTCTTTGTTACTTGATAACCTACAAGGTTTAATTTCATGTGGTTTTAAAAAGCAGTCCTTCTGGCATTTACATATTGTTGATTTTTAATCCTCATGTTCCACTTGAAGTTGGAAAACAAATTTTAAAAGGGAAATAATCTACATGTTAGTTTGATACAGCAAAACAAGTGGGAACTATGACTGGACCAAAGCAAGAAGTTACATGAAAACTGTAAGTTATCTGTCGTCCCCATGCTACAGGGGTGTTTTCAGTGCAATATTTAATTCTGCCTGTCTTGATTCTCATTCACTACATTTTGTGCTTGAGGAAAGGTAAGTGTGGAGAATTTGGGAAACAGATAAAAGAAACAGTCCAGCTCTTCTGAGTTTCACTTTCTTGCAGTGACTTCCACAATTGCAGTTAAAAACATAGAGATTTAGAGAAAATAAATAAAATAAAAAATTTCCAGAAAATCAAAATATTTTTTCTTCAAGATGTCCTTAAGTCAAAACTCAGTTATTCATTACATACCATCTTAAAAGAATAAAATCATCTTAATATGAAAGGTCATCCATACTGGCAAATTTGTTTTATCCAACACAATACATGTTGTTGAGCTTCTCTTTAACTAATGGATTCATGGAATGCCTCAGATCAGAAGTTGTCTTCCAGTCTGGCATCCATGTTAGAGATTATCTAGCTCCAATTTCCTTGCCAAAGGCAGAGACATATTACACTGCACAAGATTGCTCAAAGCCTGGCCTTGAACACTCTCGGGTTGGGGCCTCCACAACTTCTCTGGTCAACTGTTCCAGAGCCTCACCATGCCCACAGTTAAGAATTTCTTCGTTATGCCTGGTCTAAACTTACTCGCTTTCAGTTTAAAGCTATTTCCTTCATCCTATCACTCAATGCCCTTGAAAAAAACCTCTCTCCATCTTTCTTATTGGTTCCCTTCAGATACGTTAGGAGGCTGAAAGTAGGTCACCCTGAAACTTCTTCCAGGTTGAAAAATCCCAGTTCTCTCAGTCTTTCCTCACAGGAGCGGTAATCCCTCCCTCAAATCAGCTTGATGGTTTCCTCTGGATTCACTCCAATAAATCAGTGTCCTTCCAATATTGTGGACCCCCGAGCTGGACCTGGACACAGCCCTCCAGGTGAGGTCTCACAGAGCAAAGGGGCAGAACCCCCTCCCTCTCCCTGCTGGCCACGCTGCTTTGGATGCAGCCCAGGACACATGTGGCTCTCTAGACTGTGAGTGCACATTGCCAGGTCATGTTCAGCCTCTCATCCTTCAAATCCTTCTCAGCAGGGCTGCTCTGATCTGCTCATAGCTCAGCCTGTGTTGGTACTGGGCATTGCTCTGACCCAGGTACAGCACCTTACATTTGTTAAATCATATAAGATTCCCATGGACCCACTCCTTGAGCTTGTCCAGACTCCTTGGAATAGCATTCTGTCCTTCAGGTGTGTAAATTGCATCACTAAATTCAGTACCATCTGCAAACTTGCTGAGGGTGCACTCAACCCTTCATCTACATCATCAATGAAGATAGAAAATAACACTGGTCCCAACACAGACCTCCGAGAGACACATTTAGAAGAAAAGAAAAATTAATTTCATTGTATCATCTGAGTAGACATCTGTTGCACAGACTCTGAAGTCAGAGAATTTTAAATTTTTTATTTGCGTACTAAATTTTCCTTTCTTTCTACGACGTCCAAGAACTTGAAAAGATAAGAAAAATTATTTTAAAAGAGATGCTTTTCAACTAAATCTTTCCTAAAATAAATTAATCTTTAGTCATGTTATCACTCCAATATTAAAATGACTGTGTGAATCTTTCCTGCAACTGTTCTGAGAAGGGGAAATAAAGTTATTTGGATCATTCTTATTGCCATCATCTAAAGCACAATAACACTTTGAATAGCATCAAACCTTTCTTCCTAACTGCATACAAACAAATAACAAGGAAATTCTCCTCACCACAAAGAACTTGCAATCTCATTATAAGACGATAGACACCAGATGGATGCAACAAACAGATGGAGGAAGAATAAGGTAGCAATGAGATGATTATAATCAGCATGATAAGCAGTGATGCATACCAGCAAACCGGCTGCCTAGCTATTATCTATGTCTGTGCGCATGCATGTAAAATTTACATAAATGCAATTTACGTGCTATTAACTAATTCAGAACGTCTGATATTGTCAGTTTATAGCAACAAGAAATGCAGGCTCTGTCAGTGAGAGCTTGATACCCTCAGGTAACATTGGGAAGAAGTATTATACATGCCTGGTTATATTACCTAACAAAAGGGTGGAGAGTTCTTTCAGTCAGCAACTGGTTTGCTGAACTTTAAAAAAATTGTCATTTCCATGTTACTGGGAATCATAAAGGTGAGGAAGGGATTTCAGGTGAAGAAGATTCATCCTTCAAGGTTTTTCTTTCCAAATAAAAGCAGAGACTATGAGTACTAGAGAGAAATGTGTTTTGGATAGGAAATGTGCTGTACGAGGAAGCACAGTCTGAAAGGCTTTATTGCTAAACATCTGAGACCATTTTGTTCAGTGTTAGAACAGATTTTCAAATAAAAAATTCCACTCATAATAGCATAATTACTTTAGAAGACACTGTAAGTTCCCTGGGAAGTATGTGGTTAATATTTTCTCTTTGAAAAAGAAAATTTTTAAAATTTCTTCCAACATTTATGACCTAAATTTCCACCAATATTTAGATAGCAAATACTAGTGGAAAAATATGGTTGTATCTAATACCTAATTCTCTTTGCTGCAAAGGAAAGTGTCTAAAGGTGAAAATATAAATTTAAATGTAAATGTATATTTAAATGTTAAAGTACATGAAGCAGATAATTCTGCATACTCATTTGTTTTCTATGTGTTACACAAATAACTGTGGGGAACATTGAGCTGCAGCCACCTCTGGCCTCATGACAGCTTTTTTATCACAGGATGGCTGAGCTTCAGGAAATGTTAGGAAAATGACAAAATTCTGCACACTGCAGCACATATTTTTGTAATCAATTAAACAGTGAAAAACTACATCTAAAGCATACTGTAGAAATTGTTTACAAAAGATGTCCCATGCCCAAGTAAACTTCACTTTTTCCAGTGTAGCATTCAAGGAATTACCTGAAGGACATTACTTCTACCTTTTTTTTTAAATACTTATACAAATATGAACAATATGCAGTAGTATGAATTTGAAACAGATCATCAGGTGATGACAGTATTGCATTTGCATTTCCAAGAGGGATTGCAATGAATAGAAAAAAGTCTACTTTTACTTTTCCATGCAATTTTACTTATGACTGCTTAAACAAGTATATATTTCTCATGGGTACTTTAGGACTCTTAGTGTTAATGCTGCTAAAATTCATTCAGTTTCTGAAATACAGGGGTTTTATTTTAAAAAAATAACATGAGGAAGACGATTTCTAATCCATTGCAAACAAATTTTAAAAAATTTATAAACAGATTGTTATTAATATTCTGTTATTAGAAGAGTTTATTGCTGAAAATATTATACTTTTTCGTAAGATACTTTATTCAACAAAATTCTTTTTTTCATACAATCTTTTACATTTTAGGTGCAGATTTAGGTATATCTGTGGTCCTAAATGCCATAACTACAAAGAAATTACTACTTTCAAACAAAGGGGCTCTAAAGATATGTCACTTATACTGAAGTTTTCTCAGATTAACATGATGAGCACATGTGAACACGTACTAAAAGCATATATGTATTAAGAATTGGAAGTATATATTTTAACTTTTTTATGCATACACTTGGCTGTAACTCAGTCATTCTGCCACTGTTATTTGATTTCATTGATTTAAACAGATAATTTATTTACACTCATAGCCAACAATCTGAAGGAGGGAAAGCTGGAAATTTGCAAAAGGTAACCCAGCTTAATGCTTTGCATGGTTCCTTGCCTATGACAGAACTGTATCCATTGGAGTATTTAAAAATGTCCAGCACTTCTATGGATGAGTACATTGATTAAGCAGTTTCTTTAGTGAAGCTTTCAGTTTCTTGTCTGATACGTTTACTAGATTATTATGTTATTTGGCTTTAGATCCAGCTGTTAGTCATAATTCAGGTAATATTTCAAAATAATTAAAAACATTAGAAGTTAAGAATATGTTAACACCAAAATTTTGTAATGTTCATGCAATTTCACTAAAATTAAAATTTCCTTGTTTCTTTGATTTAGTGTATCTGGAGTAAAGGCTATATTAGAAAACAGCGGCTTGGCTTTTATTTGAAAAATTAAAAAACTTCTACTACTTCTTTGCTGTTAAATTTTACTCTCTTTCCATGTTTATGTCCTTTATAATGGAAAATATTATTATGCAAATGTCTCTTCCATCCTAAACTCAGAGAGAATAAACTAAGTTCTAATAAAATAATTAAAAAAAAAAAAAAGAGAGATAATGAACTATAAACAGGAGAAGAAAGTAGATAAATGAACAACAGTAAGGATAAAAAAAAAATGCACTGGAAAGACAGGGGCAGAAATATTCCTGAATATTTGATTTTATAGAATAATATATAGCAGACTACTGTTACTTGCAGGTTTTTTTTAATTCTGGCTGCTGCTAGGATTTGAATAACATTGCTGAAACAGATGATTGCCTTCTCTGTGAAGGGGCTACCATGCCATAAATCCTTCCACCATTCCCAGATTATGTTGAAGGAGGAAGAGTGTTTCTAGTTGAAGCAACACACCTTTCAGGGTTGTGGTAGGAAGCTGTGAGTTTTTTCACCCTTCTCTACCTAGCTAGTTCATGCCACCAGCTGAAATCAATCCCAAATGGTTCCAATACAAAGGACTGAAGTAGAAAGGAATGGTGCCTTTGTTCACAAGGTCGCTGGCATATCTTTATGGATGAAGGCCTCAAGTTCATTTCCTTGGGACTCTACTGAAAGACAGAGTAGAATCATCAGTGGCCTTTAGGATTTACACATAATTTCTGAGGTTATTCAGTTATAAATCCTTCATGTCTTTGCCTGTCAGATATTTCTTATGCTAAATTTAATAAATTAATCAAAATATTTCATTTATTCATAAAAGGCTGATATCAGTTGCAATTAATTCAAGCTTTGCTTTAAAATATCTTGCCGAATTTTTATCTTTTGTGTATCTGAAAAAAGACAGAAGAACATGAGAAAATTGTTAAGATTTTCTCACATTTCTCTTTCACATTTTTGATCTTATTTTAAAAATTACTGACATTTTTTTAATTCACCAGCTTTAAACGATACAAATAAACTCAATTGGAAATATTTGGCAGCTTACAGTTTTTCTGTCTACCTTGCTTATATGTCATGCCTCTGACTGATATAAATTTGATAAAACCAGATCGCCTAAAGTGTCTGTTAATTACTATGGCTAACATAGCTCAGATAAAAAACTACCAAATGAAAGGGAGCAATTGCAGGCATTCATACATCAATGAAAAATGTCTTTCAGTATTCAGCCAGGGCTACAGGGATTTGGTTTCCAAAGATAGAACTAAAACTGCTGTAAAATGTTAGTCTAATGTTGAACATCTGTTTTAGTGCAATAAGCCACATTTATTGTAGAATTAGGACCCTAAGACAGTAAACCATTTAATAGACATCTAGAACAGGATCTAGAACCCCAGTTTTGAGTCCTGTTTTTCAGATATGTTTTCCCTGTTTTTGTATTGTTCCTAATGACATACAGTCTGTGGTGTTCCATGGTGATTTTTCCTTTCTATTTTCTAAATTTGAGAGAATTTTGCTTATTCTAGAATATTTTGAAATATGCATCCAATTTGTTCATAAGCAAGTAGGAACATGAGTTTTCTTTTGCTCTTGTCTGTCAACAGTAAACATATGACTAAAATAAAAATGGAAGAACAGTTACAAACAGCAAAATATAACCCTTCTGTTGTCAGGTCTGAATACTGACAGTCCAAAAGTGCTTGGACATGTAACAGTTAGAATCTTCAAATTATAAACACTGAGTTTGGGTTTCAAGCTGTCTATATGTTGTAGGATTGTTGCTCGGTACCTAAGAGTGAAACATGCAGCTGATGATACACTAAGCAGAGAAATGAACAAGTGAGACAAAAAAGCCACTTCTATAACTCTTTTCTGGACTCTTCTGTAGCTGTAGTCTTCAATAAGACACCCATGGGAAACTGAAAATCCCTTCTGAAAATGCAGGTCTCATCTTAGCTCAGACATTTAAATCATGCCCCTGAGCAGAATCGGCCAACATGTACTTCTTATGGGAAAACAGTAAGAGAAAAGAAAGAGTGACAACTACTGCCCGATAGGTAAATATAGAGAAAACTCTCAGTGAAAGCAGGGAGTTGCAATATTCCACGCTGCTTGGCCTGAGGATATGAAACCAGCTGCAGAAGGATAATTTAACATATGCTACCTAGTTTGCCATACCCTGCACACTGCCATCTAAAACTCTGCAGTCAAGGAAGGAAGGGTCACAGGAGAGAGCAGAGAAGACACAGCTCTACATCCCCATACCAGGACTTTTACAATAGGGATGGGAAAACCCTCAAATTTGCCAGAAATATTCCTGCACCAATAAAGCCTGAGCTGAAAAGGCCGTGTCTTACCTCGCATGTGCTGTGCTGCAGGTATGGCAAGGCAAAGGCTCTAATGGGACTGTCCTTTCCCACCCTGTCTCAAGGTCTGTCCTACCTTACTCATGACCCAGGAGCCCACTTCAGCCAGCCTAGACTGTCAGTCCCTGGCCCTGAAATGCCACAGCAGGACTGGTCTCCAGCTCCCATAGCCTTTCCCTGCCCAGCCACGGGACCTGCTGAGCCAGTCCCATCTTTAGTCCCTTAGCCCAGGCCATGCTTGGACCACCCTGACATCAGGTAATGGCTGCTGACCATGCTGTAGCTGTTCTGGTGCCATCAGCTTCCTTGCTCCTGTCTGGGGTGGTGGGGCAGGTCTTGGTTGGTGTCCCCTGGGGAGCCCCCAGTATCTAGAAGCACTGATGGGGAGCACATTTGGACTTTATTCTTTAAGTGAAATAGCTGTCAAACAAAAGCAGGGCTTGAAATGTCGACAAAATTGGACTTTGGTAACTCTTTTTAATGTCATTTTTACACTGTTTTGAGAATGTAGCCCCATATGCCAAAGAAGAATCTGAGTTATTCTTGCATCCCAGAGGATCATGTCAGCTGCTAGACAGGTACACAGAATTCCTGACAACAGGCTTCCTCCTCTGGACTTGTCCTTTTGCAGCTGCATTTTGTATTTCTGGAGTATATTATTCCTGATAGCCCAGAGCCTGTGCTGGGCAGAAGGCTGAAGAACTTGTAGTCTTAGGCAGCTTAAGCTTAAGCAGCTGGTGAACACCTAGGCACTCACATCAGATAAGAGGCAAATGCTTCAGGGTCTGATTTGCAGCAGAATCTTAAGTGCCTGAGCAATTTGTGAGGCAAAAATACACTCCCTGAACAGGATAAGTGTTGGTTTAACAGACTTAGAGATCTAAATCTTGTTTTGGATCTTGCCTTCCATTCATACCTTTAAAACATTAAATGGTTTGTACCCAGGATGGCTATTCTTCAAAAAGCACATCACGCCTGACAACTGTAATCCTTATGTCCTGACAAAAATCTGCAAAGAGAAAACTCTCCTCTCCTAAGGAGACATAACTTTAACAAAGCTGGCCATGTTAATCACTGTAATTATTCTTCAAAAAGAGTTTACTAGAACAACTTCCCATGGGAAAGAAAAGCTGCTTCTCCTATCTTCTCTATCTTAACATAAATAAGCAGAGTGATAATATACTTACTAAATAGAAAATATGCTCCTATGTATTTGGGTTTTGAGAGGCAAATGATGAAACAATTTCTAATAGTGCTGTTAGAGAAGTTTCTCAGTTTTTGAACTAAGTCTTCCTAGCTGCCTAGGTAGGTTGCAACTGTAAGGACTTGTCTGCACTGAGCAGTGATCTGATTTAAGCATATCTGGCAAACATATTTGTACATAGCCAAGTGCAGGGATGTATAAGAGAGTATAAGAATAACTCTCTGGATGGGTCTGACAGATTGGTGGAGTTTGGTTCACAGAGGATACTGGATAATCTTTCAGAAAGTTAATTGTTTCAGTAGCTATTGAATTCTGAGGATACTTTTGGAAAATTTGTCGGTGCTAGATCATTTCAGGTTTGAATAAGAGGAGAGGACTTAGTCCAGCCCATGTGACAGTCAAAAAGAAACCTGTCAAAGCAATGAATAAGTCATGGAAACACAGAGAATGGAGCAGAGGAAGGAAATAAATCTCCACAGGATTTGTTTCTTGGAGTAAGATCCAAACTGCTTTACAAAATGACACTTCAAGTCTTTTGGTGCTTGTTCATTGCTGTTATTGGTGACAGGATAGGGACTGGAAGGAGAAGAGGAATCAGTAAAGGAAAACATTACTAACTGAAATGTTTGATTTAAAGATATGAAGATACATCTAAATAAGAATTCTCTTTCATGTACACTCCACGCAACTTATATTATGTTAAAGAAGAAAGATTTTCTTTAAGTAATCTTTCCTTAGTCATAACCATGCATTATTTTTACCCTTTTAGAGAAAGCAAAAGAAACACTTTCTTCTGAAGCTCCCAACATTTTCTTTTTTCTTATTAAAACAAATAAGAAAATAGCAAAACCTCCAACCACAAACAAAAAAAAAATACCAAAAAACCCCAAAACCATTAGGAGCTGGAATTCTTTAACAATACAGAAGGATTTTGTTATAGTAATAACCTTGTGTAAGTACAGACTTGTGTGCAAGAAAGCCCATTTAGAGGCTGAGTGCTTAGAAGATACGTGATCAACTCCATTTACTCTTGAAGGATAGATGATCCTCCACAGTATACATTGACCCTTTCTAGGCTCCAGAAGCTCATTCAGGGGTCTTATGTCTGTTTGGAAGTTCCTTCCCACCAATATAGCTTAGGGGCTGAGGGGGAAAAGGCAAGGCATCTTTTTCAAGGCTTCGATGCTCTTAGTCTTACTGCAATTATTTTCCTATTTAGTTTGTTCAGTTGTTGGAGAGCTCAATATGTAAAGCCAAGGATTAAACAACAAGAAAGAAAATAAGAGGTGGTCTGAGATAGGCTGAGCTGTAATCTAAACAAGGAGAGAGTGACTGTGCATTATCTTCATGTGAATGGAGATTCCTGGGATAACACTTTTGGCTCTTAACTGCAAGAAAAAGACTTTACCAATAGCCACCTATTGTCCTGCTTTTTTCAAGACTGAAATAAGAGAAGACAGGCTTTTCAGGTCCAGTCTGTGAGGATGGCAGGGTGGAATGCAGTTGGATTCCAGCTGAGTGTTTGATGTCTTCATTTTTGAGGCCTCTTCTGAAAAAGAGCTGGCAAGAAAGTATGGCCTTACATAGAAAAAGGGCAAGTCCTGGAGCAAGTCGCTTCCCTAGTAATGAGTAGACATCCAATTCTATTATTATAATGCTCTTTCATTGCCACAGTGGAGCTAATAGAGTTGTGGTGACTTCACACCTGCTGCAGCCTGGAAAAAAAGTCACCATGAAATCTCCCAGAAGGCTACTGCTGTCTGCAGGCAAGAGTGCAAGTGACAGATAAAGTGTCTGACAATGACATATTGCTTCAGGACTACCATGAAATTACTAGAATGCTGTAGTATAATCTCCAAATTCCCTGCCTCTGAATAATATGAGAAAGGCAAAGAAATAATACATACAATTAAATGTTACCATTTCTTTTCCTGAATATCTGTGGAAGCAGTAGTATTCCATCTGAGAAGTCTGAGATTTAAGCTCCTGTATGCCTTTTCAATTCCATACTGCTTTTATTACTGTTAGAAAAGAACAGTTACCATTTTACTGTTTACATTCACTTTCAAACAATATTTTGTTTTAAAAAATGTCAAGATCAATGGAAATGTTTCCAATGGCACAGGACTGTGTTATTGCTTTTCTCCAGATTCCACTGATAAATACGAGCTTAGTTTTCTTAAACAGCAAGATGCCATCTTTTTGACAGATACAGTATGTAGTTATGTCACAGCATTATGATAAACCTTATAGGGAAGACACAGCAGGGTCAGAGAGTTTCTACATTCCCAGCACAGTTTCCATGAAAGGAGTGTTTACATGACCTACAGCACCAGGTTTAAAGATATGCAGCAGTTTTGCTGTTAACTCCCTGAACTCGCTTGCTGAGCAGCCTGTGACCAGCAAAACTCTACTGGACTTGTTATAGTCTTAGTGTTAACATTTTCCTGTCTTGTCAGCTGTTTTGGACATCTGTTGTGCTCTATAAAATGACTGAAGAAGGGTGGTAGGGAGGTTTTGTTTGGTCTGTTTGATGGTCTGAGGAACGTAAATATTAGTCTGTCCTTTTGTTTATATTGGTTGAGAGCAGATGAGAGAAGAGAAGGAAATCTTGGATATCAAGCCAATGAAAATGAGCAAGATTCTTTCTTGACAAGTGCTGTATTTGCTGTATTTGCTTTTTGTGACTCCTTTTCAAAGCTGCAGCATGTATGTAGAGAAAGCACAGGCTACATATGACCTCATGTATTGTTACCAAAAACCAAATGGTTTTTGGGATTGATTTAGAACACATTGTAGTCATATAGGATTTTCATAATCTTTGTTTATATCTTTTGGCTGAGATGGGATTGCTTTATACATAGGACAGGTTCTATACACTGGAGAAATTAAACTGTCTAAAATTCCTCAGATACTTAAAGAGCACTTTATGTTATTCTCAACAAGGCCTAATTAAAGCAAGAAGGCAGATCAGATAGGGTGTTAACCAGTGACTGGTTGAAACTTATGCACAGAACATAGGCCGGACCCAGTTGTGTTTGGTCCTTGCTTCCCCCTCAGTTTTTCTGAGAATATTCTACCATAGTTTATACCCATAACATTTAAAGCAATTTTATGGTGGCTACTATTGGTTCTAGACTAGAAAGGCATGGAGATACATGGAGAAAAGCAGTTATTTATCAAATCCAAAGAGATTTTGGTAAACCAAAGAAGATCATTGAAGACTATATCTGAAGTGTTAGCCACAGTAAGATCAAGTCCATATTCTTTTACTAGTTTAAAACTAGCTAAAGCATTAAATGAGTGTGAGCTTCAAAACTGCCCAAAAATCATGACTGTAAGTTCTTGATAACTTCTTTAATGCCATGGTTAAACTGTTAGAGATGCCTGCCCCACCCTGTTTGATTATGCTTATAACATAATGCCCTTGCTTTTTGTGACTGACATTCCAATTACAATCCACAAAAGAATGCTGCTTGCTTAGGAGGTCTAATTAGTTTGCAAGTTTTGAAGGACTTTCTGAACAAAACTCAAAACTCTGGGGAACTGCTCATCACAGGCCTAATTTTGTACCATTGTTCAAAACTTTCAAAAGTTCTTTAAAAGAAAGACTGATTAAGATTGAAAATAACTACAATGCATACTTGAAGATTGAAACATTATGGCTTTGATTTATTAGAAGTTACTCAGTTGAAGCATTTGACCTTGCTTAGAGGCTTTTTTTTCCTCTTTTTTTTTTTTACTTATTGGCCTTCAGTTAAGTCCAAGTATGCTTCTTGCCTCTACAAAGAACGATATGATTGGGGTTGCATTCATAATGTGATGTCCAGTGTCTTAGATGTATTAAAGAAGTGTTACCTCTTTAAAATATTTTGTTTTCAAATATGAAGTAAATTCTTCTCATTTATTTTTCCTTTGCATGAGCATATATGCCAACTATCTCAAATAAGACAGGCAACATGTATTTTTCCCCTTTTGCAATGTCTGTAATTGAAATGTCTTCAGTAGTTGCAAAGAAACTTCAACTCAGCTATACAAACAAACTGTGTTGATCTTTCTCTCCAAATACAAATTTAACTAGCATTGTATCTTTAGTTATTGGAAACTCTTTCTTTAGTGTTAGCACTTCTTTGCAGACTTAGGATCTTCAACAACTTTAAAAAAATGTTCTATGATTCACTTTTTAAAGCTTTCTGCAATAAATCAACCATATCTGAAGACATAAAAATAAAACAAACATTTTGAACGTAAATTCTTAAAGAATGTCAATGTACTCCTTCTTCCCCACAGTAAAAATTCTAAGATAGAACTCACTCAAGCTGAGCTATTGACAAAACGGGCTGAAAGCGCAGGAGTCAGATATAAGGGAAAGAAGGCAAAGGATAAGTCTTAGTCTGAAATGTCCTGCATTAATTTGCTTAGCAACAGTAGGGAGGGACTGGGTATGCTTTCTGACACAAATGTCAGAGATGGTCAAAGGAATGCTGCCAAGGAGCATTCCTATGACGGTGCAGCACAACAGCAGTGACACCAAGACAGCTGCCTAGTCTCTTGCTAAAGGTGAACAGAAAGCACAACAGGAAAATGAGCATATTTGACACTGAATTTTGAGAGAAAAGCGTAAATGTTCCTCTTGCCCTGCAATATTTCCTGCCATACGCCTATCTCAGACCTGCCAAATTGCCTGGATTCACCCTGTGCTCACTTAGATTTGTTCATTTAGATTTCTGGTGCTTCAGGGACTCTTAATCCTGGAAACTCACAGGGAATCTCAGGTTTTGATGTCTCCACCCTTTCAGCATGTCCCACAGATGGATATGACAGCTGTTTGCATCTGACAGATTAAATCTGGTAAGTGAACTTGCTGTGTGTGCACTCAGCCAGTCCTTGAACCAGAACCCTGGGGATGTATAGAAAGCAGGTTTACCAAGTGAGTCAAAAGGGAGCCTGCCACTAATAGCTGTGCTAAGCTTCTCTCAGTTTGAAGTCAGTTATTTTCAAGTCTTACAGCAGTTCTTTAGCAGGGAAGATTTTTTTCCTGTGATGAAACGAGAAAAAGAGCTGATCTTAATAAGAGAGATGCTATACATTGCCATGCTGAAATGATGTGTCTGGTTAATTGCAGCAGGCTCGTGGCTGTGAATTATGTCATTAGTGCCTCACCGTAGATTTGTAATAGGACTTGAGAGAGAGAGGGAGAAGGTTGAAGAGTTGCTTTTTTCCTTCCATTTAATTAAATGGACTCAGTCTTCATAGAACACTAAAGCATGACAAAGAGCTTCTGTCTTTGTCACCTGAAAAAATCTGGTCAAGACTGCGTGAAGCCCAAACCCAAAAGATTTCTCTTTTTTAGTTCTTCCAACAGCTAATGCAAACTCAGAGCAGGCATATCTGAACCAGGCAGCTGTGCCAGCCATGGAGTCACGAGCCAGGTCTCTCCTTAAAGGACTTGCTCTGCCTCACAAAATCTGCAGTTACTAAACTGTGCTTCTAAACAGATTTCTGGCAAATAATAAGGTGGACTTTTGTGACTATTTTGATGTTTTCTACTTATTTTCTTAGAAAATTTCATAGGGCTTTGAGTTTTGTGTGGCATAATGCCAAAACACTAAACTGGTGAATGGACTAATATTTTTAGAGGATTTTTTTTTTTACAGAGGTTAAAAAAAAAAAAAAAAAAGTAGAAAACGCAGCTCCCTAAGGACCAATAGACACATACAACTTTGGTAAGACTGATATTAGAAAATTGTGTAAAGTTTCAGTATTCACAACCTGGAAAGGAGGTTAAGAGTTGAAGATGAGGTAGCTAAATCCGTAGAAATTATTTGTAGGCTCGAAAAAATATCTTAGAGTGAGAGATGTAAAAGTTTTCATGTGTTGACTTTTTTTTTTTAAATGGCTTTAAACTTATCATTGTCATCATAGATGGAAGATAAAGGGTGCTGAGGATTTTGAAATCTAGTAGAGAAAGCCATAATAAGATTTATGGCTACAAAAAGAAGCCAGATTTCAGATTAGCAATAGAGCACTATTTAAAACAAGTGGGCCTGATTAATGAGTGGAAAAGCCCAGCAAAGGAATGGATTCTCTGTCTCTCAACATCTTCAAATCAAGACAGGATGCTTTTCTGAAAGCTCTGCTTTTCTTAAATGCAAGGCCAGTTTTAGCCAAACAAGGACTCTTGGCTTCAGTACTTGGTGAAATTTTATGTCCTATAAATGAGTAAGGCTAGATAATTCAGTGTTGCCTCTGGCCTAGTTTTTATTAACCTCTTATCCACTTAACTATGTGTTCAACAAAAACAAAATCAAAAGACTGAGATCTGCAGATAGAAATAATTCAGTTTTTCTTCTATTGTATCATCTTGAACTAGATGAACACATTTTTCTTGGGTCTTATTAAAAATATGCATGTGCACTTTATTTCATTGGATGCAACAGAATAAAACTCAATTCCTAAAACCAAAATCAGAAAAGCCTGCAACTCTTTGCTGACACATAGTGTCTTTTATCTAAAATTTAGGGACAATTATTGTCTGCAACAATAAAAGAAAAAAAAAAAATACAAACAAGGTTGGGGGGGAAAATGTTAGGTGCTTGCTTTCCTTATTATTGCACTAGTCTTCCAGTGCAGATGTGCATTCAATATAAGATTACAGTTTGAGCTACCACTGAATTTCCCGTACTGGTTTGAAGGTAAACCAGCAGGGGAAAATTACAATTTAATAGGAAAATTTCAATAAAGGCAATAGTACAGAAACACCGGCTTAAACTGGCAATGTCAGAGTACAACCTGGCCCTTGTTGGTGAGGGATGGTGATCACAGTCTGATTAAGCAGTGGTTACAGTGCTTGTTGAAAGGGTGGTTGTGGTCCTGTTGAAATTTGGTGGTCCGTGAATATTTGGGTTCCCCTCCAGATGTCCAGTGGTGGTGTTTGTCCAAGGCCCCAAGCTGCCAGGTTACATACCCCCAAAGTCTAGGCAGGAATGTTCAGTACCTCCCCCAGGGTGGGGAGTTTCACAATGAAATGATGTAATCCTTTGAGTCATAGGATATTTTGGGGAGTCCTTGATGGCTCATTGGCAGAGATGACCCCCCCTTAGGCTGGGTGTAATTGTCAGTGAAGACCAAGAGAACACTATACCAAACTCACAGATGTTAAAAAAGGACTCTCCATTAACAGTTCATCAGGAATAATGTAGATGGGTGTGAAATATATAGTTTGGTTACACCTATACTGGTACTCTTTCTCCTGTAACCAGGACACTTGCCAAGTCATTAGGCTTGCACAGTCATGCAGAGGATTCAAAAAGATGAAAACAAGGTATGATGGCCTGGTCTTTCCGAAATACATTTTGGCATTGGCCTAACTGTGGTTTGGAAATCAATTAAAGTTGTGTTCTTCATTTCACAGGCAGTATCTTTTTTTGATGTTTAATGCTTGTAATAATCTTAAACTGCAATTTTGCAGTATCATTCTTATTTTTGAACTGTAGAGTGTTAAATGACAAAAACATACTAGAGGGAAACTATGAGTAATTGTAAATGAGAACATTTATTGGAAGGAACCAGAGACTACCTATATGACGGCAAGCACATATGTAAACCTAAAACTTCACACTGCCTCTCTGAGCCTGAAACCTTATTTCAGAAGAATGTAGAAAAGTGTTTCCCTTTCAGCTGAGTTTTAGGTGGAGAGAGACTGAGAAAGTAACACCATTAATTCAAAAACTCCTTACTTTTCTTTCCTCTCTATTGTTCTATTATACAGTGAACAGGGGAGATAATAACATGGAAACTCTTGTCACCATGACAAGAAATCCAAATGTTTTTAAAGACAGTTAATAACTGATGATACAAATCAAGAGATGAACATTGTCCCATTCCTCTCAACTGGGTTATAGATAACTCTTTTTAGAAGCTTACTATATGACACATCTCTGTTTTTCACCTGTTTTCTAGGTCAGACATTTTTCCTGTGCTTGTCTATTAATTTTATGTCCCAGTAAAATTCAGTTGATTCATCAGTCTTGCCAAATTTAATAAGAAGCAATTATTAGCAATGAGTAAAATTTGTTCTGTATAGGTGAATATGATTTTTGTTGCCTTCATCTTGCTAAATGACTGTTTGCCTTTTATGTCAGTTCTGATCCCAGGTGCTGAAAAGGACTGTGATATAAAAGTGAGAAATTTAATAAGAATATATATATATAAAATCTGCATCAGCAACAACAAAAATGCAGCAACAAGATGCAAAAAAAAGAAACTGACCTACTCGTATCTGTTTTCAAAGTGTAATGAAGGGTGAAATTTTAATGTTTTACAGTTCAGTTACACAGGTGAAGATATTCTGATCAATTATGATTCAATAGGGCATAAAAGCATAAAAAGAAATTAGTCTGCAGAGAAATAGATAATATGCAATCTATTTAGGAAGAGAAATTAGTTGGGTAAGGTCTTGATCATTGATTATGATTCAGCTAAAATCTAATTTAAGTATTCCATTTAAAGGCCAAAATTTTTTTTCTCATGATTTTTCTGTGAAATTAAATTTTTAGAAGTGCCCAAATCACCTATAAGCTTAAATCTCTTTGTGATGTTACTAAACAACCTCCAGGACTCTGAAAATATTATCCAGGGATATCCAGAGCCTTTTCTGTATTTGTTATGCATTTCAATTCAGCATTTTTTTCTTTACTATGTCCATACTGACAGCCAAATACTGGATTCTATAAGCTTTTTGTGAATGTCTGGGCAAATATAAGAGACATTTAATAGTACTTGGAAATCAGTTTTTACATATATGTGGCAGTATAACAGATATTTTTTCCCCAGCTTGTTTAAAATAAAATGAAAATAGTAAGGGTATACTATAATAAAATGCCTGGAGGGAAAGAGGCTTCCTTTTGAGAAGTGTTTAGATGAGGCTAAGCTCTGAATCACAAATAAAAATATCTGAATTGTTATTCTGTGTTCCTTTTTTACTGGAATCATGGGAAGATTTAAATATTTCAGTCTCTTTTCAGCACTTCAGCTCAACACTTCTCTTGCATCTGCAAACAGAAAGGATAATAATCATTTGCTTACATGCCCTATCAAGAGAAAAAATATCAAACATTTCCTTGCATCTGGGGTAAGGGACATAAGGGAGCTATGTATGTTACTTTCTGCTGATGATGTTGGGCTGGGATTAATGATAAATGATTAATGAACAGATTAGTTGAGCACCCACTGGGAATGGGGTAAATATATTTGGAGTAGAAAAATAGTGTAGGTGACTCCACAAGGTTCTTTCCAGATCTATCTTCTACTGTTCTATGATAACACTTAAGTCCATCCCCTCTTGTTTCAGGCTTTTCTCTAAGGGGATGTCTCCATTCAAGGTCACTTCTCTAGAATTATATGCCCCATAATTAATTGCCCAAAAATAGTGCTAAGCTGGAAAAAAGTGAAAATATGCAGTCAGAAATTTCAACTGCTAAGCAACATGCTTCTGCTCACTATCCCAGAGTTGCTACAGTTTACAGGAGATGAGTATATGGCTCCTTTTCTTCACCTTTCACCTCCAAAATGTAGTGAGCTCATTCTCAATATTTAAAGTACCACTGTGGATGAATTCCAACACTGAAAGCACATTTGAACTGGCAAACAGTAAATGGCTGCCATCAGGAATAAGCACTTGTTATATCAAAGCTTTGGCACGTTATTTATGGAAGACTTATTCTAATGAGTTCCATCCACACCTACCAGATGTGCAATCCAGGATTATGCCAGCTGTTTACCAGAATGCTTGATGTCCAATAATATCATAAGTATAACATGACTTTCAGTTTTAATGTTGCTGAATAAGTAAACTTTGTCTTAATATCTTTGTTGAAAATGAAAAAGCAATGTTCTCACCTATCCTGATTCAAAATGTTGTCGGTTCAGCCCCTGTGCAAACATGGGCAATTCTGTGTAAGTGAACAACCCCAACTGAATCTGCACGAGGCTCTCCAGTGCTCATAATAAATTACCCTCATACATAAAATCTGTGGGACAATAAAATAGCAAATGAACGATAAAGGAATCTAAATAGCTAAATAGCATTCACCATTGTCTGTTCTTTCAAAGGTATGTGCAGGAAAGAAAGCACTATTTCTAGTAATACTCTCCATCAGAAATGTCACTAAAATTAGTGGTGTCTTTGACAAATTCAGGTTTTACCAAACATATATGAGGACAGAAGAAATTAGCTTTGCTTTTTTATTGTGTTAGGCTTACAGAAATATGATTGAAATGGTATTCTATCATGGAACATTTAAATCATTTAATATTAATCATTCAACTTCTTGGGTAGGAGCATTTAATCTTCAGATTTATAACTTGTAATACGTTGGCTTCATGGTAATTGTATTTAAAAATACTATAATTTACCAGGGTAAAAAATAACTCATACTTTTAAGCAAGGAAAGCAACAAAGACTTCTTAACAGCATTAGGTTTTCCGGGATGATAAATGTTTGTGATAGCCTGCTTGGTTTTATAACCCATACTTCCCACCATGGCTTCACAACCTTCTCTCAGGCATCCACCCACTCCAGCAAGAGTCTCTTCCACAGGCTGCAGATGAACCTCTGCATCCCTGTGGTTCTCCATGGCACCAGGGGCACAGCTGCCTCACCATGGTCCTCACCATGGCCTGCAGGGGAATCTCAGCTCCAGAACCTGTAGCACCTCCTCCCCCTCCTCCACTGACCTTGATGGTCTGCAGGATTGTTCCTCTTATATGTTCTCACTCTGCTCTTCTCTGGTTTCAGTTAACATATTTTAATTTTTTTAAAAAATTTTTCTGAAATATGATATCAGAGAAGCATTACCACAATTTCTAAATGGCCCAGCCTTAGCCAGCAGTGGATCCATCCTGGAGCTGGCTAGCCTTGACTCTGCTGGACCTGGGGAAATTTCTGGCAGCTTTTCATAGAAGCCACCCCTGTAGCTGCTCCTTGCTACCAAAACCTGTCCATGGAAACTCAGTACATGACGTAAACCACTGAGATACCAAATTAGGAAGAAATGCAGTATGCATATAGCAACCCAAATACACACATATGTTAAAAATTTACAACTTTTTTTTAAAAATAAGTTGTTTATTTAGATAGATAACCTTTATTTAGACACTTAAAACTGCAAACAATTCACACAATAACGGTTTACACAGGAAAAAAATTATGGCACTAGTTTACTGTATCTCTTTTATAAAAGAGATTTTATTTTTAAACAACTGTGAGGTTGCCATTTTAAAACTTCTTTTTCCTTCAAATTGCTCATCAAATTAGGACTTACTAGGTCTTGATCTCAGAAAATCATCACACAGGTTTTTTTGGTTTTTTTTTTTTGTTCATATAGTGCTATATGTGCAAACATTTCCTACACAGGTCTTTGATTTGTTAAATTACCTACTCTTCTGTACACATATTTCTAATCAGAAAGAGTAACTCTGCTGCTGATGTGACTGCATTAAAAATTCTAGTTTGACATCCCAACTTGCTATTCCTACAAGTAAAGCACTACAAAATGATGTAACAACATAGCCACATGCTGGGGCTACGCGTACTCTGGTTGTTCAAAGATATGGTATGAAGACAGTTATAAAATATTACTTTGTTTATCTTTTCTTGTAGAGTAGTAGTAACACTTGTAATCTATTTCTGAGTCTTCTTTATTTCCCCTGTGGGCCTGATTCTATATCAAACTCATAGGTTGGTATATTGAAAACAACTTCAGATTAACATTTCTGTGTTGTAATACACCATTCATAGGCTTTTATCTGAAAAAGCATTGTTAGAATTCCTACATTTCAATGGTGTTTGATAGATAGACAATACTTGGGAATGTGTATAAATGTGTTTTATTTGCTTCTGGTTGCAAATATACATGTGGAAAAAATGTGAGAGATCTTGGCATGAAAAATATCTTTCACTACAGAATTTCCTCACCCAGTTCTGAATGAGCTTTATTCATTGCTCTTCTCTTCTCCCATTGTTTCATTGACATCTCTGGCCTAAAACTTACTAAATTCAGTAGGTTTTGAAATGATTCTTCATGTTTCAAAATCATGGATATATTTTCTATTTTTGAATCTCATTAGAAAATGAATATTGTATGTTAAAAAAATACCTTAAACAAAACAAAAAGTTTGGAGGTAAATGCAAATCCACTCATCAGAAAGTTTAGGTAAATCATACTTAATACTTCATTCTTCTGTGTTATCAACCTAGAACAGGTAGTCACTTCAATAACATACCTGTTTGTCAGTCAAGATTAAATCATAAAATCCCAGAATGTTTGGGGTTGGAAGGGACTTCTGGAGATCATCTAGTCCTATGCCCATGCTCTAGCAGGTCCACCCAGAGCAGGTTGCACCAGATTGTGTCCAGGAGTATTGTGAATATCTCCTGAGAAGGGCAGCCTTTTCCACTGCTCAATTAACCTTAAACTAAAGTTCTTCCTCATAATTAACCTGAACGTGCTCTGTTCCCATTTCTGCTTGCTGGCTCTTCTCCTATTGCTTGGCACTACCAAAAAGAGCTTGGCACTACCAAAAAGGGTCCATCCTCTTGGCACCCTCCCTTCAGATATCTGTAGACAATGATAAAGTCCCCACTAAGTAATTTCTTCTTGAGGCTGAGCAGGCCCAGCTCCCCCAAATTTTCCTCATAGAAGAGGTGCTCCAGTCACTTAATCAACTTTGCAGCCCTTGGCTGGACTCACTTCTGGAGCTCCATGTCTCTCCTGTACTGGATAGCCCAGAAATGGACACAACACTGCATACATGGCCTCACTAGGACTGAGTAGAGGGATAGGATCATTTTCCTTGATTTACTGGCAGTGCTCTTCCTGATGCATCTCTGGGTACCATTGGCCTTCTTGGCCACAAGGACACACTGCTGGCTCGAGGAAAACTTGTCCACCAGGACCTGCAGGTCCTATTCTGCAGACATTCTTTCCAACAGGGCAGCTCCAATGCCTGTACTGGTACTGGGATTATTCTTCCCCAGGTGTAGAACCCTTCATTTTATTTTGCTGAACTACATAAAGTTCTTCTCTGTTCAACTCTCCAATCTGTTGACAGACTTCATAGCAGCCACTCTTCCTCATTTTTTATTTGCTGAGGATACATTCTCTCTCTTCACCCAGGTCATTAATGAACAAGTTGAACAAGATTTGACCCAGACCTGATCCATGGGGAACACTACTATCTAAAAGTTGTCAAATAGACTCTGTACCTGATCCACCTGACTGTTTCCTCATCTAACCAACAATTCCTGACCTTACCTATGAGGATGTTATTGGAGACAGTGTCAAAAGCCTTGCAGATTTCAAGGTAGGCAACATCCACTGCTCTTCTCTCATCTACTCTCACCTTCAGCCACTGAAGAAGGCTGTCGTACTGGTGAAGCATTATTTCCCCTTGCTTAAACCAGTGTTGACTACTTCTTTTCTTTTACATGCTTGGTGATGACCTCCAGAATGATCTTACCAGGGATGAAGGTGGAGCTGGATGGCCTGCAGTTTCTTGGGCCCTATTTCTTGCCCTTTTTGAAGACTGGAATGACAGTCTTCCCCCAGTCTTAGGCATCTCTCCTGTCCTACATGACCTTTCAAATATATCAAAACTTTCAGGCTACTGGAGAATCTGTTTTTATTGTTTGGGTTTTGGTTAACATAATTGGCCTTTTATGAACAAGATGAGACCCAGAATAATTAAAATCTGAATAAAATAATGGGGGCAGGTTGCACATCATCTTCCTGGCAGATTTGGAGAACAGAAAATGAATGGATGAATAAATGTATGAATGAATGAATGAATTCACAAAGAGGATAACAGGGCTGAGCAACTGTCTTGTGAAGATGGACTAGAAGAGTTGGGATAGTTCAGCCAGGAGAGGAGAAAACTCCAGGGAGATCTTATAGCAGCCTTTCAGTGCCAGAAGGGGGCCTAAAAGCAAGCCAGAGGAGGCACGAAGTGATTGGACACGGTGGAATGTCTTTAAACTGGAAGACGGTAGGCTTAGATTAGATATTGGGAAGAAATTATTTACTGGGAGGGCAGAGGCGCACTGGAACAGGTTGCCCAGAAAATTTGTGGATGCCCCAACCTTGAAGTGTTCAAGACCTCTCTGGAAGGGGCTTTGAGCAACCTGGTCCATTGAAGGGGGATTGAAACTAAACTATGTTAAAGGTCCACTCCTGCCCAAACTATTCTGTGATTCTGTGATTCTAATGACAATTAGGGAAAATGGGCAGAGGGGAAGAGAACCTGATTTGCAAGATATTTCCTATTACTATTACTAGTGTACTCATCTAATGAGTTCCTAGTTGTCTCTATCTATTTCAGCATTTTGCCTGGAGAAAACCTATCTAAAAACCTATATATGATCTGTGTCCAAACACAAACTCACTTCAAACTCTCCAGGAATGCTGGCAGGCAGTCCTTTTTCGCTAATCATACCATATGTAGGTAAAAAGGTGCCAAGAGTCAGACCAGACCAGAAACATCTCCCAGTCAATTATTTGCTTGCATATAACTTTTAGAAGCCAAATTTTAATAAACAAATTATTTTGCCATTAGTCCCCATCATCTTTGCTCAGTCTTAACAATGCAAATCTAACGCTTTCCTAAAACCTCTCTTTGGACACATGTCCAAACCTATGATATTTAATGGCAACTCATTACTCATTCTTGTTTCATTGGAAAGTATACCTGCTGAAAATAGCCAGGCAAAACTGGAGCTTCCTGTACTCATAAACATTCCAAGAGTGTCCTAGAAAGACAGCATACTCTCCCTTACTGAGATATTACAAATCATATCCAAGAACATAATAAAAATATATTTAGCATAACAACAAAAAAAAAATGTTGAACCTTATGTGACCATATTTCAAAATTGTTTTGCTTCCTTTTTTGAAGGGAAATGCAGTTTCATAGACTTGGAATTTTTTTATTTATATTTTTATGACTACATGGTGAAGATAAAGTTGACTTAATCAAGGAGGTGTATCATGGTGCATTCAACCTGACACAAAGTTGTGATCAATAGAAAAACATCTACCCTTTTGACAGTAAGATACATAGTATGGACATAAATTTAATGCACTTGAAATCTGAAAGCAGGCTCACAGTTTTATGGCATATCAATATAGATACAAGCAGTGCTTCTAGGAATTATTACCAGTACCCTGTTTATCACATGCTTGTATCTTGCTTTTATACTATGTTTATAACATCTTTATCTTTGTATATGCATGTATGTGTGTGGTATGTGTATAGAGAGGAAGAGAGAGAGAAAGAACATGCTGTAAGCTTATACAGTTACAGGGAAGTCTCATAATCTTTTATTAATATCATTTTCCCCTTTCATAAATGTCGTTGTATGCAAGAAAAAACAGCATCAAAAAAAGGAAGCAAGCAGAACACTATGACAATTTTAGAAAAAAAAATTAGTGGAGAATTTTTCTTCCATAAAAATGAAATAATAATTTTATAGAATATGTGTGCCTGTTGACACTTAACATTTCCAGGGAAGTATTTATTGTACAGTCACAAAAGGGAAAACAAACCCTTTATTTGTATATTCATTTGCTCTGTCATGAGAGTGAGCTGCATTTTACTACAGAAAAGAAACATTGTCTGGCCATTTATATAGATTGTATTATGCCATCTCTGTTTGAAATGTTGTCACATAAATACCATAATGCTACAGTTAAAGAATTGCAAATAATTATGGATTGTGTCACTTCTAATGAAGAAGGTTAATCTATTTTAGAAACAGGAATGTATACTCAGCCCTCCATGAAATCAATTTTAAATACAATAAGCAAAGTAATATACCTGAAAGTAGCTTCCCAAGCATGAGGATGGATCAGGGCTAAGTTGGTGCTCTTTCTAGGCTTAACCAATGCCCACTCACAAGTGGAATATATGTGGTTAAAAAATGAACATGGATTTTTCTTTACTATTTTTTTCCATTTTTGCTCACATGAGGGGAAAGAGTTGTACACAATTTGTTCTGGTTTTTATGTTCACAGATGAGAAGGATTGCAGATTTTTTTACTATCATCTAAACTCTCATTACAATTCTCACCTCTTTCATTAAATGCGCAGCTGATTAGAAAAATGTGCAACTGATTTAAGAATGTATCAATAAGAAATTATTTATTATTTTTTTTTATTTTTGTTGTTGCCAGAGACAAATTTTTGAAAAAAGAATCCTGAAAGTGATTCAAAAAGAAAAGTATTTCTCTTCCGTGATGAAATTTTTTAAGCTGTAAAAAATGTTCTTTATCATGCAGGCTGACACTCAGACTCCCTAATTCTCTCTAACCTGATACTCAGATAGAATTTAAATCATTTATGTCTCAGACTGATCCTTTTCACCTGAGACAGTGGCATGAAAGTATGGACACCTTTGGTTTGGAAGATAAAGTTTGTAATATGCTTAAATCTAAGCTGTAACATATGTTTGAAAGTAGCACCTGGTTCCCACCTAAACCACTTTATGATTCACAGATGGGCTGGGAAGCAACAACTCATTTGGAATTCCCAATATGTAAAATATGATCTTAGCAAGACAATACACTCAGACAGTCTAGAATTTTAATTAAAATCTACAGCCAGATGAAGAATCTTACTGCGGTTAATTCTGGCAATTCAAATGCTTACACTGAGGGCTATGGATGTAGATACTAGAGCTTCAGCCCCATAAGGGATGTCAGAGCAAAGCATCCTGCAAGCAGGAGGGGAAAAGCACCAAACAACAAGCTGGACAGGAGCAATTTGAACTCCTCTGGATTGAATTGATGATACAGAGAGCAAGAAAAAGTGTGGCTGAACTCTCTCTAAACCTTAAGGCAATTCCTCCAGGTTGGGGGTGCCTGGACTCCATTTAAAGAACACTTATTTATTTCAAAGAATGAGCCATAACACAAGAAAATAATGATGCCTGAAATAATCAATTCCTTAAATTCCTTGCATTTTAAGTTCTAACATTCCTTCCTTTTCCCACTTAAGTGGTGCCTTTAATGCTTTCAAAGTCATGTCCAGATTTATACTGGCTACGTTGCAGATAAAGTTATTGTAAAAAGATTACCTCCTTGGTTTTCTCCTCCTGTCGCTGCATTTTAAAAGGAAATGACAGCCACTTCTGTGCTCTCTGTAGTGGTAGTTGTCCAATATAGGTATACAGTGGACTAAATTGGAATAAAAATGTGTTTCTAGATTTTGATTGGAAAATTTAAAGCTATTCTGACACATAAAAATAGAACCTATACTGGAATGCAGAGGCACCTGAAGAATGTTCATTTCAAGTGCTAACAAGTCTATATGCTTTGGCACTCCTACAGTCAGGTATCAGTTAAATATGCATTTTCAGGATCATAAATTTGAACCTAGACACAGCATTCCCACTTTACAGCCCTTTGTATGTCTTACCTTGTGAAAATGTTGCCCACAGTTGTAAGGATACATATTCTTGTATGTATCTTTCCTTATATGGCTGTATTATTAGAAATGTTACTTAAATTGATTTTTTAATTTGAATTTTGAACCTTTTCTTTTAAGTAATTAAACACACTTACCTGTTTTATTTCAAGTCACATAATCTTTTTATCCTAGATAAATAGCATGCTGTCTTACATATTTATTCACTAAAAGATATTGTTGACCATCTCTGGTTTTGTTATTGAGCATTGTTATGTAGTCAAATCTGAAAATAGTTGAATTACTTCAAACATAGTCCGATTTTGTGTTTAATATTACATTATGTTTAATTTCACTACTGTGAAAATGTCTTTGATGGAAAAGCATTTTCTTTCTGAAAGAAAAAGGCATAATCCCAAATCTTCAATCACTGAAAAATGCTACAATTCCATTTAAAGCACTTAGTTTCAAAGCTGAAAAAATTAAAGAGATTCCTTTTGACACATTCTATTCGAAGTTAAAAGACATTCCAATTTAGAAAGCATGAGCATACCTTCAGAAGGAAAAGAAGAATTCAGAGAAAAAGCCCAACATATGCTATGCACCATTGTCTTAATACCATCAAAATAACACCAGAAACCACTCGAGGATTCTCTGCTGAGCTGCAGAGGCTTGTTCACCAATCACTAGACATTCAAATGGAAGCAAGAAATCCCCTGTAAGACCAGCTAAAAGGCTGTGAATTATTCCTCCTTTCATCTGACAGACTTGTCTTGGCCATAGAATGCAGAAATTGATCTGCAAAATAACTAAAAGCTGCATCCTAACTTTGAAGGTTACATATATACATATGCATATACATATTATGTGTGTAAGAATATATGTATAGTGTATATGGTTACATATATGGAACCTGGGTCAGGTATCACACAACTTCCCCTCTGCCTGCCTCATGTTAGCTGCTGAGCTAGAATAAATTTTGGTTAACTCCAATAGTGCTTGCTTAAAGATCTTGTTTGTGCAAATACAGAGAGAAAAGGATTTATCAAAAACATGATCTGAAAGCACACTGGTACTTTTAGTGCAGCTAAAACTTGGTCTCTGCTGCCAACGAGGTGAGACGTGAGCCAATATTTCAAGCAAATCAGTCAGCACACAGTGCTGACAGTCCCTCATCAGCCCACATGCCATCATTATGCCCTTGGCTTTGTTTACTGGAGGATGGGGATTAGGGAAGCTGGAGATCTACAGCTTCTGCTTTCCCGCCTGGAAGCAGTCAAATGTGGGTAAGTCTGTGGAGAAAAGTGCTACGGTTTCTTGTTTCACTGTAAGACACGGTACAGCTATGGATTTTGGACTTTAGATGATAGGTGTGTCACACACATTTGTAAGGATGCCGTCACAACTCACTTTACAAGTTAAAAGCTGCTTCACGCCTGTGTATGGGATACTCTTTGTTCATTATTCGTGCCATTGGCCTTAATCCAGTTCCCTGCTGCTAACTTTCTTTTCCCTTCCTGCCTGCTAGACAGATATTTTCTGATAATGTCTTCTGATAACATAACATACCAGCTCTTGAAGTTCATTGTAAAGGCTGAGCTTATGAACCCCTGACCATACAAGCAGTAAAAACTGTGATAAGGGCAGAGAGGGGATACAGAATGTGGAAATATGCTTATAATACTGCCTGATTGTTTTTGTGTTATGAAATTGCTTTTTACACTTTTTCCCCCAAAAATTCTCTGGTGAACTTATAATGGAATAATATTCTTAAGTCACTTCAGACTTGCAAATATTTGTCACCTGTAAGGTTCTTTTAATGAAATTTACCCAGTCTGAAAGTCTATGCTATTTGTTGGGATTTTTTTTCCCGCACAATCACATTTTTATGGGAGTTAAGACTTAGGAGCAGTGATAGAGAAAGCTTTTATTTTTTATGAGAAGGGGAAGAAATGAATAAATTGAATGAATTAGCTTTGCAAACAGATCTCTGATTACAGTTGTTGCTCTGGGACTATCACTAGTGTTACAACCAATAAACAATTTGCTAATACTAAGCCAAGTTCTAATTCTCCAGCTGCTAATTTTAGGTAGAAAAATTGTTTTTATTCTTAATGTGCCTTTCTTTCAATTATGTATTTTTCATATCCTTTGCTGAATGGAAAGGTAAAATTGGGCTCTATTTAAGTCTAAATAGGTAGTTTTATTGTACTTTTTTCATACTTCGCTAAGTGTTTAGTGCCTAATTTTCACCTTAATTATCTTTTTCTCATATTTGAATAAGAGAAGAAGTGAGAAAAAATCTCATATTAAGACTTGAGTTATCTTATATGATCCTAAAGGAAAAAGGTTTTCTTAGATCTCACTTTTTTTTTACTGTGTGTCCATCTGCTTTTTGACTGGAGCTCAATCTTCTTTATTGTTGGGGCTTTTTTTGTTTTGGATTTTTTATAATATATTTTCAGTTAGTTGGATTTGTACTTTGGGAAAAAAGAGAAAAAGAAGCACATTAACAAGTCTTCCAGTTTTGCTTCTTCAATTTTTCAATGCTTTTCATGACATCTAAGTTATTTTTCAACATACTGAGCTTCCCACTAACAAAGAGACAAGTTTATAAAACTTTGTTTTCAATTTTAAATAATAGGAATAATGATATAAAAGGTAAAAATGTCCAAAAAACAAATTCACTTGCAGTAACTAGAAACAACTAAACAACTGTGTTGTTTATATTTAGAAAGAGAAATACCCTTGTACCTAGGTTGTAAACTTTTCAATTGCATCTCCACAGGGGTGTCAGGAAGACTGGTTAACTGATAGTTGTAAAGCTCAATGCTTTGAGTTATCTAAGTTATCTAATTATTCCTAGTCATATAGATGAATTACTGGGTTTAAAAAAGTGCAAAATATTTCTTAATGATTCAGGTAACTATTCTAGCAGAGACATTGGAAGGTAGACCTAGAGAAGAATGATTTTCTGATATATTTTATATGGACTGGGAAGAACAACATTCCTCTAAAAGGAAATGTGTAACCAGGGAAGGGGTTATGGTGTAAAAAGAAAAGAGAAAATCACAGAGCTGTTCCTCATTGCATTGCCTCCACCAGCCTGCACTGAAGCCCCTGTTTGTGGGAACTTCATTGTGCATGGTGACGGCTGCAAAATTGGAAAATGCAACAACAGTCTAGGATATTTTCCTGCAGACAAGCATTCAGAACCATTAGACAATCCATATTTTTGCTTCTACTTTTCCATTCATTGATGCAGGAATGCACATCTTCCATGGATCTTCTGTTAGGTCTGTCAGTTTATGCAAATGTTTCAGTTTTCAGAGAGTAACAGAGTACCACATGTCTAATGCATTTGCCTGTGTTGGCAATTGTGACAGGAGACCTATGGATTATCATCTACCTGGATGGATACTAGGTATTCCAGTGTTCCTAAAGATCCTCTGGACACCTATGTTTAAACAATACCTAGAAATTTAATCTAAACTTAGCAGAACCATTCATCTCCACCTAGTGTACTGACAAGATATGCAATGAGTGTCCTAGTAGTGGCAGAGAGACCTTAAGACAGACACCCAGACTTAGGTGCCTTGGTCTCACACTGAATTCCACACAAGGAGGTTTTTTCTTGACTAAGGGCTGGCATTGCATACCCAGGACACTCACACAGATACAGATTGTTTGTCTTGTCCTCATTCTTGAATTGTGGTAAAAGAAAATATGTTATTAATAGAGCTCCCCTATGCAGCTTTCCCTGCTGGCTGCTGGCAGAGCTGTCCTGCACAGCATTTTCTGTTTAGCTGACCACCTAAGGTTTCTGTGCAGTCTCCAAATTTGCTGGGTAATAGAGTTCTTGTCTGCACTGTGTGAATCTTTCCTTGGTTGAACACCAGGACATGCATGAACTCAAAGGATCTCACAATGGGTTCCTGGGCATCAGCCATACTAGCTTAATGGCTCGACGTATTATGGTGATTTTTTTAAATACTGTGTGAAAAACTATCAGCTGTGGCAACCTTCAGTTACAGTCAAATTGCTCTCAAAAATACTGCTCACATTCTTATAGTATTTTTGCAAGTATTAAAAGTATTTTCAGAGATTCCATTTTTGTCCTGTTTTTTACTGTTATTTCATAATCTCTTATCAGCTTTACCTTGTGTATTGAGGCTGCTCTCAAGCTACTGTTATGCTTCCACTATTCAGATAATATTTTATAGAAGTTTGGCTTTTAATTATTCTCAAGACATGCATGATGGCAATCTGGCTAATTCTAAAACTGTATATCTAAAACTACTTGGGAGAATGCAGCTGACAGAATTTTAAAGTCCTATATTATTCACTCATATCATATAAGGGAATTTTCTGGCCATCCTTAATATAAAAATAAAATGCAACATGGGCAAAGGGATTTGGAAGCAAAGGAACTATGTAAAAAAATTAGGCTAGAGCAGATGTAAAGTGTGAGATGGAAGAGTCTGGAGGTTTGAAAGAAGTTGAGTAGTTAGGAATAAATCTTCACATACCTTAAAATAAATAAAGATAGTTCTGAGGTGCCCATGCTCCTACTTCAGTATATAAAGTCTCTAAAAATAAAAAAAAAAAAAAAAGAAAAAAAGCTATGTTCCATAAAAGATACCATCTAAAGAACACTTAAACATTTTAAACTATAACTCATCCTACTTTTATTTGCACAAATATAAAGTCTTCTTATATTTTTTGCTGCCTATCTGTAAATAAGAAGGAAAAAAATCTATTTTTGAAATTAGGTCATAAGAAATCATCTTTTGTGTGCAGTAGAAGAGGCAGAAGACATACAGGTGAGGAAGACGAATCTACCAGAAACAAAAATACAACTAAAGAATTATGTGTGGAGGAAGAAATTTAGAAATGTTGGGAGAGTGAAGGAACAGAGGAATTTCTTTTCTTCTCTTTGCTAAGTAAAATAATCCCTAAAAACCTCTAATTAACTGGAAGAGAGATACAGCATCTAATAGCCAAAATACCCCAAAATTCAAGCCAGAAAATAACTTTGCTGTAGTAGTGAGTAATTTAGTTTGCCACTCTGAGTTTTCCCATATGTAATTTGGAGAAAACCATGTATTCACCTCATAAGAGTTTTATAAGGAAAATAAGTAAATATATGTGTGTAGCTTGCTTTTGAATAACATTTTTATTTTTAAACAGGATTTGTTAATTTTGTCTTATGCATTTTGAAGGCTTTTACTGTCATTGGTGTAAACAAGGTTGTGGTGTCAGACATCCTGATCCAAACCCCTCCCACAGGAACTTTTAAATGAGATTTAAATTAACCAAAAGGGATCAAATATTGTCCTCTGAATGTAATAATCTCTGCCTTGTAGAATTATGCAAAAGTAATTAAAAAGCTGAATAAAGGGATCCCACATTATCTTTCCCAGTTCATTCTTGCATGTAACATTTCATGCAAATCAGATTATGTTGTTTAACTTAAAAATTACTGGGCCAGGTTCTCAGCTGAACTGAAATCAATGGAGTGGAGCTGATTTACACAAGCTGTGGGTCTGATAGATGACATCTATTTAACTTATTAAAGTTTAAAAACAAACAAACAAACAAACAAACAAACAAACCACAGCAACAACAAAAAAACCCAGCAAGCAAGCTTTTTTTCTATATGCTTTTTTCTTTTTGCCTTTAAGTGTGACATATAATTGTGGTTCATGGTAAGCAACACTAAAATGATGAGATCCATGCAGGATTACAAAGGAATAGAGTCTGAATTTAGGCACAACTTTGGGTGAGGACTGTGCCTACCCTCACAACAACAACTGGAGACAATTCGTGTTCACAGACTCAATTCCTTCTCTGAAACAGAGAACGCCTTTATATTCAAGGAGTTAATACTTATTACTGGTGAGGCTCAATGCTGCATACCTGTGCTCCCACTGTGAGTTGGCTTATTTGATTTGGCTAGGGAAAAGGAGAAGTGAATCACTGCTGTGATTGTTCTTCCATTTCACATAAAGCAGCCTGGCCTCACACAAGACCTACCAGGTTCATCAGGAAAAGAGCAATATAGATAATTATGCAATCTATATGCTTTGGAGGTGCAGCAGCAATAAATGAATATGACATAGTAACGTCCTCAACTTCAACATGCTCTCATCATATATTATCATATTATTAATTAATTGTGATATTATATTAATAATTAATTGAGATATTATCATATCTCAGTTAGTGAATTGAGAACCAGGATCAGAAACAGTACATAAAAGTCAGTGCAGAAAAGAGAATTTGATTCTGACTTTTCTTCAGCTTCCGTGGGTTTTCTTGTTTTCAAATTCTACTGAAATGAAGGATCATTTTAATAGACATTATGGGGAAACAGCAAAATAGAACCCTATGAAGTTGCCTCCATGTTCCTAGAATTTTTATTCCATTTCCAATTTTGCTTTTATAGTTACTGTGTCTGCAATTATCATAATTTAATGGCAAAACAGGGGAAATCCATATTAGGTGGGTTACTGAGATAGTGGAAAATCACATTTTGTTTTCTGGGAAATTAATACATTAATCATAGGATATATGTATTTTTACCTCACTTAACAACATTTCCAGTGGGATACCATAAATATCAAAACTCACTTTTAATAGAATGTTTGTCATCTATTACTTTTTCTTTTTTTTTTCCCTGTAATGAAATATCTTTTCTACATTAGTCTATGTAACAGTAGCTAATAGCTTGACACAAGCCCAACAGTTGGTGTGAGCAAATTTTATTATGTGAAACATCATGTAAATATTATTTTTGCTTTGCTTCTGCATAAAAGTTGCATTATAATAACATCTTCATTAAATTGCAGTGAAAAGTTTGTACATTTGTTCATCAAATGGCAGTGAAATGCAGGAGTAACTTCAAATTCATTAACTGAAGAATGGAATATATAAAATTTACTCACAAACTAGTCACTTTTTTTGGCTCCAATTAAAAGGAACACTTACAGAAGAAGATCCTTCTTGCTCTGGAGCAGTGAAGCCGAATAAAATATATATAAGATGCAGAGACAGGAATTAATAAATTCTAATTCATGTTTTCTTGAGACAAATTGAAGAAGATTAAATAGGTATCTGTCCAGAACTCATTTGAAAAATATATCTTTTAAGATTCTAGGGCTTCTTGTGTGTTCCACTTACTCTGTCATAATGAAATTAAGACAAACAGAAATCTGTTGTTCCATATTAGTGAGCATGATTAGTCAACAGCAATCCACATAATTGCTTTACAAAATCTTAGCATTTCTTCACTTTACTATAGTGGTTAAACTTTGCTGGAAAGGGAACTTCACCAGACAAGGAAATCAATACATATGGGTATGAACCTTCACATAAAACTGTTGGAATAAAGAACAATTTGCATGTAGAAAGCACATTGAGTGCCATGGAGTTTACAGAGCTAAATAAAATGTCTCTGGAATATATCTGTAAACAAACCTATTTTTTTATGACCTCTATGTGAAGTAGTAGTTTTCATGTAATTGCAACCTCATATACCTCAAATAGAATTTTTATTGTGCTGGAGCATGAACAGGACAGATAAAGAACCCATAACAAATCATTTCGGGACCATGTCTGGACTGGGAGATCCACAAGTTTGCCTGAGCTCTTGGTGCAGGTTCTGGTCATGTCCACACCCAGTTTCTGTACTCTGCCTGTTGCAAGAAAGAAACCTGATTCTACAAGACCTTGGTATGTTCTAAGTAGGTCCTCAGAGACAAACAGTCTTATCTGTCAGGAATGTTTTCATGATTGTTCCTGCAATGTGGAGATCAATGAAAATCTCAAATCTGCCAGACAGGCATAGAATAGTTATTTCTAATTGTTCAGATTTGCTGTGGTACATTACTTAAGTAACAGTAACATCTTCATGTCTCTAAGTTCAGTTCAGAAATAGAGATAACAGTAAAATCTTTCTCTCAGTTTCCTGTTTTCTCTGTACTTAAAACTGTTGCCATAAGGTTTTTTGTATTCAGAAGAGTGTGTATATATTTGTGGGTATACTTGTGCATGGATAGGGATAGAGAAAAAGATGCTGCAGTACACATTTTTAGAAACAAAAGTAGAGAGAAATATTTACTAGTAAAAGGTACAATTCATTTTTATCCATTTGTAAAAAGTGCTTATGTATGGGCTGTTGCTACTCTTGCTAGATTAGCTAGCTCCATGTTAACAAGCTGAACAGGGCAGAGACTAGTACAGTGGTGCCCAGTCAGGCATATAGATTTCTAAAAGGCCTTGTAAAGATTCATCTTTACGTGTTTGTGAAACCTTTTACTCTTCTAATGGTGCTCTTTGCTTTAGACAAAAACAGTAGAAAAAATATATATATTTTGAAGAGTCTTTATTGCCTTGTTTGTTTTCTAAAGCATTTTTCCATACAGCCATCACACTTAAAAAAATAGTAAATTACTGTATTCATACCACCTTCTAGAGGTGTCAGATATAAACATTACAGATACTTTTGCACCCCAGGTCAAACTGAGAATGAGAATTTTGGATCATGTTGTCCATTTGCATACCTAGACAGCTCTACTGTCAGTGAAAAGAAAAACAATCAAAATCCAAATTTCACAAATAGCAAACAGCTTACTTTGGGACTCTAACTTAAATACCACACTTTTCTTCCCATTAACTCCAAAGACAGTGGGTAAGCCAAGCTGAAAGATTTTTTTTCCTGGAAATCTATCATCATGATGCTTAACCTCTGGAAGACTAAATACCACCTATGACACTTTTTGTTCCTGCATAAGGACTTTTTGAGTTTTGTTTAAACTTATCCTCACAGACAAAGCACCAATATGCACAAGAAACAACAGTAAATTTATTTTTTTTAAGTAAAGAAAAATTTTATTCTATACAGAATAATTTGCATTTAACTAGACATGTTTAAAAATATAGAAATCCACTAGCATCTCTCTTCTTATTTTTGATGCAAAATCTTATTTTTAGGAGAATCATATAGTTCTTATGCCTTATATTTTTAGAGTACACAATACTATTTGCTACTAAAAAATTGGTAGCCTAAAAAGTAGCTGAATGTTGACACAGCTGTTAAATCATGTCTACAGTGTACATTAAACAGCCAAAAGATATAAAGCAAGAATTTAATTGACCAATACTTGGGTAGTGTGTGACATTATGTAGCTGTTTTAGCTGGCTTTGTAACATCAAGCAAATCTATAACTTCATACCTCATGAGTCAGAATCAATAAACCTGCCATTACAGACTCCAAAATCAATCTTGCCTTACATGCTTCCCTGCCTTTACTTCTTCCTATTTTCCTTCTACTTCCCAGCAAAACAAAACAAACTGCTCTGAGAACTTATAATCTTTTGAGCTAAGTAAAACAGATGAATTAGGAACATGGATTCTATGGGAAAAATCACTTACCATACTCTTCAGGGTTGAGTGCACCCAAGCTGGTATTCCAATGTAGCCATGGCCCCTTGCTCTTCTCCCATTATTTTAGATTATTGTGACTTAAGTTTAATATAATCAGCCTCAGGCAAATTAAGATCTTCAGTTAAATTGAGAACCAAAGCCCTAATTTATCCTTTAATGTCTGCAATTCCTCTAGTCTTTCTGAGAACTCATTTTACAATCCTGATCACCAATATTGTGATTATATCTTTTCCATCCTACTGTGATTTTTACCTCCCCAGTTGAGGACACCAACATTGTAGGTGCTAAAGTAGTTAATCTGCTTATGTACATGACCACACATTCAGATGCCTTAAAGCTTCTATTGTACAAAAATCATGATGTCCCAGAAATTTCATAAGCTTAGTCACTGAAAAAGCAATGTATCATACTGTTGTCATTCTAAAAATTTTACTACAGCAGTTGTGCCACAAGAATAATTTATATAATGACTCTTTGACCTTTTAATACATGCTGGATCATTTGAAATCCTTATCCTGTCAAGTAGCAGGAACAATATCCTTTAGATAACCTACAGAGAAAGAAGACGTTCATGGAAGGAGTATCCCTACTTTTTGAAAGTCCAAGAAATCACTTACCTCCATTTTAAGGTTAATATTAGTTACCAGAGAAAAAGGGAAAGAAAATGAATGTGAATATTATTAACATTTGAATGACCAAAATAATTGCACAAGCTGCCCCTAAATTTCATCTCTAGGGGGTTTTGTTGTTTATTCAGTAAAATATATACTTATTTTGATGAGAAAGTCTTGTCTTGATATTTCAATGTCTGGAGGATCCATCTCCAAAGAAGCAAATTAATCATATATGAAAACATTTCAACAGGTTTAAATATGGTATATATAAATAACCTGCTTACACAGGCTAGGCCAAAATCTCAAAAGCATACAATAAGAGATAGGATCTTTGATTTGGTTCATTATTGTTCACCAAGGCAAGTCTGCTAACATACCTAAGATTTTATCTTGGAAAATGAATATACAAATACAATATTTTGTACATCATATACTCCTGGCAGTAATTGAACTCCAACAATCTGAACACTAATCTCTTCTGAGCACAGATTTCCTGTATTTTCCTCATTATTTATTTATATTTCCAAATAGCCCAGACTGCTCAGGATGTGGTTTAATAACCCTGGCTCATACTGTTGAGCTATCAGTGCTCTTGTAGAGAGAAGCTTTTGGCATGAGTTTTGCTGTGTCAACCCACTGGAGCACTTAACAAAGGTTGGTAAATGAGAAGTTAGAGAAGGGAACAACAGTTAGCAGGTGTCATGCATTTGCTTGCAGAGCTGCACTTGTTACACCGAATATGCAATCTGGCAAAGATACTGGCTTGAAACGGCAGAGAAGAATGAAAAAAAATAAAAGAAAATGTATAGCACAATTCTTTATCCTGGTATTTGTTTCATAGGTTCTGGCATTCTGACACAATTTTTGCCCATTTATAGGAAGGGCAGCACAGTTCTTCCACTCAAGATGCCATGTCATCCTTAATTAGCTTCTCTGATCTTTCTGAAAAGGGGATGTGGATTCTTTCCAAGATTAATAACT
>CM031859.1:36355730-36383345 GCA_018697195.1 Certhia americana
CGCAGGTTTGGGCCGGGACCGGTAATTGGGCCGTTTGGGCCTGTATTAGGCCGGATTTGGTCCGGTTTAGGTCCGGTTTGGGCCGGGCCGGCTCGCTCTCCCCCCCCCCCCCCCGGCGCGGAGGCCAGCTCGAGCTCCTTCCTCCCCCCCCCTTCCCCCCTTCCCCCCTTCCCCCCCCCTTCCCCCCCCTTCCCCCACCTTCCTTCCCCCCTTCCCTTCCCCCCCTTCCCCCCCTCCCCCCTCCCACCCCCTTCCCTTCCCCCCTTCTCCCTTCCCCCCCTTCCCCCCCCCCCCCCCTTCCTTCCCTTCCCCCCCCTTCCCTTCCCTTCCCCCCCCTTCCCCCCCTTCCCCCCCTTCCCTTCCCCCCCCCTTCCCCCCCTTCCCTTCCCCCCCCTTCCCCACCCTTCCCCCCCCTATCCCTTCCCCACTTCCCTTCCCCCCCCTTCCCCCCCCTCCCCACCCTTCCCCCCCCTTCCATTTCCTTCCCCTCTCCTTTCCCTTCCTTCCCTTCTCCCTTCCTTCCCTTTCCCGTCCTTTCCGTCCCTTCTGGGCCCGCTTCCTTCCCCGTTTCTCTTCCCTTCCCGGCCCGGCCAGCACCAAACACACAACCCCGTCCCATTCCCAATCCCCTTGCCCCCCCTACCCTTCAACCCCCGACCCCTGCCCCCTTCCCTCCTGTCCCCTGAACCCCCCTTCCATTCTCATGCGGCCCCCGTCCCGTCCACGCCCCCCCGGCCCTACAACTTTCACCCTGCCCTCCCGTCCCCCGTCCCTTCCCTTCCCTTCCCGCCGGACCCCATTCCCAACCCTCCCGTCCGCTTCCCGTTCCCTTCCCCCCGGTTCCTTCGCGTCCCCTGCCCCTTGCCCCTTCCCCTGTCCCTGGCCCCGTCCCTTCCCCTGCCCTTCCCGTCCCTATCCTGGCCCGTCCCTCCCCGGCCCGCCCAGGCCCGCCCTGCCCGTCCCGGCCCTTCCCTGCCTGTCCCTTCATCCCGTCCCTTCACCGTCCCCTTCCCTTCCCTGCCGTTCCCTCCCCCTTGCCCGGCCCTGCCCGGCCTTCCCGTGCCCTTCCTGCCCTTCCCCGGTCCCCGCCCGTCCCTTCCCGCCCCTTTCCTGGCCCTCCTGCCCTGCCCTGCCGGCCCTCCCTTCCCTGCCCTTCCCCCTTCCCTGCCCCTTACCCCTTCCCGTCCCCCTGTCCCGTCCCTTCCACTTCCCCTACACCTGCCCCGTCCCTGCCCGACCCTTCCCTTCCCCACCTTCCCACGAACCGGCCCAAACCTTCCCCGTCCCCAACCTGCCCGGCCTTCCCGGCCGTCCCTCCCCCAAACCTCCCTTCCCCACCCGTCCCCTTACCCACACCTCCGGCCCACACCTTTTCCCGAGCCACACCCTGCCCTTCCCAACCTTCAAACCTTCCCCTTCCACCCCTTCCCACACCTGCCTTCCCTGCACCTTCCCTTCACCTTCCCTTCCCTTCCCTTCCGGTCCCCTTCCCTTCCCGTCCCTGTCCCTTCCCGTCTTTCCCTTCCCGTCCCTGCCCGTCCCGCCCGTCGCCCCGTCCCTTAGCCGGCCCTTCCCTGCCCGTCCCAAACCGCCTCCCAGCACCCTTCCCAAACCTCCACAACAACAAACTTCCTTCCCAAACCTTCCCAAACCTTCCCGGCCCCAACCTCCAAACCTGCCCCAACCGCCCCAACCCTGCCCTCCCAAACCTGCCCGGCCAAACCGGCCCCGTGCCCAAAGCTGCCTTCCCAACCGCTTCCCTGCCCAAACCGGCCCAAAACCGTCCTGTCCCCAACCTGCCCAAACCGGCCCAAACCTGTCCCAAACCTGGCCCTGCCCTTCCCTTCCAGTCCCGGCCCGTCCGCGCGGCTGCCAAACCGTGCCTCTCCCTTCCATTGCCCGGCTCACCTTGCCCGTCCCGTCCCGGCCCTGCCCTTCCCGGTCCCGCCCGGCCCCTTGCCCGGCCCTGCCCTCCCTGCCCGTGCCCTGGCCCATGCCCGCCCGTCCCGTGCCCTTCCCGTCCCTCCCGTCCGCTGCCCAACCCGGCCCTGCCCAAAAACCTTCCCGGCCCAAACCGCCCGGCCCGGCCCGGGCCGGCCCAAACCGCCGGTCCGCACCGGCCCGGCCCGGGCCCTGCCCTGCCCGTCCCTGCCCTTCCTCTGTCCCCTTCCCGGCCCTTCCCGCCCTGCCCCGTCCCGGCCCGGCCCGCCCGAGCCCGGCCCGGCCCTTCCCTGCCCGTGCCCTGCCCGCCCGGCCCCAACCTGGTCCCAAACCGTCCAAAACCTTCCCAAACCTGCCAAACCTGCCCCGGCCCGGCCCAAACCGTCCCAAACCTGCCAAAACCGGCCCAAACCGGCCCGGCCCCACCCGCCCCAACCGCCAAACCGTCCCAAACCGGCCCGGCCCAACCTTCCCAAACCGGCCCTGCCCAACCGGCCAAACCCGGCCCGGCCCGGCCCGGCCCAACCGGCCTTGCCCGGCCCGGCCCGGCCGGCCCAAACCGTCCCGGCCCGGCCCGGCCCGGGCCCGGCCTGCCCGGCCCTTCCCGGTCCCTTCCCTTCCCGTCCCGGCCCGTTCCCTTCCCTTCCCTGCCCGGCGTCCCCTGCCCGGCCCGGCCCGGTCCCGGCCGGCCCTGCCCGGCGCCGGTCCCGGCCCTTCCCGTCCTGCCCTTCCCTTCCCTTGCCCGGCCCCTGCCTCCCCAAACCCGCCAACCTTCCCCCAAAAAACCGGCCAAACCGGCCCAAACCGCCCAACACCGGCCCGGCCCAAACCTTCCTGCCACACCGGCCCAAACCTCCAAAACCTGCCCTCCCAAACCTTCCGGCCTTCCCAAAACCTGCCCAAACCGTCCCAAACGTCCCTGCCCCAAACACTGTGCCCGGCGGGCCCGGCCTGCCCGTCCCGTCCCCTGCCCGTCCCGGCCCCGCCGGCCCGGCCTGCCCTTCCCTTCCCTTCCTTCCCCGGCCCGGCCCCATCCCGTCCCGTCCCCGGCCCTGCCCTGCCGGCCCGGCCCGGCCGGTCCCGGCCCTGCCCGGCCCTTCCCCTGTCCCGCTCCCGGCCCGGTTCCCGGCCCTGCCCTGCCCTTCCCGGCCGGACCCGGCCGTCCCGTCCCGGACCAAACCGTCTCCTGCCCGGCCCGCCCCGTCCTGCCCTGCCCTGTCCCGGCCGTCCCGGCCCAGGCCCGCCCGTTGTCCCGTGCCTTCCCGTCCCCTTCCCACACCGGCCCGGCCTTACGTCCGAGTAACCGGCCCCAGGACCGGCGCCGGACCGGCCCTGTACCTGCCCGTACCGGCCTCCCTGGCCCTTCCCCCCGGACCGGCCTTCCCGTCCCACACCGTCCCGGCCCAAACCGGCCGGTGCCGGCCCAATCCGGCCCCCAGAGCGCCCGTCCCGGCCCGGCCCACCGCCCGGCCAGGCCGGCCCGGCCCAAACCGGCCGGCCCCAAACCGGCCCTGCCCAACCTGCCCGGCCCAACGGCCCGGCCCGGCCCAAACCGCCCGCCAAAACCTGCCCGGCCCAAACGGCCGGCCCAAACCGGCCCGGCCCGCCCGCCCCGGCCCAAACCGGCCCAAACCTGACCTGCCGGCCCGGCCCGCCCGGCCCGGCCCTGCCCCCGGCCCCGGCCCGCCCGGCCCCTGCCCGGCCCGGCCCGGCCCGGCCCGTCCCGGCCCGGCCCTGCCCGGCCCGGCCCGGCCCCGGGCCCGGCCCGGCCCGGCCGCCGCCCGGTGCCCGGGCCCGGCCCGGCCCGGCCCCGCCCGGCCCGGCCCGGCCCCCCGGCCCGGCCCGGCCCGGCCCGGCCCGCCCGGCCCAAACCTGCCCGGCCCAAACCGAGCCCGCCCAAACCGGCCCGGCCCAACCGGCCAAACCGGCCCAAAACCGGCCCTGCCCAAACCGGCCCAAACCGCCCAAACCGCCCAAACCGGCCGGCCCAAACGGCCCTGCCCGTGTCAAATGACCCTAGGAATGACCCTAGGCAATGAAATTAAAAAGCCCTAAGGAATTGCAATAGAACATGGAGGAGAATTTTGACCAACCAGTACTCAGGAGACCAAAAAACACATCCTCCTTTAACTTCTCTGGAAGCTGTTCAAATTATAGTATTTTTTTGGTACAGATCAAGTTTATTCTATCTTTGGTTGTGCCATCAAATACTGATAATAAAAACACAGAAAGGGAAGGAAGAGTGCAAAAGTGTTTCTACATTTTAACAGCAGCATATGTATGAACACTAACTTTAAAAACTGACCAGAACTGAAAAAAATGTCTCTAGGTAGATAAAATTGTCACTGAAGTACGTGGCCTGAGAAAAATTGCAGAGAACTTTATGGCCAGCTCACACAATCTAATATGAATCATTCCTTTCCTGCAGAGGAAAGTGCTGTCAATAGAATGAGGTTTTGTCCTAATTCTATAGGAATTAACTACTTGTTTCATTTGGAAAAGAAAATAAAGAAGCTCGTAGATTTCAGTATTTATTCTTCACACCAATTTACAAACCATCACCAGTTATTATCACCAGACTTCAAAAATTTTATATTTTTTTTCCACTCGGTTAGGAATCTGAAAACAACTCTCCAACCTTACATACATGTAGAGAAAGCAATGAACCAGTATGGACAGCAATAGGTATTTATTTTCTGAGACCATTAGGTTTTGGAAAAAAATATTATAGTAACCTCCTTTTGCACAGAGGTAATTGTTTTTCAGTCAATGAATGCAAGATAAACTGAATATGGACATGAGTTCCTTATGGGTTATTTTGGCCATGGAAAATGGTAAATTTAGGCTTAAATGAATGTGCTATGACACTAACTGACTTATCTACTTGCAAGAAACTGTAGTTATTCAAAGGAGGTAAAGAACAGGTCTACCTGGGGATTCTGAAGCTGTTATCACTAATTAAATAATACTATTGAGCTTGAGATATTTGTCAAATTAGAAAGAAACCAGACAAACCACCAGTAAGAAAAGGGTCAATGAGATAACTAAAGTTGAATATAAGGGAGTTGTTTGGGTTTTTCCACAGTACTACCCAGGGAGGCTCCACAGTGAAGTCTAATCTTTATAGTCATTTCACAACATAAGAAACCTTTTGTTTTTATGCCAACTCTACTGATACCTTGTGCCTTGATAAAGACATAACTGCTTTCAGTAACAGCAAGTGTTTGGCTTCTGCGCATTGGGTTTTTGACCCTTTGTGGTGGCCTGCTTTTAACTTATAACCACGGTTCTTCAAAGCAGCATATCTTTCTCCTGTGTTTGGGGAAGAATCTTGATGAGAGTGAAGTTTCATCATTTCTCCCTGAGGATCTGGCTTCTTTTCCAAAATGTAAACTATAATGCTTCACATGCTGTCCCTGGCAGGACCTTTTCTAAGCAAACTGTGAAGATTTGCAATATGAAAACTATTTCCTACCTATTGAAATTGCAGTGGGGAACACATGAAAATTATTTCAGTTGTCACAGAAATAATATGGAGAGATTCTCTTTGCCAGCGGTAGATTCAGATTTGTAAGCAGGCAAGCAACTGCTGCTGACTTTTTCTACTCTGCTCTGGAACTAAAGGTCAGCATGGGTTTATGTGCTACATGATACAACTGACACCTACCAAGGTAACTATAGTGTCTTATTTTTTTACTTAATACCTACAACTTGTAATTTCAGTCTTCTTTACTTTTTTTTTTTTTTTTCCCCAAAACAGCATCCCTGAATGATGTTACCAATAGAGGAATGATCTCTCTCTCTGATTTTTATCTAGGAGGCAATAATTTTTTTTGCTTTTCCCCCCCACGTCATTTTGTCAAGCCAATTAAAATAACATGCAGGAGCTTGAAGTTAGAAGTGCTCTAAATTATGTATTTCTAGTGCAGCACAGCTGCCTGGGAGATATGAACTTGATTTCACATCCAAATCTCATATTCCTGCACATTTAAACAGAAAACCCATGAATAGTAACTGGTAATTAATAACCCTCTCCAAATTGTCATCTCCCTCAGTCCCTGAGAGTGATACTGCTTCCCTCATTGGCACAATAGAAAAGGCAAGGAAATAGCAATAGAGATGTGGATGGCACTATTTTTTGTGTCATGTTCCTTAAGAGCAAGTTACTGCTTGAAGTCCAAGGAATAGCTCTACTCATAAAATGAGTTAATATGTCCACCCCCTTTCCTTGTTAGGACCCCCCACTGAGTCTGAAGAATGATTACAGAACTTGACATATTTTTCCCTAAGGAAGAAACTTTTATGGACCATATATAAGAAGAAGAGACCAGTTCTTGATCTCATTGAGCTGTCAGTTCTTAAGTTACAGTACTGATATTAGCTCCAATGACTGTGGTATTCTGCATCCATGCAATTAGATTATCATGGGAGACACTGTATTCCAGAATTCAAAATAGGCCTGAAATAGACACAATACTCCCTGTCCCTCCAGAATGGAAAGGCCAAAATTGAAAATATGTCAATGCCTGGTCTGCTTTTCTGAAGACAAAAAAAAAAAGAAAAAAAAAAAATTCAAATGAAATCTTGAATTGATATTTCTAGTTCACTACCAATTTGTTACATTGAATAATTATTCTTTGTAAATAGTTATAAGCATATTTGCATATTGAAACCAAACACTTTTGTTTTAAGAAAAAAAAAAACTTTTTTTACATAGAGAGGTTGTTACATATATTAGCTTTTTAAATATAAATATTTATTCTTTTGAATACAGATCACAGGATGCTGGTTCATGTTATTATCAGGCTCATTCTTACTGCATTGTCCCCTAACATCCAAATTTTGAACACATTTCTCTGCTGAACACATTAAGCCATATACTGCTGGGTTTCTATATGCATACAGCAGTCTGCCATTTCGCACGGAATTGCAGATTTTGGAATTTAATAAGAGTATCATATAATTACAGGAAATATTAAATGAAAAACTAGTTTTTTCATAGTGGTATCATGCCCACAGTATTTTATATTTTTGGGAGGGAAATAGCAATTTGAATATGAAAATACAAAACGGTGCAACATTTTTAAGAATTCTGACTGTGAAAAGAATATGAATAAAAAAGATAATATCAAATTTAGCAGTAACGCATAGATTTTTGTCAAAAACTGGAGCAAAGAAAGCAAGTGTACCTTTAAGAATATTTATCACTTCTGTCTTAGTTTTCATTACAAGGTCTCAAAGAGCTTTATAAACATCAATTAGATCACACTTATCTCCTCATCTACTTCAAATGAGTAAACTGAAGTTCAGGGAAGATTAAAGGGCTTCTCTATTATAAAACAGTAAGTCAGTGGAAGAGCTGAAAACAGAATTTGAGGCTTGGATGAGAAGAACATATTATACAAAATTTTCATAATTCAATATAAAATGTCTTAAATATCATGAAGATTGATCCTTATAGAGATATAACTGGATCTGATTTAGTAAAAACTTCATTTATTTTAGAGTGGAAACAAAATTTAGCTCAGTGATGGAAGTATTCAAATGACATTTGGGACTGTTTTCCAGTAATAACATGCCTGTTTGTGGGTGAAAATAGATTCTTGAAAATTGTTTGTATATCAAAGAATGAGTGATAATTTATGTTTTATATACCAGTATCTATGTATATGTATACCAATATGGGGGGTTTGATATATAAAAATAGCAAATAAAATCATGTTATTGAAGCTGCAAATGCAGGAGGAACAGTGGGACTGAATATGTTACCAGACCATGATAATTTTCATGCAAAACTACACAAAATAAAACCAACAAATTTAATCCAGTTCTAATTCTAACCATGAACACAGAGACAAAAAACAATGTTGCATTATTAACTGGAAACTTATTTCAGGTTTCAGACATATGAGAAGTTGTTTTGTAATATCTGTGATTTCTTTTTTAGAATGAGCATTATTTCTGCAAGTAATGGCAAGTAATGGCCAAAGTTAAGACAATGAGATATATTTAGAATATTTATTGTTTTCTATACTGACAACAGTAAGATCCACTGAAACCTTTGGTGAACTTAAACCAAAAGGTTTCAGCACTTCAAAAGGTTTATGATGTTTTTGTTCTTGGAGATTTATTTGACTATATTATATCTGGCACTAGCTGGTGAGCAACTAACAGCATAACATAGTGGTGACTGCATGATGCTGTCTCTGTTCTCACTGTGAGCTGGGCAAAGATTCCTACTTTATATATCCTTAAACAACTTGTTCTAGTGGTGGAAAAAAAATCTTCTGACCTTGTCACATGCTGGCAACAACAAAAGTAGTATTCATCCAGGAATGTCTCTGTCTTGTTAGTTTTGGAAAGTTGTCTGTGAAGTTGGATGTGTAAGGCACACATCTCAGTGAGTGTTTGGGTTTATCTCATCGAGGCCTCCCAGAGCCAGCTCAGCACCCAAGTGTCAGTGGCCTTAGCTGCAGATACTGGGTAAGGATTTTGGTGTGTTATATTGCAATCTCCCTTACACCTTGTCATTTCTATCTTTCACACATTTTGCTTGTTTCTTAGCTCAGTAAAATTCCAGCTTTCCAGGCAGCTGCCAGCTGCAGCTACAATGAGGCTGGCACCTTCTCTCTGATCCCACTGCAGTCAGTGAAAAGTTTCTCACTGATTTCATCAAGAATTGGACTAAGAGCTTGTGTGGAAAAGAGCTCCTTTGAGACTGTAGTCTGTAATATTTCAAGTAAATTCCTTTGCCATACTCTTGGCCAGATAGCAAGCTTAAAATCAAATTCCGTCTTGCCAAACCCAAACAGCTGAACACAGGCCATTTCAGATCCACCTGCAAAACTCAACGAAACTCAGTAAAACTGCATTATTAGTAGAGGAGAACTAACAGATGTGTTGTTTTTTCATTTTGTTTTTCTTTGTGGTTGGCTGCAAGTCTTTGTCTATTTAATCAATATCACTATAGGTTATTTGATAATATCCAGAGAAAAAGTTTGTTTTATTCAGGATTCTCAGATGAGCCTTTTTCTACATGAGACAGAAAATATATTTTTATACACACATATATCATACTTTTTTGACATTTCTTCCATTTGCAAAGAACAGGGAGGTAAATTCATAAGTAAGTATTAAATATCCTTATTTTCTGAAATTTGCTATTACTTTTGTTCATGTGAGTATAGGCTCATCTAAACCCTAAACCAGCTGCAAGTTTAGCCACATCACCTGGAGTTTGTCTATAGCCAGGGGAAAGAAAAGCAATTAATATAATTTTAAAACAAGCAAGTCAGGTAAGAGGAATGCCTCACTTTGAAAAGAAACTTGTCTCTCTGCATTAATTATAATATCTAAAAAATTAATGTAGGTTACACATATATATTTTCTGTCCTACTATTAATTTTTTCTGCAAAAGTTAAATAAGACCTGTTTTAAAGACAAACTTTAATCAATCTGTGAATGCATAAATTTATGCATATGACTAAAATGTACATAACATGAAATATATAATACAAAACCACATTTATAGATGTGCAAATTCACAAAAGTTCACATATGCATAGATTTATACACATATTACTACCATAACTCTTGCTTCTATATACATGTGATTAGGTTCCTTGGATGTCTTTCGAAAGCCAGTCATTCAGTTTCCTTAAATATCACTACATAACCTAGTCACATCTCCCTGTGGCCTCCAAGGTATTTCATTAAGAAAATTACATCAATAATTAAGAAGTAGTGTGGCCAATCTCTTCCTTTTTTATTTGATCATCCTTAAAACAACCCTGGAACAACCCAAGACAACACATTCATTGCATTTGTTTGCTTGTCACTGCATGGTATTACAAATAAAATATTTGAAAGATTTCCTTTCAAATATAGATTATTAATTACATTTTTAAAAATAATAATTAGTTGCTTCTTTTAATAGTGATTTTAATAGCTCAAATGTCATTTTGATGACACCTGTGTTTTAAAACAGCCATAATAAGGTTTAAAATTCATCCTTTGCTGAAAAAATTTTCATGAGAGAAGAAGAAACAGCTTATTAGTAGGAAGATAGAGAGGGACAGTAAATGAACTGTAAGATTGGAGTCATCTTTATTTTCAAATTGATGTTAATTTAGCAGAAAAAAGAATATGATTCAATTGAAAATTATTTTATTCAGCTATGTATTTGAGTTAGATTTGCATCTGACAAACGAAAGAGGCGATGAGACACTTCAGCTAAAATCTTCTATAAATGTATTTAGATTCAAAGTCTTGCATTCTTTTTGGCTTGCATTTCTTCTCCAGATAAATGCTAACCTTTTAAGAGATTGTTATCATTACCAGTAATTGTTAACAATAATATTGTTAATACTAATTAGAAAAAATGCTACTACACACAGAGAAAAAATAGGCATAGCTAAAAATACAGAGGAGGTGCTTGTTAGGAAACTGATCAAACAAGCTTAATTATGACCCCCAGATAAAAGGACTGCCATTAAGCCATTAAATTATCACAGATAAGACAGACGCTCAGGCACTGTCTGATGATAAATCACAGCTAAAAACAGCAAGGAAATCAGAGCTTGAACTGCTAATCCTTCTGAGGTTTGTGATGAGCACCAGTTCCCCTACTGTTTTGCATCTATTTATATTGCACTTCGAACCCCCAAATGGCCTCTGCTTATCTGCAGCTCTAGATAATTTATGCCTATTGGTGTGTCACCTCACAGCAGAGGCTGTTATCAGCAAAGAGGAGTTTAGGAAATCTGATCCCTTGAAATGCTAATCCTCTGGAGATTACTGCACATAAACGAGTTTTCTGCCATGATTTACTTTTGTTTATTAGTAGCAGAGATTAGCACTTCAGGCTTGCCATTTCAGACATCTTCTTAGTTTGGGAATAAAATGATCACTTAATGTGCAGGATTTTCACATATGAAGTTGTCCTGAGTCTAGCAGTCAAAGGCAAGATAGTAATTTTCCTTTATATGTCATCTCTTTGAAAGATTTGTAAATATTTTTTAGCACATGAAAGGTTGATCTTAAATGCTTCATTCCTTAGACCCTAATCCAGAGAAACACCTGCCTACAATTCTGTGCAATTTTAATCATGTGGGTCATCATATAGTAACTTTGTCCTTATATTCTAGCTGTACTTAAGCACTTTGCTGGATCACATCCCAGCAACAAGATGCTCTCTGGTTTCATTCAGCTATGATGAATATTCACTCCATGCTGAAATGGTTAAGGATGAGAAAGGATATGTGAGTAGGAATTTTATTTAAATGCTTTTTCCCTATCTTAATGCTTTTGAACTGCTAAGAAATCTTATCTTTCAGTATTTGATGGGGTTGTTTCCTAAATGAATAACTTCCAAACCCATCAAATCCAAACATGCCTATTAGCATAGTATAATGAAAGCTTGAACTGCAGGCATATAATGCTGCTGAAAATACGTGGACTAAACACATAGCTGCAAAGAGTTTTCAATTTCCTTTTTTGTTGTTGCACTCAGGTTCAATAGTCAGACTGGATGAGATCACACCAAGTGACATGACTGATTACCAATTAGCCAAGCACACTGATGGTAGCTGTTGGTGGCAGCTACTGAGATACAGTACTATGTGTCAAAGAGATAAGGAGATAGAGGAAAGTAAGTTGACCTTGAGATTTCATTACATTTAACGTCACCTACTGGCACTTGATATTTTTAAATCCTGGTTACATTCACCTCACCAATTCCATTCCATCTGGTAATTATTGAAAAAAAAAAAAAAAAAAAAAAAGTTTCAGAACTTGTGCATTGTTTTTTTCCAGGGGAATACTTCACTGTAAAATGCATATGAGAGCAGTCTGGAGGGAAGGAAGTGGCAAAACTTATGCCTGCTATTTTCAAGGGTGACAGAAGGACTGTTTCATTACTTTAAAGCACAAATTGTATAATTTTGAGGTTATTTCTTAGGTCCCTTGTTGAATGTATTTAGTCAGCAGTTCTGTTAACCTTCTTCAAGAGCATGGAAGTGAAGAGGTGGAAAATAAAGCCATCACCAAAATAAAAGCAAAGAATGGACACAAAAATGCAAGTAAGAATGCAGATTACATCTCTCAGTGTTTCTTTTTGTTGGATTTCATAAAATTACATCTTTATACATAGGAAGGTTTCTGTGAAATTTTGATTCAGATGTTGCATGAAGGCAAAGTTTTGCTTAAATTATTTTATTCTTAACATATTTCTAGTTCCTGAGAAAAGAAACAAAGATAAGACCTTTTGACAGGCGCCTCACATCAATTTGTGCATGTGTGCTTGAATATCTCTGTGTACCCATGGGTAGATAGATAAAATTTCTGGTAAACTTAGAGACAGACCTTTTAAGCTTTTTACTCAAGAATATTGCCTAGCTGTACATAAGGAATTACCCACAGAATGTGATTACACAAATGTCCAACTCCTTTGTTTCCTATTCACCACCAAAATGAATGTACAGTTTTCATAACTATACAGATAAAATTTAATTCTGAATGGACTAACGTCACAATTTCCACATTAATATTTGACTGAGATGAATAATATCAATATATTTAACTAGCTTTAAACCTAATTTGAATCATCTACAAAAGCCTGCGCTTATCTTTTTCAGTGAGCCTTGCGTACTTTTTCTGAAAGTTAGAAGCCAAAGCTATAAGTTGTGTTTTCAACATACATTAGAAAACATTAAAACAGGAAGTTTTCAGAAGGAATGTGCTCCATGTATTTTTACCTATTAATTGGCAAATTTTTGACAATATAAATAGTAAGAAATTTATCATAAGAAAACTGTGTATCTTGAACTGCCTAAAGAAATTTCTGCTGGCTCTAGTAAACAAGACCTACTACAGCAGGGTTTGAAATAATATTGTCCAGATTGGTATTAATTATGGTTGACAACAATGCATTTTCTCTTAAGTTTCACTTAGCTGAAATATTTAATGAAGCATATAACCAAGTCCTTGTATTTATTAGAAAACCTGCCTCCAAACTGACCATCTCAATTTGTTTTCCTTGATACTTCAGCTTTGATTAGAATTGCTGTCCAATGGTTAAAAGTTCATTTGTAATATGAACGTTGAGAGACTTCCAAGGCTATTCATCTACACCAATGCACGCAGCATGAGCAACAAACAGGAGCTGGAGGTTATGGTGCAGCAGGAAAACTATGACATAATTGCATCACAGAAATATGGTGGGAAGACTCACAAAACTGGAGCACTACAATGGATGGCAAAAAAACTCTTCAGAAAGGGTAAACAAGGGTGGGAGTGTTTTGATCACACAGAATGTAATGATGGTGATGTTAGGGTTGAGTGTTTATGAGTAAGGAAAGAAAGAAAGGCCGACAAGGAATATGTCATGGGAATCTCTTACCAGGACAAACCACCCAGACAGGATGAAGAGGTGGATGGTATATTCTACAAGTATCTAAGAGAAGTCTCACATTCACTGGCTTTTGTTGTCTTGAAGGACTTCAACTTACCACAGGTCTGCTGGAAATACAACACAAGCAAGAAGGCAATCTAGGAGGCTACTAGAATGTGTGGAACATAACGTTCCTGACACAACTTCTGAAGGACACTAAAAGGGTCTTATTGGACCTGCTGTTTGTGAACAGAGAAGGATTTTGGGGTGATGTGATGGTCAGAGGGCTTCTTGGGCACAGCCATCATGAAATAATAGTTTTCAATTCTTGGAGAAGTAAGGACTGGGATCAGCAGAGTTTAGGCTTAGCCTTCTGGAGGGCAGACTTTAGCCTTCTTAGCAGCCTAGATGACAAAGCCCATTGGGAGGCAGTCCTGAAGGAGGAAGGAATCCAGAAAGGCTATATGGGCTTTGAGGGAAATCTTAAAGGAACAGGAGCAGGCCACTGCCACCTGCCACACGTTTCAGAGGTAAGGAAGAAGATTATCCTGGCTTAACAGAGAGTTTTGAGTGGAAGTCAGGGATGAAAGAGAGTTTATGACCTTTAGAAGGGGTAGGCCATTCAGGAAGACTACCAGGATGTCATGAAGCTATGCACATGGAAAACTTGAAGTGCTGAAGGCCAACTAGAACTTAATCTGGCTTACTGCCATGAAAGATAGTATAAAATGTTTCTAGAAACACGTCAACAACAAAAAGGAGGCTGTGGAGAATTTCTATCCTTTAATGGATTCAAGGGGAATATAGTAACGAAGGACGAGAAAAAGTCAGAGGTAGTGCCTCAGTCATTAATAAAACTAGTAATTTTTAAGATGGTGTGGGATAAGCAGCCCTTTGAGCTGAAAGAAAGGGATGGGGAGCAGAAAGAAACACCCATAATACATGGGGAAATTTTTAGTGACCTGCTACACCTCTTGGTGAATATAAGTGTTGCAGGGCCTGGATGGGATCCACCTGAGGGTACAGAAGGAGCTGCTAGAAGAGTTCACTAAGCCATTTTCCATCACTTTTCAACATTCCTGGCTCACCAGAGGAACCCCAAATAACAAATTAACAAATTTGACAAAGATTAACAAATGGGATACCCATCTACAAGAAGGGCTGACCTCAGTGCTAGGAATGGTCTTGAAGCAGATCAACTTGAATGAGATTACATGGCACCTGCAACACAACCAAAGGATCAGGCCCAGACAGCAGGGGTTTAGGAAAGGCAGGTCTAGCTTCACCAAGCTGACTTCTATGACAGGGTGACCAGTTTAGTGGTGAGGGAAAGGCTGTAGATGGTATCCACTGGGACTTTAGCAAAGCCTTTGACATAATTTCCCACAGGTTTCTCTTGGGGCAACTGGTTGCTCATGATGTGGAGGGTGTTTGCAGAGTAAAAATTGCCTGGATGGCTGGCTCAGAAAGTGGTGGTGAATGGAGTTAATTTCCATTGGTGGACAGTTACTAGTGGCATTCCCTAGGGCTCAGTGCTGGGGCCAATTCTGTGTCATCTTTATCAGTGATCTCAACGAGAAAATTGAGTGCATCATCAGTCACTTTGCAAATCATACAAAGTTAGGCAGGATTTTTGATCTGCTGGAGGGTAGAAAGGATCTGCAGAGGGTTCTGGACAGAGTGGATCAATTGGTCAAGGCCAGCTGTATGAGGTTCAACAAGGCAAAGTGCTGGGTCCTGCACTTCAGACACAACAAACCCATGCAGCACTACAGGCTGGGGCTGAGTGTCAGGCAAGGCGCCCAACAGAAAAGGACCAGAGGGTGTTGGTCAACAGCCAGCTGATCATGAGCCAGATGTGTGCCCAGGTGACCAAGAAGGCCAGTGGCACCCTGGCTTTTATTAAAAGTAGTGTGGCCAGCAGTGATCGTCCCCCTGCACCTGTCACTTTGAGGCAACACTTTGAGTGAGTACTGTGTCCTCACCACGAGTACATTCAAGAGCTGAAGTGGCTCCAGAGAAAGGCAACAAAGCTGGTCAAAAGTCGAGAGAACAATTCTAATGAGGAGCAGCTGAGGGAGCTGGGATTGTTTAGTCTGGGGAAAAGGAGGCTCAGGAGGATCTTATTGCTCTCTGCAACTACCTGAATAAAGGATGTAGTGAGAGGAGGCTGGGCTCTTCTCTTTGGTAGCAAATTGTAGGACAAGATGGAATGGCTTCTAGTTGTGCCAGAGCAGGTTTAGGTTGGGTACTAGGAAAAATTTCTTCATGGAAAAGGTTCTCAAGTATTTGAAAAGGCTTCCTCAGGGAAGTGGTGGGATCATCATCCCTGGAGGTATTAAAAGTTGTGTTGATATGGTGCTTAAGGACATAATCTAGACTCAATCTAACCCTTTTCCAAACTGAATGATTCTCATTCTATGATTCTTTTCTGTGAAAGAGCAAACATATGTGTATGTATTTATAAGGAAGAGAGAACTCAAATATAAGATAAATCAAGGCCTTAAAATGTCAAAGAAAATTTCCTAACTAAGGATTTTTATTTTTTTTTTAAATGCCTTTTTAGATTTCTTTAGTTTGTAATAAGTTGAGAATTCTGTTGTTTCAGAGGGTTAGAAATCAGTACTTTCAAAAGTTAGAGTCCCATAAATTGCTTGAGATCTCAAACTTTTGGAAAACCTTAGAGCAAAGGTATGTTACAGGAAATTTTTTTCTCTAAGAGAATTAGAAGAAATTTTTTTTTTTTCCTGAAGAATCAGTCATTCATTTATCACTTCCTAAATCTGGGTTTTTGAAATAGAAAAAAAGATTGAAACAGGTCTTTCAATAATGTAAGTGCAATTTACAGTCAAAATGCAACTAAAGAGACATTTTTCATGAGTAAGCCTGTCACCAACAACCAATGAAGTCTTCAATTGTGTACTACATAGAAAGAGAAGAGCTAGAAATGGCTGGTGACATGGGCTGTGAATAAGGAAGGGGAATTCTTCTTGTATCTGGTGTGAGCATACAAGTCAGAACTGGCACAAAGTTATCACTTAGATGTTTTTGGACAAGTTTAAAAACAGAGCATTCTACGAGCTCCTTATGTCTGTAAGTATATGAGGCCTAGAAAGAGCTTTACTGTTATTTGGTGTCAGTGCATAAAAATCCAGTTTCTTTGACATTCTGTCTTTATATACAAAAAGGGTTGTGTCTGCCCAGTATACACCAAGAAGGACAGGCTGACCTGGGATTTGTTATGATTTTTTTCTTAATCCCAAGTTTCTGTTCATTGTCTTTTATTGTCACCTGATATTCCTACTCAATTAATAACTATCAATTAAAAAGTAGAACACATTAACGTTAATATCAGCAAAACAAAAATGCTGAAGCATTGGAAAGACTGTGCCAACATATAAATCTAACAAACTGAGAAAGTAAGAAAATAATTACAAATGTGTGAACTAGCCTGTATTAATATAGATACATAGATATAGATGGCAGAGATATAGCCATTCAGAGCTTGTTTGTTTTTAAAAATCACAGGGCAGATTGATTTGATAGTTTGCAGAGTCTCTTAAGTTTTGACTTATTAGTTCTCAAAGTTCTACTGATTCAAAGAAAGATTTACAGTCACCTAAGATGTAACTGAACATATGGAAATTCATCATTACAAACCTCCTATGGCAGCTGGTTCACTTTTGTCACTGGACAGATTAGTATATATATTAGTATATATATTTGATAGAATTAATTTTATAACTACAGAAAAATAAGCACAGAACATAACTGAGGTGGGGTTTTTCTGATTTTTTTTTTGCAGTTTTATTTTTGGGGTTTTAATTTCTTTTTGTTTCTTTGGTTTTTGGGTTTTTTGGTTTTTTTTTTTTTTTTTACTTTTTAAAAATTAGCAAGTGGAAATGTTTCTAAAACATAAACAAACATAAATTAAATAAATAAATAAATAAACTCTCAGTTCTTTTTCTCAAATATTCAGCATTCAACTCAGTTTGAGAAACAGTAAATGTCAGTCATGGTTCACTTATGTTGTTCACTCCTTTTTCCCATTATATAGATTTTTGGTCTGTTATGAATACTTATAACTCCTGGGTCTACTCACCAATCTACATTTACATACTGCCAGTATTCACATGGTAACATAGGTCATGACACAACATTTGAGCAGACCAAGCATAGGTTTTGGAGAATTGCAAGAATGCCATTTGAGTGAAGGTAAATTATGGGTTATATAGAGTGAGTCCTTTCTACACAAGCAAGTTTAACGGGCCTGCAAAAGCTGGGATTCAAATTCTTGTCACTGCTTTCATTGGTGTTGTAATTAGACCCTAGCTTAGACTTGCACTAAAACAGAAGTGGCTAAACACAGCTTTGAGTACTCACGCTGACTACGCTCACGCTGACTACGCTTTGGGTAGTTCCCCAAAGTGCTCTCAGTTGTTGCCTAACCCTGAAAGCTCAACATTCACTGGGTTAGAAGGAGGGATTGTGACCTCAGCATTGCAGTTTGGCTCTAGAGCTCACTGCAGGAAAGAGTGGGATCAACAAGAGAAACAGCTGTGGGAGAGATGCTGAAAGTCTTACCTCACAGCACCTTACAGTCCAATGAGTTGAAGAATATACCAATATTAGTACAGCACTCCCTGGTTTAATTTACCCCATCTGAATGTTTTTCTCTTCACTCAGACTGTTCCCTGCTCAGTATGAAAGAATTGGTGGAGATTGTTGCTTAACACCCAGGTTTTCTCTTTTAGTGTCAAGGGATGTGACTAATCTGGGTTTACAGCTTCTGCAAGGAGACAGGCCATCTGAGAGGCTAAAGGCATCCCTAGATGCAGTTTATGGATCTAGCCCTTAGCAATTTTTCACTCTGAAGGTTGTATAACCACTCTGTCAGAACCAGAAAGCAGTAAGAACTTCTAAAATCTACTTTTAAGGTTTCCAGTTAAAAAACCATAAATTACATTAGTTTGAAGTCCTCCCTCCCCCAACCTTAAAAACATAGAAGTGAATTATAGCAATTGGGCACTTAAATGTATGCAGATTCCTGGACTGAAGCATGAAATAAAACAAAGGATTTAAGCAAAAGTACTTTTATTAGTAGTAAAGGGAAATGTGATATCTAAGAACTGTCAGATGAGAAAGTTTGATACAAAATGTTTTTTATAAGTTAAATCAGTAAGGAACTGCCTGGAAAGAACTGCAAAATGATTTCACAATTCTCAATGCCCTTGGCCATGAAGGAGTGATGAAATCTGATAAAACAGAAAGAATTGAACAAGGGGTAAATAAGTCTAACTATACACACACAGGCAGGGACTAAAAATTAACTATTGCTTGAGAAGAAAAAAATAAGGAATTAACATCAGACATCTCTCTGAAAACATCAAGTCAAGCACCCAGTATCAAGTAAAAATATGAAACAGGATATTTGGATGATTAAGAAAGAAACTGTAAACAAAATAGAAAACATATATATATATATATATATCACTGTATAAATACACTGTATCGCTATATCACTGTATAAATACATCATACACTCTTATGTTGAATAATTCATGCAGCCCTGGTCATTCTACTTCAGGAGAAAGAAGGGCAAGACAGAGAAGATTGACAGAAGAAGGAAGAAATTCACAGAATATAGGACAAATTCAGACTACTCATCATAGTGCACCGCCCTGATTTGGGAAGCATTTAAACTGTACATATTGGATATTGAGCCCTGAAGATGTCTGGAAGTCAACAGCTGAAGGAGTCCCTAATCTGTAGGGATCAGTGGAGGCCTTACAACAGGACTGTGCCCCTACCGAGGCACACAGGCAGGTACACATGGCTGTGTGGGCTTGTGGCTTGAGTCGGTGCAGCTATTCTTACTTTATGCACAACCAAGCATCTTCTTGAAAAAGCTGACAGAGTATCAGGGAAGGATTGTGAGGAGTATAGGCAAGGTTAGAAATTAATACATAGGCAAAATAACCATGCTGTCCTTCAGTCTCAGGATACCTTATAATAGTTTGGGGTTTCTTCAATCTTTTTCCTGTAACACCTTGTGGCTACTGAGGTAGCTGGTATTAAATCCCTTCACAAATCATGGATCCAGTTCAGGGTCTGAACCCAGAAGGTAGGTCAAACTGCATTTCACAGAAGTTATGCCACATTTCCCAGTGGAATTTTTTATTATTATTATTATTTTTTTGGTAGCAGAGGGTGGCAAGGTGCCACACAGCTGAATTCTCTTTCAGCACCAAAAGATAGGTATGGATAACCTCCATATCTGCTATCACACTAGAGGCAGTGGCAAAATTATGCAAAATCTGGAGCTTGATTAAATAAAATTAGTAGAAGTATTACTTGTGTTTTGATATTGCTTATATTGTGTCTCTTATTGCAAAAAGTTGTATTCAACTGAGTTAATGGAGTTCTTTCAATTATGTAAAAATGATATGTAAAAAATCTGTATTATGGGGTGATACTATGACACTACTTTGCAATCCCATTTTATAATCATAGGTGGATTGTTATAAAATTTTGAGCTACATTTAATTGAAGAATAATTTAGGCAGGGAAGATTCTGGTAAATTGACACCATGACCATAGAATTCAAATCCAGTATTATTTCAGTAATAGTGGAAAGAAACTACTGAGGTGGGAATCATTCTTCAAGCACTGCTGAGTGTTGAGTTTACTCTCTATACCTCATACATTCTTTAGTAGCTAAAGTTTTTACATTGACAGAGAGGGTCTTGTAAACTTCATTGCAAAAATGATACCCTGAGATGACAAAAGCTTAATTAACTTAAGCAAAGTTCAAACAGAAGAAAATTAAAAGAAAGTGCTTGGCCATTGCTGGCGTTTGAGAACCCAGTAAGCCACCATTTACCAAAATCTTCAAGCAAATGATGGACAAATCCAACCAGTTAAGGATTTTTGATAATATTTCAGCTATGACTTTCAGTTACCTCCTTACTCAGAGAAATTATTTGAATCTTATCCAGAATCACCTAGATATTCTTAAATGAGGCCATTGTCTTCATGAGACAATACCTAAATCATCCACTGCTAGAAGAAACTAAAAATGGGCATCATATTGATAAGGTGTCACAACAACCAACTTCATATCACTGTGGTGTACATTCAAGATGAATGAAAAGCTGTGTTACCCTGAAGGAGAAGAAAAATTTATCCAGTTCTGTCCCCTAAAACTTACCAAAAAAAATATAACGCGCAAGTACTTATAATAGCCTAAACATCAACACTTTGCAGTCAGAAGTACCAAGTGTCTATATATGCCAAGATAATAGAATACTTCATTAACAGCAGTAGTCTCTCAACTGTCATACCAGTACATCTGCTAAGCTATAACTATGTTCAGAAACAGTTTCACTGGAGACGGAAAGATCTGAGCCTTTCCAGCATGCTTTCTGATAAACCTTTCCAGGCAAAATGGAAGAGCTTTGAGGAGGATTTAAGTGGAGACAGTCTGCAGCACAAAAAGAGACTTCCTGTAAGTAGATCCAGTTAAAAACTCTTAAAGTAGTTGGCAAAATGCCTTTTCTCAGGGAGACATAGAAACTGGCTTTGCTCTTTGCAGACTAATCATTAGATACGTCTGATCACAGAAGCAGAGGAGAAGGAAGTGAGGAAGAGATTAGATTGGCCACTTTTGAGCTTTCTTACTCCTGACGAATTCTTGCCTTGGAAATCAGGGTATTTTAAAATGTCTGACAGATCGAACATGGCAATTTTCCTGTTTCCTTCTGAAAAAACCAATTCTCTAAAAACAAAGCAAAACAAACACCCCCCCCCAAAACCCCAGTGCTACATAATTGAAATAATTCCCAATTTTATCAGAAATTTCATGAAAAGTTATAAAATACGGGATTTTTTTTTTCACAATGAGCAAAATCTCTCTTATATTTTTCTGCAATACTGAAATGATTCTTTTCAGCATTTAAAAAAACTTGTTAAAATATTCTTCTTTCCTGTTTCCATTTCACTGTGAGTGGTATAATTTCTGCTTCTTTCTGTTCTAGAATGAAGGACATTTTAAAATGTCCCAGATTGACTGGGGTATTATAATTTTTCTGAGTATTTCCCAACCAGGCCTATTTGTAAGCAGAGGCAAAGACTCACATAGATTCATCTGCGGGAGTATGACTAACAGAATGCTCTCTGCCTCTTGCTAACCACGAGCAGTATCAGTAGGAGTAAATCTGTATCATCCCAGCTTAAACTTCTTCCCCAGCAGGATCTTTGGAAAAGTTTATTTAGCTGCTTCTCCTTCTCCTTTGCTCTTCTATATACATATTTTATGTATAAGAGGGGAGCTAGAAAGAAGATGGGGAAGCAGGGTTATGTTAGCGTGAGGAGCTTCCAGGGCAGGCTTCCAGGGCGGATTTGCTGGCTCTTCTCTCCCTAGCAGCATCGCCATGTCCTGCTTCGCCATCCTCCTGAAATCACCATGCTCTTCAGATGTGGTCTTTCATTCTTGCCATTAGTCATAATCCTCAGTTTGTCAGATGTGTGTTCTGGCCTCTCCCATACACCTCTGTTTACTCTTCCTCCTGTTGCCAGTCTGTTCCTCCCTTCTTCTCCATTCCATTCTCTAATCCCAACTACAGTCCTTAATGGGCTTTAAAAAAATGCCTCATAGCGTTCACTGTGCCTCCAAACCAATCTCATGATCTTATGGTTATAACTCTTGTTTTGCTTCCCCTTTCTGCTTCCTTTGTCTCCTGCCATTATGCCATTTCTATTCAGGCTGTCATCTCTTCTGGAAAGGGATTTTTCTTGTTCTCTGTTTTGCAAAGCACCTGGCATGTTTTTGATTCTGTCAAACAAATAATAACAACAGATATGAAATTTGCAGTGCAGCAGAATCCTGATATCAGGAAGTAATAGAGGCAAATTACACTATCATTTTCATTGCCATGAATACACCACTATTTGACAAAAATTCTCATTGACTGGCCAGGTAAACATCAATAAACTCAAAAATTTCCAAACAAACACCTCTAACATGGAAGGAAAATGTAGTTGTGTTTCACATTGGTTCTCAATGAGCCACAGGGTTATACTTGACAATTTCGGTATTGGAAACAAAGGAAATAAATGAATGAGGTGCAGGTTTTCAGATGGGGATTAGGGTATAAAATTAAGTACTGGGAAAAGATGTGAATAGCTGTTTAGAACAGAGAAGCAGGACAAGGGTGGAATGGCTGTGTTCAATTTAACTCTGCTTATTTAAAAAAGCATTCACAAGGTAGATAGATTCTATCATGTAAGCTAATGAAAGTAGACTTTCCCTCAGCCCAAAATTATCAGAAGCTCTTACTATGGCTGAAGAATCTTATAAAACATTTTAACTGACTCATCTCAGTCATTATATAATATTAGGCACCTAAAGACAATGTTTATGCTACTTGTGCTGCTTAAAAAAACCCAAAAAACCCCCAAAAAAACCCAACAAAACAAACCCAGAGCTAAAAAAAGAAAAGAATAAGATGTGGATTTTACTGTACATTTAGCAATGACTAGTCATATGAAATCTCTAAACAATATAGCTTTAGCACTAATGGATGTAGGCCAGGACTGAATGGGAATGATTTTACATATGGCCAGAAATCTCTTAACTAAATTATTTGAAAATTCCTGTGAGAAAAGTGATTTGTTATAGACATTGAGACAAGTCAATGTAACACTAACATTAAAGAAAAATAAACCAGCAGAGGAATGTCTCCCTGCTATACCAACCAATATTCTTATAGCTGATTCCAAAGTAGTATCTGTCATTCCAGCACATGGATTAGATTATTTAACAGTGTGAATCAAAGGGAAGAGCCTCATTCAAGAAAAGAGCAATATTAACACATCATTGCATGCCATACATCTCTGTCACCAAACTGGAAAAAATGGGAGCAGATGTTTTATGATAAACTGAGAAGAGGATTTGATATTATTAATAGCCATAATATCTGAGGCTTAACAAACAAAAGAAGAGCTACAGGAAGCAAGCTGATGGAGGGACAGGAAGTTTTCTTCTATCTCTAGTAAAGTGTCCTAGGGACTAGTTTTACATGAAGGGAAAGTATTAACTAAGCTAAATCTTTTCTATTAGGTTTTTTTGCACCTGCCCTTTGAAGTCCTAGTAATGCATGGAATGCATGAGAAAAGAATTCATCAAAAAGGCACTCTGAGGAGAAATCTTTTCAAAAAGGAAGAACTTTTTTACTATGATAGGTCCTTTTAGTATTTTGAAGACAAGTAAGCCTTTGAATTAGCAAAAATGATTGACATGTGAATTTATTCAAAGCTAAAGATAAATGGCAGTCAAAAACGGCACTTTGATGCATAGGTATTTAAAACCTCAAGTTATACTTGTATTGGCTCTCTCTCTTCTGATATTTTGGTTAGCACCAGAATGAAGGTCTCCAGATCAAGAGATTTATGAGATAGGGTACAGGGCTGCCCTGAACTCTGGCACAGCTTTACTCTGGGCTGCCACTGCTCAAGTACCAGTTTCACCAGAGTAGAGCCCAGGTACAAGCTAGCAAGTATGAAAAATCAGCAAATGGGAGATGAGGATTCCTGTGCAACACATGGCAAATCAAAAAGATAATTTCCTTGCATCTCTCTGTCCCAGTTACTCATTATCATAATGGTTCATTTCTAGCTGTTGTGATGTCCCATATCATTACAGATTTGAAGCCGACAGTCTATCTCCCTGGAAACCCAAAATAGTTTGGAGAAACTGAAGGCCAGTAAAAAACAATAGATAATGCCTCTGAAGTGAAGATGGGGCTTTAGTTCTTGGCTGCTACATCTGTATGGTTAGATTTAGTACTTATATATCCAGTCTCTGGTACATGCCAAGGCAATATCTGAAATCAGTAGAGAGAAAATGTGCAAAAGTTACTACCCACACTAAATTCCACTTAAAGGAAACCCCATGAGAGCTAGCTCTCCAAGTGTAAGCCATCATATATCTTAACAGTAAACCAGGATGTGTCAGGGATCCACAGCCCCTAACATTCTCTGAAACTAGATCCCTAAATTCATCCTTTCAACAGGAGATACATGTAAAGAAGGATCAGAGAGATCACACGCACTTTATCTAATAGTTGTGCAGTGTCAGAATGATATGTCAAAATGTGGTGCCTTCAGACTGAGATAATAGCTCTTCTGGGAGAAGAAGGCCACTCTATGTCTTCCAAGAAAAATCTCCATTTTACTCAGAACAACAGGCTCCTCATTCCCACAGAAGTGTCATAAACAAGATTTTCAGAGGAAGAAGGAGATTTCTGAAAAGGAAAGGTGCACCAGGAAGGAAAGGGATTGTGCACTGCAGCAAGTAACTTCAGAGGTAATTTTGGACTTGGCTTACCCTTACCAACTTTTTCCCAGGCAAGCAGTTGCAGCTCAAAGCGTCTGGCAACATATGAATACCAATATACGAGTCTCTCCTTTCCCACACAGAGGTTGAAAACATCATGTTGGTCTTTTTGTAAAATCTTCCCACAGCCCAGTACCGTAGAGTCAATCAGTCTTTCTAGGCCTTTCTCACCCAAGAGATATGTAACATTTCCACAAGTTCCAGAAAAGTAGGTCATTCATCAAATCACAGAAAAATAAGGTAAGCCTTATCCATAAGGTTGCCTGACAGGTATTACGTGTCCATCCATCAGCATCCTGAACCGTGAATAGCCATGATTCAGCTATCAATAAGCATGAGGGGAGTCAGTCTGTTGTCTTGTTCTAGCATTTATGCTTTATAAGGAAAGAGAGTGAGCCCAGTAACAGCTGGATGTCAAGTCTGTGAGATATCTTCCTACTTGAAGCAAATAGCTTCCGTAAATTTACATCATACTCATCTGCTTACTAATGCTCCCTTACTGACCTTAGCTAACAAGAACTTCCATCACTAAGAGGCTTTAAATTAAAAACAATAGCAACAACACAATAGAACTTACAGTCTAAGCACTGCCAAATATAATATACCATTAAGAATGCTGCAATGGTTCAATGATACATTTGCACATACAGAAGTCTTTGCTAAGATGTTTGGCTTCTGTTTCTGTGGTAGCCAAAGTGAAGGTCTCTTAACTTAGACCTGAAAATTCAACCTTAAGTATCATGCAAATACTTCTGAAAGGATAATTATATATATATATATATATATGTTATATATATTTATATATATATACATATATATATATATAAATATAAACCTTAAATTTAAATAAATTGACAGCATCTGATGTTAAAAAAAAAGAATAAAGGATAAATTCAGCTTTGCACAATTCTATTACAAATATACAAGTGTAAAAATGGCATTAGCGACTTTAAAGGTTTACTTTATACATATTTTTCTTCCCTTTTCAGTAATTATTAAGATACTTTGCTATACTGAAAGCAGGTAATATTTCTAAGGTATATCTTCCTGCTTTTTCAGCAAATAATTCAGAAGCAGATGACACAGGTCAAGCATTAATTTTCATATGATTTTCAAAAATCCAGCTATATTAATGTGATAAAATCCTTAAGAAATATTTATAACAGTACAAATGAATGTGAGGAGACTTTTATTACGAGGAGTGTAAAATCACAAAAGGTAACTATTTTCTCCTGCTTTCCTGACATAATCCCTTCACCAGGTGTTTGTATTTTTTTCCTTTCTCTGCTATTCAGCTTCCCATTAGATTGCACTGCCAGCAGGAAGATTTGGACATTATTTTAAATACACTCCATGAGCTTGTAACACTGGTGATAACTGGGCAGTCCATGAAAGCCTGACATTCTGCTCGTCTGTATTCAACTCCCCCCACTGTAAACACACTTCTTTATCTTGTTTGTTTTGATTTGTTTTGACCAACACTAATGACTTCCACACTTAAGAGTGGTCCCCCGACTTGTAGTTTGCTGGTTGTAGATAGACGCTGCTTTTGTTGTTGCTGGGGTAGTAAATATTCCTTCTTCATGATCATCTTCTACCTACTTTGCAGGGAAGCATGGGTGCTGCTAGGTAAGTATTAATGACTGGGGAGAAACTGAAGTAGAGCATAGTGCTGCAAATAGCTCCCTACCACCTGGCAGGGAAAATATCCATGAAAGGCAGCTCTGCACAAAGGAAACAAACATGGACAACTGCAGAGGGAATCTGGTGTTGGGATACTCAAGTAACTACTGCAGAAAAGTACACTCTGGGAGTCACTCTGCTGTTAGGAAAGCAGTTTCATGGGATAGGAGGCAGCTTTGATGCCTAATGAGGATGCTTTTGCCAGCATGTAGAAGGTGTAAAACAAGATTTGCCTCTTGCACAAATTTAGGTAATGTAGGCATTGAGACAATTACTACTCTTGAAAAGAGCACTACAAAGAAATGCCTGAAAGCTATTTTTTTTCCTTTCCCTGCCCTCATTCATGCTATTGGCAGTGGATGAACTGAAGTGTAGGGAAGCTATGTAGCAAAGAGCAGCCTTTCCCTCCACAACAGCAATTAATCATTTCTCTGCAGCACTAAGTGGTTAAGGCCCAGTAATATTAAAGGAGAATCCTCATTAGGAATACCTCTCTGTGCCTTGCTGGCCAATTTCTTCAGATAAGTATATTGGCCTGGATTTGAATCTAACTCAGTCTTTTTCCCCAGCAGCCCATGAGGGTACAAATATTGTCTACTGGCAAAGGAGACACTGCTACTTTGAATAGATTAATATGAGGGATGACTTAAGGGCTACTCCAGTAAACAAACCAAGAGAGAGACTTGGAATGAAATGGCCTGAGGGCAAGAGTTCTGCAACTCCCTCTTTCTGAACAAAATCCTAATTACCCAATCACTTTAAAAATGCCATTTTTGAGTGGCCTTCAGGAGGTATCTGGGAGAATTTACTAAGTTTCTTCCAGGCAAATCAGATTTCTCATGCAACGTACTATGTGAAAATTCAGGGGAATAACACATTTAATTTATGACTATGATGGAAAAGAACATGCTGAAGAGAACAAATTTGAGATTGCTGAACCTTCTTGCTGTTAAGCTACACATGAATTCTTGGCATAGGCTGTTTGTCCCTGAGAAAAGGAAATTAAAACATTTTACAGCAGACATGTTAAAAATGGGACATGCAGCCCTTCAGGAAGCCAGTGAAAGTTGGCATAGTAACACAGGTTGAACAGTCAAGAAATTGCCTGAGTAATGTTTCTACAGACATGAAATGAGAGGGATCAATGTGGATACATTCTGTCTATCTATCTATCTATCTATCTATCTATCTATCTATCTATCTATCT
>CM031859.1:36383355-36577271 GCA_018697195.1 Certhia americana
ATCTATCTATCTATCTATCTATCTATCTATCTATCTATCTATCTATCCATCCATCCATCCATCCATCCATCCATCCATCCATCTATCCATCTATCCATCTATCCATCTGATCTATTTATCTATAATTCAGTCTATCCTTTTGTAAGCCAGGTTTGAATGTTTGAGTAAAAACAAAGGATGATTTTTTTTTCTCAATGAGACACTATCTTTGGACCAGGAAGTTTGTTCCTTAATGTAAGCTCATGGTTTTCTTCATAATTTTAAGGAAGTAATCACAGAATAACAGAATGGGTAAGGTGGGAAGGGAATTTGGTCCACCTCACTGCTCAAGCAGGGTCATCCTAGAGCACACGGAACTCGATTGCATCCAGATGGTTCCTGATTATCTCCGATGAGGGAGACCCTACACCTCTGGGCAATATAGTCACAAGATAATTTCTATTGCACTTGATCGATCCTATATAATTCTCTCGTAATTCCATCTGTTTTGTTTTGGCACAAAAGAGTAAGGTTTTAATGGACTTGGGGCTATATGGTCTCCAGTTTATAAATGACTTGACATACTCACAGTCATGGAACTCTGATACCAGTAGCACACATAGTCTTAGGGCATAACTATGGCTCAAAGTGTGTTTTTCAGTGTTAGCCATGTTACAATTGATCAAATGACCTCTAAGTTGTAGTTTTTAATTATTAATTATTATTAGCAGCACAGTTCTACAATTGATTATTTGGTTCAATTAAATGCAGAAGCCTTGGTCCATGGATGAATAGATTTTCTATTCCTGATTTAGCTCTTCTGGCACCAAGCATTATGTCTTGTTTTGTCCAAAATTCATTTGGCTAGCTATGCAAGTTTCGCCTGGCTGTATCACATCTTTTTTCATAGTCTATCAAGACATCAGTTATTTTTTAACTTGTGGTTCTTTTTTCGTCACTCTAATTAGACATTAATTTCACCCAAGTTGTATGGTTTAAGTGCTAAAATCTGCTATCATTACACAAGACTTAAAGAGAACTACTCTAAAATCATCTGAGAGTAAATATCATTATAGTTCATGTCTTATTTTCAGGCTTTCATTGTAAAATTCTCCTTTCATGTCTCGATTTCAAGTCTGCTTGAATGAGTGGTGTATTACCAGTTGCTTTCCCATCTGTCTCAATTTAGTCTCTTTGACAAAATCCAATCTGGCCTGAGGAAAAATCAGAGTACTGAAACCACTCCACATTACATTATAAGGTATATTTTATTAACAATGTCTCTTTACTTAAAAAATCTTCCACTCCTTAACTCCCCTGCCAGCAATGTCTTGTGGAGCCCTACAACTTAAGACTCAGACACTGTGAATGACTTCATGGCTCTCTTTCCACTCACTCCCATCTTCAGACTTCTCACCACGTACCAAAGCAAGGAACAATTTCTAACCTTTCATAATCTTGTTGGATGTAACCTACAGGGAGTACACGTCACTCCTTTCACTTTCAAACTGCCTAACCCTCACCCACCCTGAAAGTGCTATGAGAATTTCATGGGTATTATAGACATGTTAATTTTATCCCTAGCTTGTTCCAACAGATTTGGCTCTAAATGCATGTGTCAATTATTGCAACTTAGAAGTCTCAAGAAAAACAAATCCAGAGGAAAAACTCTCACAAAAGTAGCTTGCATTCTGCCACTACTCTTTCATCAGGATATTGCAGACTTTACGCCTATGATTTAACCCTTTGTATTTTTCAAATCCCTATATGGAATGTGTTACACAAATGGGGAGCCCTGTTATACTTTGGGTTTTACAGGCCATTTGTTGGATGAGGTTTTTCTTTCTTTTTTTTCCCCTAAACTGTTGTATTCCCTCCCCAGTCTATTTCTGCAGGAACTTTAACTGCAGAATTGCCTCTATCCAAGTAAATAGAGGGCTGCACTATGCAAACAATAAAGATCTGTTTAAAAGTAATTGTTGGCTACATTTGAAACCCTTAAGGGAATATGAGAAAAAAGAGGCTGCAGCTCAGGATTTCTTGTTTTACTAGAAATTAGATTTAGACTAAGACTTTTGAATAGTCTCGCAAATCTCAAATCTACCATATGCAGGTCCATTATAAGTCAGTGAGGAAAAAAAAAAAATCACCTGTTTCCATATATCAGTTAATTTATCAGAAGCACAATTCTAACAGAACCCAAAGATGGAGAAAACCTGTTGTGATAGTTGCTCAGCAAATCATAGCACCAACTCTCTAAATACCCCTGCAGCACCTGCTGCCAGAATGGCTCTTGGGCAAGAATTTGTATTGTACTTTTCTAAAACAGCACTTTTTTATTCTGTATGGGATCTGTTCTCTTCCATAAGAACCTCAAATGTCCTTTGTTTAAAATAAAACAAACAAGAGAAACAGCCCAACCAACAAACAAAACCCACCAAAGACCAAATGCATATCATGAGCACATCAGTTTTAAACCACATGCAGGGAGGCAACGAATTAAGAATGTTTTAGCTCTAACATGTCACAAACATATTTTTAAAAGGTGAAATGACCATTTTTTGGCTGAGTTGCCCATCACTCCTTTCACACAGCCAGTGGACTGCTTCATGCCATTACTGGGCAACAGAATGCTGGCTGAACCTGCCCTTGTGACGAAGTGTCTCTGTATTGCCTGGCACTATGGCTGTAGTGACACAATCATCCTCCCAGAAGTAACCCAAAAGTCATGGAATTTAAATGGTTCTCAAAATTGCTATATATGAATTACTTAGAAAGTTAAGAGCAAATTATCATTTTTTTTATTTCAACTACTAACCAATAAATGTAAAAAAATACCAACAAGAAAACAAAAATAAACCCCATTCATCCCCCACATTAAAGCAATAGTTTTTGTAACATTCAAAACAGTGGAAACTATTCAACGTATATTACTATTAATGGAGAAAAGCAAATTTAATTTAAAATCACTTTTTCGAACTCCCTCAGTGGATGCCAGATAATTCAAGCTTAAACAAATATTAAAAAACCTCATTTTAAATTGAAAATACAGACAGAGCTCAATTATTGAGATATTAAGGGCAACATTCAATTTGAGAAACATTTAAGCATCTTTGCCTCCTGAAGATTTTACATGACAAGGCTTTAGATAAACATGGTTTTGCAAACAGCAACTATCATATCTGATCACATAACCTCTGGACTAAAGCAGTATGTCAGCAAATATTTCTGATTATTTAAAATATTAAATAACTGTAATTTACTAGGCAGGTCTTCCTCAGAACAATCACAAAAATTTTCAAGAATTGATATCCACATACAAAAAGCATTTAGATGTCCTGTTACAAGTCTCTGAATAATAATAATAATAAAAAATCACCTCTCTCTGTAATAAAGCCCAGTTTAAATACATTCTGGGAAATACCAGTGGTGGAGGAGCTTCCTTTCAATGACACTCGGCTTACAAGGAAAACTGTAGCAGCCAAGGACAGATAGGGTAGAAATCACTTCACCTAACTTTAGCTATATAGATATTAGATGCCTAATTTAAGCTAATCATTTGGCTTCCCTCTACATCTAATGGTGATAAGAATTCCCAGAGGGAGATTCATCCTGCTTTTTTTTTAGGCATCTCTCTTCTAGATGCTTGCACATGAATAAAGTCAAGAAAGATCAGTCTCACTGACAGCCTGATAATCTGTCATTAGCAATGCACAATGTCTAAATTCTTTGAAATAAAGCAGAACTTATTTTTTTTCTTATCATTTAGCCTTTCATTCTCCCTGTGACCCAACTTTTTCTCCAGTTCCTCCCATGAACATCAACTTCCTCTGGCACTTTAGTTTTCTTACCCTGGACTGTTTTCTGAAGCCTGGGGAACTGCAACCAATGTCGATATTTTGCTGCTCTACCAGTTACAAGTCCATTTACGTGCATGTGCTCTAAATTGCAGTAATGATCTGAACATGTAGATAAGTTATCTGATTGATTGCGGTTGATCGCGATTGTGCTTTCTGGGTCTACTCTACCACTTTCAAATGTGTAAAAATCTGTGGCAACATTAAGGCAGTCAAGGTATATAGATGAATGCTAAAATATATTTACTATTCAAAGAAGATGGCTTAAACCAAACCAGGAAAATTAAGGAAGAAATACCAATAGGGCCCTCACTTGAGCATGCGTGAGCCCAAGTCACCACATATGCTTTGAGGCCTCTGTGCTTCAGAACATTGAACAAGTCCTAAAGATGAAGCCTGGCCTCAATACTTTTGCATTTAGGGTTTGTAGGTTCTCAGCAATACCAGCATTGCTGCATCGCACCTTTGATGACCAAGCCCTTAGAAACAGTAGCCGAGATTTATAAGGAAGCAGGTGTCTGAACTTAAAAGACTCCTAAATTCCTAGCTGGGTGCCTAAAGCAGCAATAAGACTGACAAGCACCCTGCCCAGCTGCCCACAGATGCTCACCCCAGCAGTGAGGCACTTAGCATTTGCTATAACATAAAATGGATGTTTATTAATTGTGTATTTATTAATTGCGTTCTAATGGCTACTTGAAGTGCCTTGGCCGAGTGCTTGCATGCACTAATTTCAATATTGGGCATGCAGTCTACTCTGCATCTTGCTCCTACAGATTTTTTAGAAATTAATTTTAATAGTTAAAAAAACCAGCTTGAGCTGCATAGGTGAAAATAACTTTGTTACTACTGAATGACAATCTAATACGAAATAAGAATAGTCACCTTTTTTTCTTACTCTGCCCAAATCCAGGCAATAAATTAGGCTTCTCAGCATGACTGTAAAGTGCTGTGAATTGTATAAACAATCATATATGGACACTGAAAAATAACCCTTATGCACATTGCATTATAGTTCCAAAAATATATTTACAGTCTATTACAAAGATTACAAATGGAAGTGTCTATGTATCGGGATTATGCTAGTTAAAAGCTTTTTACAGATCTTCTTCAACAAAGGCGGGTGGGGACAAAAAACTTAGTAAAACCAAACTGATTTTTCTAGTGAAACAAATAAATAAAATGACAAATATAACACTGTACAGTGATCTAAAAAGGGGGAGAAAAAAGGAGGGGGGAAAATGATGCATTTAAGTTTTTGATAACTATCTTTGGTCCTAAATGTGGGAAAACACATTATGTAGCACTGAATATACATGTTTGTTTGTGATGCTCTGCAAGTAAAATAGAAAAATATAGTGCATTTTCAATGTATTCAGAGCTCACTACACATAAATGTGTGTACAAAACAAGACAGTATAAATAAAATTTACAAGTTTTACAAAGGAACATTTACAAGATTTTTTCTAATGTTTTTATTTTTTTTGTGTGGATGCCCACATTATCAAACCAGACCAATTTATGACTGATCCCTGGGATCTTTCTCTATCAAAATCAATAGAAGCAGCCCAATTCTCTTTGGAAGTTCAGCATTTCATTGCTGGGGTAGTTCACAATTTTCAGATTTTTTTTTTTAAAAAAAAAGCATTTTTCTCTGGTTCATGTACATTCTTGCAATATCTGTAAAGACTCTGTTCATTATTGCTTACAGTAATTAAGTATTTTAATGAAACAAAATTTATATGTAAATAAATGGTGTAAAAGGATATTCCATTGAGCAACTAACTACCTTTGCATCTGTTCCTGATGAATCACTGTTGCATCTGTGTGACCATGCACACGCTTGTTTGTTCAGAGCAGCAAAAGCTTGTAAAAAAATTGAAAATTTTGAACTGCCCCTTGTCTCATGCTCCACAGCTCTCATATAAAAGCTATGTCCTTATTCTGACAGCTGGACTGCATAAGGATTAAACTCATAGAAAATATACACCAGCTATTTCTCTTAGATTTGCTAATGCAGAGTACTGAAAAAAAAAATGATGTGCTCAGATTAAATGGTTTAGGTAACACTGGAGAACTGCACCCGTACTCTGAGACACTCCTACAATCACTTGTCCATTCAATGTTGTGTCTCAGCAGGTTTACAGTTGTAGATCTACATCTTAGAATATATCTCAGTTTATCTCTAGTCCATTAAAATCATCTTGCAAACAATTTGCTAAAAGTGCCTAGAACTACCTAGGGGTCGTTATTGCTTTTCTTTTTCTTTACTTTTTTTTTTTTCTCTTTTATTTTCTTTTAAAAGATAGCATATGTATAACCTTAAAAAATTCTTTAAAAAATATCAGAGCTCTTGGCAACTTGTATTTTCCTGACTCCCTGCCAATTAGCTAGCCATGTCAATACGGTGTTGATTTAACAAAAGGAAATGGCACAAAGGGATACCAAAGTTCGGATAGATATACATTGCTTGGTCATGCTTCTTAAATCTCTAGGAACTCAAATAATCCTTCAGAGGTACCCAGTGTAGTAATGTGTCATTGAATTAGCACTAAAAAGGTCCAAAGATATAAACATCATACTAAAAGAAAGTCTTTATGAAGAATAAACACAAATGATTAAAAAAAGATTCAGAAATCACAGATTTAAGGAAAATATTTTGTTGAATTCAACAATAATATCATGATTTTATCTGACAAATATATTCTTTTTTAAATTTTTATGTACATTTAAAAAGTCTATTAGATAAAAAGGAGGTTAGAGAGCTCAAGGTGTTTGTATGTTTATTCAGGTAGTACTTTGTTTATTGTCACTGCTGTTTTCCTTGCCACCACTGGTGGATCCTAATTCCCTTTTCATAAATTCTGGTGGCACTTAGGAGTTCAAGTCTGTAGGTGCTTCTTGTAGCTCTTCTATTCACTGCAGGAAGGACCCAGGAAATCAAGTGTCTTCTAGCAGCACTTCATATATACTGAAGGCCAGTGCTGTTCTCTCAGTCTGTCACCTCCCTCATAAGGGAGAAATGTCTATCACACTTGGATGCCAGTGCCGTGTAAATGTAGCATTTGTGCTCTCATAGTCTGAATGCTGCTCATGATTTTCTTTTGATGACCAACCAACGTGATCCCTAAACTCATCACATCCCTGGGGAAGATAAATGCGTACATTGTTAATTTTTCAACTTAGACTGCTATTGTATGGTATTCAACTGTGAGTCAAAGCTACGCAGTGGTTTGGACTACAGGGTTCTGATATTGGAGCTACTTCATAACCTCAGCTCAGTGCTGGGAAGTTCATACTGGCATTGTTCAACCTCTCAGTGACGAGTGCAATTACATGACAAGTGTCATTCAATTACACTGTGTGGGCTCCACATCTGAGAAAGAGGTCAGCATATTTTACATTATGATAATTTTTTAGTGTAGCTTTTAAGGACACCCGAAGACAAAGACACCTCTCTTGTAAAATACTTCGGGTGGTTTTCAGGACATAGTTATGTATAAACACAAGATTTTGGGGATCACAGTCTGTTTCGTAAAGAGATGCCTAGATGCCTTTGCATATTGACACATTCCCATCATGCAAATGAATGAGGAGCAGCAGTTTCAATTCCACCCCTGATAATGCTAGAAGCTTGTGGACTCTGATGGCAGTTCCCAAGCTATAGGCTGAGACCCCTAGTGACACCAGGTAGTTAAGAATAGGGTTGAAATCTTGAGAATATTGGGTTAGAAATTTGTTTAGAAACCCACCGCTCTGTAAGAAGAATTACATGTGTAATGGCAACCACTGGGACAAGAAAGTTGTTTGCAGGATGCCAAGAAGACCTGTTTTAAGATGCCACTACTGATACAGGCCATGTTTGCCTTCAGAAAATTGTTTTTCTTCTACAGACTTATCCTGATGCAAAGTCCTGTCTTGCAGGACACAGACAGCCCCCAGCCAATTGGAAGAAAATTCCACATCTTCTCAGAACACATTGGGAAAAAGGTACCAATTAGGTGGCAGAGGCAAAGTGGTTATTTTCCTAAACACACATACTTTGGAGGGGGTCACATTCTCCCTCAAATTCTAGTCCATTGGTGTTATTTCAATTGGTCTGAAAAGCAGGGAAAAAAGTGATGCCACACAGAGGTAGCAGGGTATTTCTCCTTTTATGAGATGCTCTAATACAACATCATCAGCTGCTAAAATGGCTGGTTTGACCCCAAGTACCATGTTTGTACTCAGGGTGAAGTTTTGGAGTTGAACATTGTGTATTATTGTACCTAGAAATTCCCTAAATGCAAGTTAAACATGCCCAGTACTAACTTACTCAATAGTCATCCTGGCAACTGATTCAAGAGAGTTGTAGCCTGCTGCTGTGAAATTATCCTTATATCTTTCCATCTTAATAGCTTGTAACCATTCGCCTACGGAGCAGAAAGTGGTAAAATCGGGAGTGTTCTGGTCCAGAAGAGGGCTAATTGGTCTATGGAGAAGGAAAAAGGAAAGTAAGTTGTTTCCAAAGAGAGCAAAACATCAGGGAGTATTTAGCAAGGTGAGAGTCAAATAAGTTTTGGGTATTAAAAATGTCGAGAGTAGAAAGTAATAGGCCTTTATACACCGTTTAGATTATTCTGTGAATAGCTCTTGACTGCTCTGTAGCTCACAAATGTATTTCCTAAGCTTATTCACATAAAAGATGAGAGGTCAGAGTGAGCAAAATCAGCCTAATGGACTAGTGTTAGCAACAGAAAATCAACCTTATTACCTATCATGACAGCAGCTATGTTGCTGAGTAAAATAAAGATGCTATTCTTTTATGCATCTTAAAAAATATAGTAGTAGCTATTCCCATTTTTCAATTGCATGGGACAAAACAAAGACAAGGGAAGAGCAGAGACAGAGTCTTAAGGTCACACAGCAAATCAGTCAGCAGAAGAATCAGGAGCAGAACACAGGCCAGTTGATTCCCTAGTACAGTGGTCTAGCTAGCAGATCAAAAGATTACCAGGATTAAATAATTCACCTGAAATTTATGAAGAAGCCATTAAAAACTACATCATGAAATACAATGAGATGCAATCACTGAAAGGAGTTAAAGCCAGAAAATGAAAGATAAAAATCTAGAGTGTAGCATGTCAAGGTACATTGGCCAAGCATGAGTAATGTTAATTACTATTTCTACTGTAGCAGTTCCTAGGGCAAGGGATGCATCATATAAAACTACAACAGACAATGATCCTTGCCCTCCAGACTTTATGATTTTAAAAAACAAGGAAAACATAGACTAGTGGTGAGAGTGCAGAAAGAGTGATGAGCAAGCAGTAGTTTACTGAGAAATGTGTTAGTTCCGCAATATTTAGTTAGGTTTTTTTTTTTTTTTTTTTAGCAAGAAAGTCCTTTTTTGGATTTGATTAGCATGGTAAAAAAGAAGGGCAAATGAGAGAAGATAAGAACAGGGAACAGAAAGAAGGAGGAACTGAAAGACAGATGAGTAAGTGTGAACTGGAACCAGCCACCAAGCAGAACATCCAGAGCCCAGCCATGTGCACCGTCATAAGAACACACACTAATGCTTTTCTTACCTGCTACAGGTTCCCAGTGGGGTTTTCAAGCTGTTTGGATTTCTAATCATTTTGTCCAGAATGCCAACTATCTGCTCAAACTTTGGCCTTTCACCGCGTTCCTTCTGCCAACAATCCAGCATCAGCTGGTGCAGTCCTGCTGGGCAATCCATGGGTGCTGGCAAACGATAGCCTTCTTCAATTGCTTTTATAACCTAGTAGCCAACATAGTTAATCATTTTTCATCAACAGTAATTTAAAGAATATGCATTGCTACCCATTGAAATACCTAAGAATAAAATAAAATAATCAATAAAATAAAATACTCAATACAATAAAATAATCAACTAAATAAAATTTGCCATTGGCGTTGAAAAAATATGAGTCTGTTGTTTTGACACTAGCCTTCAAGTTTTCAAATAATTTCCCCAGCTTTATCTTTGGGCTTATTATGCATATTGTTCTGTATGTGCAGAACACAGCTACATTACCTAGACAAGTGAGTAGCAGGGAACAACAATTAAATTCACCAAGGGAGCAACAGATAGATTGATAAATGGAGTTATTTCAGAAAGCATTATTACTAGCCTCAAGGTTTTTATGAAAGAGTGTGTGGTAGAAGCAACTGACTTTTAAATGGATGGATATCTGTGCATGCACATATAAAATACAAGAAGCCTGAAGGTATTATAAAAGGATCCAGGAGCAATGTTTAGCAGATAGAAATTGTTAGGGAAGAAAGTTGTATTCTATGTCTAGCCATGTTATATTAATGATAAAGCAGCAGAACTGTGCCATGTGAGAAAGACCTGGGCAAATGCTATTTTAATATATCACAGAAAGTTAGATTTAATAAGAGATGCTGCTAGATGATGATATGATCAAAGGAGAGCATAAATGTCTGAACCAAGAATTACACCCACCCGTTGACTTCCTTAGCCAAGTCCATTTGGATTTAAGTAAAAAATAAAAATGGATAAAGTAAAATCACAGCAAACTGCTGTAAACCTTGAGGGCAAAATAAAAAAGCACATCAGGAAGCAAGGCAGATAAGAAAAGCTAGTGAAAAGGGGCTAAAACACTGTTCATGGGGGATTTCAAGTATACTGACATTGACTGACAGAGCAGCATTAGAATTGCTAAGGAAGGGTGCTTGTTCCTGCAGGGGAGTGCATAGGACTGTCTTCTCCCTCATTTTGTATAGAAAGCAAGATCAGAAGCTGTTCTAGATGTATTTCTGGGAAGTAGATCCGGCACAATAAACCAAGTTGGTGAATATCCAGGTTTTAGTAAAAATAATAACCTCAGAAAGAAAATATTCTGTAGGTTGTGTGAGAAAACACAAAAGTAGTGGATTGCAAAGCAGACAGAACTGCAGACAATACAGAACGACCTTCAAAAAGCTGGCTGAAATCCAGCCAGGTTTTGCATCAAAACCTTTTGCATAAAAGAAGTTTTGTGAAAAGAGAAGGCATCGCCCAGTGGTAGGGCACTGACTGCAGTTTTGTGTCACAGAATGTCCTTCTGACCTCAGGGAAGTTGCCTCATCTCCCTAGGCCTCAGCTTTCTCTCTGAACATTTAGAATGACAGTACTGTCCTACAGCTCAAAAATGACTGAGAAATATTCAATTCCTGCAGAAACATCCACACCTTGAAGAATGAGTGCAGTGACCTTTTACAGACGTTGAAGTTGTCTGTCAGAGAGGGTGTGGAGAGAGATTTTCTGCAGATGAACAGGGAAATTGGAAGAACAGAGCTATATAGTAAAGAAAATGTTAAAAGTAAAATGTAAGATCCTTTAGAGGTATATTAAGAGGAAAAAGAAAAGAAAGTTCCTTATGCTTAGGAGTAGTAGTGGAATGAAGGTGAAAAATAATCTACAGTGTGTACAGGACAATTGCTGTGCTGTGAAAAGTAATGCAGAAATTTCTGACCCTCTAAATGGCAAAAGGTATTAAACACTTTGAGCATGCTATGTATGATTTACCACAAATCAAAGAATTGCTTAAGAGTCAGAAGACAGAGAGCACCAATGAGAAATGAAAAAGTAGGTCCCAGCAACAACAGTGCAACCACCAAACTACTTAATACCCTTAGGACTGGCAAACTACCTACATAAGACTACATCCAAGGATGTAAGGGAAAGTGAAAGCATGAATGAAGGGATCAGAACAGAAGTTTTCCCCATTCACAACAAACTGCAGAGAAATCTGAAGAGAACTGGGAATCAAGATGATGATATTGTATTTGAAAAGCTTGGTGATACTTCAGAATCAGCTTCTCTGGGGTGTGTTTTGAGCAAGAAGGGTGAAACCAGGAAATATAAAATAATGAGCCAGCTAGAAATGAATGGAATTGCTGAGAATATCCAAAAAATGAAAAAATATTCTAAAATATCAGTAAGTAAAGTATGACAAGTGTCCACTATGCTAAGAAAGGAGGAGGTGGAGTTCAAAACATCAGTACTCAAAGAAAATGAAATAGATGTAGGATTTATTATTTTTTTTTAAATAAGCAAATCCACAATGAGAAAACATCTGGAATTTTTACTAATAGAATTGATTCATATTATCTATACTTCCCACAATTAGCTTCGGAAATTCTGCTTTTGCTGCAAAGAGTAAAAGGAAATACTGTTAAGACTATGCTTTTATCACAACTTTTATAATTTTGTATCAGGCTATCTGATGATGTAAAGCAAGACAGAACATCTGTTCACTTTATATAGTGGATGCCAACAAACAAACAAGTATTAAATATGGATAACTGGACAATGTAATGTTGTAACTCTGACTATGGTCATATGCTAATAATAATACAAATTCATGATTGTAATAATGGTAAGAGATCCAGAAGTATAGCCTTGACCTTTTCTAAGGAAATAATCTGCACTGGGGTGAGAAACAAAATGAGAGCAAGAACATCAGCAGTCTAATAGGGGAATGGGGGTTTGAGGGCTACTTTTGCTAGCAAGGATTAAGCTGAGGTGAGCCCACTGCTCAGGGAAGTTGGGACAACTCTGTCTACCATCTGCGCTCAGCCTGCTGTGTCTCTGAAGGGACTTGGTAGGATGTGTTCTTTTGGTGCACCCTAGATCCAGGTCATTGCCAGAAGGAGGGTTTTGCTTGAAAAGAGTTCACGACGCAAATATATATTCTCCATCAGTCTAAAGCAATTACTTAAAGGAGGAAGGGTGGAATTAAAGAAATGCTATTGAAAGATCCAAAGTCAGGGAGGCCTATTACTTAGAAGATCTGGTCTGCTCTATGACTACACCCACATCCACTTTTAGGGAAAATGATACGCTTAAAATATATAAACTGAGTGCAAAATTAGAAGAACAAATCTAGAATTTTTCACTCCTGTTAAAAACTCCAACTGGTGACTTTGAAGGAGAATAAATAACAGATCATTAGGTGATTGTAAAGTTTTGCATCACAGATTATCTATGGGATTGGTTGGATGTGTATATGGTATGGGAGAACATGCCTGAAGATAACAACATACAAGAATACTTAGAATTATTTTACCAAGTAATTGATGCATCTTTTAACTATGTGCTATTGAAGATTATCATGAAAGAAAATAAAAAGGTAAAAAACTGTAAGAAGTGGCAATTAGCTGTGTTTTGAAAGAGGCTCACTCATGTATTTTACATGCAGCTTTCAATAGAAGTAATACTTCTCAAAAGCTAATAAAAAGCATAAAGATATCAAAATTTCTCCTCTATTTAAAAGTTTTTCCTTACTGTTCCCTGAAAGATAGGTAAGGTTTGCCTTTGAGGCATCTTATATTCCTGTCAGACTTCTTTTATGTTTGAATCTAGTACAGAAGGAAGGTGTCAAAAGAAATGAAACTCTACTGAGTGTCTGGGGAATGTAAATATTTCTCTTTCTCTGCCCCAAGGACTTGTTTGCCCATATTTTGACAGTCCATGAAATCTTTGACACTGAGACCTGTCAAATATTAACAACTTTGCACTGTGCCAAACTGACTCATCATCTACACTTTTATCTTTTTTTTTTTCAACTTTGATGTTGATCATTCAATCAAAAATTAAAATAACAATTAAAACTCCATTCAAGTCCCCACCTGAAGAACTTTAAATGAGACTCTTTCTGACATCTTTCACACCTGTATGGCTTTTTCCTGTGTAATTTCTATATTAATAGATACTCCTGTCAGAAGTCAAGATTAACACCCATCTGTTCTATTACTGCTGACCTGTTGCTCTGGATCATATTTTATGCAAACAAGGGTACTATTAAATCAGCATAATTAACTTGAAAAAGCCAAAGTAGGCCATTAACTGCCACTCAGACTTTTAACAACTTTTTTCAAATGATTAATCATTGCTCTAAGGTCAGAATCCTCAGAATTATTTTTTATTGGAAAAAAATTAATTCTTTCCATGCTTAAGCATAGTAAAGTGAAGAGCCTATATTACTATTTTTGATGTTCCAGTTTTAATTGATACTTAGGACAGAAACCTACATTCTCCATGTGGCAAAAAAAAAAAGATTCTGATCTCAGTAAGAAGTGAAAGCTCTGTAACTTTTTCATTTTGTGATAGCCACAGAATACTTTGATAAGTCTTATTTCTAAACCAACATTTTATGCATTTATAGTGAAATACATATATATGTGCTTACAATATGTAATTTTTATTTTACTAACACACAGGCACACTCACAAACAGACAAACCTACATCTTGATTTGACATGTCCCAGTACGGCCGTTCTCCATAAGACATTACTTCCCACATAACTATTCCATAACTCCACACATCACTGGCTGATGTGAATTTGCGGTACTGAATAGCCTCTGGAGCCGTCCATCTCACTGGAATTTTTCCACCCTATGAAAATAAAAAAAAAAGGAAGAAATCTTTTTTACCCACAGAATTTCCGTATCATCTTCCATAGAATGCATTTATAATTATTTCCATCAACATCAAGAGCAGCACTTACATGATCTGCTATGGTTCACTGATTACAGAATTTTCCAAGGTGTCTAAGGAAGTTTAGTATCTTAAAACACTTTGAACATAGATGCTTAGATACTTGTATAAGCTAAGCTGGATGAATTTCTCCATAAGTGCTTATCCCTTCAATGATTTTAAAGGGCTTCTTAGATGTCTGGTTTACACTACCCATTTAACTCCTGGCTGGCTGAAGCTAGGTGAGGGGTATCCCAACCTGTGCATATAAATCCCATTGACTTGTCATGTGGCTTCTCTGAAATCTTTGTCTGACATTTTTAAATCAGGATCCCACTTAGAGCCCAATGGCAGGAGTGACAGCCGTGAACACCGGTTTCCTGGATCCCTGTGCCTGTCGGAGCAGATTCCAGAGGCCCTTCCTTCCCTCAGCATGGGAAAATAGGTACAGGGAGGCCCCATGGGTGGGAAAGTGAAGCTAGCTCAACAAAAGAATAAAGAGCATAGTGTGCCTGATGAATGCATATTTAAGAAAAGCGTCCCACCCAAAAGCAAGGGAAAATATAGGAGTTGAGCTTTGTGACAGACTAGCCTCAAGCTAGTCAACTCTTTGGTGAGATAAAATCTATTTTTCTATTGAAAAATAGTAATAGCCTACAAATATTTTAATTGACTCATAGTAAATTAGATGTTTAATATTTTTGTGGGTAAAACTTCCTTATTTGTTCAATCAGAAAATCATAAGGAATGGAATAATGAAGATTCTGTACAAAATTCTTAGAACTTTGTCAAAAGAAATGTATTTTCTTACAAAAAATATTTTCTCCTAATTAGAGACAGATTTCTGCTGAGATTCTTCCTTTTGACTGGTTAACCCCCCCATTAATCAATGTATGCCTCTTATCTATACCCTCCAGAATATACACTTCCTTCTAAATAACCGTATCTCGAAACTACTAAAACCCATTGATTTATCTTACAGTTGTAGTGTAGACAGCCTCTGGATCATCTTCTATAACTCTGGAAAGGCCAAAGTCTGATACTTTACAAACAAGGTTGCTGTTGACAAGAATATTGCGTGCTGCGAGATCCCTGTGTACATATCCCATATCAGCCAAATATCTCATTCCAGCAGCAATTCCTCTCAACATTCCCACTAGCTGAATGACAGTAAATTGCCCATCATGTTTCTGCAGGGAAGAAAGGAGCAGCAATTCTTGTTAGTATAGCTGAAAAGAGAAATAAGAATTAGTTTTACGACTTCAGCTTTCCACTTATTCCTTCTGTGGCAAAGAAACTCACTTCAAACACACTTCCTTCAGAGAGAAAGCAGTGCATCCAGTTAAGAAATGTGTGAGTAATTAATGTAGCGATAGTAACAAAACTTGCTAACCACTGTATATTTCTCACTAACTCATGGCTAGTCACTTCTAAGACAGATTATCGAATGGAGATTTCCTAACATTCTTACAGCATGTTTCTATGCTTTTCATCTCTCAGAATAATTATTTGTATCAAGAAAATAAGAGTTATCTCCTTGTTGTAGCCCTAGCTACTGCTAATTTGCATTCACAGCTTGGAGTTCATTAAAAAAAAAATTGTTTTCCATAGAATGTTTACATATCTCACACTGACGTGCTCACGTGGTAAGAAGTCAGAACTGGTAAATTCAGAACACACATAAAACCACTAAATTGTTCTGAATTCACTTTTTTTTTTTTCTTTGTTCATCTTAAACAGAGTCATAATTCATTTAGGGATTCTTTTATGCTGACTTCCACCATGCTGACACAGTACAATTCTGCTCCGAAAAAGCAGAAGATTTGGCTTCAGGTATCAGTGGTTTTAATTTCAACTGGTAACTAAAGCAAAGCCCATCATGTCTATGCCACACTAAATCACATAAATTCCTAGAATGTCCCCACATGATCCTGTCTGATTAATTTCTGATCTGGTTTTGTTGAAATCACATAGAGAATCTGATAGTATTTGTCAAAACTCCATTTCAACCTGAAAAAAATTTTAATTTAATTAAATTTGTACATAAAAAAAAATATAATAATTTTTAATTATATTTAACTAAATATAATATATATACACTATAAATAAAATCTAAATATAACTAATATTTAATTATAGATGCATGTATACATATATATATGCACAGGTATAATTTTAAAAGTGTCAATACATAATAATAAATATGTTTGTATATGTTTTCTTTTTGGTACTCACCCTAAGAAATGCATCTAAGGCCCCATTCTCCATGTATTCTATTACAATCATGACTGGTTTCCCTGAAAGAAGACAGATATTTGAGAACTGTAAAACAAATGGAGTGCCTTTTTTTGATAAAACACACACTATTCCTTTGAAGGACTGAATCATTTGGACATTGAATATTTCTGAGCCCTCCAGCACTGTTAAAGAGCTCTAATTTCTTAAATATCTGCATGAAAAGTGGTCATGATTCATAAAATAGAACCATACAAATCAAAAAGTCAGTGTGTTCTCCTAACTCCTGCTGTGTGAACAGGACTATGGAATAATGACACTTCAGATAATACGAAAGGACATGAGAAACCTTATCTCTCTGCATGGTCTTTGAGGCTAAATGAAACTAGGAAAATAATATGTTTCAAAGTACTTCATCTTTTAATCATGCGTGCATCTAAATTTTTTTTCTCAGGTTGTAGCATAAAGTAAGTATTGTTTTAGTTAGTTACGCATCAGGAGAAAATCCATTAGGAGTGTGCAGTCTGTTTATAATTTGAATCTTTGACCATGAATAAGGCAGAGAAATTTCTGCCATCGTGTTGTTATTTGACTGACAGACCAAGCTGCTGCTTACCTCTGGTAACGACTCCCTCTAGGTGAACCACGTTGGGATGGTCAAACTGTCCCATGATGCTTGCTTCACACAGGAAATCTCTCCTCTGCTTTTCAGTGTAGCCAACTTTCAGAGTTTTTATGGCTACTGCAACATCTCTCTTGCCAGGAAGCTTTAGACGCCCGCTGCACACTTCACCAAACTCTCCTAAAAGGAAGTAGATCATTGCTGAATTACTCTTAATACCAGTATTTTTTTTTTTAGGCCTTGATTCAAATAGCCACCTTAAGCGTATGTTTAAATTTAATGTGTTCATATTTGAAATGGATTACATTGGTACGTGCCTTAAATGAATTGCTGACCCTTATGGAATAAACACTTCAGTTAAGCCAACTGACAGGACTGTTATTTGAATATTTTAAAAGACTTGCTAGAAATTTCTTGCATTTTTTAAAAAACAAAATAAAAAATGAAGTGGCTTTCATAAAAACACTATTATTGAAATAATCACACTATCCCTAAGTAAAAATGTCATTCTGCTCTACATGGTTTTCTTGTTATCTTTAGCTGCAATGGGCCTTTTTCTTTCAAAAGGCAGCTCTTGCAGAGCTGCTTTTAATTTAGCATCCTTATGGTGTTAAATGAAGCACTACATTATTACCTTCAAGCAGGATAATTTACTTTACAGATTATGAAATTAAAGGTGTGACTTATAACAATTTCGTTATATTAAACAAACACGAGCAAATGCTGCAAGTTTGTAAAAGGTTCTAAACTAACAGACAATTTAAATGTGAAGAAGCCTGCGGTAAAAAAAGACCAAACAGCCAGCAAGAATACAAAAAAAAAGCCCCAACAACCAAATCTGGAAGAGAAGTAATTGGATTCCATCAGACAGGAAAGAGGATGGAAGCATGTGAGATGTGGAGCTGAATGGCAATATATCTACCTCACTATTAACGAGATTATGAAAGATTTAAGAATTGTCCCTTGCCTCACAGCTATGTCAGCAGAGAGCAAAAGTGAGATCTCCAATTCTGCAGACAGGAAGAAAAATCTCCTTGTATACACAGAAGAAGAGAGTAGTAATGTATGTTACTGAATAAAAGGCAACATCTATTTAAAAATAAAGATTAACCACAAAAATATTTTATAATCTGGTACTTCACAAATTCATCTGGAGTTCTAGAGATATGGTTCCAAGTCCCTCCTCCAAATCAAATCAAGTCAGAAATTTATCTCCTGCATACCTGCAGAGTGTCTTAACATTAAGCTGTTATGTATACACAAGTATGCAGAGTATACACCTACACCTCAGACAAGTTTTGGATGAGTGCTGAAAAAAACAACTGAATTAGACAAGACATACACAGGGAGTTAGATTAGAGAATCCTTTTGGGAGAAACCTTGTGGGATCAGGAGTTCAGTGGACATGCACACTGGCAAGCTGTCTGGCTGTCAGTAGAGAGAAGTATCCTTGGAACTTGGGCTGAATGCCTGAAGATACAGATGTTGGGGTGTTTTAATGGATGGGCTGCAAAAAGTCTAGTTTATGACACTGTCAGTATTTGAACACTACTGTTCTCCTATCAGCCCCAAACTGAGCTTTGGGAAATAAAAAAGCAGTACCTGGGTCTTGGCTTCATAGTTCATCCAGAAAGGCAGAACTTTGACCATGCCTTTGACCATTTTTAACTGACTTGTTTGAACAAATCTTCACTCAGTATGGTGCTTTCCAAGAACCTTATAAGAGATGACTGCATACAGAATCAAATTCCTGCCCCTCACATTCTCTGCCAGCTGAACCAAGGCTAGCTCAAATCAATTCCATATACCTCTGTTAATACCGTGCTGTATCCAAGCTAACTGACCACACAAATGTTCCTGCTTGCCTATTATCCTCAACCATCCTTGGGCACTGAGCTAAGAATGCCACAAGGTATAGCTGTTACATATGCAACAACTAGCTGCTCAGGCCACTAGTTTGGTGCCTTCACCTCCCCCTGTACTTCATTAGCAGCATGAACGACTGTTAATGAATTCACCACTCACCTCACTCACAGCTCCTAGCCACTAGAACTTTCTAAAGGATGACAATTTTCTCTAGCAGTACTTTCCAAATTTGTTTTATTCCATGCCGAAAACAAGATGTGAATATAGGAGTGTGTCTGTGTGTCTGCGATATTTCAGAGCCAGGTAATTAGGATACTTGGCACAGGAGACACTAAGGCTTAAGTTCTTTCCAGCTCTCTGTGATCTGATTTTGATTGATTTGCAAAGGCAGATCACACACACTTGGGCAAACCAGAAGCTTCAATTTGTATGTTATGCATTTCAGGCCAGGATGCTAGCCAATGAACTACTTTAGCCAATGAACTACTCTTATTCTGAAGAAAAGAGTACATTCAGCTGAAATGATGCCCCAAAATAAACTAGAAAATATGACAACAAGAGAGGGAATACTGCACAGCCACACAGCCACTAGCTCAGCAAGTCAACAAAGCAGAGGCTAAAACAAAGGATGTATGGAATGAACAACTTAACATAGTGGACACCATACTCTGCATCTGACAGGTGGCCACAGCAGGATGGCAATGAAAATGTTGGCATGGGTAGCCCATATCCTTCATGCAAATTGAGCACAAGCATACTTGCACCCCGTTTGTGTCTGAGAGAAGAGGCGCTACTCAATAGTTGATATGGCAAGCAATGCTGATGCACATTGAGATTGCTAAGTGGCTTTTCTGGTGTTGTCACTAGTACAAATTCCATTTCTTCTTTGATGTATGAGTTTCAACTGCTGCTTTGGATCTGTTTGCTTCTGTTGTTCCTGGACTGCATTTCATTTCACTCCTGTTTGCTATTTACATCAACAGGTTAAAGACCTAGCTAAACATGATATACAATATGTTTTCACCACTGCACTCCTAATTAACTTTCTTCAGATTGATGACTGACACACGTTAGTTGTTTTTGCTATCAATTATACTCATTAAAATCAAGAATAAATTCATATGCAGTCACGAAAAATTAACATTCTGGAATTTGTCATAACAGTGAAAATGCATTTTAAACTGTGTTCTCTGCAGCTTGAGTGTTTTCAGCATTTTTCTCAGAAGGCATTAGCAAACTCCAACTGAATGTATCTTTGTGCTCTGAACTGTTGCTATGCTAGTAGCTTTTTAACTCAGAACAAAAGATAAAGCTCAGCAATTTTTCTATGCTAATCTTGCATATTTAGTATTTATTAGAAGCGATGCTGCCATTCTGGCATCACAAAAATTACTAGTTAGCAAGGGCTGGATTCTTATGCTCTTACTCATAGAAGGAATAATTTGCTCAGCAGTGTGGTTAATTTCAATGGTTCTACTCCTTGATTAAGACATGATTCAACATGACTGAAGTTACTTTAAAAAGGCGCTGTGAATTCTAAGTGTAAAGATTTTTTTACAGGTAAAACAACTTATTCTAGAGGTATGTCTTCTTCTGTTTTTAAATAACACCACAACATGTAATTTACAGTACCAAACTACAGGGTGGTTTTAAAAGTATTCTACTAATACTTATATAAAACAACAGGAAAGAAAAAGAACATTTCCACCAGGAATCTAAAGTATTTGATATTTTTCTTACTCATGGAAACTTAATTTCACTACATGGAGTAGTGCAATAAAAATGTCACGTATCTTATTAATGCAAACAAATGAAACTGCCTTTTTAGAGCATGAACACCATGGCTTAAGTAGGTGGTAGACAGTTCAAGAGAAAAAAAACAACAATGTAGTGCTGGTGCAATTACAATCAGTCATAAGAAGTTAATAACTTTTTGTATTCATAAAATATCAAAAAGAAAAATGGTAGAAGCAAAAACAGCCTTAGGGAAGATTTTGTTATACAGAAACAAGACCCTCCTTCTCTCTATTTAAGATTTTGTGCTGCAGCCATTTTTCCTTACTCACATGAACAAAACTGCAGAGGTCAAAAAGCCCCCTTGCAAAAGGCAAGCAAGCAGAATTAGCACAAATGCCAAACGCCTTTACTCTCACAGTAAATAATAGGCAGCACAACTGGCCCACTCCCCCCAGTTCAAATTTTAACAGCAGATACTTGATTAAAAAGCCATAAGCTTTCAATGTCAAGCAAGACTTTTAATTTACTCATTTATTTGGGCTTTTTTAGTTGTTGTTGGGCTTTTCCCCTGTTTGTTTTTACATTTTAGAAGCGAGTGCAGCTTCATTGCTCTTAACCACTCTGGCAAATGCAAAAAAGTTCTTCTGTACCTGAGGTATAATTATTTGCCTGTCATTATGATGTATGAGTTTCGATCCCGGCTAAATGGAACAGTTGAATCAGGAAGCCACGGCAGCCTTACCTGCGCCAATCACACGCTCAATTTTAATACAAGAGGCATCTAGCTCCTTGGCGAATTGATGGACAGCTCTATTTGGGTCCTCGTAGGTTTCAGGGTCAATGTAGGTTTTGGTGCCTGGAAATTTAACTGTAATGATGTAAGAAAGCATGACTGTGATGAAGCAAAAGCACTTATTGTGCAGTCAGCCCAGGAATTTCATTATGCAGAGTGCTCCTTGGAAGAGTGAACCTGTTTCCATGCTGCCTGAGCCAGAGCCGCTCTGAGAGGCAACCTTAGTTTTAGGCATCACCTGCAAGCATGCTGACACAAGTATACACAATCTCATCTCTAAAAAATTACTAACATTAGCATCTGCATCTCCTCTTGAACTGAAAGAAATAATAAATATTAAATAGTGCTTAATGGAATAAAATGCAAGGGTTGAGTGGGAGTAAAAGCATATAAAAGGGTATAACACCAGCAGAGGAGGTGAAAGTTTCTTTTCCGTGTAAGGACATCTTATCCTCTCCACCCAGGATGTGTAAACAGCATTTCTTTATGTTACTTCTCTCCTCTAGTGGGATTTGAAAGGCTCCTCCACCCCACTGAATTTGCTTAATCTACTGAATATAATATTGTTTGTAGACTGTGGCAATAGTCAAACTATTCACAGCACTCAGAATTTACATCCTTAGGTGTATTTCTTACACAATAATATGAACATGAGAAACACCTGTAGCCAACTTACAAAGGCACAGGAAGGGAAAGTGGCCTCTGTGGCACAATTATCTCCCCTCTCAAGCACCTGAGTGAATAATATGCAGCAACTTGTTTTTTGCTCATTCTCTCTCCATGCTTAGTGCAGCTCAGGCAACACAGTGCTCTGGCCAGCATGCAGTTCTTCCCCTTAGTTTGCTGATGATTCAGGTAAATTATTTTTTGCTATTCTGGTCAAAGTACAAACTCCTGGTGATAGTACAGTAACCCTGGAAATCTATTAATCAAGCAATTTTTTATGAAATAAATTTGCTCACAAGGATTATACTCTTGAGTTTTAATTAAATCAGCGAATCAAAACTCAATATGTAAATGCAAAAATGTTCCTCTGTTAATTGATATACTCGTATACAAAAACAGGATTAAAAGTCAATAAAAATATAAATAATTTTCAGTTGCTTTGTATTCCTTTAATTTAACATAAAATAGATTAAATTTGAAAATATATTGAAAAACAGCTTAGTAATCATGTGTATTTATATTTTAGATGGCATTAATTAATATTATTAATTAATAAATACACATACCATAAGTTTAAAAAAAAAACAAAAACGAACCTAGAGAAATTGTTTCAGCAATATAATGAATTTACAGCCAGGAAAATTATTTGAAATGTTGCCCAGATGTTGTTATTTGTCACATAATGTATTTAAATGGATGTTCTTTTAGTTGTGTTGGAAATTTTTATGCTGAATTTTTTTTTTTTTAATTATAAATATTTATGTCTTAAAACCAAGAGAGACTGGACAAAATGAAAATTAAGCTGTAGGTTGACCTCTGGTAGTAGTGCTTTAAGGCAAGGAGATGGAGAAGGAGACATCCTCTTGTGTCTGTGATAAAGGGCCTGGATTGGAAGTAACCTTGCAAATCTCAAGTGGGCCTCTGATGGTTCTTTGTTCAAGCTGTCATAAAACATTTTGACAGGCCAAGGCTACCCTGGCATAGCAACATGAAATAATGCTGGCCTGCATTTGCAGACATTGTTAGATGAAAAAGGGAGGAGGAAACCAAATATAAATCTGAATTGCTTGACTAAACTCCTCCATTGTACTTGTATCTTTAAGTGAAGCACTTGAGGTCAAAGAGTGATGAAGGGAACTGAAATGAAATATATGATGGTCCATTAAATGCACTGCTTTAAAATCTGCTTTAAAAAATGTCTGCTTGTAAGTTTTTGCTCTAAATAAGTGCTTGTTGTAAGTTTTGAAAATCCAGTCTAGTACCTCCGTGCAAAAGAATGTTGTCTAGCTATTATAGAGCAGAAGGTCCCCAAACTGGTGTTCACAGCTCTGTGACCAAGCTGGTGACCACAGCACAGGGTTTCATCTCACTCATTCATGGCTATCAAATGAAATTAAATGCTACACCTACAATCAACAGATGAAGGAAAACTAGGTTGACAAGAAGTGACTTATATCTGGTACCATGATTTAAGAAAGACTGTGCATGCTCAATAATCAGGCTAATTTGCTAGGTAACCAGATTTCTTGAAAGTAAAATGAGGGAAAGGAGCACTTGTATCACCATTTCTGGATCAACTATCAATTATTACAAATTATTACACTTTTACTGAAATAAAAAAGTAAGTCACCAATAATGGAGATAAGAAATTATTTAGTTAGCATATCTCTTTTGTTTATATACTGACATACAAGATATATTGTTGATCTTTTCCTTCAAGGACACAATGGGGATTTTAAAAGTAAAAGTAGTAGCTCTTCTGGAGATGTGAAAAGCTTATAATGCATTATGAGAGGCAACATTTAAATCCATCACTCCCAGAAGAATAGCATTTAAGTAAAATGAGGATTTGACAAATTCTTTAAAATCAGCTGCACTGCAAAGTGCATGATACATAATTCTTATCTCATTATTATTTTACAACTTTCTGGCACAGTTTAGGAATTGATTGACTAAATCTGCAATGATGTCACTACTTAGTTTGACACTCACTGCATTTAAACAATTTAGATAGCCACACACCCAAACTTAGGAAACGTAATCCATTTCCAGCTGATTTTTTCAGGGAAGAAAGGTAAAACAGAACCTTGATTTGATTTTGAGTGGAGCTTTGGCTAGAACTATTCATTTAAAGAGGAATGCATTAAGAAAATGCTTAGAATTTACGACTAGTGGCTACTTAGTTTTCCATGTTACTTTTAGATAATAGCTCATGATTTTAACATATCTAAATCAAACCCTATGGCTTTCATAAAAAAAACGTAATAATCTGATGGATTTAATCTACAACTGCAGTTATTGGTAGACAACAAAGGCTAAATACAGCATAGCATGACTAATAGCATGTACTAATAGGAAAGTGACCAGGTATGAGAAAAGACTGGAAAGACTGGTATTGTTCTGCATCAGAACTTATGTTCAGTTTAATTCTGTGATTTTTTTCAATTATGGCTGCTCAAAATAATTTTTCAACCTAGTTTAACACAATTCCTGAGTTAATGACTAATTCTAAAACAGATTAAAACATTCCTCCCCCCTTACATTTTCAATTGTAATTAACCCAAGAAAGATGTATTTTATTGAGTTTTCTCAGGATTCTTGTTTAAGTTGAAAGGGTAGACGCAATTTTAACAAGAGAGGCTTTAGGTACTATTCTTAGCTAGGCAAGTGATCCTAGATCACACAACAGTAATGAAGTAGCTGACCTTTCTTTTCATATTAAATATTCTATTTTTAAGGACATTATGTTTTGTAAATATTGATGGTGCTACTGTATTTGCAGTAGCAGAACACAGCTTTTCAGCAGAACAGCTTCATTTTAGGGTGATGCAGTGACTCATACTTTCTTAATCTAAAGTTTGCCTGAGGTAAAGATCAAAAATTCACTTAGGCAAACGTCTCTAAAATACGGCACCACTGAGGGATCATTAGGACAACATGAAACATGTATTCAAAGCAACCAAAAGAAAACAAATAATGCAGAATGAAAACAAAAGTATATCATAGACATGTATAGAAATAAAACCATCTGTGTGAGCAGTGTTGACTTTAATCTACATTCTTTTTGTGTAGGTCACATTTTTACAGTGTTTAACTTCCCACTTGCAATTTACAGAGCATTTATGAATTTCCTATGGCATTATCTTTCGTGGAGTCTTGGTTTAGCATTGTCTACACTACTGCAATTGGGAAAGTTTGAAAGGGGGGGAAAAAAAAAGCAAAACACTTACAATGAAAGTAAAGTTCTTCATCCCCTTCTTGATCTGCTTTGCTATAGCCACAATGCCTGAAAAGAAAGGAAAACACCAGTTTTACTAGTAAATAATGATTTACTTCTCGTATCTAAAGTCCTGACAAAATCAGTTCTGCAGGCTGGGATTTTCAGGCACTGAGCACCTAGCTGCTGTAGGCCCTTTGAAACTTTCACCTTTAATTCTATTGACAGCACAGTTTTAAATAAATCATGAACAGTTGCAATCAAAAGGCTTTTGTATCAAATACCAGTCGGGACAGGTCCTAGAGAAAGAATTCTAGTTCTGGTGAAAGGCTTCTACAGATAAAACAGAGGATTAAAGAACTTGAAAGTGGAACACTGTTTTACATGAGGTTATTCTTAAACTTACTGCTGTGTCTCTTTTTCTTGAATGTAAAGTCATTTAAAGGCTGATCAGATAAAGTGTCAGACTTCTCCATGTGAGAAAACTGAACAGAAAGAGAGACTTTGAGGAGTACAGGTAAAGAACTTGCTAGGGGTTCCTTTTCAGCACATTTACGTAGGACAAAAGAACATTTCGATACAGGTATTTTGTGAGAGGATAAACTATATAATAGATACCTGTATTTAAGTGAAAACTACCCTTACTAAGAATTACTTCTGTTTCAGTTTTGAAAATTACTATCCCACGTTCGACTGTGTCTCAAGAGTTCACAAGAGTGGTGTCAGATGTGCTTACGTCCATCAAAGATGCAATACCTTCGTCCAATGATGAATCCAAACACCATGAAGACCAGGATGATAGTTCCTGCCACAGCAACCACAGCTATGATAATAACAGGATTCTGTTCACTGGAAACAGCTGTGGCTACAAACAGAGCACAGAGCTGAGATTAGTTAAAAATTAATCCCTACAAAGGGACTTCAAAAATTTAAGTCAATCATCATGAATTGTAGACTGTCTACTGTTGTAGACTGTCTACTGTTGTAGACTCCCTTTGCCTGAAACAATTACATTGATAAAGTTAGTCTAAAGAAGGGCCTCTACTGGAAATTCAACTAAATGCTGTATGAGTTCATGATTGTCTGCACTGAATAAAAAGAAGCCAAGCTGGAATTTCCTTGGCCAAAATGGTACAGCCATTAGCTGAAAACCAGCACCACAAGCACCAGTCACTTCCGCTCTCTAATGCTGCTTTGCTGCATCTGTTTTGACTCCCTCCTAAAAGCGGAGTCCTGGATATCCCTGTAAGGAGAGACAGCAGGAGAGTAATCCCTTACTCTGCTGCTAGTCTCCTCTCTCAAACTCATTGATATGACTTTGAGGGTTTCCAAGGAAATAGTGTCTTTAAGAAAAATGTCTGAGCTGAAACACTATTAACACAGATTTCCTAGGTAGCATATTTCAATCTCTTACTGCTATTAATCATTGTAAATGGCTATTATTACTTACCATTTGTTTCTGTTAGCAACAAAAAGGTGATTTCACATTAACACAAAATGGAATTCTCCATGCTTCAGAGAATTTACATGCTAAAATATCCACACATTATTGCTCTTTTTATTCAGATATGCTGATTCTATTAATATATGCAAATGTATACATGTCACATTAATGTAAACTGAGGATGTAAATACTTAGCCTGAGAAACCTTGAAGCTTGTTAAAAACATTGCTTGCCTGACATCTAATAAGGGTGGCCATGTACACAGACACATTAAATAAGCACAGCTCTCGTGAACTCTGTGGTGAAGTACTGGTTTGTAACAGTAAGGATCTGAACCAGGCAATGAACAGAGGATGAGACATGAGGGACTGTGTAAGTGAGAGTCAGCTGAAATCATAGAATCACAAAATCACAGAATCAGTTAGGTTGTAAAAGACTTCCAAGATCATCAAGTCCAACCTTTGACTGAACGCCAGCCTATCAACTAAACCACAGCAGTGAATGCCACTTACAGTGGCACTTGGCAGTCCTCCCTGGGTGGCCCATTCCAATGCCCAGCCACCTGTTCAGTGACAAAATTCTTCCTGATAACCCCTGTTGCATCTTGAGGCTCTGTCTTCTTGTCCTGTCACTGGTTGCCTGGGAGAAGAGACTGACCTCCACCTTACAGCAAAGTCCATTCAGGTACTTTTCGAGAGTTGCTCCTCCCTGAGCCTCCATTTCTCCAGGCTAAATAACCCCAGCTCCCTCAGCTTCTGCTCATTAGGCTTGTGCTGCTGCAAGCTCTGCTGCACACTTCTCTGGACATGCTCCAGCAACTCAATGTCCTTTTCAAAGTGAGGGGCCCAGAAGTGGATACAGGACTCATGGTGTGGCCTCACCAGTGCCAAATACCGAGGGATGATTACTATCCTAATCCTGCTGGTCACAGTACTCCTGAAACAAGCCAGGATATCATTAGCCTTCTTAGCCACTAGTACATGTTCAGCCAGCCATTGATCAGCATCCCCTTGTCCTTTTTCACTGGGCCACTTTCCAGCCTACTCTTCCCCTGGCCTGCAGGACATGAGGTTGTTGTGACCCAAGAGCAGGACTCAATACTTTGCCTTACAAACCTCATACAGTTGTCTTTGGCTCATCAATTCAGACTACCCAGATCCCTCTACAGAACTATCCTATCCTCCAGCAGATCAACACTCCAGTCCAACTCAGTGTTATCTGAAAGCTTACTGAGGGAGTCCAAATCATCAATTTTATATTAAACAGGACTAACTCCATGACTGAGTTTATGGGAACCCCACTAGTGACCATCCACCAGCTGGATGTAGCACCATTCACTACCACTCTCTAGGCCTGGCCATCCAGCCATTTTTTGACCAGCAAAGAGTGCACCTGTCTAAGCCATGGACTGTCAGTCTCTCCAGGAGAATGATGTAGGAGTCAGTACTGAAGGCTTTACTGAAGTCCAAGTGGACTACGTCCCCTAAGCAGGTAACTTGGTAATAAAAGGAGATCAGGTTGATCAAGCAGGACCTGCCTTTCCTAAGCCCAAGCAGGTACAGACCTGATCCATTTGTTGTCCTGTATGTGCCATGTGATCACACTCAAGATGATCTGATTCATGACCTTCCATGGCAGCAAGGTCAGGCTGACCTCAGCCTGTAGTTCTCCAGACCCTCCTTCCAACCCTTCTCATTGATGAGTGTCATACTGGCCAATCTCCATCGTCTGGAGATGGAGCCTCAGCCTTTTCCTCATCCTTGATAACACTACTCCCCATCAAGAAAAGGATGGGTGTTTTCCTTGATGCTTTTTTTGTTGTTAATTTATTTATAAAAACACTTACTATCTTTCACAACAGTGGCCAGATTGAGTTCTAGGTGAGCTTTCACATTCCTAGTTATCTCTCACGACCTAATAACATCCTTATATGCTTCCTGAGTTGCTTGCCCCTTTCTTCCAAAGGTCATAAACCCTTTTTTCCCTGAGTTCCACTGAAAGCTCCCTATTCAGCCATGCCAGTTTTCTTCCCCACTGGCTCAGCTTTCAGCACACAGGGACGGTGTGTTCCATCTCCTCCTGTTTGTTACACATACTGTGTGCACTGGTAGAGATGCACTTCAGCTGGGCAGATTTCACCCCCAACAGCGGCATGCCACGCCTAGACTCACCTCTAGCGAACCTGGTCTTACCCTTCTGCTTTCAAACCTAGTTTAAAGCCCTGTCAATCAGCCCTTCAAACTCATGGGTCAGAATCCTTTTCCCCTTTTTAGACAGGTGAACCCCATCTATCTCCAGCAGGCCCGGGGCCATGTAAACTGTCCCACGACTGAAATGTAGCCAAGAGATGAAAAAGAAGGAAAATAAAAGAAAACCAAACTGATGGTTGATTAACTAAATTAATGGTATGATAATATGGTTTACTGCTAGTACTGGTAACTGAACAGGAATGTCTACACCAGGATTTATGAACTCCACAGAACTGGGTTCCTGTTACAGACTTCAGAGGTTCCCATAGAAACAAACAACCCAGACTTTTCTTGGGAGAAGTGAGCCAATCAACACGATTTATTTTTTCACTGACATTGACCCATACCAACTGTTTCGCCCCAAAATAACAAATCCCTTGTTATACTTCACAGATTCAGAATACTCTGCACTGGAGGGAAATCACACACATGCATACACACACCCCTCTAATTTTATTTCCTGAAAGAACTTGTAATTTTTCTATATAGTCTCTAATGCACATGAGGAAGATCACACTACTCCTATAACTCTAACTAAAAAAGAATTCTTATCTTTAACTGACTGTAACTTTCTGAGATACACAGGTCAGTAGGATGCTACTGTAGAATTGTCTATATTCCTCTTGTGCAACCTTTAAGAAATCAGTGTTGACTGTCTTGTGCAAGAGCATAGGGGCATAAGTCATACAACTCAGTTCCTGTAACTTGTCTAGGCCATCAAAACAGACAATCCCAAGGAATGTCAAATTTCTGTAAAATACAGCATTTCCTTAAACTGTTCCCATCTCTCTTTGAACTTCACTGCAAACCCCACTTGGAAGTGAAGAAGAGGCAGCATCCTGTCATAATGGACAGGGTGTGAAGCTTCATCCATCCAAAAAAGTTTGGAAAAATCCCCAGCCCAGCCTGTCACCTAGTCCAGTAGCCAAGATAAGTGCATAGAGGCTGACATATGTGAGTGGGTTGCTCTATGTAAGCGCCTCACAGATTTTGGGTACTGGCACATTCTGGAAGCAAGCAGACAATGTTTTTTGGGTTCTGGAAAATGTTGGGGACATGGTACACTAGCCAACTGGTAAGACAGGTGGGATGCAATGTATGATTGATTTTTGTATCTTTAAAAAAAGAGGGGAGGGGGCTGATTGTGGGCATGGTCTGGTATAAATTCAGTGACAGCAGTGTAAGACATCTGCCTCTGTTCAGGTACTCTGCTGCTTCTCCTGTGTGATGAACTCAGTCTGCTGGTGTAAGGGTGAATCAGAACACAGCTTCTGGAATGATCCCTGTGGCTTGGCAGAAACAAAGATGCTAGAGTGTTCTCAGAGGAATGATTTTGGGATGCTGAAGGTCTTTTCAGGGTGTGAATGCATGGCTACCTGAAAATCAGCACCAGGACAGGAAAGTCCTTACCTCTGCTTAAACTGTGCTCAGGCTCAGGGAGCAACTGTGTGACACAGGGAGCTGGTACTTGGGCATTTGGCTACAGCTGACACTTGATCTGAGCTATGAGATGTGCACATCCAATGCACAATGCTGAGTTTAAAAGAAATAAATTTAAACCAGCTTTTAAATACGTGGTTGTAGGGATGGGGAAGGAATGCATATCTAAACACCCTGGAGGATCTAAAAAAGGATATCGGTTTAAAATGCTGTGTTGCTGCTCCAACAACCTTTTCTCATGCAAGCAACTCCAAATGCATGATTTCTGGACAAAAATTCTTGGTGAAGCTCAACATGAAAGCTTCAATGATAACTAGATCCATGTATGTGAAATACTACTTTCTTAAGAATTGTGCTTTATGCCTTTATAAAAATTTGTAGTATTGGTATTTCAGATTTTGGCGATCAATTTTACATATTCATAATGCTTCAATCTTGTTTGATTTACTCTGATTCACAGAAAAAGGAAAAAGCAAAGACTTCATGTCAGGTTTTGTCAAGTGCTTCTACTTTAACAGTGAAAGCTCTAAAGAAGTCAAAGACTGGACTCGATGACCTCAGAGGTCTTTTCCAACCTAATTGATTCCGTGATTCTGTAAATGAAAAAAATCTACTTCCATTACAAAAAGCAGATCATCTTTAGGTCCACTGGCTATAAACCATTTGGCTTTTAAGTATTTCAGTGAACCAAGAGGTAGAATTGACACTTATTTTATACTTGTGTGTGTGTTTTTCCAGAGGGACTTCTGTTTATAATAATTGGCTAACAAAAAAATACACCTAGAGCCATTGATTTATCTGGGGCAAAACCAGTGTAGAATAGACCGCCCTTGTAAAGCATGTTTACTTCATAATTTTGAAGTTTTTTCTGTAAGTATCTATGCAATACCCCACATGTACAATATGATCCAGGTATAATATATCTGTATTTTACATATCAGTTAATATTAGTATAATGAATATAGTTCCTCAAATATTGAAAAGTGGCTATACAGTTTCTATCACAATTCAGAAAACAGCACACAATTCAAAAATCTACTTAATTAACAGCACCAACCAAACAGTGCCAACCAGTGGAAGTGCCAGGACAAGTCCAGTTAGGCAACATGACTAATTGAATGTGGTGGTCATTATATATATTCTTACATAAATATATATAAGTGTGTTTTCTTTTCTTAAAGTACTTTGACTTTTTTAAAAAGCTGCATTCAGAAATCCACAGGAATAATGAGAAGACAAAGCCTCTAAACTGTAGCATAACATGGTTTAGTGTTCACTTGCATGGCACTTCCCCTTGAGGTATACTTCCCAGAATAGACAAATTTGTTAAGTGTGGAAATTCTGATAAAATTACAAATAAATATAAAACCCCCAAATACCTTCATGTATAATTTTAGAAGAGTTTAATGGAATTTGCTATATTTTACCAACATTTTCGTTATTTCTGAAAACTGTATATGAGAAATTTTGGATGTTTATCCTTGCTGGGAATTATATTTTATAATGTTGTCTCAAGATAATGGAAAATATGCTACTTCTAGAATTTTCTTCAATGAAAACACAGGACATTTTTCATGGTACCTCAAAGCATATAGCTGGCCTGTGACAAAAGAAACCTGCTGTGCATCCTGGACAAGAATCTTTGTGGTTTACATGCATTTTTTCATCATCTGAGTCAGAAAAGGAGTACAGGAGAGTGGTCAGTGATGCATTTATTATAGGATTTCCTAATCTCCCATATGTTGACCAAACTCCAGTCAAAACTGTTTATCTTTGAAATCATCTTTGCTAATCTTAGCAGCTACCAGTCTGCTTACATTCAGTATGTAAAAAAATACTCAGATAATTAAGGAAATGTTGGGGAAATATTTTAATGTACTAATTTTAAACCACTATGGACAATAAATTATCTAATTAGCAGAAACTTATTATGACAGACTTCTGATTTGTTTTCCAGAAAACTATTCAAAATAAGAAATTACTTCTGGCTGTACCTCAGGTTCCCATGCTGCAAAATGGGGATTCTGCTACTGATTCATTCTACAGATGGGAAGTATGCTATTAGACACAGCGCTAATAATATTAGTAATAACAGCTTACTGCTGCTAATATGACAATTACTGTTTCAATTAGGTCTATCAGATATGTAGTATTATTCATTATTTATAGTTTTTATATTCTATGTGGAACTAAGGTGGAATCAAGACCTGACTACTGTATATTAATACATATAGATATATTATATTATCTTATATGTATTAATATACAGTAGTATATTAATAATATAATACATATTATAATATAATGTATATTAATACATTATAAGAATAACCACAATTTGTTCAGGTGACACCTGGCTGCAATTAATAGGACACAATAATGTGTGTTTGCACACAGTCTTATATGGACTGCTGCACAGGGTGCATAAGAGGGTATGGCATATCCATATCCTTTGAACTCACAGACTATGTATTCCTATATTCCCAGCTCCAAACACAGCTGAAATGATGTTAAGGTCAATGTGAAGCAAATGTTCTATACCAAGGTAACCAAATTTGGGCCTGCAACAGGGTGGTGGAGCTGCCAGGGACAAAGTTCTTCTGAAGGGGCTCAGGGCTACCAGATCTCACTGATGGAAGTTCTTTTGTTACACAGCTTACGACTTATTCTATGAGCCTGAAGGGAATTTAGCATCTTTGAGATTCCCATTTCTTTACTAAACTAAATGTCCAATGAATTTGAAATACACTAAAGATGGACTTACAGCTGAAAACACTCACATAAAGAAAACGACCAAGTTTTGGGGGTTTTTCTGTTTGTTTTTTTTTTTGTTTTTTTTTTTTTTTTGGTTTTTTTTTTTCAGAAAATCAAATGGAAAAAAAATAGCCTGGAGAAGATTCTGTGGGTTGAAATCTCCTCCTTCTTTCACCCCTCAATTACAGAAGAATCTAGTTGAGTTATTCAGCTCACCACTGCTCACTTCTTTTATGGGGAAAAATAAGTAAAAAGAAGCAAAAAAATAAGTTAAAAAAAAAAAAAAGTCTTTTTGTCTTAGAAGAAGAAGAACCTAATATGTAACAAATCTCCTCCAGCCAATTATAGCACTAATTTTCACTTCTATGGTAAAATAAATTATGGAAGCTCATCCTTCAAAAGACAGTAACAAAAATCCACCTTCCTGTAGATGTAAATTCTTTCTAATTGTAATTATTTCCTTATGAATCTTTCCTTCTTTGCTTTACTTACTACCTCTACAGAAAGGGTTAATTTCCAGTAAGCCTAATTCCTTACCTGTGGCTTCTTCCAGTGTGGCAACATCCAGTCTGGGGCTGTAATTTCCATAACCAGCAGCAGTAAAAGCACGAATCTGGAAAACATACACTGTTCCTGGCTTTAGGTTATTAATAGAAGCTGAAGTGGACTTGGTTTTCACTGTTGAATAGGTCCTCTCCCTTTGATCCTGGAAACAATAAGACAAAAGATTAAATGACATTTACAGATCAGATTTTATCATGATTGCACAACAGCAACTGACAGCCAGCCTGGGTAGTTTATTTCAATTTGCTGAATGCTCTTTTCCCCCAACAACAAAAATAAAGCATACTCTGTGGAGTATTACAAAACATTATCAATGCAATGAAAAGCTCTAAATGCAACATAAAATTCAAATGGGATGCTCATGTTGTTACTCAGAAAACATAAAAAAAACCCCGACTGCTTTTTTTGGCTCTGATTAAATTTTGTGAAATTTTGATGAGAAATAACTCAACCACAGCTTTCCAGGGGAATCTCTGAGGTCTAAACAGTTCAAGGAGAGGGAAATTTTTCTTTCATGGTCAGAATATGACAAACGTAGAGATGCACAAACTAGCTTCATTCTGCATTAATTCAATTTATATCAGTCAGATTTTTTTTTTTATTTCTAGAGTACTTCAAAGTAATTGTGAATGAAGTCCTAGACATTTCAAAATGAATGGAAAAACTCTGACTGACATCACAACTTTGACATTGTAGCCTTCTGTCACCTCTGAAAAATACAATCTCACCAATGTATAATTGGCTGGATTTTGCATAATTTCAGAGGTCTGTAACTCAGTTTTCACTTCAGATTTCTATCTCTGGATTTTAGTCTTTTCTCAGTTTTGGACTCTAAGGCATAAAGAGGAACTCAGGGAAAGGAGCTCAGTATGACACTCCACAAATTTGAAGCTGTAAGATTACAAACCCTATGAGTAATAACTCACTTTCAAATAGTACAAAAGCTGTATCACAGATCATTAGAGTATTCAAAAAGCTATACTTATTCATCACATTTACTGACACAGATTATGTTTCAGCATAGATATGTGAAGCCCTGTTGATTTTTGGTGGCAGATGCAACCCTGATTTGAAGGGCAGAAGAGATGAATTAACCAACCATCTGAATGCACCACATGACCAGAGAAGCATGAGCCATACGCAGCAGTGCTAATGAGACGGATACAGAGGGAAGGAATAAATCTGTAACTCATTTCAATAATACTTCACCAGCTAAAAGTGATGGAGAGCCTTCCCTGTCACAGTCAGTAAAGCAACAAAGGCTTTTGCTGAAATACAGGGCTATACAGAATGTACATGATCTCTTTTCTCAGATTCAGTAAGGGCTTCTCCTGGTGCTTGCCCAGTCTGTTACTTGAGCAAGTCCACAGTCTTGGCTAGCAACAATTTTCCATATCTCCTACAAGAGAATTTAAATCATCTCTAAGTGAGGACCATGGTGGAAAGTATGTTGGTATGAGAGAAGGAACAGGAATGCTTGAGGGGTAAGAAACAAGTGCAAGGAAACCATAAACAGTCAGGTTTTGGACTGTAAGCTACAGTGGAATTTCAGTTTGGATTTTGATGCATAAACAAGGCTTATTTGAATTGCCAACAGTCCTTGCATTCAAAAATAAATAAATAACAAAAAATAAAAAAACACTGTGCTAGAAATCTCACAGGACAGGCTTACTTTGGAGATTTCAGGCAGTTTCCATTCCAGCCCTAGCCAGAAGTGAGAGGTGAAAAAAACACTTATCGGAGTATTTCAGAATGACAAAAATGTTTGATTTAATTTGGCTCTAAAAAGAGCTGAAATTTCAAATCCTTTTGAAAGGATTTTTGAAAGTACTTTTCTTTAAATTAGTGAAAGAAAACTTAAACAGCCTCTCTCATTCAGAGCAAGAAGACTGTGAAGTAATTTTAAAGCTAAAATGCATTTTTTTGGAAGGAAAATAACCATTTCAGTATTTGTTCAAAAATTCCCTCAGTTGAAGTTATATAGTCTGGTCTATCTGTGACTGTTAGAATTAGCTTTTTATTCTCTCTTGTTAATTTCACTTCACTAAGTATAATACTGGAAGATGTCCTTCCATTAAAAGAAAACAAAACAACTTTAACATCAGTTTTTCTCTTTGCAAACATAGAAAACTGGCAATGAAATTCTGCTGGTTATTTAAAATGAGTATATAGAGAAAATAATAAAATCCACATTCTAAAAGATATCATATAAAAAGATGGGTATCTTGGTCATTTTTCTGTCGTTTTTCACTACCCATTTAACTTATTTATTTTATTTGAACCGATTAGAAACTGCTCTGCACATTAAAAAAAAATCCAAGGTTTTGGTTCTCTTTTTCTTTTTTTTTTTTTTTTTTTGTTCAGAGGACAGTTTTGCCTTTGATAGACATGCAAAGGTTTAAAAATATTTGGACTTTATTTACATATGTAGGCACACACACATGCTGGAGGAACAAAAATTATCTGCTAAAATTAGTAAAATTTCTTCCAAAGAATTATTTAGCTATCGGTACCTATCTGCTAGATTTTGTTAGAAAAATCATTAGAGTGAACAACTTAAACTGAAAGGTAAGATCAACAAACAAAAAGTTTATTCCTTTCCCAAATAATATAAAGATCTTTTGATAAGTATATTTGTGCAATTCAGCACTGAAAATGAAATATAACACTTGGTATTACATCCAATCTGGGCTGAATTTCTAATTCTGTGTTACCTAGTAAGCTGACATGTTCTTTTTGATAGAGGGGTACTGTTACCTTCATGAGTGTCCACAAAGGAGCCCCTTTACTCACTTCTTTTTTTCATTTTAATTGATTTTTTTTTTTAACAGAGCGTTTTATAAAAATTAGGAGTATGTTATGTTAAGCAGTCAATTTCCCAGGGAATCTGGAGGAGACAAACTTAGTCTGGGTCCCATGACAAACGTAGAGCTGCACAACCTGTCTTCACTCTGCTTTCATCCAGTTTACGGTTGTCAGAATTTTTTTATTCTGCAGTACTTCAAAGTTATAATGAATGAAGCCCTAGACATGCTGAAATGAATGGCAAAACTCCGACTGACATCAGTAAGATTGCAATTTCACTCTACCAGAAACAGAGATCACTTCATCTACTATTGAAAAGCAGCCTTCAATTCATTATTGTGTTGAGAGAACAAGTGAAAAAGAAATTTTACAGTTCCTGGTCCTTTTTAAAAGGAAAAATAAGGAATATTTATTTCCTAAAAGTCTAGGAAGTGTTTTGAAAATTTTCAGACATAAAGGAGAAGCTGCCCAGCTCATAAGGAAATACAAAATGCATTTGGGAGTTGTACTTGATACATCATTTCAAGACTACAATTACATTGATACAGAAGGAAATGAAACAAGCTTCAAACACAATGTAGAATAGATGTGAAAACAGCAATATAATGGTAAAAATATCTAAGGACAACTTAACAATTTAAAAAAAAATAAAAGGAAAGAAAGGCAGATTTAAAGATTTCATTTCAAATGAAATTATATTTCATTTTTAGTACGCCAAAGTACAATATATGAGACATATGATAGCAATAATAATTGCAGGATTTAGCTAGTTATTAAAAACAAGCACTGTCTTTGGAGAGACAGGGTAGTCGATAGCTGATGACTTTAAGACTGTTCCACAACACAGCAAGCCAACATAAAGCAAACAACACATCGTTGCACATTACAGATAATCTTAGCACTTACTTTCTCATAATACTTGATTTCATATTCAGTAATGACTCCATTGGGATGTTCTGGTTCCTGCCAGGAAAGCTCCACGCTCCTCTGCAGCACTCTTTCTTTCATTACGCCACTAACTTGTGAGGGAGCTGTTTGGACAAGATGTGTCAATAAATAAAAGGCAAATTTGTTGGATGCCTAAAATCAGATGTCATTACTGATCCACCCCATGCTGAGCCACTTTCATTAAGGTAAAAGAAAGCACCTTTTCATAGCTCACAATTCAAAGCTAATGAATGTTCTAGCAGATCCCTCTTGCTGTTCATAAACTTAGAACAGAAATCGAACTAAAGTGCAAACAGCAAAAGGTGTCATTGTTTGAGTTAGTGCAAAACTGAGATTGATGGGATAGGAAAAATAATTAAGCAGATTAATTCTGATGGTGATAGAAAATCAAATTTCTAGATTGATGTGTAAATTAAGCAAATTAAGAGTCTAAATATTTATTGCATATGTTTCTGAAAATGCACATAAAAAAGAGAAATAATCTTTCAGGAACAAAATCACATTTTAGGCTGATTTGATATGACTAATTCCAGTTCTGCTTAGAAATAATCTCTCATATTATCTGATTATGACATGATGGTGATAAAAACAACTTTGTTAAGGGATTAAGCAAGCTCTTTTTCATTAGATCAAACCTTTCCAGGACATTTTCTCTTTAGCCCTAAGTTTCCATATTTGATCTTAGCATTTCTGAAAGTGCAAGACAGTTTAAGGAGTAGATCTCATGGAACAAAGCGGACACTGTCTTCCTCTGCCTCAGTGTACAGAGATATAAATAAATGCACACTTTGTGCATTTCCTAATAAATATTGCCACAAACAAGGACCTTTTGAAACTAAAAAAACCCAAACCCAATATAAAAGCATTAGAGAGACATTGACTCTCATATACAAATGTTTAAGAGAGAATGTAATAAACTGTGAGAGACTGAAAAAATAACTCGCTTTCTCAACTAATTTTTAATGGGAAACATAGTAGATATTTTGCTGATGTGCAGCATCAAAGAAGGCCGAACATTCCAGTCTTCCTCAAACATACACACTGAATTTATAAAAAAAAGTCCTGTAAAATTACAGCACTTTGAACAACAGGTATAGTATTGGAACCATGTTGAACTTGATCTTGTTCTCATTCAGTTTAATGGAAATCAGTTTTGCTCATGCAAAAGATAAAGAGAGGACCTGACCCTCAGCCTCCTACAGTTAAAAAAGCTAAATGCCATTTACACGGACAAGGACTTGGTCTTGGGGCAGACTCAGACATAGGAAAGTTGTCTGAGATAAATTTATTAGAAATAATACACTAGAGATAATACTAAAGTTATTAAATTAGAGACAGATTTATGTGTTTTTTTTTTTTTTAACACAGAGTCTAATGCTGATTCTTTATTGAAATTTTTGTTTAAAATACTTGAAAATTTTAAATCTTTTAGGTAAAAAAACCACCACCTTACTTCAGAACTGTTTATAAAGATTTTGCTATGTAAAATAACGTAGTTTTCAGATAAAACACAATTCTTATCCCACGCAACAAGGTGATCTTCACTTTCTCTAGTTTTTTAAAACAGCATAAAACATCTAGAATGCACACACCTGTTATCATTAAGTATAAAAACATAATGATAAAATGAAAATACCTACAGCACAATCAAGAAAATAATCCTCTAAAAATTAAATTGAATTATTAACTTGTTACTGCAATGCTGAAGTTTCTAGGATTTTTTAAACTTATAACATGTATGCTCATGTAGGTTTTTAAAATTTGTTTACATTACATTTGCGGCTCCAAGAATACATGAAAATTAGGGATTGAAGCCATGCATGATAGTTTTCATTATTATGCTGTACATAATCAATATAATCAAAGTTGAAAATCTCTTACTCTAGGCTGCCTAACTGATAAAATCATAAAATTGTATCAGACAAACACCTTGGGTTGCTGCACAACACCAGGATCAATCTCACTCTCCTGGTATTCTCTTTCTAAAAGCTTAGAGTGTTTTGACTATGTAATTAGTGAAATATATTCTTTTTTATAGCTACAACTCCAGAATGCAGCAAACTAATTTACTGTCTAGTTTTCTTTGACATGATTAACTAGTTGTCTTCTTTGCCTAAATAAGCACCTCTGCATCCCGAATGAATTTCAGAGAGGTCATTATGTTTCATGTATGATTTTCTATCTCATCCAGATAAATGTTTCTCATATTGCTAATCTTACATTTTTAGATGCCTGAAATTGTTAATGTTGGTACTTATCATTGAAAAATTTTATATTACCCAGGTCACTGGAATTTGTTCTCCATGTTTCCTAATTTTTGTTTTTGCTTATCAAGTTGTTTTCATTCTGTTGGCCACAGCATACATTTTTCTTAAAGCAGTGAAGCAAAATAAACTTTATATTAGCTAACTTTGTGTATTTGGGGAAGGAACAGGAATGTGAAGGACCAGAGAGAAGGGGAAGATTTTAATTGAGAAAATAAAATACACTGTGGGACATTCCTACTTAGCACCTGTACAAAGTACATCAAAACCAGGCATATTCAATTCTTAAAGACTTTCCATTCAAACTAAAATCGCAGTGATTTATCAACATTGCAAATGCATTTCAAATTGGTTTGGTTTGGTTTAGTTTGCGGCTTGTGTGTGGGGTTTTTGGTAATTTGTTTTTATTTTGGGTTTTTTGCACCCAAAACTAAAAAAAAAGTTGTGCTACCTTTCATTGTCAGAAGAACCACATGAGGAATAAGAGAAGGTCCAAATCCACAGTCCAATTCTGCATATGTTGGCAGCTCTGAAGACAATTATGTTGCATATATTTCCCACACCACATGAGATTCCTAAAATGCAGCATGCTACCTAACCTTATGTTGAGTCCCCATGTTTTTCAGGGGAAGAAGGGAATCATTATATTGACTGAAGCTATTGTATCCTCCTCTGGCAAGGAACTCTAGTTTGTTTCCACTGCACAGAAATCTCTTCAAACTAAAGCAGCCACATAAGCCAATCCATTGATGTGAGAGGGTAGGCTATCTTTACTCTGCCTTTTGGGCTGCATTTCTTGATCTCTGCTTAATGAGAGTGAACAGGTCAGAAGCATTTTGTTCTTTATTCTAGTGTAATAATTTCCTCTGTATTCTCTCTGTGGCTTTTTTACAGATGGTTTTACATTCATGTTTTATTTGTTATGGCTTCCTGACACCACCTTTTAAACCTTTAGCCAACTTCTCATTGCCTATCTACACTAATTAATTAACAACTTTTTTATGGATTTGAAACAACTGTATTTGGGCAAGCCTGAAAATGAGTTAAAGAATACAATTCATCCTTAAATACAAGATAAATTAGGGAATTAAATTACAAAAAAACCCCAACCAAACTATAAAAACAGGATTAAAAATAACATATTTGTTCCCATTTCTAGCTAAACCAATAATTATAACAATAATAATAAACTACTTCAAGGGTGTTTTTCTTCTAGTAATCTACTTCTTCCCACTGCATCTCTAACGAAGTCTTTCATGGAAAAGACACTGTTTACAGCATTTCTAGACAACCATATACCCAGTCCTGAATGACTTGAGCATGCATAATCCCTACTGTATCACTTCAGGTTACAAAGAAGCATCACTTGACAGAATCATTATTTCCATAATATATTACACGGGGGGATACAGTCTGTTCAAAACACCATTTGCTATCAACTCTCTTTCTGAGTATACCTCATCTCTTCTTTTTCTCCTTCCTGCTGACACAACATCCAATGCATCAAACACACACAGCCTCTCAGGGCTAACAGGCAGATGTACCTACACACGCAGCATAAGAAAGTACTTTGAGAATGACAGGCCCTCAGCACACTCATTCACCTTTTTTAAATGCTTCAAATATACCATTCAGCAAAAGAAAAAATTGATTTTCCCCAGGTTTCAACATCACAGCCACTGAGAAATATAACTGTGCTGGGTTTTACTGATAAAGCCTTCAAGTTATATAGATTTCAAGCTGGTCATCATTTTCAGATCAAGTTATAGAAAAAGTTAAAACTGAGGTGACAAAAAGAGCAGGATATTCCAAGGATATATTCTGTTCCAGAGAGAATATTGCATCTGGCAGACTGATGTGTTCCATCCATACTGCTAAGCCAAGCATATGGTACATTATTAATATGTGCAAATATTAAGGTATAGAAAACTGTAATAATTATTTTGGAAAGTGTTACTTTTAGTCCAGAGTAATTTGAAAATTTTATCATATAATACTTCTCATGCCTTTAATCTCTATCCTTAGCTATTCTCCAGTTCTCAAGACTAACGTTTTTCTTGATCCACAGTGTGCTTTCCAGAAGGCAAAAGAGAGTTGTATCAGAACGTATCACCACCAAAAAGCAAAGCAAAACAACAAAAAGCCCCAAACAAACAAAACCCAAAACCAATTGAACAAAAATGTCAAGCAAACAAACAAACAAAAAAACCCGTATAAAAACTAAAATATTAAAATACGTGAAGGTGGACTTTAATATCTAAGAGGAATCAGGCATACTGAATCAACTGCTAGCACAAAATCAGCTGTAAACATTTTTTTACTGAAAAAAGAGAAGTCAGCAAAAGGAATATACCTATCCATTTCTCAGTGATATTTTAAAGTCCTGAATAGTAAATGTGTCTCAATTCCATCAACAGCATCAGTCATGGAGACTTTTAATTTGATACTTTTTAAAAATTGTCTCTAGAAGCAGAATCCTGTGTATTTAGCAGTTCATGTATATGAAACAAAATACTTAAAATTCTTAAAAATAATGGTTTACAATCTTGCAGTCACACTTCATACAGAAAATTTCATAAATGAACAGGAGTACATGCTCCTTGTCTGGGACTAAACCCTGTATTAAGAATGCTACTAAACCTATGCTTGCAACTCCAATTTCATGACTTGTCATACAAATTCTAAAAAATGAATGGGCTATCAGACTTCCATATTTTTTTTTTTTTTTAAATTTCTTTATCTTACAATATAGTAATGTGCTGAAGTCAATCTGAGCTTCCTCTTGTACTTGCTGAAGTTGAACAATAACACTGGCACTTTGATAGCACCCTTACAGCACTTCCTAAAGGACAAAAAACTTGGCTTTTGGCATCTTTTATTTTCATATCATGAAGATATGCAAGAATCATTCAAAATCACCAGCTTTTCCTAGACCAGCAATGAGATCAATTTTACATCCCTGTAAAACTGTATCTTAGGGCCCAATATAAGTTTTACATGACATAAATAATTTTTCTGCAAGAATGTTCTACAGCAGGTGAGGGGTGTTTTGAGTATTGAGCCTGAAGGGGACATTGGTAACAGATGCAAAACATGGAAAAACAGGGATATGAGAATCCCAGTGTTATAACCTACTCTGTTATTTCTTGCTAATGTGTTTTTGCTGTGTCCTTTTCCAGCAGAAATCTCTGTATAACGGAGTTGTTTTGCCTCTACATCTATTTTAAGTGAGACTTTAATCTGGCATTTTACCAATAACAAAAGTAAAACAAACCTGTGTGTATATATATATATATATATATATATATGCATAGGAAAATAGTAGCAGAAAATTATTCTGTTGTTAGCTCTTAAATGGTTGATCAGGAGTATATAAAAGTCCCCATACTCCATTACAGTCCTGCACCCAGATTACCCAAAGGGCACCTTTCAGCACCATCTTTTGCACTGATTTGCTCCTGAGAGAAAGAGTGAAAGTGAAGTCATAACCTGGCATCCAACCATGTTCTGGTTTGCTCTCAAGCAAAACAGGCATCAGAATTGCCAAAATTACTTAATAATAGTGGAAGGCAAATAGATTATACACCTTGAAGAATTGCAGCTGCCGCTGTCAGGGATCTGGGGGTCAGCATTGTGGCACCACACTGTTTTTTGTGCTGGCCTGAAACAGGATACCTCAGGAAACATGCCCTCCCTTGCTTCAGGACACATACCCTTGCATACTTCGAAGGAGCTGTCTGATGTACAAAGAGCCTTGACCAGGTTTGCAGGTACTGGGTAAATTTTAACACTTCATTGTATAGCTATTTCTTGCACTCACATATTCTGTTTCTTAGAAAGATACAAAAGCTTTCTTTGCAAGAAAGAAAAAAAATTAAATTGCTTATTGTACTAATTATCCAAATTATTAATAATTTCACAGCACTGTAACACAGCACTCGCTCGAGTGCTATTAAAGCCATGATAGAAAACTGCCACAGCTTGTTCTTGAAACGCCTGGGAAAAAAATGCTTACATTTCACTTCAAGTTTACACTAATATGCACAATAATTTTCATGTTATTCTATATCATAATTCATGCAAAAAGATAACTGAAAAGAACATGATAGCTCTTAAACTGAAAATTATTAAATATTCTGATAGAAATTCACAAGATTTTCTGTTTTGTTACAGTGTATTTCTCTCCCCTCAGTTAAGCCTCCACATGACAAAGCAACCCATGATAAAAGGTTATTGAGTACCACTGTATTATGCCATTAGTACCCATTGCTTTGGATCAATGGCAGAGAAATTCCCCACTGTGTTTACAAGCTGCAGCGCTCAAAAAAAGACCCAAATAAATCAGATATTTTACACTAACAATATCCTACAGAGAAACCATTTTAACTTCCTCGCTGACACACTTTACTTTCCAGCTCATAAATATAACACAGTGTACTTACAGTGCTGGGTAAGCCTTCAGCAGAAGCACACACAGTTGCCCTGAGCCACTTGGGGATGTCAAAAGTACATGGGAACAGGCAAGGTAGTCAAGTAATACTTGACTGCATTACTCCATCACATGAATTGCCATTACTTTTATGGCTGAGAAACTCAAAATATTTGCTGATCTACAGAGAGAAATAGAAGCAGTAGTTTCCCAAACACTATACTTTGAATAGCAGATAAAAAATAGAACCATTAAATATGCTGAGTTGGAAGGGACCCATGAGGAAAAAAAACAATAAATATGTTCTGATCTCCCCTAATATCACTAGCAAATTTCTAAGATAGCTTATGCTCATAAAGCATTATTATCAAATATGTAGTGACTTACTAACTGTTCATACTTTTTAAACATCTGATGCATTTAAAAGACATAATGGTTTGGTAATTCCTTCATCAAACTCAAAACTTAGTAGCTGGATCAATTCTGTATGCTGTCTACTCTGGCAAAATTCTGGGGATGGAAACCAATAGAAAGAAAGAAAAACAATCTACCAGAAAGAAATGAAACAGTTTAGAAAGATCGGGCTGACAGCTTGTCTATCACATTTTGATTTTTTTTTTTTCTGGTCACAGTCTACATCTAGACCCATTCTATGAACTCCCCTGTTTCTTCTGCCTGACATTTGGTACAAATATTACTGTTATGTCTGCATCTCATTTCTTTGAGAACTGGCAACTTGGGCATCAATCAGTGCTGAACGGATTCTGAGTTGCGTAACAAGTGACAACGCTGTCTCCCAAGATATCCACAACTCTTGTTTTGTGAATAAGTTTTGACATGTCAGGCACAAACCTGATTCTTACAAATGTGTTAGAGTAACAAACCAGACTTACAAATAACAGAGAAGGGCTTTTGTTCTCCTCAAGCATTTGTTTTCCTTTGCGGAAGAAATATTTCTATGTTAATTAGCTTTTTCTTTTGCCCTGTGTTATTTTATGATTCAACTTTCATAACTTTTTTTTTTTTTTTTTTTTTTAAACATCTGCCACCAGCCTTGCAGTAAATCCTTTGCTCACAGATATTATTCTTCATTAAAGAAAACAAAACACCAAAAAACTATCCAAAGCTGAGGATACTCTTTTCCCTGGTGGGATACTCAGACACATAATGTTCTCCTTCTGTCTCCAGTCATCTCTGCTGGCAAGTGTCAATTATAGACACAGGTTTTAGGGAACAGAAGGATAAAAAAACAATTTACAAATACTTTTCTCTGAAAGCAGACAGGTGTAATGACTGAGACTGTTTGCTGTAATTGAATCTCATGCTGTCATCTATTCAGTCACAAATAGATGTCAGCTTCAAGGATGCTACACATGGGGAAAAAACCCCAAACCCCCTTAGTACATCCTTATTGGTACTGTATAGCTAAGTTTGCCAGTCTAATTTGACTTCATCAAAAGAAATTTTTACTTTTAGAGAAGTCTACGAGGTGATTTATAATAGTGGCTTTGGAGGCCTATGGAATAGTTAGATTATGTTTATTTAGTGTAAGATGTCCAAAACACAACTGAGTGAATTCCAGCTCCATAACAAAGCATTTTGTTTCAGACACAGCCATCCAAAATCTGGAAACAAAGTACTTTGCCAAAAAAATTAAAAACTGTTGATCAAATATTAACAGAAAAGCATATAAATATTCTATAAAGATGTCAGCACGAAACAATAATTATGTGCCAAAGGTTTGATCAAACTTACGCTTGCAAAGATGTAATTGTTCTGTGGGGGAAAAAATATTACTCTACTAACATTCCTCAAATGTGTAACAACTTCTGTTACAGCCTTCCAAATTCCTGTGAAATGCATCATAATGGCACTGCTAACAATGGGCATATTTCTGAAAGCAGCATGGGTAGTATTCACAGGGATTACAGAAAGAACTCCATGCAAGAACAGTTTCCATTTTCTCTCATTTTATGAGCTGTTTTTCTCCCAAAGAGCAATAAATCTCTAGAATTGAAGAAGATGGATAAATATCCATCTGGGAATCTCTGCTACAGTGATAAATATCAGAAGCAGTAAGGCTGAAGTTGTTGACTATGCACAGGAGGGAAAGTCATGTCCATGAGGAGAAGGTCAGGCACAGCAGACAGCTCATGATTCCCTAGGTCAGGACTTGTAGAGGAAGCAGTTTCACTGGCCCGAGCGAGGTCACTGCTGTGGAGAACTGCCACTGACATAAACACAATATTCAAAATTTCTCCAGATGTACAAAAATTCACATATGTTCTTTCAGCTGAGAAAAAATCCATTTGATACAATGTTGATTGTCCCAGATGAAGTAACTTTGGATGTTTGCAGGAGCTGTTCAAAAAATACTCTTGTGCAAAGGCAGATGGAAAACCCCTTACCTTAGGGGAAATGTGTTTTGCAAAGTAAAGCTATTGATTGATTTGACTGTACAACAAAAATTAACATCTCACTATTCAATAGCAAAAACTACTTTAGACATAATGAGGATATTTACTTAAAAATAAAGCTAACAAATTTTGTATGTAAACATCTTGATTTTTTTTTTATTTCCTTTTTTTTTTACACCAAAAATATTTTAACTTGTAGTACATTTATAGGGCTGATGCAACTACATATGATAAAAAGTATGATTTAAAAAAACATCTATTATACAAAAAGTAAACTCTGTGCATAATTTCAAAAAAATCTGAAATATTCTTCCCTTTGAGTAGACATTAGTTCCAAAACCTCCTTACTGTTTAAAGTAACTTTGGATTTTGGGGAGATTATTTGAGAACATGCTATGGTTTAATGCTTCTCCAGATTTTTTCTGCCCACCAGAAAAACTTGCTCAAAGACTTGTTTGATGCACAAATGTATTAAACTGGAAACACATCAATCATTTAATGAAAGAATTTACTACATGGTTTTAAAAGCTGTACAGAATCATATATACATATATATTTTTTTTTTCCACAGGCTTTCTAGTGGCTTCACTTCCCTGAATACTATGAAACTCTAAAGGAAAGCGAAGTTCTGTATCCAAAGGTTAACTTCTTGGAGATTTAGATTACGAAAATGTCAATTGCACAAATTATAAACCCATTTAGCTTTCTGATTAGTTCCACTTTTAGCATACCATTTAGGGCTCAATTCTGACCTCTCATCAATTACATTTTAGTTTAGCTGCATTGATTTTATCTAAGTTATCCTTGCTTTATACCAATGGAAATAAGATCAGAATCAGGTCCTAAGGGTAAAGTAATTAAAAATGTAATTACCACAACTGATTATGCAACATAGCTACATCATTAATTTGCTATAATTTTTTATATATTTTTAAAGAAAAAGATTACAATTACTCTGCCAATTTCACAGAGATTGGTCTTTACTTTTTTTATTTCAGAAGTAATTCTAGATGAGATACAATCTAACTTAAGCACCTGGGTGCACCTCCCCTTCAGGTGACTACAGAACACATTAATTAAGTGCTTAAGTTCACCCAAACAGGTTTGCTCCCTGTGACAGAGGTAAGTGCACTGGAAATATCCAAAAAGAGAGCCTGCCTGTTAAAACTGAGACCCATTAACTTTAAAATATCACTTTAAGACCTTCGGAAAACTTCCTCCACTAACTACACAGTGAATTTAGGCACTGATTTTAGAAGAAACAGATAACCAAGTAAAGCAAATAAAACTGACAAACAGTATTTAGGTGAGGTAGGACCCCATCTTTCTCACACACTATCTACAATTTCTTCTTTCCTCTTAAATTTTCCTTTTCAGTTAAGGAGGTATTCCATTATTCTTAAAGCTCTAGAAGGTAATTAGCCTGAAGTTGGCAGTGACTTACCTCTCAGGCAAATCTTGTAGGATCCAGGTTACTACATACAATGGTGTAAGCCTAATTCCTGGTGAGCCTAAAGGTATTTTAGCAAACTGCTATTTAAATACTGTTACTATTTATATAACTCCAGTTTCACAACTGCAGAGAATCAATTTAATGATGAAATTATTCCTATGTATTGTTGAAGTTGAAATAATATTTTATAAGAAAAAACAATCCACAAAACAACAAGAGCAGACCAGCTTCTGGATTGGATTTTATTTCAATTTTTAATGGTGTGAATAAGTAGTGACTGTGCTGACTCCTTTCATCCTGAATGTTGAACTTCAATCAATATCTAGGATGAAGGAGACAAAAATGGAGCTCTTTGCAGTAATACAAAACCATGCAACAATATGTCAGAATGGCTAAACTTAAAAAAAATCCAAACTGACCAACCAAAGCTGGTTCTGTTTTATTGCACAATTTATTACTCAATATATTTGAAAAATAAGCAAAATTGCATAAGTGTCTTGAATAGTTTATTACAGATTTATTTATCTTCTGTAATAAACTTTAGATTTGATTCTCCATTCCCTCACTCATAGTTAAGGTATTGGGAGAGAGTCAGGTTGTGGTCTGTCTTTCAGACTGCATCCAACGTAAGCTGTTCTGCTAAATGAAAGTATGGAAAATGCTGTCTACGTATCTAACAATTCCTTCCAGATTATAAAGCAGACAGCAAAAACGCCAAAAAACTGGAAGGTCACAATAGCAATTAAACTTGAGTGTGAACAACAGCACAATCCTGTGTTTTAATGAAAATTACTGTTTTCCTACACAGACTGTGCAGATCATTTTTCAACTACTATTTTCCTATGAGAACCTCCACGTATTCAGTAGAAATCACTGCTACCTACACGTAGCAATGCATATGTATAGCACAGAAGTTGCACTTGCCACCAACAGCAAGGGACTCAAGTTTAGTGATTCCAAGTCCTATCACTAGCACAGTGACTGAACTGACATGAGTGAGCACAGTGTACAATATAGGTCATATTTATATCAGTCAAACAATACAACATAACTTAGGACAACACTGTATTAAGTAACAGAATGTGCAAGGTTGCACAATATGTAAACAGAAATAGGACTACATCCTCTGAACAACAGTCTAATTTCTTATTCATTTGACAAATCTCCAGTGCAATTATTTATACTCATGAATGCATTACAATACACATGTTAAGATGGATATACATCAAAATCATAAACATTTATAGCTGGTTTCCTTAATGAATATGGTCTCAGCATCACTTACTGTATGAAATGAAAAAATAAATTATTGGTACCGGAATTTCCCACGATAATAAATACACTGAATGTTCATTACTCTGCCTTATATGTGCAAGTAAAAACCCTGACTTAAAAAAATAGCTGTGCTAAACCACTTAGGAACTCCTCCTATGATCGTTCAATGATAAAAGTCATTACCTAGCTATGAGTTTTTGAGGATCTTTATGTGAGCACCACTAGAAAAGGGGAAATAGTAGAGATTACTTAATTTACAGATTACTTAACTAATCAAAACTGTACCGCACACATGCTCAAGCATAATAAAAACAACAACAACAACAAATCCTCCTTTTTTCTGTCTAGCCAACAGTGGTTGAATTAGTCATAAAAAAAAAGGCTGGCAATTATATGCCCAAATTTCATTTTAAATCTCTCCTTTTTCTTTTTTAACCTTGTAATTTCTCTAATCCAAACTAAAGGTTTATGAAATACACATATAAAGTCAGATAATATAGAGACTCGTGGAAGTTCTTTTCATAACATCTGTATTCACAGGAACAGATCTTAATATATGCTATATGTGTGCAGATTAAATAGAATAACTATCTTCAAAAGGACATGACTGTAAACTTATTTTAAAAGCGGAGCACACAACTGGCTTATCTTTATTAAAAGAAATATTACTATATATATTACAGTCCTCAAAGTAATGTGCAATTCACCATTAAATATAATTCTCCTTATCTGGACTCAAATTTCACACCCCAGTGTGCAAGATCTTCATGGACTGATCCCATCTAATTTTCCACCAGACACAGCAAAATACAAGCCCAGCGTCATTAAGGTCCTTTGAGTTAGTGGAGAAGGGGATCCTGCTGATAACTCAGACCTCAGGTAAGCAACTCTTGGGTGTGCCTTTAAGATAGGACCTACATCACATGACTGCTAGGACTGATTTCTCATTCTACACCTTTCATAAGGTTTGGGATTTTTTATAATGGCTTTATTATTATTAAATTTTAAGTCATTCGTCTAATATTTGTTTTCTCTGTTAGGAATACAGAGATGCTAATTTCTGATATTTGTCTCAATATTACCCACAGCTGGGAACTAGACTTCCTAATTTAAACCTCTGAGTCTATTTAGTAAATGCAGAAAAACTTTCCCAAGAAGAAATCTAATCAAGGAAAGGGGCTGCCCTAAAAGGCATACAGAGAAGCATCCTCTCTGGTACACCTCAGGCACCCACCTAGGGTACACCTCCCCTCTGAGGGATGGTGGAAACATCTGCCACTCTTCAAGAGGTAAATGAGGCATAACCTGTAAGGAGTCTGGCTTACTCAGAGTTTAAAATTTGTGTCGATATGCAACACACACAGCCAAGTTTGGCAGACGGAGTGTACCACCTACCCACCTTTCTGCTGCAATCATTAACTTTTCTCCAGAGTGCCTGGAAACCACTCTCACCCCCTAGATACAAACAGACTCTTGAGTTTTTGCAAGTAATTTCCACAATATTGTATTGTATGAAACACAAGTTAAAAATACATAAAACTACATGATAAATAAAATTGTGACTAACACAGATTTGTGAGGTTTAACAGCTCACACTGTTAAATTGTGGCCAGCTGACCTAGAGTACAACAGCCATATGAAGGTGTCTTAAGTGACTCAGCATAGCCTGAAGTTACAGGATCACCCCAAATTCTGTTTGAACTCTACTGTACAGCCAGGAGACCCAGATTACATACTCTAGTGTTAAGTATGTACCTCTCCCCTTTTCAGCTCTGTGGTAAACTGCTTGCCAAAGAATTTAAAAGAACAAAAATATATCAATTTGGTTTTTAAAATACTTAGAATGTATGTTTATATTTGCATTTTGTTAATATATATATTTAATATCAAGGTAGGTCTCAACCCACCCCACTCCCCCCCTCCAAAGGAAAAAAAAAACAAAGGAAGGAAGAAATTCCAAATCTGCAACACTGAAGAAGATGGATTAGATTATTTTGAAATTATCCCATTTAATCCTTTCGTTTTCATACTAGTCCATAGCTCAGAGCATACAGTTCACGAAGGAAGTAGGGAAGGAAGATAGTCCCAAGAAGAAAAGGGAAAGGGAAAAGGGAAAGGGAAAAGTTGTGATTTATCAGTGCATTATTTCTGAAAAATTAGATGCCTTCATCTCTTTCATTAAATTTAACATAAAGAAAGCAAAATCTGGGAAAATTTTGGCCCAGATGAGACTGTGTAACAGTAGGTGAGGTGCCATGACTGGTCTCAAGTACTGGCTGAGAAGTTCCAGAAGGTCAGGAATGCAAGCAACTGGCTAGAGTTTAAAGGAAGCTTAACTGTTGTGGGAGAAAGCCATTTTAATGACATACTAGGGGCTTACAGAAGGTTAAGCTGTCTGAATTGATATAAACAATGACAATAAAAACGTTAGACAAAAGAAATTCTCCTTACCTATAGAATATCAATGTTTATCAGAAGAGCTTTATCTTGTTCTTAACAAGTTGAATCATGCAAAAACAAGATCAATAAGGGAGGATGCTTTTAAAGCTCCACTGTTGCATAATGAACATTACTTTGAAGAGCTGGCTGTGTGTTCATGGAGAGTTAGCAAACTGTCCCTGCAGGCGCTGGTGACATTAGGCAGCTCAAAATACAGTATTTCACTTGAAGCACATCTGACTCATTCTATTGGCATAAACATCACATGTTTAGCATTAACTGCTTTTACAACCAGCTTTATAAATACAGTTCGCTTCCCTTTCCAACGGCTGTCTTCTCCTTTCTTTTGTTGCAAATATTTTTGCTTGTTACTTTTGCCTCTGACAGTTTGACAGTTATTACCTTAAGACATTGCAGGTGTTCTTTAGTTCTTTCCAAAGAATCATCTAGGTACCCAAAGCCTTCAGCACATTAACCGGTGACTAATTTTTAATGGTACACCTTAAAGAATAAAGCTTAAAGGCAGAAAATACAAGTAAATATAAAAGGATGACAGGAGTACTTTCTATTTTTTAAAAATCCAGTGGTACTATTTTTATTGCGAAATGAAGAAGAAGCTAACCGCTAGCACTTTATAACATGGCACTGTAACACTCAGGTTATAACAAATGGAACACACTACACTCTTAATTAGGCTATTAATCAGCAGAGTGGAAGGTGGATTGACACTGCTGCCATTTCCTCAAGATACAGATTTCCAGATTGTCACTGGTTATCCAGAGAGTGGCAGTTCTGCTGTAAGGCTGGTTTTGCTTAAACAGCACCCTTTGCCCCGGTCATTCTGGGACTGAAAGTCAATCTCCCTTATTTTATTTCTTTCCACAAGAAGCAAAGTGCCTTTGCCAGGAATAAAGATTCAGGAAGACAATCCAGGGATGTCCCCTAACCTGTATCACCTTTTCCTGGACAGAGCCACAGGCTTCTCTGAACAGAAGCTGATATGGGCAAAACTGTTTCTCCTCCCAGACTAAAGCAGACAAGAGAAGAAAGGTCAACCTTCCTTCTATATATCTGTTATCCTACTATTTCCTTCTTATAAATGTATGATGAGACTGAGTTGAATTTTTTCTACTTTTTTTTTCTCTATAGAATTCCTATCTTCCTTCCATGTTCTTGTTTTGTTTGTATTGAAATATAAAATTGTTCTTGACTCAACTATGATTTATGTTGTTTCATGCATTTAAATGCACTCAAGAGTTTCCAAATGAAGTTGTGATGTTTAAATAACAAAATGGTAGAGCCTAATGAAGACTTTAAGTGTCTCAACTGTAGAAGAGCCAAAAGAAAGGAAAAGACAAGCTTCTTAAATGTAGCAAAATAGAGATATTGTAAGGAAGGCTATATCCAGTCATCAAAAGGATGGGTAAGAGAAGTGACCTGAATATAGTCTGGAGCAACCTCAGGAAGTTATACTTCTAGGTCTCTGCTAACATTACTATAGAAACCCTTTACTTTACTGTAATTTAACTGAAACTAACTGAAACTTTTACTTAAAACAGAAAATCTCACTACAGCAGACTGTGATGTTTTCTGTGGTGTTTGCCCATGAGAGATGAAGAGGAGGATTAAAAGTTACATATGGAAATCAGGGATGTTCTAGTGTTGAGTGGTTTGTTTAAGAAACTATTATGTTTAACAGAGATTGTCGGAACTGGGCCCTTTTGTACATCCAACAATCAGCTTCCATCCTTTTAATTGAAAATGGGAAATTCTGTTCAAAATAGTAAACAGGATATGATAGCCCTTTCCATCCCTCTTCATTTTGGAACAATGACCTAAATCTAGTCAGTAGAAAGCATCCATACTACTAGTCTGCATTCTTCAAAGGACTGGAAGGGATGTGATGCAATGTGTACAACTTGAGAAAGAGGCCTCTAGAGTAAAATGCTGCTAAGGGCTGAAAAAACAAATTATGTCTTTGCATCATTGTAATCATCCAGCTCTGTGTTAGATCACAGATATAATTTAAAAAAAAAAAAAAAAAGAAAAAAAAAAGAAAAAGAAAATTATGTGAGCACAATAAAGAAGTGATCTTAATTAAATTAATTTTTGTCTTCTTTCTTCCTGACTCTTTTGTCATTGTAGTCAAACACAGTTTTCTTCTAAATAAAATTAACGTGTCTTCTTTCAAATTCTCAAAAGATTTGTTTTTTCAAGGTAGCTATTTTGAAATTGCAGTCTTAAAAATGGTTTATTTAGTGCACTTTATAAAACTACTTCTCTCTTAGACATATACTTTTATGTACTAAGTGCTTCCATATTTCTTTTTAACTTTCTAAGTTTATTTTACTACTTCCATTTTTTTACATCTTTGAGGTGAAGAACAACCTCACTTATGTACATCAGGATATGGCTCTTAAACTCTCTTCTCAATGAAGGCTGCCCTGTGGTCTTTCAGTCAAGGTGTAATCTGGCACTTATTTTGTTTGTTTAGTTTCTCCATTTTCTGGTCTACCTGACTCACTGGAGCAACAGCTGTGAATAGAAGCTAATAAATCTGCTTTGTTTTTGCTGCTCATAAGTTAGGTCTGCTCACCAGAAACAATCAATACTACAAATGACTTGTGCATTAATGACATAAAATAAACAAAAAAAAGTGTTACATTTATGACCTGCTAATTATCACATCTTTATTGAGGCATTGTCTGCATATTTATAAATGCTGTTGGACTTTCATATTGCCAGGACATTGATTTTTGCCAATTAATGAATCTCTGTATCCTGAAAGAATACTGTTCTTTCTTGTGCTAGATACAGATTTCTGATTACACAGGAATCTTCTTGGGAAACCACTGTAATTTTTAATTTTATTGTTCTTTTATTTGTGAGAAACAGCAAACTGAATTTGCTGGGATAATTATCATGCCCAAACCAACCACTAATAAATATCATAAAATAAAAATCAAAACAAAATCCATCAAAGTGATGCTGATAATAAAATAAATCACCATAGTATGTTTCCCTAAAAGAGGGAAAAAAAGAAAAAAAAAGTATTTTATAGTATATATAATAGTATAGTACATATAATAGTATGCCCATGCAAAGGTAATCCTGAGTTTTGCAAGACAGGTTTTATTGCAACCAGGTGCTACCATAGTAAGTTGGGGGTTTTTTAATTTTTAATAGCTTCTTTTATTTCACTTAAAACATGTATTGTTTATTAGCATTTACTAAAACATCAGGGAAATACCACTTTTAAAGCATGTTGATTAAAAAGTACAGAAAACGAAGAATTTCATTACTAACAGAAATACAGCTGCCTTAGGTGTTAGAAATTTTCATCTAAAATGAAGGTGGGGAACTAAGGTACCTTAAGCATCAGCATCTGGCCCAGTGACTGTGTCTGGATGCCTCAATCTCTAATGGTGATTTCAGACCAGAAAACCCAGGTTCACCATAATGCAGCTTTAGGCACTAAATGGCACACCAAAGTCAAAAATAAAATCTCTAAAACTCAGAGCAAAGTCACCTTCTGATTTAACATCCCTACGTCTTGCTGCTGGATTCATGAGAGTCTTAAACCCCTCCCCCAACGTTATCACTAACATACAATCTTCTGGGTAGGTGCTAAACTTGATAAGGATTAAAATTAGGCCTGTGTCCTTATCTAGAAAGTGTGTGTGAACTTACACAGCTATATTGGCCCAGGGGAGTCTGGATAAACAGGGTTTTTGTAAAAATATGATCTACTGTGCAAATACAATCTCAGTTGGCCAAAGCTTGCCCAAAAGGTAAAAGCTAGGACAAGGGATAAAACACAGCATGACAAAACACTAAACAACAGCCTAACAAAAGGATGTTTCAACTGAAATTAACAGCGTTTACTATCTCATTATTTTTTAAGATTTTCTTCCTCCTTTAATCTTAACTGTGGAAATAGTGGCATCTCTTTCTAAAGCACGGTGAGAGAAGAATTCAGGGCACTTAGTTCATAGTGAAATTCCTGCTTTAAAAGCTGTGTCTGTTCAAGTGTAAACACCAATCTAGTGATCTATTCTAACAAAATGCAGGAAAACAAAATCACGAGCTCACTGTATCTCTCTTTCAAATAGGGTTTCACTGTGTATATCCAGGACTTGGCCACAGCCCAAGGAGAAAATGCTCCTGCCACTCAGAGGAAGTTGTCTCAGAAATGCCATTCAAACATTTGTATGACTTCAGATTACACAATGCTGAATATTAAACACTCAGTTTTTACTTATTAATTTCATCCATGTATTCTTGCTCTTTCTTTTTACAGGTTAAAGTCAATTTATAGAAAAAGTCACTACAAGTCCTGCATTGCAAAGAAAATTTAGGACATATTTTTGTAACTACTAGTACTGTCTGTGAGAACTACACTGGAAAAGAACTGAGTGTAAGGAGCTGGAGTATCTCAGGAATGAGCAAGTGTGTGGACCAGATAACCTGATACTTCTGTATCACAGATGTGTATGAAATACCTTCCCTTAACTACGGTCATTACAACCCATTTTATACACCAAAAATGAATTTTGCTCTTAAGATCTGGCCACCTGAGAAGAGGCTTTCTAAGGCAGAAGAAAAAGTCAGAGCCGTAATTTTATTTTAAGAATGATGGCTTAAGGGATACTTTTTGTGATCTTCTTAAATTTTTTGTTTATAAAATATAGAAATTTCCATGGGGATACAAGGTTAGCTTTTTAGGTGAAACAGATCTGTAGAGTGCCAGAGAATGTTATAATTTAATTTCTATTTATGTATTACATATGTAAATAGTTTTGGTTTTGTGTATAGTGAATAAAATTAAACTCACTGTTAATCAACCTAACAATTCTGACCAAATTTAAGTTCATGTGTTTTGATATTACACATAAGATTTTTCCTCATTACAATAGGATTTTATTGTTTGGCTGGTTTGCGCTTTGTTTTTTTTAATTGTGTGTATTTCTGTTACTAACAGAGTAATATACCTTACATCTACATAGAAGTAACTTAGTGTTTGGTTCATAACACACATCTCTGTTACACATGTACACATTGAAATATTAGAGTATTCATTGAAAAGAAAATTCTGCACTAAGTCACATGGCTCATAATATTAAGATTAAAAAATGAGCACTATAGAATATAATTATATAGCAACCAATAATTTCTATTTTAATTATTGTCTCAATGTAATATAACTTGTAATATATAATGCATATATATGTAATATGCAATGAATCTTTAGAATATAGGAATGAATAGCCTAGTTACAAATACTTTGACAAAAATATCTATTAATAATTAGATATTAGATCTAATTAGATAATGCTTCATTTACTTATTTATTTGAATTTAGCTCTTCCTCTCCCACCCACCCCCCCCCCAATAACACTAAACACAAAATCAACCAAAAGCACCAAAAGGATTCAATATTTTCTAATATCTGAGTTCAGCAAAGTTCTCATTGTCAAAAGAATTTCCCCTGGTAATTATTTCTATTCTTTTAATATTATATCAAATTCTAATATTAGAAATTTCTTTTAAAATAAACTTACAACAATCAAAAATTACTAGCATAATTATTCATTTTAAAAAGCACAAATATATTTTTCTGGGTTTTACTGGGAGTTTTTTAACCTGAAGTCTGGTTAAATATGCATTTCATCAGTCTTTAAGAGAAGTGATATTTTAAATACTCTGGAACACAAACTTTTCCAAATCCCCAAATTTAGAGACTCTCACTAACTTCTGACTCACTGCAAACTCTCACTAACTTTTAACCTAATTTTCTAATTTAAAGTTCAAAAGCTATGCAATTTTTTTTTTTTTTTTTCTGTCATGTCTAATAAAAGAAAAAAGTCCATGTCAGAGTGTTAGGAAAGAAGACATGGGAAATGTGTGTCAAACCAGCAGATAATGATTTTCATCTAAAACGGTGGAAAGAAATTTGAGGAATCTGTATTGTTATCTAGACAGAACCATTATAAATTGGCATAATAAATGAGCATGTCTTAATTAGTCAGGAAGTTCCTGAAATTAGAATCATAAAGCTGTCCTTCAGAGTAAGGACTTTTGTCTATTCCACCATTCAGACCGTTGGAAGGAGGTAAACAGGACGTTAGCATTTCACCTTGTCCTTGGCATAGCATGCCATTGTTACTTAGAGTAAAAAGCTTTTTCAGTTAGAGAATGCATTTTTAGATGGGGATCTAATGACTAATGTAGTCAGCCTGAAGTCTGATGGGAGCCTTTTAATGCTATTCCAAAAGAAATGAAAAACTCTAGGCAAAAAAAAAACAAACTAAAAAAACAACAAACTAACCCTGATAATGGCACTGTCGTTCTTCTAGTTTGGTAGCAGAGTATACACGGCTCTGCAGATGAGAGATAATTTTAAGTATACTTCAAAAATAAAGCAAAAAGTACAGTGATTCCATGGAAATAGTATGACATATTCATAGCAGAAAAGTAACTGAATTATGTCTGTTTTCCCCTGCCTTATACATAACTCACTGCCATGCTCTTGCTTTATCAGAAATATCTGCATGAAATAAGATAGGGTACCTCTATTTCTATCTCAGAGAGCAGGGCTCAGTCCTGCAGGAAAACCATAAAGTTGATTTGTGACATCACAAATAATGTTCCATGTAACAGCTCTTATCAGATTTTGGAGTAAAAAATCTTTGAACAACAAATCAGAAAAAGATGAGTCATCAGCTGAAAAAAGATTAAAAATATCTGAAAAAACATAAAAATGGAGCATCAAATGGGATAAAGAATTATTTAAAGCTGGTTTCGGTAAAGGCCTGTTTTCCCAAACCGTGTACCACAAATATGCAATGAGAATACATATTCCATTTCTCAGAATATTTATAATGCACTGGCAGATTTCCCTTTCTTATTTAACCATTAATAATCAATAATGCTAGTGGCATATCCAGACAGCAATAATAGGTAATGGCAATACTGAAGGAATAAATCTTTTAATATGACAGTAATGATTGCTTCCAGTGGCTCCTAAAGTGTGTTTAATATTATATAAAAATAGAAAGAGAATGGTAACATATGTGCAAAATTTAAAACTTTCTATTATCCCATATTTGCCAGAATTCATCAAGATGAATGTTTATGAGCATCTCCATAACACTCAATAAGACGTAAGTCCACAAAAGGTGCATTCAAAATGTGTATTTTCAAAGATGGTCAATTATACCAGATCAAAAAGGATTCAATAAAAAAAATTAAAAAGGCAAAATAATAATCAATAAAATTGCTATTTCCTTGCCAGAATTTCAACTCAGTTATTTTGCTGCAGGTGTGGCTCAAATAAATATGCCTATATAAATAAGTCATAAAATCCCCCCCACATTCCACCTTTCTCTTCTCACTTAACACAAAAGATGAGTATTTTATTTCAAAAGTTCGGTATTCTTCTTCCACAAACTACTAAGCAGAAAAACCACAAAACCCATCAGTCTGAAAAATTTCAGTCAAAAATTAAGAGCTTGGTTCCCTCTGTAACCACATTTAGGCTAGGATTATCACAAAAGCGAATATATTTAAGGAATCTTTGATTTCATACAACCAGTTTTATTAGCAGATGCTTGGCATTGATCCTGGAGCAACGAATAGTTTAAACTTTTGCCACTTGAGGAGTATACATGGTCGTTTGTAAATACAGTATTGAGGTACAGAAAGAAAACTTTTCTTCTTAGTATAGGGAATATAGAATAACAAAAGGAAAAAAACCTATAACTTTTTAAAGGAGAAATATTAGAAATAGATGGCGATTTTCATGAACCGTATCTAGTTCTACTTGACAATGAGTCAAGTGTATGTAAAATTACATAAAACCATGTAAATCTGAAGTAAAAGGGATAGCGTTTGTTGGCTAATGAGCTTTACTTTTTAATCTGCGGAGCTGTTGAAAGGAGAGGCATTTCAGAGCAAAGAAAAGTCCACCATATGGTGCAAGGAAAGACGCATAATAATTAACCCTTAACAAGGGAAGCGCTGCATGCAATCAGCTTATGAATTCTCTCCGCATTAGCTAGATTTCAAATGGTGACATAGTTTTAAACAAAGAGAAATCTGGAGGTTCCCCAGCAGCCCTCCTCAGGAGTGCTGTGGCTCAGATATCTCTCTGTGCATCAATAGCTCACTCTGTCCTTCCAGGCTTTAAGGCTGGGGCGAAAAATTTTGATTTTCACATCTCCAAAACTTCTGTGTAAGCATTTTGTTTTGATTCTGAAGCATATGTGGGAGAAAAAGAGGAGCACAATGTAAAAGCAGAATGCTTAATGGGCCTTTTGGAAGATGCTGCAGTTCAATGATCTGATTGCATCCACCTGTAAATGGAGGAGCAGGACCAGGAGTCCAGATCCTGGGCTGCCAAGTGGGCCACACATTCTTCTGCTAATGCTCTTATTGAAGATATGTACCATTAAAGCCAAATATTGTTGTTTGCATGGGAACACAACAGAGGGGTTAAATGATAGCTCTACTCCTTATCTCAGGATGACATCTAGGGTAAAGCACAAAAGAGGGGGAAAAACTTGGAAGAGCTTTCCACAATACAAATGCAAATGCATTATTGCATCCTCATTTCACTCAAATGCTTCAAGTATGATGAATTATCAGGATTTCTTTGAGCTTTCAGTACTTCAAGCAAGACCCTATGAGAAGGAAATTTGTGCCAAGGTATCAAAATTAAAACATCTGCAGTAACATCTGATGTTTAAACTTTATTAAATTGTTCTAGGCACATCTAGATTGTAAGTGCAAATGAAATGTCATGTTAGTCAGCTCTACCAAACACTGTAAAAATATTGCTGTTCAGAGATACACATAGTTTCTAACTAGTTTTCTGGTGCCTATGGATATGCTTTCTGGAAAGCAGGTTTATGCACTTTGACAGATGGAAAGGATAAAACTTCTTTTTTTATTTAAGAGGATAAAAATTCTTTGTATTCATATGAAAATGTTGAAAATCTGTTTGCAGCTCTTAAATTTCAGCATATTTCCTTATGAAAATTGAAGAGGATTTGAGGGGGAGAAGTAGGATCTCATTTCAGACAGCATAAATAGACAAAGTGTGATAGAAGCTTTCTAAAGATTTTTTTTTTTTTTTAGAGACAAAAAAAAAAAACAGGACTGAAGCACAAAGAAAGTTGAAGGGATGCAAGCACACAATATATTCTTTATCTTCTATGAAATGGTCACTGTTTTGAAGCCTTTGAGGCTTAATCACTAACGAGTGATGTGCCATATGATAACTCAAAGCTCCATCTCAGGATCTACCCACACCAAACCTTTATTACTCCTGGAAACTACAACCTATTTCTCAACAGCTCACTGAACTGAACTCACATACACTCTGCTCTGGCAAGTGGGAGAGCTCCGAATACACCCAAAGACAGAGCTATCCAAGCACTGCCCTTCATTAGCAGGAAACTTTAGAAAGAAGAATATGACTTCCATTACCCCTTCAAACTAAATCAGAATTAATCTAATTTGTTTTGAAGCTGAAGAGGAAAAAAAAACCAAACACATATGGGGGGAAGAGGAAGTGAAAGGGGCAATGGAAGATGTGAAAGAGAGATGAAAGAAGAGAGAGGTGGAATCAACAAACCTGCAGCTGTGAAATCTTGGCCTGCAGATTAACATAGCGCAATCTGAAATAAATTCAGGATATGATTTGCTCCAGCCTCAACAATTAAATCAGTCTGAATGCTACTTTATAAATCATTCAGTCAATTTTTAATAAGATGAGCTTCTGGCAAGATGCTTTCTCTCATTGCCTCCTGGAAGAGATTACATTTTTAAAATCTTTAATTTCTGAAAGGCTTCAATACACTAAAGTATGGGCTGCTCCAAAAAGCAGCTTTAGCTCTGTATTTCAACAAATGAATTGAGACTGAATACCCAAAAAGAAAGATGATTTCCACTCACTGTCTCTCACAGATTAGTGTGGGGAAAAAACAAAACAAAACAAAAAAAAAAACCCACAAAACCCCCCCAAAATAAATAAATAAACTCCAAACTACTCCTTTTCCACATAAGCCTTGTTACTTTGCTGAAAGGCTGATTCTAATACAAACTATCAGAGAGATTGTTTGTTGTATCAATGCTTTTTTACTCATGCTTCCAGGAATGGGCGATACTTTAAAGCCAAATTCACCCTGATACAACTGGGTCATACTAGATTAGATTCTGAGCTACCCTGAATCAATCATTTACCTGAAATGAGCCACTACACCACAGAAAGTTTTCTGCTTTTGATTTTTTCCTTGTCATTTTCTTCCTGAAAGGCAGCACTGATAGAAAATAAATCACATATTTAGAAGTTATGGCATTCTAAGCAAATAATTTAATTTTCTGATTCTGAAATTATTTAATCTGACTCAAGAAAATGTTAGGAGAGGTAAACATATTTTTAATCTACTAGTAAATAAGTTCAGCCCTGCAAATTCTGTAAACCTGTGCTTAAACTTTCAGTAAAGTGAAGCCAATGATATTTAAGAATATTCTGAGTTTTGGTTACTTATTTTATTAAAAATGGTTGTTTCGTGGGATAAAGTCCAATTTAGATAAACCCACCTATAGCCAACTGCCTGCTTTACATCTAAAATATTACATTCCCATGCTCTAACTATATTTACTATATTTAAGAAGAACACAAAGTAGATTTATTTGCCCTTCTGTATTTGAAACATTGCAGGCAAAGTATTAAAAATTCAATGTAACTACGTGTAATAAACATTAGGCAAACTTTGCTCTGGGAAATGCTAAGCTTAGTTACTCTGGGTTTACACATGGATGCCAGTGCACTTGGTAGAAAGACCTCTGCCAAGTAATTCTAGATTCTGCTGCATTCTTCCCTTCGAAGTCCACTTGCAGTTTGCTTCATGTGTCATCAATCTCATATATGCCAAAGAAGGAACAGTATAGAGGGAATCCATCTAGAAATGAACACACCTGTTGCACATTAACTTCAAGGTGAATTTTACTATTGTTTGTCTTTTCCTTAGCTCTTTCTTTCAAGCCTCTGGCTTGGGACAGAAAAGAGTGAAGCCTTAAAGTCATGAGCCTTTGTACGTTTACAAACCAATTCTTGGGAAGAAAGGATTAGGCCAAAGCAGAAATCCTACAAACATGGTTATTAACTTTTCTTTAAACAGCTTCACATTTTTAAATCCTACCTAAAAAATGAGATGCTATGTGTAATTTTCTATATAGCCTGGGCATAATACTCTTCTTTTGGAAGGATCTATTCTGTAGACAGAAGCAGTCAATTCTACATGACTCTTACATATTATCAAGGATTCACAGATAAGACATACATTAATCCATTTTACGTCCTAGTTAGTATCTGTCTGAGGTCCAAGATGCTTCAAATCATATATATATATATATATAAAAAAATAAATAAATATATATATATTAAAAAAAAATAAATATATATATATATATGTTAGTGGACTGTTGTTTTTCAGCTGGCTTTTAAATTATTTGGAAAACTTAATCTCTACATGTTCTCAAGGTGTCTCAATATATTTGAAGACACAAAATCACCACCACCAGAAAAAAGTGCAACCTAAAACTGGCGCTATATTAATGACAGTAATAAAGAGTTGTTTCAAATTAAATCAAACCTGTTTGGATTCCATTCAGTTGAATTTACACTAAGAAAGCTTCTTTTGCAAGAGCCACAAAGGGATATATAAAGGTACATAAATGCTCATCAGCAAAACATTAGTTATAGGAACAGAACCACACCAAGAAAATCTTACGGGTTAGTGCTGTAACTTAAACACACTTTTGGATTCCTGGGTTTACACTCCAGAAATCTGTGGCCAAATGCTCTTCTTTAGCTCCTTTTCCTTTACTACACTGACATTTTTTATGAGAAACTGCATCAAGAAAATGCGGAATGTATTACCTAAGTTCTCATGACAAACTCACAGAGGATATTGTTGTCCACAATAATCGGATTCATTACCCAGTGTGCAACACGCCAAAAATTAGACATATTTAAGAGCGACATGGATTATTTATTTCAGAGCTGCACAAGCCTGGCTACTTGGTGATATTCCCAAAATCAAGCACATCCACTATCAAAACCTTTTACTACTCATAACTTCAGCAAACAAAGGAGTTAGTGTTCAGTGGCTATGAGTTACATAGTTTTCTTATTAATTAGCATTCTATTTTCTATTGGTTAATGATTCTCTAATTTCTCATGATAATTTCTCCACATGCTCAGTCTGTCTCTCCTTTTGAGTCAGTGGGTTTCTTGGGTCAGTGGTCCGTGACTCTGGTCACAATCTCCCCCTGCCAGAATTACCTTTTACCCAGTTGGAGCTGATTCCAGCACACTTGCTGAGTTGGCCTTGTAAGTTTCTTCCTTATCTTGGGAGCTCTGCCAAAATGTCCTTGTGGCCTGCCATTCCTGCATTTTTTGTGTCCACTATCAGTGGGCATCCTCCTTCCCAAGCTTTTTTAACCTCCCCCTAGGACCGAAATCATTGAACACATCAAGCCCTAAACCTTAACAAGGCAATTCTACCAACAAGTAATTAGTTTTTCTAACACCTGGACATCACTTACAGCTTGTTAACTGCTATTTAACAGAAAAAATCTCCCTTCTTGTTGATTAGGCTTGAAAGCATACAAAGATCAAATACTAAAGAACAACCTTTCTTAAGAAAATTTTACATATTCCACATTTTGGAACAATATGACTGATATGTTTGAGGGTTTTAGCTTTTCTTTAAGCTCTAATCAAACCTGCAGGGGCTGACTTTTCTGCTATGATGAAGACAATAGATTCCAGCATGACAAGAAGCCCCCAACAAGTTATGCAATAAAGTCCTGAGACGCTAACAAGGCCCCCATGATTGTTACTGCCAGTAGTATTTCAAGATTAATTCAACAGTTAGAATAATATTGTACCCAGATAGTTTTATTAAGTCAACACTATGAATTTTTATAATGTGAAATTGCCCTTCTGCAGTCATCATCTTATGCGTTTTTTATTCTGAATAACCTGACCACAAGTCATAACTGACATTCAGATTCAGAAGGGAGTAAGTACAGACACTGGAACATTCCTGAAGCATCAGGCTATCATTTTATTAATTCATTATACGTGGTATGCAAGAAGACCCTGTCTAGAGATAACAGGGCTACCACCCCTGAGAACTGCTTGACTGAATTCATCGAAAGATTAAGATCAATCTTTAAATTCTCTCATCCTTCTTCTTGAGGGGAATGAAAGATATTCAGAAGGATTCAATTGTTAAAATCCTTTCTTCCATGCTTTTCAAAGGAAAAAGCTCAACTATTAAAATACCAGGTCGCCTCTCACAAGATGAGTCTTCAGATGTTTGCACACAGATGATATGAGTCAAAAGCTGAACTAGCTAAACACTTACATGTATTTGGTTATTCACTTCTAATTAACTGTTCTTCATCCCTCCTCTTCAATGTCCCCAGAATATTATGAAGAATGAAATAAAGTTCTCTTGATTATCATTCCCTCTTTAGCTCCAGGAAATAGAGATTGGTCATAGCTGCAGTAGCCTAGACAAAATTTCTGCATTACAAGAAGTGCAAATGGGACAAAGAAGAGACATAGACACATTTAAAGCCTTCATAATACTAAACAGGGAAAGTGACACTCATATGTCAGTTTCCTGTGGCACTCCATGAAATGTACAACACCTTTTCAGCTGAAACTGCATGTTCCTTGTCTTCCTCCACCAAGCTTTACTACTTTCAGTCTCCCTTCTCATTATGTAAGCCCAGACACTATACCAAACCCAAAAAGGTTAAAAATTTCTACACTATGAGTTCAAAAAGCTGCACACAGTGCATACATTTTAAGAGGCAATCATGTTGTTCCATCCCTTAAATTGCTGTATTCGTATGGGAAGGATGGATGGTCGTGTATCAGAAAAACTATGCTGTTACTATGACTGGAACCCTCTGATATTTGAGCATAATGTTCTCAGGATGTTATTTGGAATAACATTATTTTTCAGTGATGGCCAAAAAAAAATATCTGTGGATTAAATTGACTTTAAAAGAAAACAAATATTGGAAGGCACAAAAACCACCATTAAATACACTACTCTGGGAAGAGGAAAAAACCCACAAAAATCCAAGGAACATTTAAGTTCCTCCTTGTAAGAACATAGATATATTGAGTTTATTTTAGTCTGGGATTAGATGAAATAGAATTCCTTCACAGAGGTATTCCTTAAATTTGTATTTTCTATTATGTCATACCAAACGTGAACTGATGGTGCTATCAAGAGCTTAAGTCTATGCGAAAGTGACCCTTGAGACACAGGGCAATGAAGGACAAGGAAGCTGGTAAAAGCTCTAAGGAGTAGGTTGCACAAGGAATGGCTGAGGGAGGTGGGGGTTGTTTAGCCTGGAGGAATGCAGGTTCAGAAGAGAGCTAGTGACAGGATGAGAGGACACAACCTCAAGCTGTGCCCAAGGGAGGTTTGGGTTGGACATCAGGAAGAATTTCTTCATGGAAAGGGTTGGTAAGAATTGTAATGGGCTGCCCAGGGTGGTGATAGAGTCACCACCCTTGGGGGCATTCAAGAAATGACTAGGCTTGTCAGTTAGTGCTATGGTTTAGTTGACAAGGTGGAAATCAGTCAAATAGGCTGGACTAGATGAACTTGGAAGTCTTTTCCAACCTAAATGATTCAGTGATGCCTGCTCAAAAGACGTTGAACCAGATACTGCTTCAAAGCAACCAAAACTGTATTGTCTCCTGCTTGCTGCTGCTACAAGACTTTAACACCCTGGGACTTCGAGTTTCTCCGCTCTTTCTCTTACTTCTTGAGAAACCACCTTTTAGAACAGTGTTCAAAAAGAAGCTTCAGAAACTTCCCTTGCAACCATATAGTTTCTATGGAGTCAGTATTTAACTTTCTTTTTGACAAAAAGCATGAATTTGCCTTCCTTGCCATCAAGTTCACATAGCCTGACCAATAACATGATTATCAATCTTTGCTTAGTTCTTTATCATAAGCTACTTTTTTTAAAATGCTGAAAATCTGATATAAAATAGGTTTATTTTACTCTTATTTTTTAATTTGTTTGGTTTTAGTCCTCTAAAATTCAAGGAATATTGACATTTCTAAACACAATGGATAAATACTTTAAGAAATGCCACTTCCATTGAGTGCAGCTTGATTTACACATTCTGATTTTGGAAGTTCTCCATTTCTAATGGAACAGGCTAAAATAATCTGGAGATATGTCTGCTTGGCTGACACACTTTCTAGATACTTCCTCTATTTGGTAATACATTGTGTAACTTCTGAAATTTCTTGGAATCAGTATATAAGCCCTGACAAATCATCACACTTCTAAGACTGAAAAGAGATATTTGTGTCACAAAATTTAATTCTCTGTTAATTACATTGCAGACAAGATTATGTGGTTAGTATATGAAGATTGAAAATACTGTGGGGTTGCTACTTTTTTGGCTGGAAGATTGTTCTAGAATGAGATGCATGCATTTTTAACTTAATGAGCATTTCCTATCTGCCTTTCTCTTGCTAAACAAGCTAGGTACTTTAATTTCTTCTCACTTAGGGGAGGCAAAACGCATACATCTAACTCTGCTGAAGTGTTTGGGAGCAGTCACTAAACAATCTTTTAGGTAGGAAAGAAATCTGAGTGGGAGAGAACTGTTGCCTAGGAAGCCTGATGCCAGAAGGGCTGTGGGGAAGGGGTAGGAGGTAGAAGTGACAATAGGAGGGGAAGTAAGTGAAGGAGGCAGTATAATGCAAACTCTGATCTCCCTCTCTTCCTTACTAGACTCAAACCCCCATGGTATGTGACAAAACCCAAACAGAAGTGCTCTTCTAAGGCTGATTTCTGGACAGCACACTGATAGATACAGTTCTGCTGAAAACAAGTAGTACATCACAAAGAAGTGAATTAGGTCTGTCTCACTCCTTTTGTCTTCTTACTGCTTTGGATTATTGCAGCCCAGGGTTTTCAAATGGTGGAATATATCTAGGCAAATTACGATTCCCTTTTTCTGTACAGCCTGCCAGCTGCAGAGCAGAAGTGCCAGGACACTCCTGAAGTCTGTTCAAGCCCTGAGAGTTCCCCTTGGAAAATCTGCCCTATGAGGAGAACCAGCATAAATGCACTGATAGAGGGGATAATGCTGCTTTGGCTTTGCATGTGACCTGGTCTCGGGTGCCATGTGACTCTTGATGCACTTTTTAAAGGATAAAATATATAGACTATTTAAAACAGGTGATAAAAAGAGAGAGGAAAAAGAAGTGACAATAGGAATAGAGATGGAGGGAATTTTGCTGAAAGATAACATATTTCCAGGTACCTATCAAAAATATGAACAATACAGCAACCAGACTGCCTTCAATTTCTAATATTTTAGGTGAATGCAGTCTATGTGTGTAGCTTAACCAGACCATGCTATAAGAAAAAATAATTACATTATAAACTACCAAAAAAAGCTCACATTAAGTAATAAGTCTGATTAAATGATTAAGGGACAAAACTTGGGAGATGAGATGTTTGGATTCTTTACTACACTCTGCCAATGATTTCCTTTCATATCTTCAGCAACACTTGATATCTCTCCATCATAAATTTCCAGTGCAACATTGGATAATAATTCTTACTCTTATTTGTGATGGACATGAAGATTGGAAAATAATCAGTACATCACACTTTACTAGGGATTTTCCTATACTTAGGACATGAACCCTACAAGGCATATGTCTGTGAAAATGTAATTACTACATTAAACAAAAAGGTCACTGACTGACCCTGCTGTTTGTATTTAATAAGAACATTTCTGAAAGATAAGACCATTACTACTATTTGTATTTAGTAACAGTGTGTGAGGGAGTGTGATTATCCTTGCTTCTCTACACCCACTAGCAATTTTTCTTCTCCCAAAGATGACAATCATGAAAAACACTTGCTTTCTTATAGAAGGCATCTTTCTTAAGTTGTTTTTGTTATTATTATTATTATTATTATTATTATTATTATTATTATTCCTGTGGACAAAATGTGTTAGCTCTTTATTATTATTATTATTATTATTATTATTATTATTATTATTATTATTCCTGTGGAAAAATGTGTTAGCTATAGGTTCTACATTGACTAGTAGAGAATAAAAACATAAATCTGAAAACATAAGATTTATTAAGTTCATTATATCTTTACAGAGTGATTTTCCAATTTCAGCAATAGCAGCACACAGGAGCAGCTGGTTCTAGAATCTGTAAATGAATGAATCCATCAAGCCACGATTGGTGGTTTGTGAAAAGGCTGTTTAGTATTATAAAAAAATCTTTGGTTATCAAAACAAAGCTAATTATGCTAATCAGGGTGAAGATGAAGCTTCCTTCAATTTTGTCCCAACTTACTCTAACTATTAAGCTTTTATTTTATGTAAATAGTTATGCTTTACAACTGAGTGTGCTGACACATACAGGAAAAATAAACACAGCAAAGACTTTCTATTTTTAAGTTATCTATGCCTATTTCTTCTTCCAAATATATAAAAGGAGATAGACAAGTTGGTTTGATTTGGCAAACAGAGAGAAAGATGAGGAATGAAAAAATCCATGAAGTGGTAATATGAAAGATCTAATTTACTAAAACTATCCATGAGTTTGGCTTCCTGAAACACAAGAAAACACACAGCCTTGACTTTATAAATGAGTCAAAATGTGAATGCAGCAGTACACAGCAACTCTAAATCAGCACTCTATCTCCTGCTTTCACAAGTACATTCGAACTCTTGTTGCCTTGAAGAAAGCAAACAGTGAGGAGACAATCATGTCTGAGGGGTCAAGCAACAGGATAAAAATGTGCAATTTCTGCTTCAGTTGCAACATGTTCAAATATACATTAAGATTCTTACGTAGCAGACTGGTTTACTTTATCCACTGACTTCCATTGTTTTTTTCCAGGTACAGCCCATTGTTGTAGCATTAATGTTCCCATACCAAAGGTAAGTCAAATATATCAGGGTATGTTTGGAAAATTAAAATAAATTAGTGTCTTTGCTAGGGCTACAACACCCCTTCCAACAGGATTTTTTATGTAAGGCACTTTTTTGCTCAGAACATATCCATACTAATTTCTTTATGGATTGCTACATTAAATTTTAATTTTCAGCTCCTAATTGTAACAAACAGATTATAAAAGGACTTTTATTCTTTCTCTGTTTATAGCAGCTGAACCATCATCCAATATTTCTGCCTCTTTATAAAACTCAGCTTAAATATGACCATTTTCCTAATTTAGATAATTCCTATTGTCTCTTTTATCAACTATTTTGGAACACATTATGATTTCAATACCTTTCTGAAAAGCCCAAATCCTTCGGGCTCACTTTATAGAAAAACTTATATGAAGAAAGATATGGTGTGAAGCCACATATATATGTACTTTCTCATCTATTTATACTTTAATATTCACCACCAGTTGCTGGTAAAAACTATACCTGGATTCAGCACAAAGTCCACCTGCTAAATTTTAGTTTTATGTATGCCATGAAAATAAAGGGAGGCAACTGAGATCAGACAACTCCCTTCCTTTCACACCTGCCCTTAAAAACTACTCATTTATTAAATGCTGTGTTTCGCTAGAAATTAAGACCAAATGTGGTTTTAATACCATGAAATTTTAGTAAAATTATATATTAATTTTAGAGAAAATGTATATATGTATAATTTTCTCCACTGAAAAAGGAGCTCCAAAAGATGAGCTTTACACTTCTTTGCTCTACCTCAGGGAAGAACAGTTATACTAGCTTTTTTAAAAGGAATACAGCCATTAGTGTACAAAGCATTTTTGTCAAAGTTCATTGCACAAAGCAAGAACATATCCTCTAAATTTTCATTCTAATTGGATGTCATGGAATATAATTTTCATAATTAGGTGATAAAATGGCTACATGTTCTTGAAAAATCAATACAGAGTTCAAATTGGAAAATAATAAAAAAAATGTGGCATATTCCTTCAGGTTATCAGGTTTATCTATAATATACAAAAATGCATAAATGCCAGTGTAAAAATATTTTTTGACCAGAAGTTCTATATTAGTGGAAATAAAACTTAGTGCTCTGGATGTAGTATGGTCCAGCACAATTAGCAAAGCCCTGAGACAGCATTAAAATATAAAAGATGAGACAAGAATAAACTTACTGCCTCATAGGTCCCCAAAAGAATCTGAAGATTTTACAAATCTGAATCTGTAAGAAGTTCCCTATGGTCTTCACAACTACTACAGACACTGTCTCCTGTCCTGAGGAATTGGCATGAGGTAACAAATCCACTCCCTTATAGAACGGCTTTTTCTCTCATGCCATTGTTTCACCATCATTAAGTTTGCATAATTATGCCATTGCCCCGCCGCAGGGGAGTGTATTGAAGTGCAAAAATGCATATGTGCTTTAAAAAATGGACATGGCCATGATATAAAAATGTATATCAGCAATTTGAATGTTTACATAGTTTTTATTTACAGGTACAGCCTATGATTGAAACATCTTTATATGCTGCTAAATAAAAATTTTCTTATGCAGCTTTCCACAAGGAAGAAACATAGCACTTGAATTCTGCACAAGCTTATATTTTCAGGAAGCCTAGTTCAGTGAAATGCAGGATTAGGATGCCTTTCTGGCACTTTTTCATGTTTCCCAGGCTGGATTATGATGGAAATTGGAACGGTCCCCAGGAGATGACAGCTGAGGGGTGTGGGGGGGAGTGGGGGGGACTGTGCTTTCTGTATTATAGCAAACTCCAAGGATGCCCTAAGGTAAGCAGAATTGCTCAGAGTTTGCACAATGCCACATGCTGTTATTCTGTTATTGAAGGCACCATTACATTTCAGTACGCTGTACATTCACAACCCACCAGCAAAGAGGTGACAGGCATCACTGGTCATCTAGCAAAGCATTTCGGCTCCCCTTAGACTGCCATTTATAATGCAGCCATTTTATATGCCTGGAGAGATACTTTTCTCTGCTACCTGTGCAGTGACAACAAACAAAAGAGTCTGCTTCAGAATATCACATGCCATAAAATAAGGGAAAAATTCTTTGTTGCCTACAGGATAGTAATGTGCATGAATAAATGTCACTGCCCTGTATGCTACCCCATTTGTATGGGAATGCCACTGGAACAGACCTCTGCCATGCCAGTGTTATCAAATGTTGTGTATTATGGAAAAGAAAGAAACATTTTCCACTTTTCTTTACAGCCCAAGGTGCATCTACAATATTTGGGAAAAACTTGCACAGGAAGAACAGTTGTTCTGAGAAAAATAACAGCATGGTGAAAAAAAAAAAAATTATGAAAGTGTTTATGCTTTAAAAATCTACTTCTAGAAATAACACAACCCAAATTAATCCCTAATAAATGTATGTATATATCCCTAAATAAATGTATAAATGTATGGCATACCGTTAACCTAAAGAGAATAAAATCCCACACTATCATAAGACTGCTGCATGACCAGGACCAGATAAAGAGTGTACTTCTGTCTCCTGTTCATATTAAGCTTGTTCTAAGGAGATTTAACCTGAAATTCTTGTTTGAAATTAAGATTTTGGTCTCTGAATCCATATTCTTCCTTTAAGACTCCCTGGCATTAGGACTCTCTCCCACTGTTTGCACAGTGCCTGGCACAACGGGACATCAAATCTCATTGTGTGCATTAGACACAACTGTAAAATCATTACTGTCTACACATATCTGTTCCATCTTGGTTCCTCACTACCATTCACATGTCCTCTCATCTCTCAAACCTCCAGCTGAATGTTCTCGTGTGAAACAAGAGACTACACTGGTAAATATGAACTATACAGATTCTGAGATCTGCCAGCAAAGCATACATGGTAATTAAACATCAGCAGATGCGTGTTATTTGCTAACTAGGCCTTAAACATCAGTACGTTCTGGGTTATGCTCTGCACTCCTCAGGCTATTTATTAAAGCATAGTAATAGCAAATGTTTACCTGTTTTGACATTTTTTTAGATTTATTTTTAAACCTTTAACTTCCTGCTGGATTAAATTTATTCTTACAAGGCCAAAGTAATAAAAATTAAAGAAATTTGCTGCTAGATGATCTGATGAAGCACCCTTTCCACTTCCAGTCATTCCCGCTTTTTAGCATCTTCAAGCCTGACATCAGTTTTGGATGCAGCTAAATGCCAACTATCCCGATAAACATGTACACTACCAGCTGTGGCTCCATCTGCTCAACTAAACATTTTCACACCAAATCTGCCGGGGAAAAAAAATATTGTTTTTGGAGTTGGTTTGTAACAACTGAAATATTAAAATCTTAACTCCAGGTGGCCCTTCACTTTTCTATTTCCTCTGATGAATATATTTAGAAGAAACACAACCATCTATTTATAACCTGCCTCAAACCCACAAAATCCAATGCAGTGAACTTGGTGCAAAAATCACAGATAAATAAAATGTAAATCCAGAGCTGATAAACCTTCACACTGCCTTTTGCAGAGCCCTTGCAAATGCCTCTGTGACTGTGTGACCTGACCACTGTGCAGCAGCAGCTATAAATAGCTCCTGGTCCCTCTGCCCCAGCCTGAAGGCAAGCAAGGCTGGTGTCATTGTCAGTATGTTCCCAAAGCATTGCTTTGCAAACCCAGAGTGGCAATTGTCACTTCAGTGCATTGGGATTATAGGTGTAGTTTTTCACAGCCTGTCATGAAAAAAGAAGAAGCCCCCTTTTTTTTGTTTTGTTTTGGTTTTTTTGGGTTTTTTTTGTGAGGAGGAATATCTGTAGGATCAGTGCAGACAACATGCTCTCAGAATCCTGGATGTTCTACCAGTCTGCACTGACTTCCACCTGTACAGCATGCTCTCAAGTCATAGCTGTGTATTTCCCTTTGTATCAGGCAGAGATCTAGCTCCCGATCTGTTAAACTCTTCTTGCCTTTGAACAGTCAGATCTTCTTAAGAAAGGAAATAAAAGTCCTCAAGAAATGGCAGAGAAGCACTGTGAACGTGGCTCTTGCTTGAACTGTCAAAATCATGTTAGAAAGTTCACGCAGTAATGAGAAGGCACCAGGAACAGCACCTGCCACACTGTGCAATAAGCAATATAATGTACCATGTCTGAAATAGGAACAAGGTTTGAACTGCACAAAACCAGTGCTTATCACTTTCCCCTCCTCCACTGGAAACCCGACAGAAGGTGTGGGGCAGTCCAGTTCTTGTCACCATGACAGCTTGAGTGGCTATTGTGAAACATGGATAGCACAATGGCTGAGCCAGATGAGAAAAATAACCACCTTAGCCACAAGAAGATCAAGTATGTGCTTCCTGCTATACCTGCTAGGGCCTGTACACTGCTCCTGCTGAGAGTCCTCAACTGCACAGGTCAGAGTCCTGAGGTAATCTTACACCTTCAGGCACAACACTTTGAAAATAATGGATACAAGTCTATTTTAAAGTCAAAAGATCAGCTGATTCAGTCCATCAGCTGGTTTGTACAGTGACATCTTAAAGGCAAGACCAGAACAACTCCCCACCCCAGTTAAGGCTTTTAAACAGTTGTAGTAACATAAGTCAGAAAATATCAAAACAATCGATGAATAGACTGTGGTTTCAAATTCAAAGAAATCCTAGTGGAAACTCAAGATGGATGAAAAGGTATGATGCTTCTCTTAATTTCTGTTGAAATCCCAAGAGTAGTTTTATTGAAGTGAATGTAGTAATGCTAAAATTTCCATACTAAAGAGACATCAGACCCATTTAGTTGCAAAGTACTCCTGGACAACTAAATACCTTTCTGTTAAAGAAAGTTAAATTTTACTTTTGATATTACACCTTCTTCTTTTCTGTAACATATATTCCTTACAGAAACGAAAAAAGAAAAAAAAAATCCTGCTACATCTAATAATTTCTACTAATTAAAAAGAATGTCACCCAGGAATGTGCTTTAAGTAAATGTGGCAAGCAATTAACAGCTTAGACACCACATCAGAGACTTCTGAGCTTTTTTGATATAGCTTTCTCATGATTTTGGTCTGAGTTGATTCTTACTATTAAAGCCTAGTAAATAGGAAAGCCAGAAAGTTTATTCAGCTGGTGAAATTACAAAACACAAATTAAAACAGTCAAGTCATGAAAAATCCAGATTCTGCAGAAAGATGTAGGTTTGTATATTTTTTCTTTTTCAGTTCCACTTAGCAATGACTTGTCTACATGCAGGAATATAAACGAGTCACTGGAAAATGTATCTATCAACTAAATTGATTACCTAACAGTTCTTACTAGAGATTACATATTGCAATCTAGTATGTACTGTTGCTGTATCTAACAAGTTAATACAATTAAACTGTAAAAAATAACTTTCTTTCTTTTCATATTTTTGACTGAAAAAAAATTACAAAAAATCTCAGTAATAAAACTGTGAGAGACAAGAGTCAGAAATATACCTTCTGTAGTTTCAGTTTCTCCAAAAGAAGTACTACTAGCATTAGTCAAAGAATAATGAAGAAACATGTTTTTGAAAATCAAAACAAACAAAATAATATTATAAAGAATTTTAACACCAAGATCAATATCCACCACTGTGCACAAATAAATTGGGGTTTCTGTTGTTTAGTAGCCAGCATCTCTGCCTGCTGGCTAACAGTAAGGAATAATATTTTTTAAAAAAATAACATTTATTTCATAATTTTAGTATTTAACTTTGGTGTAGCTATTGCACTATTATCTGTGTCTTAGAAATAAAATCTAATCTAGCAGCTTCTTTAGAAGTAAAGCCTATGATATATCAAGTTCTCATAATAATGATTTCCTGTCTATAAAGTAATTTGTTATAATTTGGCCTATATTCACTGGAGTTTTTTGAGCTCTACTAGTTTATAAGCCAGGGATATTTACAAACACAGAAGCATATAAATATAATACACATTCCTCATCCCTTCTCAAGCAGGAGGGGAATGAGTAACTGAACACCTAAGCTTCAAAGTGCTTTTTTGTTCTGCTTATGGCTGTTTCTGTGCAACTATCAAGATAGAAGCAAGTCCAAGAAATTTGCATCACACAGAGAAATAAAGCAATATTTCGATAGTCATCAGATTCCTTGGGAATTAACTCAGAGACTTTGATGCAAACTGTACTGCTGCATGCTCTCTCCTACAGATAAGCCTTATATTTTCTGTGAAGAAATCTACTGAAGAACTTCCAGCAGTGAAACTATCAAGCACTGAGACTTCAGATAGCCTTTTAGATATCTGGGTCCAGGCCAGAGAGTCTTGAAGATAAGAGTGGAGACTGCAGTTAAGCCTAAATCTCTGAAAAGCCAATGTAAGGCAGTCTCGTGTTCCTGGTGGTCTGGGCAGCTGCAACCTTTTGTACTAGATAACTTTCCCTAGCTAGCAAGAGCTTAATGCTCAGGTATACTGTGCTTCTATCATCCAAGGGAGAAGAAGAAATGAAAGAATAACTACATACAGTGCAGCATCCAGCAGGATCAGGTCAAATCTCTTATGCAAAAAGGGAAGGTAGAGTTTTATTTACCAGATGCCACTCTGTAGCAGCTTTAGTGTCAACACACAATACAGAAGTACTCCTAAATTGTGGAACGCATTGATGAAAAAAAAAAAAGAAAGTAACTTTCATTAGAAGCTCTAACACTGGACCTGGAATCTCACTGACTTGTCACTTTATTCTGTCTGCTTCATTTAGGGTTCAAACAACTATTTCTTATTTCTGTGCTGGCGTTTGCGACCAGTTGCCACTACAGTGAGACTGGAATGGTTACAGGCCTCAAAGGACAAAAGGAAATGTATGTGATCTGCTTATTTCTCAAGCATACCATCTGACCTATTCACACAGTAGCTGAGCACAGATGCAAAAAAGAGTAAGCAATAAAACTGGTTCTTGAAAGACACCAGAATGAAGAACAGAAAGGCAGACTACCCTGAATGCTGGTTGGATGTGTTTGTCTGGGAATAATGCCAACCATTTTAGTGTGTTACTTTGGATCCTGCTACCTCTCTCAAGCAAGAAAGTACTATCTCATGATCAACTGTGTTAAATGATTCAGATATGTCTAAAGTGATGAGAATAGATGTCTGTACTGTCTCCATTGACAGGAGCACATTACATATGCCACTAAAACCATTTCAAGTCCTGCTTTAAATTCAGATTGTGTTGGATCTAGAATTTTATCTTAATTTAGTTAATGCAGTTGGCCTTTGGCTAGCTTTTCTATGAGCCTGCAAAGAGTTTCACTATTATTCTGTGTCTGTATGTGGGGACAGACAAAGAAAGACGATTAGAGTTTGCTCTAGGGTGAAATGTGGAACTTCTTATACAGCACATGGAAATGCTACACAAAGATTTGGGACAGGAAATTAATAGCTAATCCAACTGAAGCTACAGGGGGAGTGACATGGATGTGAGACATACTTATTCAAACTGGAATTTGCTTAGGACACTGAGGTTAACGCCTCTCCTCTTGAAAATTTTGTCAAGGCTGCAGCAGATAGGACTTCAGGGGTTTTAGTTCATTTGAAAAGCAACAAATCCAATCGCAAAATTCTTTTTTTTCCCACAAGGGACAATGGGTTCAGCATAATATAGGGAAAAAGAACTATCTTCTGAATCATCCTTAGCACTTCTTTCAACATTTGGATTCACACTGATGGTATCCATTTCCAGTAATAATACTCCCCATTATAACTCAGTATGATAGGTGAAAAGAAACAGTTTAAAGAACTGTACCTACAGTGACCATGAGTCAAATACGTGAGTAATTTAACACTGACAACTAACTAAGTAACAACATAGGAAACTAAACACTGGAAAATATATACTAGAAAATTTCTAGGTTGTTACTTTAAATTTAAATAAGAGTGGTAAGTAGGTAGAATGAAGGTTATTAAACCACATATATATATATGTGCACTCACACACATAAAAGAATTGATTTCATGATGTTCAAAGCTGTACAAAAAGTACTATGTCTTTGTGGGATTTTGCTGATCTTTCAAGAATGACAGATCAATTTGTTAAAGGAAGAAAAATGGATTCAAAACCCACAATGTTTTAAAAGCAATTCCTTTCAGAGCTCTACTTTTTTGATAAATTAACTATGATCAGCAATGAAGAAATCTGTTTTCCTTTCTATCTAAACTTCAAGTAATGGTATATAAAAATAATAAAAAAGAATGCATATAAGAAATACATGCCAATGCTCAAATATCTAGAAGTAGCCTCTAATTTTCAATTACTTGGTTTTTGTAACTCATATTGTGATTTGCAGATATGTCAATTGCCTACAATTGCAGTGGCATTTCAGTTATGTAGTAAAATAATTTTGACAAGTAGTCTGGTAGGTGTCTGCAATGTGGCATCCCTGAAGCCTGACTAAGCAACTTGGTTCAACATGAACTTGTGTCCTATCACCACAACTTTTTTCCTGACCCTCTGAAAGAAACAGCTCCTCACAATTATCACTGCTGAAAAATCAGACCATGGGCATCAATCAATGGGCATCCAGCACCTGAAGCATTCAGAGAAAGCACATTTTAAAACCTTCATCATATCTCCACATAATCAGGCAATTATGTCATTACTTATAATCTGTAATCTTACAGACCCTCCTCCAGGGGTTTCATTTCATAGAGCAAGTCAATGACCCATGGCAAAGCACTTCCTTATAATACGATTCCAAACTCCATTTTCACACCTTGATTATGACTGACATCTTGTTTCACCACCAGAAAGATGCTGAGTAAATAGCAGCACAGGATACGAGAGCAAAAGTTCTAACATTGACAAAGCCAGGATAAACACAATCTTCCAAGGGGTCGCTTGAACTTAGAACACTAACATAAGACTATACTACCGTTATCTGTAGCAGAAAAATTTTTGCGCAGCTGGTTTTTGTGCAATGCAAAGGCAAAACTTGTTTAAAATGCATTATAAGACCACTATTACTATTAAGTTAACCACTGTTACTATTAAGAATCATAAATTTGCCTTCTGGGTTTGAACCACTGATGGCATACTACCAAAAAAAATGTAATGTGAACTCATTTAATTGCAGTACCAATGCAAAGCAGCATTTCCAAGTACTTGTTTTACTGACTACAACATGATTTGTGCTCCCACAAATTGCAAAGAAGTGTTTTGATAAAAAAATGGTCAATTCAGAATACAATAAAATGAATTTCTAGCACCAATGATGCACAACTTACAGATTCTAAAACGTTAACAAATGCAACATTCATTTAAAAGTAAGAAAACTGGGGATAAGTCTTTGCTTGCCTTCTAAATTTACGCTATCCAATGAAACAACACTTACTCTATGCTTTATCAGTTTTGACATCAATATTAAAACAGATATTACAAAGTGCCGTAATTGTTTATACATCCCTTCCAGCCATTTCAATGTGAACACAGTCCTTCTTGTTTCTCTGCCCTACACACAGCAATTTCATCATCTCCAGTTCACATATCAATTACCAGACTTGTGCAATCTAAACAAATTTTTTTCTTTTCTATGTCCAGCCTCTCTTAAGCAATAAAAAAATACCACCATCAAATTACAGGTGAAATGTTTCAGAGAAACCAGAGAACACAAAAAAATATATTTTCCTAATTAAGAAGGTAGTGGAAGGGTACTTTGGGACCACTGTGTCCTGTCACCTGCCATCTATAGCAACCATGTTATGTCATTCTTTCCAAAAGAATGTCCACACTCCATTCTAAAATCAGATTATGTCTCCCACTACTTCCATCAAAAGGCTTTTGCAGAATCTCACTGGTCTGATGGCTAGAAAAGTTAGTTCCAGCCAAAATTTCTCATGGTACAAAGCCAACCATTTGTTTTCACATTGGTTATGTGTATTAGTTATGTTATTAAGTTAGAATGTCATTCCTGATTGTTCCCCAACATTCAATCCCAGGGTATTTCTGAATACTTGTGAAACCTGTGGCAATGTGGATTCTCTATGTGATGCCTGCTGAGTCTCTATCAGGTGAAATAAAGACAACAGAAGAAAATAAGGCACTATATAAAAACATGGCTCTCTGGACTAAAAATAAGTGTATTCCTAAAGACATGGAAGGAGCACAGTAAACTCAACAATTAAAGGGACCTGACTATTTCACAGGTTATGGTACAGTACTGGAACAGCCTTTCTGAGTCACAGCACCCTATTTTAATAGAAGACTTAAGCCAGTTCTTTCCCCCAAAAAAATCATGAACACTGGCACACTCACCTCAGGACAGGTTTTCTGGCTCTCAAACCCACACACACTCCAGTGCCAAATTAAAGGCAGATAAAAGGAGCTATGTTTTCAGCTAAGCAGGTCCAACAGCTTTTCTTCCAGCATGTTTCTCCTGAAACCTTCTGAGTCACCTGACTTTCTAGAAGCAGAGGGTAAAATTTCATACTCTCCTTGATTCCCCTCCTAGCAAGGGGCTACTGATAAAATATTCCAATTCTCCTCTCTGCTCAAAACCATGCTACTGCATCATTTCCTTTACATGAGATCTTTGGAGTAAGACCTGAAAGTAAGAGGAAACTGTTGTCTTGCCTCCTTCCCCTTGGAGTCATGAGTACTAAAGCAGGACCCAGCACTCAGCACACAGACCCCTTCAAGCACTTAGTTTCTTTTTCAACTGTGAAACTGAGCTAATTATCACTCCTTAATGTAGCGTTAAACTACCTGCTTCTCCATGCTTACAGAGATGATCACAGTGAAGATGCAATAAAAAGAGGGTCAGGTCTGATGAAGTCTATGTTGAACTCACATTGAAGATTAAGTTATGTTTTACAACTGGTCACTCTTGGACTTTTCAGAAGAAAATCAGTTTGTCAAACCCCAAAATACAGATTACTTCATACTTGTTAAAAAGAAAAAAAAAAATTAGTTTTTTTACGAAATCTAAAGTATAGATGGTTTCATGACTATTTTTAAAAACTGATCTGCAGTTCATTGTCATTAATCATACAGAAATTACCAAGCTTCTGCTTTTAAACTGTTTTGGTTTTGTTTTTTTTAAAGATCAGCTGAAGACAAGAAAGCAATAACAACAATACAGCACCTAATGTCACAAAAGTGAAGAATTTGCTTTCAACTCTTATAAGAGTCTAAGCCTCATCTGTTTCATTTTTCATCAGAGTTAATCTCTGCAGATATAACACTATATTAAATCTGTACCACAGCCATATATATCTTCAGTTCTTCTGTTATATGTATGTTCATGACAAAAACAAACAAAAAACCCCCAAATCAAATTCTCCAAGATGTCTCATGTGATGAGGATATGTGAATAGATTTAATTCATAACTAGTTACCAAAATCTAACTACTCTTACATTTTACAGTATTAGATCTGCTTGACTGTATTTTAATTTATAAACCCCAACAAAAAAATTAATCATTTTACCCACAGTAACACTAGTAATCATCTTACATTACTACTTTCTTTTTTCCATTTATATCCCTTCCCCAAAATGGATTTAATAATACAATTAGTGTTGATCACCTAAAAGGTTAATTTCCAGAAAGGTTAAAATGTATTTTAGAACTGCATTTTCAGCTGTTCCTAGTATGAAATTACACTTGAGACAATTCAATGCAATGATCTATGAATCTGTGTAACAGTTCTGTGGCCATATTTTCCAACACTGGCTTGCACTTCAGTGAAATTTGTAGGAAACAGAAACTGAGAGCAATAAAGAAAATAAAAACATTAGTATTCTAACTGAAAATAGATGCAAAAAAGAGAAAACTCTTAGAGAATAGAGAATTCCCTTAGGCAAAAAAATAAAAATGTGTAACATTAGTTTCTGAGATTTTTAGTATTTTGTGTATGTGCAAATAATAATTACTGATGTCTATGAAGTCATTAATAATATTGTCAAAGAAAAATATTGTCTGTAGTTGAACAGATCTTTCTTTTAAAAATTAACAGATAATATCACCTACTCATTTCAAGGTTAATAGAATAATGCAAATTCATATGGGTCCCTGATGATCAAGGTAGGATTAACATATTTTCACCTTCTCTAATAGAACTGCTTTGGTACAAAATACATTGTTCTACACTGTCATGATGTATGGCCCATATTTAGAAATCTGACAGTTTAGGAGTGCATTATGGCATTCCATTAAACTGAATACATTTTTGTGCTGCACAGGAAAAGATAAAGAGGCCACAATTCCTGTCTTCTTTTTAAAGAATAATGACTTTTCTCACTACTGTATTGAAAATTTTAGGAAATGTGGTATTTAGTGGACTGCTAAGTTCTACTCTCTGTGTCTCAAAAACCATGAGGATAACTCTTTATTTCATATAAATCCTAGTTTTTTTAAAGAATATGAACCATGTTAATTGATAGAAATATCAGCTAAAATTCTGATTTACAACTGCTATAACAGTAATTCTGAAAACCTTTGGAATTCACCGTGTAAGTGGGCTGTGATGTTTAATCTTCTGAGTGATATTCCTAACTTCTGTAACTGTAAAATTCCAGAAACACTGGTGATGCTCTGCTATTCCACCAAACAATGCTGTCACTGACATAAGAAAGAAGGGAAAGAGGACTAGAAAAACACATGAGACTTCAGGTTAACACAGATATGTGCAAGGAGACCTTATTCCCATGTTGACACGACAGTGCTAAGTTGTCTACTTTACCCTGAAATGTAGACAAGGCATTGAAGAGATTTATCTATCCTTAATATATTTGGGGTTGTACCACTATAAAGCTGACTATATCATAAATGTTATTATCCCATTGTTCAAATCCAAAATATTACCTCAACAAGAATCTAGAGGATACTTTAAAAACAGTTTACAATTTCACTTTTTTTCCTTCATCAGTATGCACTTTACCTCCCCTTCAGTCTTTACCCAGAGTTTTCAAAATCAAGATTAATAAAAAATAGCTTTCAGAGGACCCAAAAAGGTACATGTCCCAAAGCTACAGCTGGTCATTTGAGTTTCTTTCTTCCTCTTATGGCTGAGTCAACAAAATTCAAGGTGAAGCAAGAAGGTGGCAAAACAATCACAAATTCACCCAGCAAATGTGTGAGGAAGAACAGTGGCTTTGAGAATGTGTTGAAGGAGGAATCAAGGTTTGATTGTTCTGCCTTGCTCACCCTCAGCTGGAGATGTGGGAAATTCTCCTCTGTGTTTGTACCTAAAATTTACTCTGCGATTACCTTCTAATATTAGTGGTTTGGATTTGCTGACTATACATGACTTTATCTACATTTAAAAAAAAACCCAAAAATAACAAAATTGATCCCCAAAGTTTAGTATCATCTGCTGGTTTTTACACCTGCTTTTGTGTGATCTTACAGACAATCAGGCTTAAAATTGCCTGCCCTGCAGCCATTGGAAGAGAACTTTATGCCCCTATGTCTGAACAAACTCCTGTGCTTTAATGATGTTGCAATGTAGCAGAAAGGTGACACCTATGCTTTATAACACCTCCAATATAAAACAAACCCAAGATCTTTCCACATGAAAGATAGCAGAGCAGTGGGGCTGTCTCCATAAAATTATTCCTCTCATTTGGAGTAGCGGGGTGAGAAAAAAAGTTAGCCATGAAAATGCAGTTTAATGTGGCCAGTCTTGTTATTTTAAAGTAGTGGGTGAACAGCTTATTAACTGCAACAAGGTCCAAATCTTCCCAGGTACAATTAGGGAATGAAGGAATGCATCAGTGTTACAGTTTAAAAACTGCTGTATTAAAGACCTGGTTTTATCCAATGGAAGACTTCCCTAGAACACTGCAGAAAGATTCACAAGGTTGCCAAGAAAAGCCACATTATTAGTTATTAAAAGCAAAGTTCCAGAAAGAACAAACTATCTCAGAAAGCTCACAACCTCAGGAGTTTTTTTTTAATAAGCAAATGTATTATTAAAATATCCTTAAGGGTTTACTCTGCTACCTGTTCTGTCTGAAAGCTTCCAAGACTCCTGGTGAGATTTGTTTCTTTCATATGCAACACTGGCAGCTACCCAGTCCATCCAGCAGAGCTGCAGAAGATGCAAGCTTTCTCAAAAATCTGGTGACACACTGGACTAGCCATGTTTAAAATCTCTCTTTAAAATGTAGAAGGATCTAGATATTGAGGGATGGAAAAGCATGTTTAGGGTGGTTTAGAAGAATTTCAGCCAAAAAGCATCTGGCCATTACTGAACAAAAAACACCAATACCTCTAAATTAACATGAAAAAACAAGGGCTTAATTCTATTTCACGTTTTAACAAGAAAAGGATAAAACCCCCAAAAAAATCCAATCATGGAAGATAGATAACTTTAACCTATCTTCTTATTTATAAAGCCACTAGCAAAATAGTATCTGAACACCTCACAGTCATTAATGGATTTTTCCTCACAATGCTTCTCTGATGCAAAGAAGTTCTATTATCCTTATTCTTCTTGTGAAGAACAGTGTCATGGAGAGATTAAGTCATTTATCCAAAGTAACACAAGATGCCTATGGGAATGACTATGTAATTTATCACGGATCTCAAGAGCTGCAGTCCACTGCCTGAACCAGTAGACCATTCTCTTCTTAAGAGACAAGAGCTGTTGTACAGTACCTTAAATGACCTTTCAAAACGGCTATTTTGTGCATGGTTTTTGCTCTATCACTATTCTGAAGAAAGCTGTTAACACAACATACTTGGAGAAAGCTTAATTAAGCACCCTGTATCTTGCCTCAACACCAGCTGTGAAACTTGGGAACACGTATACTTTCAGACTAAATATTACATATCTCTTGGAAGTCAGCAACAAAGCTAAAGCTCAGCAGCTTGGCAGCTGGAAAAGATCCTTCATGCTCTGCAAATGACCATACTTTATTCAAGTCCTTTAAAGGTTTTTTTCAAGGCTTTTTATATTCCTGTGACTGAAAAGAGCTACTATACTTACAATATATGTCTGAATTTATGGCAGGAGCCATTTGGTAAGTACCAAAATATGTTCTTTCCCAGCACACTGAAGAGCTCTGTTTATCATTTGGTAAAGCTGCTTAAAAAGAAAAGGCAGTCAATTGTTTTCTCTTTATATTCAACGAATGGTTTCTGTTTGAATGTAATTCAAGCTACAGGAGCACCCATGAGACTGGTAGTCTAAAACACTGGGTCAGTATCTGCCTCTGAAGACACAAATTAATTAAAACATGCTATTTAAAGAAAAAACTACTGAAGTTTTTCTTTATCCCAAGAATAAGTACAATTCACTTCAGCAACCTTAACCCCCAGCCCTAGTTCACCTGAAGAGATCATGACCAGGAGTGAAAAGTTTACTGGGTCACCCTCCTTTAATCTTACCGTCTCTTTTGAGCGACTGCCAAAAGCCTTGCTTATGATGAAGTTTATGAAGAAGAAAATGAACTGAGATCATAATTTAAATTCCACACAGTTCACAAACAACTTTCATATGGTAACAATTTTTGGTCACTGGTTTACTGAATTTGAATTGGTGACCTAAAGGTGAATGATTCTGCATTCCAGTATCAATCTCCATGCTGTTTATTGTTCCAATTTTATGAAGTTCAAAGTGGTAGAAGCGAGAGTTATATAGTTAAACACAGTTGTCTCCACTTTACATCTACTTAAATATTTTCAGATTTTCTCCCTTAAAATAATTCTAAGCACAAACCACAAAACATTCTTGTGTATGGAGAACTTTTGATTAAAAAAAAAAGTACCTCCATTAAATAAGAAAATAATCTGTCACATAATAAAATGGTATTTAAGAAGTCCTGTTATGAAAAAAACTGTGTTATAAGTTCAATTGTGCCTTTGTCTGCTTCTTTCAAGGGCTTTTAGTTAAAAGTATCACACAGATTGACTAACTTAAAATTATAACAACAAAGAAAAAAATCACATGATTTTAAGATTTTTGTAATTTCCCTCACAAATCCTCATTTTTTATTAATTCCTTTATTTTATTTTTTTTCCTAATCCATCAGTTCTGTTCTGTACTTAAAACATGAAACTTAACGAACACACTACTTAATCAGCTTCAGTGATAAAGTGAGTAAATTCATTTCCAGAAAACAGACTTGTGAAAATTCTCAAGGGATTCTCAGCTGCATCTGAACTTTTTCTTCTGCTAAAACCTTTGAAAAAAATAAACTTTTTTTTTTTTTTCATTAGGGAATGGGAAAGAAACTGAGAGGAAACAGAGAAGGGAAAAGAAAAAAACAATTTTCAGAAAAATTAGAAAGGAATTTCCAAAATACTCAGTATGTTTTTTTTCAGTTTTCCAAACACCTTAGCTCTTCACCATTTTTAATGAGATAAACATAAGGAAAAGGAATAACCTCACCTACAAATTTATGGCCATGCTGTTTAATTTTCTGTTTCAATAGTAAATTTTTTAAAGGTTTATCTTTTACCCACAGAGCAATGAAACACAAATCTGAACACCATTTGAAATCCTTAACTTGATGTTGGGACGGGGACTTCTAATTTGTCCTGTGAACACATCAGTTCTACAAAGTAATTCTTTGGTATACAAAGCTCATACTGTGAGAGTTATACATTATTCAAGAGCAAAAAACTGATTATTTTTGGTACCTAGTTTCACAACCTGCTAGCTATTTCTTCAGAGACTGACTGACTTTTATGATCTGTGCTTTTAATTATTTTTTTTTTATCAGCCACCATTTTCTACCATTGCCCTGTCCTGCTTTACATTATGCAAATCTCAACAATGTCAACAAAAGCAACTAGACCACAACATCTGTACGAACCCATTAAGCTAAGGGGGGAAAAAAAAGAGACAAAAAAAAAAGAAAGGACCCAAAATTTGTTTCATGGCCTATTTGGTTTAACAACAGACCCAATGCCCATTCAAGCACATATAATTCAGAAGGCCTGCCTGCCAGCAATAAAGACTGAAATTGGATACTTTGTGAGATTAATTACCTAGATACGGCATGATAATACTAGTCAAATGGGAAGGTAATTAAAGTGCACCTTCCATGAAAATTATTCATTGCTGATGGATCAGGTGACAGATAAATCAAAAGGCACTTAAAAAAGCTACAGGTTAACTTGTGGAAGGCCTTTCCTCCCTGGAAGTCCCCCTAACCACGCTACTACTGCAAGACAAAAGGAGGGTAACGCAGCCTTGGAGAAAGAGGAGCCCAGGGAAAAGTTACCAGCATTGTGCCTGCACACAAAGGGGCAGCTAGAGTGGAACCAGCCGGCCGGCAGCCTTCAGATTCCAGACCTCTCTGCTTGTACGCCATAAAGGGCTATTGCGCCGTGAAAGGCAGCAAGTGATGAATTAATAAGTTGACTGGTCCCCCGGGTGCAATCCTTACAGGCGGAGGACATGCCGTGGTAATCAAACAGGGCTATAAATTGTGTACATTGAATGGCACAGAACGCATCTCACTTCATCACCGCTAAGGCAAGACTTCCTGAATTTGTCATTAACTCTTTGGCTTCAATATATTTATTTAAACAGTAAAAGTAAGAGAAAGAGCTTACAATAACAAAAGGGCAACTGATACTACCCAGCGGGATATACAGTCTAATGGAGATCACTGACTTTTACTTTCTTCAGCTACATGGGTCAAAATCTACTCCTTTTATACCAAAGCTCCCCCTGAGATGCACGGATTAAGTTCAAAACATTACACTACATGCACTTCTGAACACAGAAAAAAACCCCCAAAACAACAGGATCAAATAATTTTTTACAGCTAGTTTATGCAAATTACTAAATATTTATTCCATATTTGAAGGAAATGGAGCATTTACATGGGTAAGCATTTCCCAAATCCTAGATTTTTAAATTTCTAAGCAACCTTATATTAGATGCAACATCTGAGATTATTAAAATGTATGAAAAAAGATCAATGTATGAAAAAAAGTTCAATAATTACACATTTTTTTAATGTGTGCTTGCTCTCAAGGCTGTTATACTGAATAATACTGACTGCTCAGAGGTAGTTCAATGGAAAGCAATTTTGTGCCACCTTATTTGTCCTTAGTAGTCATTTTTAATGGCCTAGATACCTATGAGAGTTAAAGAGAAACTTACCACTGACTGAATCAGAGCATAAATAGGTAAGAGAACATTTTTTAAAAATTCTTTACTGAATTTCTTCTATCAAAAATATACTTGAGGTCATCCCACATTTTGAAACAACAGTTCGGTGTGTTTTATCAATAGCTTCCAAACTATTTTATACATTCTCTAAATATTTTTACTTTCCCTACACTTCATAGTGAGTAGAGGAGAAGAAAATTTAAGTCAGTATTGAAACATAATGCAAACTTTAAAAACAGGAACTACAAACTGAAGCACTTTCTGTGGGTCCAATGGAAAGCATAACCCTTTTTCAAAACAGAATCTATGAAACAAGCTATGATTGTTCCCATGAGTGTTCTACCGTCACAGAAATTTATATGACCAAGAAAGGCATGATACCAGTTTACCAACTTCACGGCAGTTGGCAGCTGTGGTATTTCCCCCAGAAAAGGAACTGTGCTGATTTTATGAATAGGTTTATCACTTTGAGATTAGCTCATTACAATATTTTGCAAGAAGTCAAATTTTATAGACCTCCTGATCTACAAATTTACCTCAGGAGACTTGGTAAACTTAATCTAGTAAAGTAAATGGTGCTAGAGTTGAGAATGGAGTATGAACACTTGCTTGTCCATACTATTACTTTGTTAGCACACTTAGGTAGTTGGGCATAATTCTGGCAATTTCAGCATGGGAACACTGTTTAGAGAACAAAGGAGTTAAGTTTGCAAGCATGAGCCCTGACATGCCAGGAACAGAGGATGAATTCCAATCCCTTTTGAGCAGGCTTAGCTTTGGTAAACAGGGAACACCCATAAGTTTCTTTAAATGTCCCACTGCCTGTCTGTGTGTATCTCAGTGGAGTTTGAGCTATCAATTCAGATCTGTAGACTACCACATAGGATGGGACATGTCTGCCTAAGAGATCACCACCAATATCTCAGTATAGGTCGGAAAGGTAGTCTCTTTGGTGTACAGAATTTACCTTCCAAAGCACAGTGAATGTGGCAGTATTCTGAAAGCCCGGGGTACCTGCTAGAGAAAATGCTGAGAAACAGCTCCCAGAAGTTTGGTTCACTTTCTCTGCTTATTGCTCATTGAAGGTTATCTGACTGTAATTGTTCTGTTCCACTGCATGGCTGATCAAATTCCTTTTTTACACAGAAGATTGTAACACTGATGGGTGGCCATCACTGCATTATTATAGGCAAAATAAACTGTAAGGCGCCTGCTGCCCTCCTAATGGGGATTATTAACTAGCATTACAATAAATATAAATCATAGAACAAGTATTTTATATTTTTAAAACATTTTTAACATTGAAGCTATAAACTGTAATCAACTGAAATATCTCTATTTTTAGGATACACCTGTATATGAATATCCTCACTAAATACCTTGGTTAATTCAGTCCTTGGTAATCAGCTTCAAAGCATCTTAACATGAATTACTAATAGGATAGGCAAATTATTTAATAGGGGTTTAAAATCCCACAGACAATAAACTATTTTAAAATTTCCTTCCTTGCTTGCTTAGTATTTTCTTGAAAATAAATAAAATCATGTAAATATTTCATATTAACATTGTGGCAGAAATTAACACTTGTGTATGTCAGTGGTGGGAGAAAGAGGGCATTCAAGTCATCAACTTTTGCCAGTTAATTTAGGTGGCTAAATAGGGAAGGTAATCTAACGCTTCCTCTGTAATTAAGGATGAGTCGATGCACAATTCCTAAACTTGGCTTCTGTTCCAAATCACTCCCTAAAGAAACCTATCAATCTCCACTGACTACAACAATGTAAATATCCACCAAAGATATAAATGCTAATGTTTAATGCCAACATCAAAGCGCAGAACGTTCAGCCCTAAAATACTTCATGTGATTAACTCTACACTATATAAAGTGCAATGACACTTTTCCCTCTTCATTATCTGTTAAGCTGCAATACAAAAAATTAGAACTAAGGGTGAAATTTTGATCTCAGCTACACAAGGGAATATTTGGAATAATTCCACAGGAGGTCCACAGAGACACATCATTACTGTATTGGCTCTGAAATATTAGCATCCAATTCCTCATTTCACAGCCATGATTAGAGGCTGTATGAACTTAAATGGACTCTTTAGCAAAATAAATGGCATTTCTCCACATAAGCATGAGGGTTTACTAGCTTTGAATCTGCTCTGCTGACTCAGCCACTACTGCCTGATAGGAGCTTGGGTATTATGGAAAAATATGAGCTCTCCATGATGCACTAGGAAATGGGATTCTCAAAAAAAAAAGAAACATTAGGTGACAGACAGAAAAGGTCAAAAGGAGAGATGGCAAATAGATTCTTCAGCAGACATGAGATAGCAGATACAGAAACTGAAGGGTCTGCTGCTGCAAATACACACATATGAGAGAAAACACCAGATTCAATGAGAAGTTTTGTACAAGCTGTTGAAATGCAGGTAAGAGTTTAGGTGGGGTCATACAGAGCAAAGCTAAGAATCACAGTGACAGATTCCTAATCTTAAACCTACTTCAGAGAAAGTGAGATCTGTCTAAAAAATTCTGAAAAATACACTAACAGGATAGAAGAAAGAACGAATAAAAGGAGATTGAGCTACATGTAGGTGTGTGTGTATCTGTCTCTCCCTCTCCTTTTCTTATGTAGCAGAAACAAGATGGAAGTAAGGTATGAAACATCCCATTCTGTGCTTCTATGATTTCTTGCATTAACACTGGAAAAATTCTAGCAGTTCTGTGAATATTTCTTCTCAAGGTTTTCTGTATTTCTGCACATGTGGATTCTCTTGTGTCTGACACATGATTTACCTCATTCAGTAAGGAATGAGGTCTTTATTGGCCCATTGACTACAGGTAAGATCTTAAAATTTCTACCTGTCAAACATAATTAAAAATGGTGAAAAACTGTTGACAGAGGATAAGGTAGCTGAAGGAAAATTTTCCAAAGAGATGTGCATTTAGCATGCTTACAGAGCTTTGGATATTTAGAAAACTGAGCTAGAAATGACCTTTTCTTAATTAGCATTAATATTAAAATGGTCTGAGTCATACGACTTATGATACTTGCTGTGAAAATTTAAATGTACAAATGAAAAGCAGTAAGTCAGGGAGTTTAAAACTACAGCTACCACTGAAGTCTTATTTGTTTTGCAGGCTGCCAACACAAACAAACTACCTTATGGAAACATAAAAAGCAGCTTGTAACAAGCTCGAATTTAGGACATTTATATTGGTCCCACAGTAAGAAGATTTCTGTGTCATTACCACAAGCATGATTTAGTTGTATTATGTTCACATGTAGACACCATTATGTAACACTTAGCTCAGACAAATGGCTCTGTTCTTGATCTTTCTTATTCTACTGTAGTTAATGACCAAATATTGTTAAAATTTGGGACACTAATTATCTGATGTCGACATGTTATGGATAATTAAGAATTGCTCACTCTGAAGCCATGCTAATTGTTTTTCACATGTCTCCTTCTCTCGTCCTTGTGTCCTCAACAAGGCACGAAGCTACAGGTTTATACGTACATCTCTGTCACATACTTTGTCACAGAACATACATCATCCTTTCTGGCTCATCCCCGATTAATTTTGCTGGCTTGCAGCAATTATCTCTCCCTTTGTGACTGACCTCCTGGTAAATGGAGTGCATGATCACTGAGCAATTTTTTCCTGCGTATGTTACCGCTTAATTGATCCTTGTTGGCAAACCACAATAGAATACACTAAATTTAAGTCATAAAATGGTTGAAGTTGAGAGGAGTGGTAGCCATGTTTAGCAATTGTAGTTGACAGCTGTAAAAATCAGATCTTGATAATGTACTCTCATTTACCCTATTACTTGGATCAGTTGGTTAAAGCTGTTAATGATCCTCTTGGATCAATGTCGTTTGCTGGTAGCTGTAATTTACTGCATTGGTGGATTAGTACAGATGTTTTCATAGATAGCTCTGCATCATTCCACCAGATTGCTGTCTGCATCAAATTTGCTTCCATTCATCACTAACGAAGCAAAGAAAAAGATAATCAGCATCTCCTATCTTAACATTAACTATTGAACTTGGGATAACACTTTTATTGTCAGTTTGAAGCCTTCAACCATGGCTTCCTTAGTAAATTGCCATGAGAGTTAACTCTTGAAATAGAACCAATTAGATATTTTGACTGTTACTACAAAGACTACAGAAATGCTTAACTGTACAAAACAACAGACACACTAAGGAGTAGTAGATAAGACTGTTCAGTTACAAATATGCCCTATGGCATCAGGGCTGAAAGCAGAAGAAACTACACAGGGCAACAATGTGTCAAAGCTGGCTAAAATTGTCCAAGCTATTAATTACTAAGACTATTCCAGAACCTGAAAAATTTGCTGACACCCATGGGCTCTCATAGTGGGTAAGTCAGCCATGCTCTATTAAGGAAGATGTCTCCTTTTCTTATTACTCCACTAGCATCAGAAAGATTATACCCAGCTCTTCACAGAATTTGTCTATCTTCACCCTTTCCTGCCAGAGGTAAACCATTTATTCTTGGGCCATTAATACTCCCTAAACTGCCAGAAGACCATGAGCCAGAAGAGGAAGGCTTGTATTTTTCCACTGAGGGCCCATTTAGCCAAATCTGTTTTCCCTTCTAAAAAAGGAGGCTTATTGGCACATGCAACAAATACAAAATAAGCAACTGGATAAAATATGATGTGCTCCAAAAGAGAAGCAGCACAAACTCTGACTATATTTGTAAAGAGAATACATATTAAAAAAGGAAACTGGAAGCACACTGTCTTGAATTGCTGGACAATTCTACATGGCATCATTTATAAGCTTAATGAAGAAACTTCTTTAACTCTCCTTATACAAGCTACCTTCTCTCTTCTAAAGATTTCCACAGGAGTCATTACAGTATGTTGGCTCTATGCCATGCTGTCATCAAATGCTTCTCTATATAGAGATGTTACAGTCTAAGAATTTTTTCATTCACTACATTCAACCTTAATTAGGATTTCACATTTGGTAGCACTTACACACTTGCAATAGTGCCTTTCAACAGTGATGCTCATTTCTCATTGGAAAAGCATGCAATCACTTAAAAGGTTTGGTTTGTTCTAATGACAATGGCACTTGAATTCTTCAAAAGGTCTGAAACAAACAAACAACACTGAGTTCAGAGTTCCTACTGATGATATCCTGCACTTATTTATATCCTGCATCCAGTTACCATACTACAGTTCTCAGGAAGCAGTAAAAGGAAGATCAGATGTTGTTCTGCTGTGAAAATCAAAGGTCTGAGGAGTTGTATATTCTTTGCACATAAGTTAATTAGCAGCTCTAAAATGTGCATCACCAAGTATAAATATATCAAGCAATTTCCTGTCTTTGTAGTACAGCTATCTTGAAAGTATTTGACACTAGCTGGGTTGTCACAGAACTATGTATTAAAGTTCCCAAGAAGTATAGTAAAGTGCAAAGGGTTTCTACTCTGTTGAAAAAAACTTGTGGCCGTGAGAAAAAAATCTAACTGTGGGCAAAGTGAAAGAAGAAGCCAGGCGTATTTATGAGGGTTTAAAAATTCACCCAGCCAGTGTCACAACTAGAGCTCTTTAATTTTAGAGACGTTTCAGAGATTGGTCATAGACAGTGTGATGTTAACACATATACTTGCTTGTTCAGATCAGGATTAATTTTTCATCACTGTTTTTATGAACACAATTAGTTTAACTCCTAAATACTGAGGAGAGAGCTGGTCCATGTTTTTAAAAGAAAAAAGGGGCTTCTAGTCCTTTGTATGACATCAGTAAAGAAATCCCTCCTTTCCATGGCTAAATTGTACTTTATGATGCTCATTTTCTTCCTCAAGTATATAGTTTTTTATTGTGCAGCTGGTGAAATTATTCTTGAGTAGTATACATTAGACCATGGTGACATAACCTGCTTTTTAAATAGCTCAGTGCACAGGAAAGTCAATAGCCCTTCGGCTGTCATGCTTCTCTGAGCAGGTTGCTACCAAAAATTCAACATACATAGCTTAATCAGACCATTTCTAATTTGAAGCTCTGTTTCTGTGAAGCTGAAGCTTTACTTTATCTTTGTGTTGTTACACTAGAGTGTAGCTTCCCATTCTTTTCACTTCTAACTATTGTAAAATTCACATAGTCTTCATAGAAAAAAAAAAAAAATTAGTTTCTTAGCAAAAATTATTACTTCTCTTCCAAAACAGTTTTTATGATAGAGCTGGACAGACACGAGTTCTGATATCCAGTTGAGAAAAAAAACAACCAACCAAACAAAAAACCAGCAACATATTTTTAGTATGCTACACAAAAATCCAAATTACATTCAGTCACAAACTGATGTGCAAAAACCTGACATAGTTAGACTCAAAACATGATATGAAGTTAAAGTTTCCTTTCAGGAAGACAGAGCACCATTGCTTTTGTTCCTGTGTGTTCTGATAGAGCATAAGGTTCAAATCCTGCTCCTATTGAAGTCAATGACAAAGCTTCCATTGACTTCAGCGGTGCAGGATCAGACCCTAAGCAACACAGTTAGCATCTGCTTGCAAAAATATTGGAACAAATTAGAACTCAATAATAGGGAAAAAAAGCAATTAATATGTAGCTACTCTGTGGTACATTTTCTTATAAAACATACTGATTGTCTTTTCAATTTTTTTTTTGTGAATATATATGTCTGTGTATGTATATAAAATATCATCCAAGCTCTCAAATATATATGCCATACCATATTATATCCTAGACAGATATTTCCTTCTTTGTGAAACTCCTGAAGAAAAATCTAACATTTAATAATCTAATAATAATGCCCCAACCTTGCAATTCTGTAATTTTGCTATAACCTTGTGGATGTCACAATATTAAATATGACCTGATACAATCAGTGAATGAACAAACTGCTTTCCTTGATCTGATGGTATTTGCTATACAGAGACTGGAATTCTTATCAAGTTTTTATCTATCAGTTTAATTCAGGTATAAACTCTGTTATCGCCTCCTGTAAAAAAATCTGTGATATTAGTTCAGGGTAATGTGATTGCAGATCAATAGGTAGTCTTAGCTCCACAGAATAACCCAATCCATTTCATAATGTACTGAAAAGACATCTAAAAAAGTAGAAAAATAATAACAACTATCATATGCAACTAATTTCTACTCTAATTTTTCCCTTTTAGTTGATACCTGTGGAGTGCAAAACATTTATACAGCTATGCTCTCTGCCTACTGTCTACAAAAAAATTTTAAAATATAATATATAAAAATATATAAAATATAAAAATATATCTTAAATACTATTAAGAATAAGCACAGATCTCCAAATAGCTCCCATTAAAAAAATAAGCAAAAAGGTAACCCAAAATAGTCATCATCACATATATGTTTCTAAAAACCTCAGTTTAATGAAAGCATTTAGTGAATATTACATTTGAAAAGTGACTTTTTGTAAAATAATTCCCCCAGGTCAACAGGTGGAACACATTTGGTAAAAAGAAAATGTTATTTTTATAATCTGGATTCTTTTTACATGAGGCATTGCTTTTTTAAAAAAAACCTACATTGGTGACGTAGCCATATCAATGTGCAAAAACTGATCTACCGTTGGACATTGAGATGAAACATAGCTCAAAAAGTGAAGTCATTAGCAGGAAATAGCCAAGGAAACCTATAGCTAAAAGAACTCCACTGAAATGGGAAAACATTACAGAAACATTAAATTGAACACTGAAGCTATTTGGAATAAGCTGTCATGTAGCAGCAGAAGTGAACATTGGATAGAAGATGCAGATGAAGGTAGATTAAAACAACTTGGTGGCAGTATGGGAAGAAACCAAAATGGCCTGGGGAAAGGAGGGAAGTGAGAATAGGACTAGAACACTGAGGTCATAGCGACTGGGAAAGCCGCAGGCATCAATCTTCTTGATTGCTGCCTCTGCTGGGGGACAGTTCATTGCTGCAGAAAAGTCAGACTTAAGTGAGACTGACAGGGAACAGGAAACAAATAGATGGCCAGTAGTGCAGAGGCTATGAAAGAAGAGACTTTAAAAAATGAGTAGGGATAATTGAGAGCTAGGGAAAAAGAGTAAAGAAACAAAAGAAAAATTATAAGCAGCAAGAATGAAAGGAGAATAAGATGAGAGAATTTGAAGTGTCTCTCTCATTTAGAAAGACTTCAGAATTGCAGAAAGGCAGAACTCATCCCACAGATTTGCATTTATGCATTCATCCATTTCTTGTCTTGTAAATCAACGGTGCTGCTGCTAATAGTCATGATTTTATAGCATGTAATTTTTTTTTTCAGCGCAAGTTACTGGGATAATGCCAATTTGAAAAATTTGGATTCCTTTTTAATTTTTTTAACTGTGAAATATGTGATCTGCTTTTTTTGTAGGAAAAGGTCTTGAAACTGAACTCTAAGATGTAAAAAAGGAATAGCAGCAAATCGACATACACAAAGGAAATTGTTACTAAAAAAAGAATGTTGTTCAAGAGTAAGCCTTGATTATGGAACCAAATCAGGGTGTTTTTAACCACTTGAAGTTGTCAGCATTAAATGCATCTGAAGGCACAGCTTGACCTAAGAGTGCTATAGGGCAAATTTCTCTTGCTGTGAAGAAGCACCAAGCATTAGCAGGTGCTCCCTGCGCATGAGCAATGAGTACATTTAGGGACAGTTATTGGCATTGGATTTTAATTTGTTTTAGTTAGTTACGGTAATAAGGCATGGTGAGTGTCCCTGTGGATATGAGTTTTTTCTTTTCAATGACTATAAAGACAATTTAAACTGGACACACACTTAAATTTTCTCAAACCCTGATAAATTTTGGTATTCATTCAAAATATCCTAAGCTTTATCAAGGCCAGGGTAGGTTGGGTGCATATAACCCTTTATCAGAGATGAGTCCATTTTTCATTCAGATAAATTCTAGAGGAAAGGATACATAAAGACAGTTTTAAAAACACACTATTTTTGCAATAATGTCAACAGAAAAATCATAAAATCGTTATTGAAGTACATTTTGTAAAATGAAAATGCAGGAATGCCAAAATACAACATTTATCTGCAATGAAACCTACCCAATTTCCATTCACCTTCTGTGTGTTGTAAGGAAAAAATGCAAGATTTGGGAAGGAATTTGATGGATCGAAAGGTTCTACCAGTACAACTGAAAGGGGAATAACTTATCAGGGAAGTGGTGAATTTTATCTTTGGTAAAAACCCATGCAATAAGCTTACAAAGGTAGTGCTTGTCAGCTGTTTGCCAGGTGCAGCTCTTTAGTACATTTTTTTATTGCAACTGGAGCTTAGTCATATTCAAATCTGAATTCTACAAGGATACAGGGCTTCTCACAGATCAGCTTGCAGTAGTGGGATGACATCTTGTATTCTTTACATGATGCTGGATAGGCAAGATAGGAAACAAGATGGTTTTCTCCTGAGGGACTTAGCGTACTTAATCTTGTCAAAAAAAGAAATCAAAGCAAAACCAAAAGCCTCATGGTTCTTGGCTGAACATAAAAATATGCCATATGACAACTGATAGCCTAGTCACAAAGTCTTTTTAAAACAAGGAATGAATAGCAATGTGTCATATGTGTGTATATATATATAAGCGATGTGAAATGATACCTACCCACTTGCAGTCATTTTATTGTTATTTCCACAAATATAAATAGGTTTTTATCCACCACCTGGTTCTTTTATGTGGCATGCTCTTTTTGTCTCAACAGAAGCTTGTCACATGTGGGTGAAGAAACACTGAAAAATTCTATAACCCTATTCTTTCATCAATAATTTCCTGTTATCATTGCACAATGATTTGAATTTTGTGACTATGGCCACAAAGGAGCAATTCAATTAAACCAAAACTAAAAAGGGAAAATCTTATTGCAACTGGTGAACCCAGTAATTATATATAGCCACCTATTGTGCTAGCATAATAACATGTGAAGAAGGTGTAGTTAGACACATTTACACACATAAAAAGCAGTATGGGCATAGAAAAAGTCAGTTTTGCCAGAAGTATAGAACAATCACACAGGAACAAATGAGAGCTGCATGAATCCTAGTTTACTTTGCTATAAATAAATCCAACGTTTTCTTTCTCTCCATGGTAAAATAAAAGAGAAACATGGAAGCATAACAGTCTCCTTTAAACAACCAGTCTCTTTCTGTTCAATTATAGTCATCAATCTGTTCCACCTAAAATATTTTCCTCCTTGAGAAACCAAAGAAATCAGTATTAGGATCCAAAACATGCTGTTGCAAAAATAATGTAGAAGAGGTCTTTCCTTATGCTAAATTCATTTGTTCTGAATGTCTGTATTTTCTTTGTATTTTTATTTGTATTTTCAAATTTTGTAATTCTGTGAAAAAACAAAACAAAACAAAACAAAACAAAAAACAAACTGCATTTATGTGGCACTTCTAATCAGAAAATCTTGAAAAGTTTGGTAAGGAAAAGTGAAGGTTACCTTCATATTACAGAGATAACTGCAACAAAAAGAGCTTAAAGCAATTTTTTTTTCCAAAATCTGTCTCCTGTTTTCCTTTTAGATGCCAAATTGGAAGCCTTTAAATCTTTATATTCAGAAGTGCTAAACAGGCAAAGCTTCAGTTGCACTCTTTCACTAAACAGTGTCAAATCCTGGGAACTGCCAGTCTGTGCATAATCCCACAGTAAACAGGAGAGTAGGGAAGGAACAGAGTCAGATCTGCTTGATGGTCTTACAAAGCTTGTCTAGGAGTTTGAAGATTTTTGATTACTTTAAATCTTTAGTAAAGTCTAGATGTTGTCTCTAATATATATGCAAGTTATAGTTTCATTAACACCTCTGGGCTTGGTATGAGGATCATTTCATAAAATCACACAGCTTGTGTGACTTGTAAGATAGTGCAGGATAACTATATTATATCTTCTGGCCTAATAAAAGCCCTGTAAAATCCATGACTATGACAACGCAAAATAATGAACTATAATGAGTTTTCTTGGAGAAAAACACAACAAACTTCTGATTAAGGCTTTTTCATCTTCCTGAGATGTGATACTAGGCACTAAATTGCACCGTTTCTTTCTTTACCCTGTGTGCCACCAAACCATCAAAGCACATAAAGTAAAGCCAGTTAAATTCAGCTAAATAGGAAAAAGTCCAAATCCTCTTCTTCATGTGATAGTTCTGTACAGTAATCTACAGAGAGCAGAACACTGTCCACCTGTGCATGTTTGGAGAATTATTTTGAAGATGAAAAATCAATGGGCCAAAATAATGTCATCTGTGGCGCAAAAATAGTTTCAGGTTAAGTCTTCTGTGCTGAAAATCTCATCATAAACTTCAAGAACTGAATGAACACAGAGACCAATCCTTTCAGCCACAGAGATGGTTCCAAAATAATATAAAACATGCATTTGGAATCCTTGAAAGCACTATAGGGAGATTAAATATCCCATAAATACTCTGGCCTAACTTTGATAATCGTATCAACTGTCCTACATTTGGGGGGAGGAAAGGAAGGTTTTAAACTAGATTTCATGTCTTTTTCTTTTTTTTTTTCCCTGAGATGACTATCTTTAAAGTTCAAGATAACTACGTTTTTTCCTGTTTGTTTCTTTGTTTGTTTACCCTGCTTGGTGAATTTCTTCTGAGTTCAAAACATTACTTTAGGGCACCATTTCTACTGCACTAAAACAAATCAGCATGATTCACAGTCATTGAAATTTCCTCCAAGATATAAGTGTGAAGTATTCTTTAAAATATTAGTCAGCTGTTCTTACAGGAAGCATCACATTTGTTATTCACTTTATATTTTTTTTACGGCATTTCTTCGAAAGACAGATCTTGCAAATAATACTCGGTTTAAGACTGTTCAAATTACAAAAGGTTAGCTTTACTACTCTCGCTTTAAGACCACAGCACACTATTGCCTGTAAATGTATCAACAAGCAACTCACTGGTTCAGAAACCTAAATCTGAATTTTTTTTTTTTTAATTTTTTTTTTTTTCCATTCAGCTGCAGACAACTAAAGCGCTTTTTTTCCCTGGGGTGATATGCTGGTTTGATTTTATTTCCCCTGACATTTCACCTGTCAGATTATGATAAATAGAAGAAACAAAGAATAATCATCACATTCTCATTGCCACTCATAATCAAATATCTGGAAATATAAGATAAATCAGAAATACTGTCCTGAGGGAAAACATTCACACTGAAAACACCATCAGAAATCCAAATCATCTAGGACTCCCACAAATGTTTAAAAATTCAAAAAAGGAAGCCTGCATAGAACTGTCACATCCATTTTTTTAATCTTCAAATACTAGCGAATTACCTATAATGAAGTAAGAGCAACAACAAAAAAAAAACTTACGAAAGTTAAGAAATACGTTAAGAAATTCTATAAAATAATAAAGCTGTGCGTCTTCTTGAAGTCTTTTGTGAATGCTTTCTGAAAGCAATCCTGAGGCCAAAAGACAGGACAGGTTATTCTGAAATAGTATAAGCTCAAATTAAATAGCTGGCAAGGTGAAAAGATTAATGAGCCAGAACACACCAAACATGCTCCTGATTTACTGCATCTATAGTTTGCATGTTCCAAATTTCTCTCAGTCTCACAGTGCCGAGATTCATAAGTGATGAAAACTTACCTGCTTGGCCGGTGGTAATACTGACAGCTGCAAAAAGCCTCTGGGAACGACTCAAGTCAGAAACCCCATTCACAGCTTCAACTTCAAACGTGTAGTTAGCATGAGCTAGCAGGTCCATGACAGTGACATAGTTATCTACTAATCCAGTTTGCTGGGGCATATATCCAATGTTACTCCCACAGGGAACACACTCGCCCTGCTCCCAGCTGCACCTCTTGCACAAAATGCGGTAGGTCACATCACTTCTTCCCCCGTTGTCAGCAGGAGGACTCCACTCCAAACTCACAGTAGTCTGGTTGATATTGAAAATTAGGTTCTGTGGTGCAGATGGAGGTCCTACATAATACACAAAGAAGTCCTGGGTAATTACACAAAACCACGGTGGGATACACAGGTAGCATTTTAATTACTGAGACAGAAAACAGTTCAAGCATTTTTCTTTACATATACATTTCATTATTTTTAGTACAGGCTGCATAAAAGCTTTCTTGAACTCATTTTGTAAGAGCTTTATTTTCCATTAAGACATCAGAATAATAATTGTTTGTATATTTAGTGCAACTGATTTTAGCTGTTTCTCTTCTGTGTAATTAAAAGTAATGGTTAATATACCTTTAAAGGTTCTCTTTTACAGATTTTCCAAATATGGTATTTGTTCATCTCTTCTAAACATACTGCACAAGCTGCATTTAATCTTTTGTTATCAGCTCTGATATGATTTACAGAGATACTTAGTGATATTTTGGGTTTAGGAGACTTCCACTGTTTGAACCACCAATCTGTGTAAACCAATCTATTTGCAGTTAGAAGGTAAAGTCAGATTAAATTACAGTTCAATCAAAGTGCAGCTCCACAGAGCTTACTTTTCATTTTTCACATTACTAATTTTGGTATAATATCACATAATGCACACTGTCTACAACAATTTAGGGAGAACTGGGCCTGTATCATATCTGTTACAGTGAGTTATACACTTATGCAACATGCAATGTTTTCCAATGCTGTATCAAGCAAACTTGAAAATTATATTTATGCTGATTCTGTATTCACTGTCAACCGTTTTTCCCTCTGCCTTTCAATTTCTTTTACCGTTGCAAATGTACTTTTCAAACACAGGAAAAGCCAGACAAAACTACTCGCTGCAAGTGGCTGCACCTGGTTGGTTAAGCAACGTCCTTTACTATTAAATTCATGACTCACTCACTTGTGCATGCGACATATGGTGGATCAGAAGGTGCTCTATAATAGCTATCTTCACAGTCGCATCTGGAAGATCCTTCCTTGTCAGAGAAGCTGTGAGTAGGGCAGCGGGAGCACTGCAGATCTTGTGAGGAGGATTTGTAGAACCCACGGCCACAAGCTAAATCAGAACAAAACAAATTAAGATTTAGATTTGCATGGACTTCTATCCTGATCTTTTTTTGTTTCTGTCACATGAGGTACACATTTCTGTAAACATCTAAACTGCCCATTCTGTTGTGTTAGCTCAGGAAAGGTCTGCTCACAATTTCTTTTTCTTCAGATGATGCTGTTAATGATTTTGTGGCATTTTTATGAGTTCAAGTATATACTATATGTACCTTAACAGCTGGCAGTACATTATTATAAAAGAGAGGGACACATAAATACAAGAAGCATCTGTTTTTCACCAAAGAAGAGTACAATAATGGTGTAAAATATCTCGATGCTGGCAATAGGCCTAAACAAAAGGAGAACACTCTTGAGATCTGCTCTGAGGCCATTGAAGTCTTTATGGTATCTGAACTAGGCTTCTTGGAGCAAAATTTATTCTTCCCTAATCTCAGAAACCCAAAGAAGCTGTAACCCACCAGCAAACCCTGATCCTGAGGAAACAATGAGGCATGAACGTTTGTTTAAAATATGTTCTGGTAGGAACATGAAGAAAGAGAAGGAGAGCAGACAGCATAAACTGCTCAATTGGTTTGCCAAGTTTCACAGAAAGAGACAAGTAGGTTGAAATTAACTTAATAAAACTTTCAAGAAAAAGACAAAAGGTACACAATAGGAAATATGCATATAGGAGAATTTCTTACTTTGGTTTGCCCACTGTGAACCCATGACATTAAAAAATGTGTTGTGTTAGAAGGCTGGTGTTTAGAAATACTTCTCGCAGCTACTGCCACAGTTCCCAAGGTGGAAACAGACATAAAACACATCTACCATTAGACTTGCAAGCAAAGCACTGCAACCTAGACAGCCAGATTTAGAATGTATAAACTATGAGAACTGTAGGGAATGAGGAAGAGGGAAGTGGGGATCACACAACACTAAAACTGAAAATAAATTAAGACTAAATTTTAGTATTGAGGTTACAGGCAAACCTACAAACACTGTCAACATCCAAAACAAAACACAAAAGTGCTCCAGAACCTTCTAATAAAGCAGAAGTATTTTCAACCAGATTATTTAACTCCTTTTTCTTTTTTTTCCTTCCAACTCTAACAGAGTCTAACCTTCTTAAGCCACCACCTATGGCTTTCCTTTGTATGCAAAGGAAAGGGACAGCGGATGAAACTTTATACTGGGTATCAAAATATTAAAGCTAGTTAAATAGTCATCCTACATTCAGAGGGAGAGAATTTACTTTGGTTACATTCATATTTGCTCGGATATTTTCTCAGAACAGAAATGCAAAGTATCAAAAGACACTGATATTTGGAACAGTTATTTCAGTTGTCTGATACTGCAGTGATGGAAAGAGCATGAAAACAATGAACTTTATCCAAAGCTCACTGAGTCAGTGAGGACTACCTTTGACTTTAATAGCCTTTGGACTGGACTCACAGTGTTGCTGAAGTAACAAGAGTCATATTAGTCTGATTAATTTTATGCAACAGAGAAAAAAAAATGCAGCAATACTTCTGACAACAGTAGATTAAAGCTGATGAATTACATAAATCAACAGTGGATCACACCGGTAGGAAATTTGGGCTGTCTATTACTCCATCAATATACTAAGTCTTTTTAATAAAAATATGCTTAAAATTGCCATAACATTTAGAGTTTGTTGTGCTAAAAAAAAAAAAGTGAATGGAAGCTAAATTATTAGGTAGAGTCAATCAACATGCAAAGCTCGTAGCGCCTTTGATTTTGACAAAGGGGTACAGTTTGCGTTAGAAGACAATCTAGTCCTGCCACAGCTTTACTGTGCCGTAGTAGCTGATATATATGCAACTTAGAAAAGGCAACAAAATAATTTTGGAGAAGCATTTTAGATAAACATGACCTGTGAATTCATAATTGTCACAAATTCAACTCCAAATTATCCTTTTATACTTTCATCCAACGTTGTTTCAGAATTTTCTGACCAAAGTGCATAAAAGCTGAATGGATTTGTATACATGTACCTTAAGACATACATTTAAACTTCTGGTTTTTTCGTACTTGCAATAGAAATGTAGCTAAAATTACCAAATAATAGTTTCCTGCCTTTCTGAAATTGTCATGTTCCTCTTATACCAAACAAAACACTGGACAAATACACCGGAACTTCCAACATGTAGTCCTCCGCAAAGCAAAGAGCAACTTAAAAGGCAAAGATCCCCACTGTGTTTCCAGTCTGTCCTTCTCAGCAGGGAACTTTACATGGCAAAGATGCAGAGAGCAAAATAAAGATTTCAGACAGAAATAACAAAATGTAAACAGAAAACTCCTTTTCAGTGGGTTTTTTTTTGGTTTGGGTTTTTTTTTTTTTTTTTTTTTTTCTCCCTGATGACTTGATCAAGACATTTATATGCTTAGTCACTCACTGTTTAAAGTAAGTGTGCATTTCTTATTAGAGTTCAAATGATCTGAGTGTCTGTGACTAGTTTACATGACTGAAAGCCAATTATTCTCCCGCACAGCATAACACAGGCAGCAGGTTCAGGCATTCATATCATGCTACCATTCCATTAGCTTTTTGTCCACTAAGAGGCTTGTGACGACATTTAATAACCATCCCTTTAACTTATAAATCCCACAGATATAAGGGATTCCAGAACTGAATTTTTTAACAGTATAAAAACAGCACTTTTAAAAAGGATTTTAAAAAACTTTGTAGTTCTTCAGAAAGGAGGGTATGCAGGGCTGTACACTATAGTTAAAGGTACTCATTGGAAGAATACAACTAAATTATTCTCCCATCTTCCTTCATGAAATTAAATTTCTCACAAAAAAATGGTTTTTTTCAGGACAGCAGTAGAATACTTCTGTTGTTTAAAAACTGGGGACCTATGGGTCTTTATCTGTCCTTAACGTATACCATTGTCCTTGCAAAGGAAATTACAGATGAAAACTCTACCAACATGGTATTGCACAGACTACTTATGAAGGTGTGAGAACTTGCCAGTCAGCTACACAGATAACAGATGGGCAAGAATCATTCAAAAATACTGCTTTGATTGTTTTTTTCCCTCCCTTTTGTCCTCCCTTGCCAAATTGCCATGGTGTATATTTTTTTATTATTTTATGAGTAATTTAGAGAGATTGTTTTGTTCTACACTATTTTAATTCTACATATTTTGATTCAATTTAGTTCTTCATGTAATATTTTTAAGATTACAGGGACAGGTGGTATAAAATCCCCACTGTTGCTACCTCCATAAGGAACATTAAAAAAATGTTAATTGTAAAAACCCAAAAACAAACACATTAGCCAAACAACACTCAGAGCTCCCTACATGCAAATCTAAAGGTGATATATACGGCTACTCTTTCACAGAAGTATCTCATGGCAAAGCTTCAGGCAACTCAAATGACATTTGATCACATCCATTTTAATATTTCATTTCATTAGTACAGGAAAGCACTCATTAGCTGCACTTCTTCCCTATAAAGGGAGTTTAAATTATAAGTCAAGGGACAGAACTCAAGCAATGACAGAAGATATGCAAGGGGATATAACCAGTGAGATGGCACTCTGATGTTGTACCTCTCATCCTCATCATTGCTGATCTGATTAAAAATGTAAACATTTGATGTTCCTCAAGCAAGTTAAGATCCAGCAGTAGTTTTGCAACTTATGGGCTTCTGGGGTATGACAAAAGGCAGCAGAGAGGTGGGGAGAAAGGCAAGAAAGGCAGCATGAAATACAATATTCTTCCATTCATTCTGTTGTGTCATTTATGGCTGCTGATTTAATAGAACAGCTCTTCCCAGATGAAGCTCACATTTTTCTCAAACAGCTGCTCCAAAGTCTTGAATGTTACTGACAGCACAAAGACACAAAATTGCGCCTACCTGCCTGACCTCAACCAGCTTAAAACAACACAATTAGGTTTTAATTTTTTCCCCATATACTACAGAATCAACAATAAATACAGAAGAAAGTCTTGCTTCAGCCAAGGCACAATTCTTCACTTAGTATCTTAGCCTCAAAACCACCAGGGACTGTCCACCACTGACCCTCCCAGGCCTGATCATCTCCTTAGACTTGTTCACTTGTCTGCAAGAGCCATGGCTGCCCCTCAGAGCAAATCACACCTCCTCCATGAAACAGAGATTCTTCTTGTTGGGAAGCTGGCAGAGTTCCAGTATGAACTACAAAGACAATGTGAACAAAATCCTCGGATGGGAGCGCTTTCCTGGAGCTGGGGTTGGAGACTGAGGAAGCCTTCGATAAAGCTGTACACTACTCTGGCTGTATATAATGAAAGACCCTCCAGAAACTCATACCAGCAGACTTCCTGGGCTTAGCCTAAGTTGATTTTCTTCTGGAGCATCCAGTAGCAGTCAGCTGTAACAAGGATGTGTCCTGACAGTAGGGTCTGGCCTGGGGCTGGGCAGGGCTGCAGCATCAGCGCACAGCGCCCACTTGGAGACAGGTTTAGCATATGCGGCTGCAGTCAGGGCATTTGCAAACATTTTTAGCCAGTATGTCTGGTATCCTTTAAGGGGCTACACAAATTCTGCAAAGAATGGAATTTTGCAAAGCCAGAAGTAAATACTGAAAAATTAACACATACTAACAAGAACTAGGATGCCGTATCTGTGGCATAAGCTGCGGACTGCACCTAATGGATAAAAACAGCATTTTTCTCTGCTGGGAGCTCATCACATGCTTCAGTGGCCTGCTCTGATCAAATAATGTATATGTTTCTTTTCATATTTTTAAAAGTCAAAAGTCCAAGGACCTCCGGAGAAGGGAGTGAAGGCAGATGTAGAGGGTAACAAACAGCAGTCTAGAATCCCACTTGTGGGACAGAAGAAAGGAAAACAAGGACGTGTTAAATACTATTCATTTTTGTGTAGACTTTTCACTATAAACCCTATGAGATTCATTTTGTGTCTAGGACAGCTAGGGAACTTCAATTGGGAGCAATGATGGAAATAGGAGGGATATGAGTGACGTATGTAACAACTGGTGTTTATATAAGCAAAGAAGAAAGAATAAACAGTTATAGGGCACTTACACATTAATCAAGAAAATGATTTGCTACTATGATCAACAATAAAAAAAAAAAAAACAACTCTATTTTTTAAAGCACAAGGATTCCAGGTGGTATATCAGCTTAAGACTTAAAGGCCACACAATTGTTTCAGCATGTTAGACACTTGATTGAACATGGCTTTTGATAATAACTTTTGAGTTTATATGAAAATAATTAAAGAGGTGAATGCACTAATTACTGCTTGATCCCATTATAAAAAGCAGACTAGTGTAAGAGGATAAGAATAAAGACGACATACTGTGCTAGCAGAGCCAGAGAGCCTGTCTATTTACTCTGGTTTGCACACCATTCCCTGAGTTTGCCATCACTAGACCTGAGCGGTGTGACAATTTTATGTGCACTAAAATGTAACTAATACTTAAAAATCAACTTTTGCAGAGCCAGTGTCAAAGGATAACACAGGAGTAATCACACGGTTTCAACAACATCAGTATGTCCTACGAACTTGGGGTACCAGGCTGGTCCCACTGACAACATGGCAAATTGACTGCCATCTTGGAAGGGCTCAGGTTTTTCCCTTGGCTCCTTTTTCTCCTCACTTGAATAAGCTGACTATATTATAAGTGATCATATACATTATATTTTTTCCTACAAGCAGTGAGTAGAATCTGAGTGGGCATAACTTGCCATTCTTGTAATTTGTTTTCCATTATGTTAATCAACTCCCTACCTTTCTACCTTCTCCAAGCCTGAGAAAATGAAAGAGAATTCAGCTAACCCTCTTTTCACAGAAATGATGTATACACGAAGAGTGCATGCAGATGTTTCCTGGATGAAGTTATGCAGCTGCAAAGACTTTATTAATTATAAAATGCAAAATGGATTGTTCTGTAATTGAAACTCTCTGGGGCTCAGATACATTTGAAAATTAACATACATATATGTATGGCCAGGACATAGATGGATGCTGTTAGATTATTTATTAGAGATGGATATTTTAGCTAACACAGAAAAAAAGAGCTGGTCTTTCTCCACTGGAGCTTTCAAATATTTGCTTCGTATTAATGTCTGTGGTTCCATAACTCAGGACTAAAAGCACAGCTTGCAGAAACAGTACTCCCACTGCTAGTGTTGCTGACCTCATCTAGGATGGACAGGTCTAGAATCTTTATTTTAATCCTATTGACAGTGCCTCAGTGGGAGTAATTATAACAGTCAGCCACAAATCCAGACCTCCTGTCACTGATATATTAGGGTTTTTCACAACCAAAATGAGCAGCAGACGAGGATAAAAGCAACACGGGGTAGTGATTATAGCAAGATTTGTCAACCCCCTTCTGTATTAACCTGCTACAAACACATGACAATTTGGCATGGGAGACATTAGAAATGCAAAAGGTTTAACCTTTCACAGTGTCAAAAAATAAAATTTTTAGAACATTTGGGGGGCATTGTTCTCTTATGAGATACTTGGCTGGTAGATCACTTCGGCCAAAGGCACTTTTTAGCTGAAGTCTCTGAAAATTTTTGATAAACTGAAAACAGACCATTATAAAACAATTCCCAACTGCAGATTTCAATGTGAAATATTAGACATAAGAAATCTAGTAACAAAAAGAGACTTTATAACCTCTGATCCCCTTTTCCAATAATTTGTGTATGTTCCAGTCATGGCTATGTTTGAAACTGTAAATTACTTTTATAGTGAGAGATGGCATCTGTTATGCCTTCTCTGGCACCTAATATATATTGTTTTATAAGGAGCTTAAACTGTAGTATTTTTTGTCTTAACTACTATGCAATACTAAATGTCTAACTGAAAAAGAAGTTTATTTTAGCTTGATTTTTAAACTGCAATAACATCTAAAGATTATTCATGCTTCAACTAAGGAACTATGCTGTATATTTTAGTCAGAGTAAACTCAGGACTTTTAATGGTGCCTAAGCTATAGTGTGAATGACATAACTAAATAGGGTTGTCCCATGGCTGCATACCATCATTCACCGAATGTTTGTTGTTGCCTGTCAGTAATCTCTCAGACCTCATATTCATTTTCCAAGCCTACTGTACCCTTGTTTTCCAAATTCCTGCTAATGTCTTTTGAGAGATGTTCTCATACTGCTGGTCACACAAACAGAGATCCAGAAAGAGAATGCTTGCTAGGTAATAGTAACTTGCTCTGATTTTTCCCCTGAATGAAATAAAAGCTTCACCTCTCTACAAATTTGTTTTAAAAAAACCAAAACAAAGCCTGAAAAGTAAGCATGTCAGCAAATGTGTCTTTTTAACTTATCTAGCTACAAAGAAACATAGGCACCAAGTAGTACTCTGCTGTTTTCCTGGCTAATTTATAGACAAGGACAAGGTAATCAGATTGGAGAACACATCCTACAAATCAAAGAATACCCAATGTTACTATACTTTAACAGCAAAATTACTTTGAATCTAATCATTCCAAATCAGTACATAAAAGACTACATCTAAATGGCAATTAAAGACACGCTAGCATATTCTGAGAAGAATTAATTAACAGGGTGAGTTAAAAGTTGTGCATTGAGGCTATGACATAATGCTTCTCTAAATTTTCAGTTTACAAGGATAAGGCATGTGCCTTTCATTAACTTTCTTTGAAAGGACAAATATAAAGTCACCATGAAAACTGGGAGAATTAGTAAGTGAGAGATACAAAGACACTAAAAACGCAGAGGTGTGTTACTGCTACAGAGTTAAAAACTGAAAGGTGAGTTAAGAAAATTAAAGAAGAGATATTCTGGCTTTCCTGTTCATTCTTTTCCTATTTCTCCCCTTTTGTTCAACCATGCCCTTCCCTCAAGATTAGGTTTGCAAGGTGCTTGAGTAGCTTCAGCTCAGAGTTGAGTGACAGCTCAACTCATTAGCCAGTTTGTGAGCAAATGCTCCACACTTCGCAGGACACGGTATAGATTCATCACAAAAAAAAAAAAAAAAAAAAAAAGAATACATGCCTGAAGAATTGTCAGCAGTAGAAATTTTATCTGTCTTCCTCAGAAGGTTCTCAACTGGTCAGAAAATTAATGAAGGAATGCACTTGATTTGCTCATAGCTTCTGCATCTTTAGGTTTTTGGTTACTGTTCCTTCCTTTTTTATTAAAACGGTAATATTCAGTTATAAACTTTTTGAAATTTTTATTAAAAAAAGAATCTGTTAAAACTACAGTCACTAAGAATATAGCAAATGTAAAAGTACAAACCAACTTAAGTTGTGAAAGTTATGATGGTCTGATACAAAATTTGTATGATTATTTAACTGAGCAGAATAACACATCCCTGGATGCATCAGCAGACAACAGAGAACTGCAACAAAAAGAAATTGGCTGTGCAAACTTGGATATAAATGGTGCTTTTTTTTCTACACATATATATGAAAAATTCATGCTAAATTTGTAACATTCTTGCAACAATTTCCTGTTGGGTTTTGTTGTTTGTTTTTTTTCTCATAAAATTCAACTCTAATAGCTGTAAGAAAATAAAAACCCAAAACTAAAACCAACCAAACAAAAAACCCAACCCATCCCAACCCAATGGTGGTGAAATGAATACAAGACATTGTTTTCATGAGATTATTCTTTAACTTTCTTGCTTCCCTATTCTAGGGGCATAGCTCAAACAATGAAGCTTACACACTATTGCCACTTAGATAATAAACAACTCACTGAGTTCATCAGGGACTTTTGACAGCGGCAATTCTGTGACTAAACTCCTCAGATTTCACACAGGTTCTGTACAACCATACCTTGTCTGGCCATACACAAATAAATATTTTGAGGTGTCTAAAGCACACTTGAGCTTAGGTATTGACAGTGTGCCTTAAGTAAGGTTTCCCGTTCTTTTGTAAAAAGAATGAAAAAAATCAAAACATTAATGAAAATAATGGAATTTGGGAAGGGGAGGGGCACGTATTTTGGGTTTGCTTGTTTTCTTAATAAAAACACAGTAAAATCTTATCACTGAAAAATTATTTGGAAAATAATATTACAATAATTTGAAAACAAATCTTTGAATTTCAAGCCAGCAAGATTTCCATCGTCTTCTGGGTCTTCTTACCTGACCTTCCAATGTAGAAAAGGCCCTTGGATTTAACAAAAAAATCTTTAACCTCTAGTACTGTGTTCCTCAATTCTGGGTCCCTCACTACAAGAACATTGAGGTGCTAAAGCAGCTCCAGAGAAAAGCAACAGAGTTAGTGAAGGGTCTGGAGCAAAAGTTTTTTAAGAAGCAGCTGAGAGAACTGCAGTTGTTTACCCTGGAGAAAAAGAGGTTCAGAGAAGATCTTACTGCTCTCTACAGCAGCCTAAAAAGAGGTTATAAGGAGGTGGGCATCAGCCTCTTCTAAATAACAAGCAACAGGACAAGAAGAAATGGCCTCAAAGGTGGGCTAGAGGAGGTTTGACTATTGTCACTGAAAGGGCTGCAAGCTTTGGAATAGACTGCCCAGGGAAGGGGTTAAGTCATCGTCCCCAAAGGGATTTAAAAGATGTGTAGATGTGGCACTTAGGGACATGGCTAAGTGGAAGATTTGGCTGGGTTGGGGTACCAGTTAGAGTGGATGACCTCAAGGGTCTTTTCCAATCTAAACAATTCTATGATTCTAGGATATTAAAGGTAAAAATGCACAGTGGAATCTACAACTACTGAGTACTAGGTAGGACAGGGGTTTTTTCACTGTCTTATTGATTTTTTTAAGAAACTCATTATTTTAGAATCTTTTAGCCTCGTTACCTCAATCAAACAAACAAAGAGTGACAGTCACATTCTAAATAGCAACCTTATTAAACAGCACCACTTCAACACAGCTACTATACGACAACCTTTTATACAGAGCAGTGAACATGTCCCCTGACATGAGCATCTCCAATGCCTAGTAAGCCCCCCAAAAGCTCTCATTTCCCTTGCCAAATGAACATCCAGTCTTGCCAGTACAGCTGTCAGAACCTTCTAATCAGAGAGTCACTGTGTTTTTCCACCAAACCTTAAAAAAACAGTTTACAAATATCTGAAAAACCCTCTCAATCCCTGGCTACCCCTATACTCCCTTCCTGGGAGCAGCACTGAGAAACTTCTGGGAGAAGAAACATGAACTGGTGAAGTGAAGACGCGATGATAGCTTTTCTGACAGAGTTGCTTCTCAATTACCATCAGAGGGATAACAGAAAGAGGGGTAAGTTTGTCTATCATTGAATTATATCAGCTACATCTACCACTCAAGGAGGTCCAAGTGTGCAGTATCAAGGTTTGCAACTTGCCTTTCATGCTTCAGAGTTGTTCCTTAAAGGACAAGTCCAGTGACTGCAGGAGACAGATGGTTTATGCTGCCCTACGAACTGCAGATCCCTGCAGGCAGGTATTTCTCAGGCTGCCTACAGACTGCAATTGCCACTCTGCAATCTTCCCAGAGAATCCATACTTTAACCAGCCTGTCTGACCCCACCCATGGATAGGTATGGGCAGGAGAGTGTTGGTTCAAGCCAGCTGGAGGATACTAGGCCAAGTTTTCCTTCCCAGGATCCCATGAAGTTCACCTAACACTTGCCTCTTAAAGCCTGAATGTGCAGACAGTCTGTTTTGCTCAAATGCTCAGTGTTGATGTCCAAAATACAATGTCCTGACAAAGGAGTTCCCCAACAGCAACCTACTTCTGCAGAACATAAAAATGTATTATATGGGCGAGATAATTCATATGTCACTAAAGCCTTATGTACAAAACCTTGTGACATACTACTGTAAAACTAACTTTTGTGCTGTTTTATTTGTTCCTCAATCCAGTTTACTCTACAGCCATTAAGTGAAGGCACTTAATGGCTGTAGAGTAAACTGGATTGAGGAACAAATAAAACAGCACAAAACACAGGGGCCCAGAGACCTGCAAAATGGAGTGGAAAGTGGAAAAGGAGTAGAAACACTCCTTTCAACAGCAATGTTTAATCAATGCATTAATAAAATGCAAAGTTAGTGAAAATATAACCTGAGCAGCTTCTTACACTTCTGTGGAGAGAACAGCACTAAGCATAATCATTCTATCTTTATGCCAGATTCCCTCTTCACACAGATGATTCCCCCCCAAAAAAACCCAAATCCTGTCTTACAGCTCTCCAGACACAAATAAAATGTAAGAGTCTCCTATGAAAGCCTCAGATAATCTGAAATATTTTCATGAAATCATTTTGGTCCCTGTGAAATAATGAATTTTTGGGGAGTCTCAAGTCTCTCTTGGATCTCATGGTTCAAGGATAAAGTTCTCTGTAAAGCAAATGGCGCAAATGGATCTGTTCTGTTTCTTCCTGAAGCTTTGAGACAGTCAACCTGTTGTGGATATTTGATTTAATTTAATTGTAATGGTGCTTAATAATTGGCTGGCAAGAAATAAATCTGGAGGGCTTTCTTGTGAAATAGAATAGAAGCAGGCATCTCTATAAGCTTTCCAAGTGAAATGAAGTTAAAATAACTTAATAACACATTTTTGTTTCCTTTGGACAATGACCTACTATTACTATTCCAGGCCTCAATCCAGAAGAAATTTTTCACAGGTTTCTGTAACACATTCCTCAAGGCCATCATTATACAGCAGGCAAATCCATCCAAACAAAAGACCAACTTCTAAGAACCCACAAGAGAGAAATTACTCCACTTCAGCACAACAGTGCTATAGAATCTAAAAATAACTTTACTTGCATATCCTGGTCTCAGATATCTCTACATTTAATGCTGATTGTCCTACTTACTCAGAAAAAAACACACTCATGCCTTTGAATCCATTGTGGTGCTTTTGAAGGAACTTTAATGCAAAAAAGCAACTGCTCTCCACAGCTACATTTGGCTTGGAATGGGAAAAAACAGAAATGCTGCCAGCAAGGAAACAAAAAATACACTTCAATTTCTATAAGAAAGGATTCCCTTCTAGATTTACAGAAGACAATAAAAAATTATCAGTGCATAGACTGGAAATTTAACTGGTTTTGTAATAGTTTAACTATAATCCTTTAAAATAAAAATGGATTTAACCTCTTTATCTAAAGATTAGAGTGTCAGTTTATTAAGAGATTACAAACACACAACTCCCCTTTAATGAAAAAAAAAGTATAAAGGAAAAGCATTACTATAGTGATTCACTGACATGAAACTGAACTGGAACAAAATATGAAGAAACTTCTGGGTTTCAGTAAGCATGTGGTAAGAAAAAACATTGCTAATTCTGACAAAATTATCTGTACCAGTTCTTATGACAAAACTCCTTGGATTCACACAATGCTTTAATTCCAAATAGTACAGCATGAGTTGTGATACTGTGAAATGAAGTTGTCTTTACTAATTGCATACTCTGAACAGAAGTGTGTCTTATAGGAGAGAGCGTACCAAATCTGCCTGGCTGATCCTTATGATTTGAAAATGTCACATTCTACTAAGCACAGAGAAAATAGGGAGGGGCAAAAAAGTCGCTCAAAGATAGCAGCCATCCAAAAAGATAAAGAACATGCTGAGGAAAAGCAGACAACAGATTGCAGAGACAGAACAATCACAGATGGAGGCCAGGTGGGTGGGTCAAACAATTTTTTTATAAAAGGTTTATTTTCATATTTAAACAGTACCCCGTTGTGTAAATGTTCAGCAAAGAACTGATAAGAAAATGGATTTGTAAGTGCGTTTGAACAAACAACATGTCTTACAGTCAAGAGGGGCTTAGTCGTATGTAATTAAGGGATAATGTGCATGGCTGAAGAGCGTATGATACTGCAAGTGATTAAACACCACTGCAAAACAAAGGAGTTAGATAACCAAGGAAGCTTTATGGAACCAGCAAGATGCAATCACAAAACATGAACTTTATTTTTGTTAAAGAAGACAAGAGGATATTTATCTGACCAGACAAAAGACTTTTTCACTGGGAATGCTGTGTACTTCCAAGCTGCTTCTGCCACATAAGCAAGCTAACTAAGATTATCACACTTTCCGTTTCAGTGTACACTACTATTACATTTAATCCTTTAAAACCCTTAAGAGAACAGCTCTGTGTACATGCAGGGCCAAGGTTCTCTGGAACTGTACAATCACAGTTCTCCTCAAATTTCAAAAAAACTTACTGGCATTATTCAGCTGAGTAATGACAGCCCCAAGGTCTTGAACCAAAACCACTGAAGTAATAGGTGTCTTGGACAATGGATGACCTGAATCATGCCATGAAACGAAGGCAAACAAGGAAGATCAAAGGTCCACTGAGAACACTAGTATTTCATAGCAAAGACTGCAGTATAGACACATGAACAATCTTCACTGCCGAGCTGCCAGGTTTATTTTCAAGGATACCAATATTCCAAAACATTTACAAAACTTTTAATGGTTTGGAAACTTAGAACTTCTATTTTTGGGATTTTGTTATTATAATTTTTTATTTGTGTCTTGGGTTTCAACTCATGAAAACTGAAAAGGAATAGAAAGAATGCCAATGTAACACTAATGAATCCACATTCACATCCTTGTTTGGATGCAGAGTGCACTTTTGAAGGGATTTCCCCATCATCCATGCTTACTGTGTTTTGGTTCCCATCACGTAACCTCAGAGCAAGTGAAAAGGTTTGTTTTTAGAGGAAAATAACTAGAAGATATGCTCCAAGAGTGAAACTTACGTGTTCCAACCACAATTGGATCGGACTAGACCTAACACAAATAACACCTTCCTGAAATTTATTTAGTGTGAACATCAAGTCCTCAGGACAAATTCTTTTGCTCTACAATTCACTCCTATTGGTCTATTCTCCTTGACAGTGACACCGTTATGAGGGAAAAACATGAATTCTTTATTTAGAGAAGATTTAATTGTTGGCTTTGACTGACAAATCACTACTTAAAATATCTAACAGACGTAGAGGTGACTCAGCATCCTAATTGTGAACAATTCTGTATCTCACATGATTTTTTTGTGCAAGTAGTTCTTCAAGTGTAATTTGTTAGAAAGACAAATTTATAGATGTTGTTCCTCAGTGCTCAAGGAACTGCACAATTCTTTGAAAAAAGAGCAAGATACTGAAAGAAAAACAACAAAGGAAGCAAGTTGTTACAGTCACAAACAAAAAGAAAACAGAAAAAGAAAAGCTGGTTTATGCGAGGGAGGAGGAAAAGCAAATTTTTATTAAGTTCAATAATAGGCAAGGAGGCCCAGTTCATCCTTGCCTAACATGTTTGCAGCTCCCAGTAGAAACTGTCCATGTTACAAAAGTGCCATCACAGCCCATGACAAAACAGTTTTCCACTTAAGGTGGAATTTAGGGCTTTTAATTAGGCAGCTCTATTCAAAAATCATTCATTCATTCTCAAAAGGATGGACTGCCAAGTAAGAAATAAAACATATCCCACAAAGGCGTGAAAGTCATGGCAATGGCCCAGGGGACAGCAGATACTGTCACTGATAAAAAGCATTCCCTGCTATCTCCCTGGCCTCTAATGCATTTCCATCTTCATTTCTACTATACTACCCTAAATCATGCTGGCTCCATAGTACTGCTCTCCTTCTTCCCCAGTCTTGCAATTTTCTGCATTAAATATTTAAATAGTGTTTTTCCTGAATGATAAAAGATACAAGTAAACTTTCACTGAAGTTAATTTAATAAGAAAAACAAAGATGGAACAAATTCAGAGTAGAGAGAAACCAAGGAATAGGGCTGAGCAATGGGAAATAAACCAGGCATGCAGTCCTCATGTGGGGTGCTCAAATCCTCCCCTTCCCAACTTTTTCTAATCACTCAGCCAGACACATTTCCATTACACAACCCACCCCCTTATCACCAACAAGCACACCAGTCCAGCAGACCCACTGATCTCAAATGGGTCCCCTCTGAGACAGTGACAGGAAAGCTACACAAAGGAAAAAGGTTGGCCAACTCTTGACACTGGATTTAAATACAAAGTCAGACTGGGACCTGGGTATCCTGAGTCTGCCCAGAGGGCCTCTGCAGGAAAAAAAAGGGCTGTTGGGAGGGATACATCAACAGAAACTGCAGCAATGTGAGAGTGTGAACATTTTTAGAGAAGTTGTCCAAATTAATCCCTTGATCTCTAGTGCCCAGCTGCCAACAGGCCACAGATTAAACATTCAGGATGTGATTTCTCCCAAGATTTTACAACATCCAAATTTCTGTCAGTGCTTAGACATTTAATGTGCAGCTCAATTCTCACTATAGTCTACAGAGACCCAGGACTCTCAGTTCCCCGTTCCCAAAGGCTGTCCTGACAGGTCCTCAAGATAATGGTCCAAAAGAATATGGGTCTTCTGCAACTCCTGTACTACATCTCTCAGCCTTCATACTGGACACTACACCACACTTCAAACAAGACCAGACAAACAATGTTTATAAACCCAAGCCAAGCCTCTTGCAAATGGTCAGTGGAACTGCTCTCCAGGCAACAGCTTCAAATAAATCCTTCTTTCAGTTACTTGTCCTGGCATGCCAACATAAAGTATCCAGTCATAAGAATTACCAGTAACCCTCATATGGCACCCAGCTTGACAGCCTCGTGAAATATCACCTGTTTTCATATGCATGAAGTTCATCTAGCCTCCTGTGAGGGTGGGTAATGATGAGAAATTAGAGCAGTGGATTGTCCAAAATTCTTTAATAATAGCTGGATCCACCTAGATCTATACACACTGTGCTGTGGAGCTTTTTATAGCTTGTCACACAAAATCCTGGTGACTGAGCCGAAATGAGTAATGTATGCCTACAGGGAATGAGATATCAAGCTGAGGTTGGCATATTTGAGCTTTTGAGTAAGTAACTGGTGTACTGTAACTAGTTCTCTAAATTAAAAATAAAATACTGGTGCAGTCAAGTTGTTTATGACAGTATTAGGCTATTATGACATTTATGTGGATGGTGATGAAAACTAATTTGATATGAATACAAATGCTAGCTGGCAATTTCTTGCATTACAGCAGCAGTACAGACAGGACACACATTTGAAGAATCTTAATTTGTTGGCATGTGTGTACACATGTGCATGCTTCACGATCATTCATATTTCAGTGATACAACCCTCTTGACTGGCCTATCATGCAGCCAAAGATGAATGGTATGAGTAGCAAATAGTTTGGGTGAACCAAAGAACAAGTAAATATACTCAGTCATTAGTGACTGCAGAAAGTTGCACTGTTAAAAGACTTTACCAAATACATATTTGTTATGAAGAGAAATTTTTAAAACCCTCTATTTTTCTTTCCATGTCTCACCTTTCTTCTTGTCAGCCTATGACATCACTGAAATAGTAGATGCACAAGGTGTTTATTAGGCTTTTTGCAATATATGTATGAAGTTACAGCAATTATTAATTATGGACTTTGCTGAGGGATCTGGGAATCCCTGATAAACATTCTACTTCCTGAACTACAAAGTGTGCCAACCCCTTTGCCCAGCCACTAATTCTCATGTTGAATTAATAAAGCACCTTTGTGCACTTTTGTGCCCTTTTGGTTTCCATGTCCTATAAGGCCCGTAAGTGCTTAAAACTCTAATCTGCATTTAAGTCTTTTATGAGATGTGATAATTACTGGGAACTTTCTGAAAACAAAATGTAATTCAGAATAAGGAGTTATAAGATGCAAAAGGAATGCAAAGCTCGCTGGCATCTGTTTCAAATGCAGTGAGAGATTCTGACTATGTGGACAAACACATGTGACGTAAGAGTGACTTTACTGGACATATCTGCAAGAATGAGCCCAAATGTACATCAGTACTGCAGGAATACTGGTTTTCAACCAGTAACACTCCCAGCAAGAACCTTTGGATGGACTTCAGCCAATATATCCTCCAATCTGTGCTCTATACTTATGCTTTTCCAGTAGTAGCAGAGATTTCAAACAGGCCATACTTTGTGCTGGATTTTCAGTCATCCTCCTCCAGTCCTGAACATAGCACGTATTGTGGATTAGCAGTCAAAAAAACCTGTTTCATCAAAGTCTGATAATGGGAGCTTGTGAAAAAGTAATGGAATTTAATGTGAAAATAGGTATTGCTAGGGTTGCTGTACTGATTGCTTTTTTTTTTTTTTTTTTTTTTTTAACTGAATTCACTTACAGCATCTGCTTTGTGTTAGCAGTGAAGCTGCTATAAAATTTTCCATCAGCCATAACTGGTCTGCAGAACTAAGGGTTTCTGCTGTACAGTTTAGAAATACAGATACTTGACCTTTTCCATGATTATGTTTCTACAACATCCTTTGGCAGCAAGGCCCACAGCCTAATCAATTGTATAGTAATTTTCCTAAAAATTAATGTAAATTATTCCTGACAGTGCATAAGCACATAGCACTTTTATTCACATCCGCCAGCATATAGAAATAAAATGCTCCTTTTTTCTTTGTAGTATTTGTAACAGGTTGGCAGACTTAAAATTTTACGTAGAAATAGAAGGCTTTGTGTGCACAAAAAAACCCCCAAAAATACCACTGAATCAACACAACGCCCCCCCCCCCCCAAAAAAAAGCCCCAAAATCACAATTTTACAAATGAAGAAAATTGCCAAATCATATTGGTAGATGGGTAGTTTCCACATAAAGCAGCTCTTTCAGATGAGAAAGTCAGAACAGAACATGGGACAAAACAAAAACCTCAGTCAGATCCAGAATTCAAGAAGATTAGGTGAGGTTTATGTGGTTTTACTAGTAAATCAAATCCAATAACATAAAACCTGAGGAAGGGATTGGCTTGTGGTATTATCTCAGTCTATATTGTTCAGATAAAGATTCGACAGGTATATAGCTCATTTACATGCAGCTCTTTGCATATACAGAAAAATTTATGTCCCCTCCTCAAATTTTATACCACTTCTGTTAAACTTAAAAGATTGATTGCACTCCAGTTCTCATGAAGGTCAAACAGGGAATTGCAGACTTCTGCTGCTTTTAGTTCCTAATTTTCTGTAGAGTTACCTTAATTGCGTAGGGCTTAGGTTTACTTTATTAAGGTTGCAGCCATGCTTAAATATGTCAGTGGAGTGGGAAAAGGCAATTTTTCTGTATAAAAGAATAACATAACATTTGGCAATCCATATATCTGCATTATCTCCTTGATTTTCTTTTTGCATCAAAAGCATTTTAAAACTGCAGTCTTTTTCTTTATTCTTAGTTTCTTTAAATAAAATTATTTTACATTTCAATGAATTTGAGAAAATATCCCCTTGAAGTACTTGTTTCTTGAAAGAATAATGGAATTATAGAATGGTTTGGGTTGGAAAGGACCTTGAAGATCATCCAGCAAACTCCCATCTCCGCTCACCGCCATGAGCAAGGTTACCTTCCACCAGACTGGGTTGCTCAGTGCCCCATCCAGTCTGGTCTTGCACCCTTCCAGGAACAGGGAATCTACACCTTCTCTGGGCAACAGATATGTTGCCTAGAAGAAGACGAGCATTGCAACTCATCATAAAAGTAACTCAGCTCTTCTAGCTTGTCATTTTCGTGTCAGAGAATGTATATACTATTCTTCCAGGCATGCTGACATCTTACCGTCTTGTCTTCTTCAGCTTGAATTCCTGACACTGAGTACACCAAACCTGTCTGTCAATTCTGAATTCCTATTCCCTCATTAGGAACATGACATTCTTTTTTACTGGGTCTGACTTCATAGGTCCTCACTCTGAAGCGACCAAGGCAACAATACATGCACAATGTCCTTATGTCACATTATGAAAAGTGTTTAAAATGAGAAGTTGTAGTCATTTTTTTAGCCATTGTTTCAGGTGGTTGCAGTTGAGCAAAGTTCAAAATACTGGGTTTTTTTCAAATTATTTTATTTAAATATCTGTAAGTCTAATGTACATTTTTGTACCCTTCTCTTTGTGATAATAGCCATTAAACTGATCTCATATGAAGACCTGCAGAAAGATGCTACCCTGTTCTGTTTCAAATTTCTTTCGTCATGATGAGGTATACAACAGCCTGAAAATTCTGGGTTTATGGTCCCTATTCTGTTTTAAGCACAAGTATAAAGCGGAAGTGGAACAAACCCACTCTTGGTTTTATTTCGTTTTGAGATTTCATCTTACTTCTCTGTTACCTACAATAGGCATTTGTCCAGATTTTCAGGCTAAGCAGTCATCTTCATAGGAGAAAATTATGTAAAAGGATGCCCAATAACAAGAGTCCTAAGTCAAAATTTGGTTTTGGGATCCATTCCCCACATTGGCATTTAACAATTTTGTTACCAGACTCTATTCAACTTCTCTATCTTCTCTGGTTAAATAATGAAAAATAGGAGCAAAGAAGGGATATATTCCCATTAAGTACATGGAGAAGAATATCCCAGAATGAACTGATTCATCTTCTTGAGTCTGGCTGAAACATGTAGGCACTAATACACTAAACAGCAACAACAGCCTTCAGTAAAATCTGTGCCATTTCAGAAGAATTTAAACTGCTCAAAGGAAAATATCACTAGAATAGAGTGTACTTTCTAACAGCTGATAGAATTAAATAGAATAACTGACTCTCTTCACCAAAAAAAGCATGAAATGATAAAGTGGAAAAGAGCCTTGCTGTCAGCCATAGGATGTACCTAACAGACAGGCACATTGAAGATAAATGCTTTATTCCTGCATCTTTTTTTTCTTGTGGGTTTCAGGAAAGGGCTGTAGAGGTAAGAAGGTAGACAAGGGGCTTTTATTGATTTTCTCTGCTATACTTGCTGTTTCTACTTATTAAGAGCTGTGGAAATTGCCCATAGCTATCTTTTCCCATGTTTTTTTTCTAGCTGCAATACTGTCACTCCTCTCTTTGTTCATGTCCTGGAAAAGTAGCTCCTCTAAGGACCACTGCTGTAACAGCCGCAAACACCTAAGTCATATAAATTAAGATAGAAAGAGATGTACAAACACCTCATAATATTCAAAATTCTCCTATTAACACCACAGTCACTTAAAGAGGTGAAGACCTTCAATCCACTACCTACAGCTAAGACCATCTAAAAGCACTTGATGGCAAGAGAGACCCCACAGGATCAGGCTGTAAAAGACTACCTTGTTTTTAACCCTGGGTCTTCTTTTCCAACTAGAGTAAAACTTTTGGTAATTTTCCTTTAAAAATTTGCAATGGTGTCAACAACAGCAGCAGTAGGGACAGCAGCTTTCCAAGCATCTGTCATATCAATGCTAGGGCCATCAGCAGAAACAGATTGTGCTGGAGACAGTTGTCCCATGTGAACCAGTAAGACTCAGCTAAGTCTCTCCATTCTGCACTGATCACCGATAAAAAAGGTTTTCTATGAATTGAAGGATAAATAAGTTCCTTGCAAAATAAAAATAAAATAAAATAAAATAAAATATAAACAAGAACAAAAACACATACACACATGCGCAAAAAAAAACCCCAAACCCACCAAACCAAAGAGCCTTGAGCATGTTTTATGATTTACTTTTCCTGAATTTGTTCCAATAAATTCACACTCCGATCTGATAAATATTCCCTGAGAAGCGCCATGCATTCTGCTGTCCAGACATGGGGGGAAGGGGGTAATTTAAAAAAATCAACCTATGGATGACTAAATATTGATCAATATGGTGTGAATTCTGAGGCAGGTTGTCCCCTCCTCTGTCTCCCACTTACTAATTTACAGAATCTGCAGTATTTAGAGTCACAATGTCAACCAAAGTCAGAAGAAATAGAATTCTACAAAGCATTACAACCATCATTAGCACTCTCTATCCTGGCTACTTATCAGACACATATAAATCTTGATGCCTATGTGACTCACTATGATGAAATTAAATGAGAGCAAGCAGAGCAAATGCATGTCTACTGCTTTTATCTCTAACTCAGACAGACAGTCATCAATATATTTGAGCTACTGCAATATATACTGCAATATTTCAGAATATTGTTATCATTTTATTAACCCAAGTATCTTTAGTATTTTCTTCTATATCTCCACAGTTTTGTAATGGCTAACCCCTCTCCAGCCCTGACTGCATTATCCAGCATTTCATACAACATGCTCCTTGTTCTAAAAAAACCCTCAGCATTTTCAAATATACATTTAATGTATGCCTAAAATAGTGAATGGAGAACTAAAATCAGCATGCACAAAGGCAAGGAAGCAAAGCAGTGAAGAGTCCGAAAGGAAATTAAAGCATGTGGTATCCCTGTTCATAACTGCATGTTTTGTAAAAGCACAGAAGCTGTACATTCACACCAAATCAATCCTCTGTTTACCCCTAGACATTTTAATCTGTTTCCTTAAAAGGACAGGTGCTGATAAAGATTTGAAACAGGACTGAATTAAGAAAATGACAGGAAAAAAGAATCCCTGCTGCTACAAAACAGCATTCTCACCGGGATTGCATTTCTTGAATATTCTCCTTCAAGGAGAGGAGGGTATGATTTTTTATATTTAGCCAGGGAAGGTGACAGACTGAAATCAGATTTGCTAAAACCAAAGCAGGTAGTGTGAAATCTAAGAAAGTACAGAACTGGGAACCTAAAAGGAGGAAAGTGCTTAATTTTTTTCTTTTTTCATCTTTAGAAAATCAACACATTATTCCAACTGAGCTAACATGCTGAACTGTACTGCAGGATTACAAGGAAGCTGAAGACAAAGGTTTCATTCACAACTCTACTCTTTTATAAGGCATAACCTCCTGCACAGATGTAAAGTCAAGTCACGTCTGATGAAGTCCACTTCTCCTGTGAGAGTGGACAACACTTCTGGAATCAAAATAGAAAGAGAAACCTTGATCCTGTATCGTTCAGTGTCCTGCGCATTGTTTGGATCAAAATTTAGTACAGGAAGCGGTGCGTGTAGATAGTCATTACAACCCTGCTAAAAATCAGAAAGAAGTTTTTACATTCCTTTTCATTTTCACCACTGCACAATAAAAACATCAACTCTTTCTAACAGCAAGGTGTGAAATATCTCTAAACATCGCTGATTTTCCAGAACTTATTTTCTCTTACTACAGGTCACGTAAAATAAATCATTGTCTATGAGGCTTAGAAATGTACCTCCTCTAGATACCTGTTTTACCCCTGATGTCTCTGCTTTGTGACATCACAAATAGCTGTCATGAAAATGAAGATAATAAATAGAAAACTTTAGGTCAGTTCCTGGTCCAATTAAACTAAGATTCACACCATTCACATCACCAAGGCCAAAATTACACCTTCTAACTTCCACCAGTGAAAACCCAGAGGGAATAGCTGAATAGAAAATGGCATCTAGTTTTTAAGCAATGCTTGATAAATAAATTCAGCAGGAGGTTTACCATTTGTTTTCATGGAAACATGGATGAACCTATCTCATGCAAATAAGCTGTGGTGGCAGAAAAACATGCATAAATTGGAATATTTTATAGAAAGTTGTATTTTCCACACAAAGCTTATGATTTTTAGAAACTTATTAGTTGTAACAGTGGCCAAATTAGAACAGATCATTTTACAAATAGGCAGCAAATTATTTTGCTTGTCCATGACTTACACATTGTCTTGTTTTGTTCTGAATTTTTACCAGTGTACTGTGAGATTCTATTAATTCTTTTTGCTTGCTGAGGCAGCAAGGGACAGTATGAGACTCCTGGTCATATTAGAGAATTACATTTTACTACATTATTTTGTAAGTTTATCAAACTATGTTTAATCATTGTTTCAAACTGAAAACAATAATGTAAAATTATCCATGTGATATTCCAATTAGGACCTACCTCAAAACTGTAGGAATATGAAAAAACAAGTGAAATGTGAGAGAGAAATCTGACGCTAGAAATATTTTAAATCTGTTTCTGGCCTAACATGTTAATATTTCTCATTTATCATGGAAAAGTAGAATGTGTGCTGACCAGGCACTGCAACTTTTTGCATAAGCACAGTAGTCAGAAACTAATGCCTTTGAATGTTATTAGTGTGCTGTGGTGAGAATAAATGCATCAATGAGTTCTTAATGACTTTAAATGAGATACCTCTGTGAAAGCAGAAAACACAGGCACAAACAATACACTGTGTTTTATTAAAAAAAAGAACAACCATTTTTAACTCAGTTGAGATGACCCCCTTCAGTCCTCAGGTGCACCATAGGTGATAGCTTTGTGACAGAAATAGAAAGGCATTCTCTCAGTCCTAAAATAATACTGCCTAGAAGGCATTACTTTCTTCCTCTGAAGCAAAAAGATTATTTTAGACTTCCACACAGCCCTAAATAACCCATAACTGGAAAATACATCTAAACAAAAAATTTTAAATTCCTTGGCTAATGAATGCTATGCATACGGAAGGGTTAACTGCAGGAGGGTCACCTCCACTTATTTGCATTAGATACTTTAAAACATGAGCATTTCCATTTTTCTCTTTTGATTACCCCTAACCACTTATCTCCTTTTGATATCCTTAACTACACAACATTTGTCAAACATCAGAACTGCTTGACAGCTGACCCTTAAAAAATGCAAGAATAGAAACTGAAATATATTTCTGCAGGAGCTGAAACTGTACAGCAGCAAATAGCCATAAAGCTCGTGACAACCTGCAAGAACTGGCAAGATGCACCTCTTGCAATGAGGCAAATTCTAACTTATTTTATGGTCCAGCATAACTTTACCAAATTCCTGCATTTCATTTTTAGCACAGGATTAAGAGTTACCACTCAGTGGTGCAAAGAAACTCAGTGAATGATGGGGTATTTCAGTTAATTCAGCAGAGCAGGAGTTGATCATTCCAGGAATGCAGGTCTCATAACATAAATGGGCAGCAGCAAGGCTGTAAACTTCTACGGGTGCAAACCGAGAGAACTGCATTACTCCAGTGGAAGTAAAAAACACATGCAAAGTAGAAAAATGCAGAGGAATATGGTTCTGAAATAATCAGACTGGTATTGCATATCCAGTAGTTTATCCCCATTTACCATTCAGTGTCAAAGTAACTAGACACTGGAACTCATAGATAAACATCTGATTTGCAAGCTGAGGACCACTGCAGCCTTCACAGCCAGTTGTTCCTGATTATAACCATGCGAACAGAGTAAGACTTGTTCCTGTTTAGCTTAAACCACTTTAAAACCTGGATTCCCCTTGACATGCTTGTTCTGCACCAACAATTCCTGTTTTATCCTGCACTCTTCAGCATGGAGGAACAGGTGTGCCCTGACTAGAAACCTTCTGCTGCTCAGTGTAGAAGGATATTTCCTCACTTTTAACCTAAATTTTACCCATAGGGAGACTCTAATTACGCAGACATTGGAATGTAAGCTCTGTGCTCCCTGATGTGCTGCATGAGAAAGGCTGTGAAAGAGCCAGATCTCATGTGCTCCTGTGTTCCTCTTCAGTCTGGCTGTAGAGGGTATTTTACACATGCAGGTTGTAGCAAAGATTTCACTCCACAAGGACCTCTACAGTCATATGGGAGAGAGATAACCATTCATGCTTACAGTCTGCTTGGTGAATTCTGCAGGAAATTCAAACTCAGTTTGCATGAGAAAGGATGGTTTTGCTATTCATCATCAACAAAACCCCAGTTTTAACCTTGGATCTTTGGAAGGCCCGAGGGGTTTCTCTCCTCCCCATTCCTCATCAGTGGTAACAGTGTTTCTACTAGTTAAATTATGTACTCCTTTAGACCTATATAACAAATAAATATTCTCCCACGCTTAGAGATACTTTGCCCATGATGATTTTATAGAGGTAAAAGCGGCTGGAATTTATTATGATTAGGCTGTCACCTCCTAAGCAGACCTGTCATTGGAATTAAGATCGCTTGTCCTTCAAGATACACTGGATCACCATAAATAAAAGAATATTAAAAAAAAAAAAAAAAAAACCCCCCCCCCCCCAAAAAAAACAGAAAAAGAATCCCAATCTGACCAAATATGTAAGAACTTTGTAGCTATTTTATAGGATAGTTTTAAAATGGGCTTAAAAATCTAAGTATGCTTGAGCATATGAAGTTTCTAATTTCTTACTTTTTTAAATTCATAATTCTAAAGCAATTGGTAATTTATTTTATATTCCAGTGCCAAGAATCATGTGGTTTTGTTGTTGTTATTGTTTCTGAATGTCCATCTAAACTCTAGCTTGATGAAAAAATGGCTTCTTGTCCTTCCAGTTGTAGAAAATATTTTGAAAAGATGACCCAATTACATTCAGCAACTGAACAGATGTATACAGAGGGATTAAAGAATAATTTTTATTTCAGACAGTCCTGATATTGTGGGGACCCAATTAATGTCAGCTACATGAGTGAGCTATGTGTGTCTGTATAAAGCTAAAGAAGTTAAAAAAAAAAAACAAAAACAAAAACAAACCAACTTCAGAACCATTCTTCTACTCAACTCATCTTTAATTTCTAGTTTTGCTGGCACTTGGGGATGGTTCATAGAGAAAAGAGACATTCCAGCTTGCTTAATGAAAAGCACAGAGCCCAATCACCTTAAGTTGAGATCACAACTTCAAATTGCATCTTTTTTTTTTTTTTTTTTAAGTGATATTGTTTCTGCCTCTCTTGCCATGTGGATAAAATATAGTGAGGTCTTTCGCATGGTAGTACAAAAATCTAAATTTTGTCACACCCTCCACCATTTGAGGAAAAAAGAGCAGCAGCAGGCAAGAGGAAGAATGTACCTTATTCTCCTCCACAAAGAATATGGCTGCGTTTACAAATGCGTTTTCTTCTTTTTTATTACTTATGAAAATTATTTCCACAATATTTACCACTGATATTTCATCTATTAGAACAAGATATCTCATCTATTAAAAAATTATCTTTTCTCTGTGTGTGAAAGACACTTTGAAAACTGGCACCATAAAAAAAAGAAAGAGAAAAAAAAAGAAGTCAGGCCTCACCTTTATTCTTGTACATTTACATTACTGACGTTAGGGAACAAAGGCAGAGCCCTAAGTAAAGAGCTGGCGGAGCAGCACAAGGGTGGCTGTGTGGTGCAGTGCCATGGGGCACAGCCCACGCTGCCTGAGGGGCTGGTCATCCGCACAGCATCCAGACACCACTTCACAGTGCCAGGTGAGCCATCAGATGGAATGTCCACCACAGCCATGAGAGCTCCTGCTTTCCATTTAGGCTCTTCTGCCTCTTGACACATCCACTTTCTGGCACCCTGAAGTATAGGGTAGAAGCTGAGAAACACCATCACTCTCCTCAAGCTCAGTCCCTGCCCAAAATCTTATCTTTAGATTGCATCCCTTCATCTATGCACAGTTTTGTCATAACTGACTTACCCTCTCCTTCCCTCTCCCCGGTGGTATATTCCCTGGCTTCAATCTGACAGCAGGTGCTTTATGCCATTCATTTGAATTGTTTCCCCCCCCCCCCCCGCCCCATATGGCAAATTTTGTTTGTTTTAAAATCATGTATTTCATTATTGGTAGGTTATTCACAGTATTTTTGTTCTGTTCAACAAAATGGTACATGGTTTAAACTGTTCTCTTTGAGGTGATTCTTTATTAGTCATATAATCCATTTTTCTACTGATTAGGGAAGATGAGTCAGTACTAAATATTCTATCTCCTCGTACAATTGATTTTTTCTATGCTTTTTTCTTCCAATATTATTTTCTCCATAAGAGTTTTGCTGGCTATTTTTTATTAGTACAAATCATCTGCAGATGCGCTAGAGATTTCACACTACAGCTTCAAAGACGTTTTCTAGAAACTCCAGAGAACAAAGCAATTTTTCATATCTAATTCCACTCTTCTCTTCCCAGCTGATGTAACTGTCAAAGAAAATCACAGCCATGCTAACAATGCAATACAAATGAACTCAGATCCATACAGATCTTTCTGCAGAGACCCAGAGTCCAGAGGTGAAAATTACATATTATCTTAAACAAAAGAAACAGCAAAAAAAAAAAATCCGCTGTTGAAGACCTCACCTCTTACAAATGACATTAATCAGGAGCAAAAACAACCCAGTTCCAAGCAAGAACACCAGAGTCACAGTCCCTGAGAGGTTTCCTCCATCAGAACTGCACCAATGTCACTGGCAAACTCACTGCAGATAGTGCCTTCCATAAGCAGGAGAGACCCCAACCACCACCCCACACCCCCACACCTCCCACCTAGCTCTGTCCCTATCCTCTAACGAATCTTCTGCTGACATTTACTCCAAAGCATTTCTTGTTTTGTTCTGTTTTGTTTAAGGAAAAAAAAAAAACAAAACAAAAACAAAAAACAAACCTACAAAAACTCCACAAACAGGAAACTACATTAAACCAAACACTTTCAATTTATATTATTTTTGGATCACTTCCTCAGTGGCCTGCCCATGGAAAGCTAGCATTTTGCAAACTTTCAACTAAAACAAGAACAATATTCAATACCAACAGGATGAAATGAATCAATCTGTCCATGGGTTAATTCACAAAAGCAAATTTCTCTTTCACAGTCTCTTTCCAGAAAGAGGAAATAAACTTCTGTAGTTCAGTATCCATTTCTGCTGGAGGAGAGGGCAGAATTGGGTCAGTTTGATGTTTCTTTTGGCATTCTACACTTTTCATAGGATAAAGCCTGACAAAGGGACAGACTAACAAAACTGAGCCAGAAATGAACCGATTTACAGCAGAGTAGTAAAAAGAAAATGTGACTCAATCTGGTTATTACTCAATATAACTTACAGAAGAAATAGGTCTTTGTAAAGTCTTAAATTAATTTGCTTGCTTAGCAGACTTAAGTCTTGTTAAAGGCCCACTAAGGTGCTTCAGTGCTCTCTGGCTCACTGCTCTTTCCACACTGTTCAGTAGCTGGCTGTAATTCTGTATTTCAGAAATTTTCGTCTAACTTCATGTATTTCCAGAATGACTATAGAATAAACTGAATATAGGATTGGGGCAGGCAGGAAAGGGGGATCTATCTATCTAGAGTTCATCTATCTGGACAAATTAGTTCTATCAGATACCCCATTAAAATCAGTTCTAAACTAAAATTAGCCTTTTAATCATCTGAGCTATATGACTGAGCCATCATATGTCACAGACAGCATACAAATAACCAGAAGCTAATGAAATACAATGCTGTACTTCAAACAAAATCAATCACCAATTCCTTAAAATTTCATCCAGAAACCTAGTTTGTTTTTTTTTTGTTTGTTTGTTTTTTTTGTTTTTTGTTTTTTGTTTTTTTTTTTGTTAAAACCCATCTGATGTGAGTTAATACCAAGCAAAGACACAGCGAGAGATCTTTAGCTGATGAGTTTCTAAGGAAATCTGTTACTACAGGAAACATGTTCACTTCTCTAACAGGTACAAACAAACATAACTGATGGGAAGAACACAATCAATAACACAGTTTCCAAAAATACTAGGACTGTTTATCTTAAGATCAGATTTGAGTGATTTCAATTAGATGCAGATCTGTTCTGGTATTTCTCATCTTTGCCAGCTTGTCAGATAATTGCCTCCCGAGCAACTGTGATTATCAGGCTTTCTCAGTTCAACTATTAACTCATTCTTTAACCAAAAAAAAAAAAGGTCATGCTATTTTGAGTTGTTTTCCAAAGGACAGGAATGCATCACAGCCTGAAAGGTGCTAACTATACTACAATCATTATTCAAACATATTTTTAACATCAATACCATGGCATAACAGAGAATTTTCTAGATTTTTGTTACCTGCTGCTGCATTTTGTGGGAAAAACAGAGGGGGAAAATATGGGTTGTGAGAGGTTCATTGGTTGATACAGATGAAATTTTTTATTAATAATGACTACTCATCCTGCATCTGCACTTTATTACTGTCTGTTATTATGCTCATCTTGCATAAGATAAGCACACATGAGCCAGAATTATAGCTAATTTACAAGAAAAATAAACCAAATCAAATACTTTTCACCTCCCATGTGTGGTACATGTTTATAACTTTCCTGGAATCAGAACCGCAGGCTGCTGAGAAATAGCACTGTGCTTTAAAAAGAACCATAATGTTTCACCCTAGAGTTACAACATATGTTTGACACTGGCTTTTACACAAGAGGAGTGTGGATGTGTTCTGTTTCTAGAAGTTTGCAGAAGGTCTGGGGATCTGTCTGGATGAAATGAACTGTACAAATATGCAGATATCACCAGTGTGCTGCTGTCTTAGACAAATTTCTTGCAAAGTGGAACCCACAAGAATTATGTAACTTTCTGTAATTAAAACATTAGAATAACCATGTTTCACCATGAAAAAATATTACTGGAGACAAAGGAAGACATTAACAGTGGCTTGCAATAGGCCTTTCAAAATAAAATCTGTCAGTACCTCTGAAAGTGGTATCTTTTTTTTTTTTTTACTTCTGTTATGTATTTCCTTTCATGGAAAGGAATTATATTCCTTTCATGAAAGGTATGTTGCAAAATAAAATGTTATTCTTGATTTTGTTCTTAAAATGTCTGCTTTGAACTATTTAAACGATTTTAATCATTTATTCATTGTTTTATCAGCATAAATAAATTTTGCTAACTGAACCATATATTTCTTATCTAAGTGAACCAAGCTACTTCTCCCTGACCACTTTGTGCAGGTTAGCCAGGCTTTGTAAGCAGCATATAATGATATGCAAACTAAAACCATAACTATGTCAATTTAAGGTCAAAAAGGCCTATTTGTGGTTATTATGGAAATCAGTTTAAATGCGAAGTGCCTAAACAATGTCTTTGCGCACTGGCTCAGCAAAAAACCGCAAACAACCTGCCAACATCTGCTTTTTGAAGTGTCAGATAACATTATTTCCAGGATGACATCAAGGGCCTTCATTGGCTATGCATAAGGTCAGTGAATATTAACTTCATTTACACTTGGCTGAGAATTGGCTGGTGCCAACAATAGGGGTTTAGATCCTCTGCTGAGCAGGGTTAAAAACTGACAGAAAGCTGCCATTGAGGAAGATGGATGAGCTCACTGGCTGACCCTATTCCTCCCCAAGTGTCACAGCTTCGGCCTCTTTTCTATCTCCGCAACAAAAGACCCTCTCTGAGCTTCCCAGTGGCCTTCAGCTTTATTGGTGCTAACAGGCCCAGACATTTTCATCGATTGGATTCTCTACCTCTTAAACACAAGAGCTTGCCCTTCCTGGCTAGCCAAACCTTGGCACAGATGTCTTTTTTTGTAATTGCTTCTCTGCTGTCTGTTGGGAAGGATGCAATCGGACAGGCGAACATCATGTCAACACAGAAAATGCTTCACCATTTATCTCGGTTTCCCAATGGCATTTTAAGGAAAGTGATACCCTGCTTGCCTGGGGGGCAGGGGGTGGGGGTTAACCCTTCAATGACTCAAAGTGCCTACAAATACAGGAAAAGAAATTGCTGTAATGTTCCTGTAATAGAATTCTACTGTATTTGTCCTACACATCACTTAAAAATTATGAATTTAGTTTTTCCAATCAAACTATTAAAACTCTACATCTCTAAATGCAGAAACAGAAATCAATTTAGTGTTGTTACTGTGTATGCTTCTACATCAGATCCTCAAGGGCCTTTTCAGTCAAGTTCAAAGAATAAATTTAAGGCTTGAACAGTTAATAATGCGAACATCTGTAGAATTTCCAGTCTATTTAAATCTGAGGGCACAAACTTAAGAAAAAATCACAAAAATACACTAGGAGCTTATATGGACCATATCTGTTATATGGAATGAAAACAATTATTCTAACATTTGAATGACAAAATGACTGGAGAAAGGATATAAAGGAGACATAACAGAGCTGTAGAGAATGCTTCTGGGATGAAGAAAAGCAAAACTGATGTTCCTTTTTTTTTTTTTTTTCCCCAAACATCTGCTACTGGACATTTGCTGGCAAAAGAGTAATGGATTTGACAAGCCACTTGTTTGATCCAATACAGCAATTCCTGTCTTTCTGCATACACCATGGAAACACGCAGCCTCCTATCATAATTTATATATTTTCCCAGATTCTGGGCTGTGCTGCACGTGCTCTGTGCCAGACCGATTGTTCAAAGCCACCCTTAAAGGCACTATGGCCTGCCAGGGGACTGGCCTGCCACTGAGGTGCAATCAACAGGATTATAGCAACCCGTGCTCTGCCCACCAGATTTATAGCCAGAAGTGAAGGAGCATGGATTAAATGCTCCTATTAACACTCACGGCTCAAGTTACCTTGCAGGGACTGGCACAACTCTCAGAACTTGTGATGAACTGATGGAAAAACAAACAGGCAGGAAGACTACAAGCTGATTCTTTACAGAGATATGAGGTTTGTATTAAATATTATGGAAAAATTCTCTCAAATATGAAGGCAAAAATACAAAATACGGGGGAGGTCACCAAGTTGGGAGGGAAAAAATGCAATCCAACCTAGCAGTTTATCCTACTGGATCGTAGGATATGGATGAATATGGAAGTAGGATATGGATAGTATGAATGGAAGTAACAGCTACCAAAATTACCTCTCTGCTATGACGTGGCATGACAAAATGGATCAAATTATTTCAGTTCTCCAGCAACACTTGTAGTTATAATTGAGGGAGCGGACTGGAGAGTGTGTATGTCTGGAGCAGGGGAGTCATCAAATAAAAAGCCAAACATTTTCTGCTGGAGGAGAGGGAAAAATGGCACCATTTTCAAACTAGCTGCTATGAAAAAATAAATTAAAAAAAAATGTTTACCTCAGTCATAAAAACAGTAGAAAAGAAAACCCAGTCATAATTCAGCCATAAAATAAAAAGATGTACTATGAAAAAAATATGCGTGAAAGTAGCTGAAGTGATTTTTGAAAATACTGCAATACATATATTTCTTGGAATGAGATGTTTATTGCGTAAAGCCTACTGCAATATAAAATAATGCAATTGTGTGATTGTACACCAAGATTCATGATGACTTTTTTTTTCACTACTGGAAGGGAATATTGTCACAGTAATGAGGAAAACACACATTTTTCATATTTGTAGTAATTCCTATTAAACAAACTGCTTTTAGCAAGGACTGCAAGACTGGGCCCTTGCTCTTTGTGTTAATAACAGATGGTTATGACATGGGGCCAATTCCTGTTTTTCTTACGTTCACAAGCAGTCCCAAGGGACTCATTATTTTTTTTTTTTTTTAATGAATAAAGCAAGCAAGATGTTACCCAAGGGAAAAGAAGCAGTTTTGCAACAGAAACGTTTGTGATGCCCCTTTTCCACTGGGTAGAACCAGGGAGCTCTGCTTCACTGCAGGAATACCCTGCTAGCCCCAAAGAAGCATTAAGGAACTCCAGTAGCAGGTACTTGGAAGAAACAGGGAAAGAGAAAACTGGCACACAAGTATGAAATTATAACAGCTCTCAACAGATTTCCCCAATATGCTTCAGAAACTGTTATCAGGGACAGAGATTGGCAAGGGATCCCCAGCAGCACACTTCTTCCATCTGGAGTGGGTGGAACTGCAATATCTCCCAAAGCTGAAAGTTATGGGGATTTTTAAGAAGACAAGACAGATCCAATTTTCAAGCTACAGAGTCATGTAATAGAGCACAGGAGTTTTGCCCCCATGGATAATCACAGAAAAAGGACTCCAGTCATACACTCTCCTTTTCGATCACCTTAATGAGGAGCCCTCTGTCTTAGTTAATAAATCCAAGTCAACCATGATATATTTGGAAGCATATCCAAAAAATTAAAATTGATAAAAATTATGAGAAATAAGTATCTGTGAAGCAGGTGTTTATCATATGTTGATGGCCAGCCTGTTCACTCACACACAAGAAAGTGTCATTTTCCTGAAAGTCTCTACAGCCCATTTGCCTCTTTAACTAAATACTACCACTATTGTATGAGCAGCTGCCCACCACAAAAAGCAGGAGTTCAGACACTCTTCCCACAGCACGCAGGCTACTCAGCCTAGGGTAAGTGGAATTAGTATGTGACACACTAAGAACTTGCTTATATCCTCCCTTCAAAGGAGGTGCGAGAGTGCCATAAGGGTGTCTTCATTTCACTGACTCTAAATACACTACTGATTCCAGGAGATGCATGCAACTGGTATCACTGCAGATATTTAAAACTCACTTCTGAACAGACCATAGAGATAGCAAGATTGAAAGACCGCTTTCTTTCAGAGAAAACCATCTCTGTATTTCAAAGTAAATATAGATTAGGGGATGGGGATTTTCTTCTGCCTAAAGAAAAAAATTGCATTGCTATATATCCATTAGGTAAGTACATATAGCACTCCAAAAAACAACATAAAAAAATAATTGCTTCAAGCTGAAGCAAAAGCTTCAGCTTGAAACAATAAAACAGCTAGAAACAGAACAGTGTCATGTTATCCATATTTACCACACTAAACTGAACTTTTCTTAACTGGTGACTACAGTGCAGGAAAGTGAAGACTTCACTTACAAATCAAGTGAATCTAGGATACCCGGAAGGATATCCTCCCTTTGGAAAGGACAGCCTGAGCTTTTTGTGTATGGGGAGCTGATCTGTAATGTTTCTATGTATTCAGATGACCTGAGCAGGTTGTTCATGCATAGTCCCAGAACATGTCCATCAATCAATGTCAACATTCTTCTAAGCTCCACTCTGACTGGCAACTGACAGTCAGTTATCTCCTGAATGTTAATTAATAATGAATACCCTTGTCACTGCTTAAACACACAAAATGTCTTTAAATGGTGGAATTATAAAAGTGGGGTTTGTTTTGTGAGAACAGGTATTGCATTTTCATTTAGTCCTTGTATTAGGAGAGAAATAAAATCCCTTACTGCACATCATTTGTACTAACAGCCTGTGCTTTTTTCTAAAAAACATCTACCTCTCCTTGTCATGGAATTTTGAATCTTATCTTCTTGGATACATGATTTTTTACAACAATAATACACAATACAATGTCTGTAGCTAAATATGACAGAAAATCTTTAAGATAAAAGATCAAATGTAGGTATGTCATTGTCTCCTCCTATGTCACATTTGCCCAGGGAAAAGAAAAACTATTTTAAAAAGATGTTATTGCTCTCCCTTGTTTACCAGTATTATTCACTAGCAATTCCACTGACAAGACTTTTCAATAATAGGACAAGTAGAGATTTATTTTAACTGACAAACAAAAGCAGACAGACCAGCATATACACCATAAAGACAAAAAATTGTACCTTTTAATCAGAAAATTAAGTGACATGCTATGAATTATAAGTGTTAAGTAAAGAGAAGAGACAGAGACCACAGATTGAAAATTCTATTCCATCTGCACAGGGGGACATGATTTTCAATCCTGTTTATGATTCCAAGCACATGGTACTTTCACACTTCCCAACATCAGACTGCAGATGAAATCCAGCTGAGATGTCCATAGGTGAGATAATTAGGTGACAATGCGGAGCCTTGGGATTTGTTAACAGTTAAAACAATATCAATTTACTTTAGTTATAATTTGGAAGGACTTTATCACTACTCTTTTCTTCCAGTTAATGACAATAAAACTGACCACACTTTGAAAGCTGTCCATTTGTCTGTATAACAGGCAAATGTGTCCTTGCACAATCTGCACAGAACAATTACAATATACTCAGTAAATAATACAATGAATGTTATTTTTTCCTGAAGAGCTACTGATATGGAAACCTTTTCAATAAATTGAACAAAAAGAAATGGAGAGTTATTTATTTTTTTTACTGTGCAAATAAATCAATTAAAAAAAAAAAAAAAAAAAAAGTTGACATTTTGGAACATGAGAAATCAAATATCCAAGATTCAATGCTTGATTTCAGCTAAGAGGCTATATCATGGGCCTGATCCAAGATAATAAAACCAAGTAAGAATACCCTCTTTTTAAAGTATTTCAGTCACATACCAAAACTATCTCTATGTACCAATTAAAAACAAAAATACCAAATATTGTCTCTAAAAACGAAAAATTTGTTCCATACAATCTTTTTCTTTCTCCTTACTTGCTGTTTTAAGACTTCAAACAAAACTATACATTCTAACAGAAACAAGGGAAAAGATCAATACAACTCCATTTGCTTTGACATAGAAATACATCACTCTTATAAGCAAAAAAATCAGTACTTTTTCACCAGTTCTACCATTCACCTAATAAATACATACATATATACACAATGCAAATAATTGATCAAACCAAAATTTTGTCATTTGGAAACTCTAGAACTCAAGTAGTCAAGATTAAATGGTTTATATTTTATATGCATGTCTGTCTGTTTTATATATTATATTTTTTCATATAAATAAATATATCTTTATTAAAAAAGAAAGCTTATAACCCAAGGGATTGGAATCCATTGCTCTGTGTGAATGGTTCTAACTGCTACACTATGGAAGAACTAGTTTCAGCAGTAGATAATAAAACCTAACAGTGACTGCATGTTGGTTAAGAGACATGCCCTACCTGAAATAAGAGATACAAGTTCAAATTCTCAGCAAGAAAAATAATTGACCTAAGGCTGAATAACACGAGTTGAGCAAGATCATGTAAATATGGCCAGAGATCACAGCCTCATATTGCCCACTCAGATCATGTCTCACAGACAAATTTTTGAACATTCAATTTGCTCCAGCATTAACAGAGCAGAGCTGTTTGGCACACAAACTTCCCAACTTTTAGGAATATAATAAACATTAGCTATAAAGCTTCAACTGCCAACATTCTTTTAAGAATTTTAATGGTAGCTAGGCAAGGGTTCAGATATTTCTTATTAGAGATATAATGAGTTTCTCAATACCAACGATATCCCTCTGTGGACACAAATGATTGTTCAAATAGGCAACACACACATTTTCATTAAATATATCATTTCTTCTCAAAATCTATCCATATAATAGTTCAGCGTTAAAAAAAAAAAAGAAAAAAAAAAAAGGATGGTACACGCAGGAAGTTAAAAAAATACTATGTTTACTACCTACAAATTAACATTAGCCTGTAAACTGAGAAACTGAGGGATTTGGAGGGTTGGAGGCCCCATGCCATTCCAGCTTTTCAGGTCAAGTGGATCAGGTCATTAATACAAGCTCCAAACACCTCCTGCGTTTTGTTTTGATGGACCATCACAAGTGGATAAAGGATGTCCTGCCCTCTCCTACACACGGGTTTAGACTTCCATAGGAGAATATGCACATGTACACTATCTTACAGGGCTGCAAACAAAGCATATACATGGTCATCTGAGAAAAATTAGCTCTAACAACTGTCAGGGGATACTTGCAGTTCAGTCACATTATGAGGACACATCCAGTAAGACAAAGGGCAGGTCCCATGCATATGGCTACATGAAGCCACCACGTTAGCCACCTGCCAGAAGACCTCCAAATAGCACTTGACCCCCTCACATGAGTTTAATCCACTGTGTTCCATCCACTGCAAAATGAACACCAGTCATCTACACTGCATGATATATAATATTCACTACATGCAAGGAAAGAATAATAACAAGTTATAGCCGCTAATTATGCAAGAGATTATACATTTCACCAGTGGGAGATGTAGTATCAGTGGAATTTTAGGGGTCCTGTTTATGTTCACTTCTCTGCATACTTTTATACCAGCACAATATTACAATTCTGAAAATTCTAATAAAGCATGCATTTAAATATGTTTCATCAACGCAGAAGTTTCAAGTTTATGGATATGCTTACACTTACCTAAAACTTTAGCACATTCCTCAGTAGGAAAACACCAACACATGATGTTACTCTCATCAAGTTAATGGGATTCTTGCCATTAAGCTCTGGGGATGGTGCCTCAGCCTGCAGTTCTACAGATAGTTTCCTGCATTAGGCATTACTTCCTTAAAATATTTATAACTTGTTTAGTGAAAAGTAGAAACCTCATTTTTGCACTTTCTCAGCATGTTTATTTATAAATACATACTATCAGAATTTTTTTTGTTAAAGAAAAAAAAATCAGCAGCCAGCCTGCTGTAGACTTACTCCAACCTCTCTAAAGCCTTAGTGTATTTCACAATTACAACAAGAAATAACTTTTGCATTTATGTATACTAAATACACTGCAAAATATTAACAGTAATTATGCTTTTCAATCATGTACTTCCTTTTTTTTCTCATCAATCACACACATTTGAGGTGTACACTGATATCAGATGATATTAACAATTGGAGTTAATTAGACTTTTATTGGAAAAATGCTTGATACTATTACTGCAAGACAGCCATGCCTTGCCAAGAAACACATGTAACTAATCCAAATCATAAAAATTAAGAGGTTAAAGTATCAAATTACCCTGGGTAAAAAACCCTGATGTTTGTTAGAGATGTGAGCAACTTTATCCTCCTTAAAACAAGCAGCAGGGCCACCCAGCTAACTAAAAATGTAAAGGTACATGCACTAACAGGATCTGAACTCAAGAAATACAATATTTGAGCCCAATTCTTACTGTACACAAGCTTTATACTTGGTTGCCTTCGCACTCTGAATTAGACTTATACATTAGCTTGATATTAAGCAAAATTTTCCAAAGAGCATGTACATTCAAAGAGTTTTTTTTCCTAAATGGAAAATCTCTTCTTAATGAAGAAAAATAGAAGGAAAAAAGTGTTAAATACTTAACAGACACTCTCTTTTGTGTGTGTGTGTGTGTGTGTGTGTTGTGTTTATTAGGGAGACTGTGAAGTCAGAAACAGTCATTAATGGAAAAGTATATAAAAAATACTTTCACCAGAGCCACCAGGCACACACTGCTGATGTGCCTGAAAACAAGAAATGAAACACGAGATTACCACAGTTTCTGCAGTGAACTATTAACTGGATACTATTTGCTTTCGCATATAACATATATTTTTCATTAATATTATGAACAAGAAAACTCACGGTGACAGAGAGCAGCAGCACAAAGACTAGGAGGAGCACAGGGATAAAAGCTTCTCTAAGTAAGTGTGTTCATAAAAATTTCTTAAATACATTTGCTACTGCTCCTGTTTTCACAATAATTCAGCGTTCTAGAAGAAATTAGACACACCATTCTGTACAGAGGATTTCTTTTTATGAAATTAAAGACGGTAAGGCTGACTCAAATAGTGAACCTGCCCTTTTTCTGGTTCTCTTTGATGCCACAATACTCTGTGAAGGATTACAGTAGAAATCATCTACATATTTTCCTGTCAAGTGCTTGGCTTTTAATAAGCTCCCTGAATTTACTTTTCCAATTTTTGGAAGGAAACTCCTAGTCTGTTTTATTCTCAATTTGGTTCCGGGCTTAAGTTTTTATAAAACTAATATTTATAGTACCTCTAGGAGAAGCAAAAAACAACACAATTAAGTTAAATGTATATAACTTATATAACTTTTATAATAATTTCAAAAGATTAATTTTGACTTTGCAGATACTAATATAATCATGTTTTATTTGTTTTCAATCTAGAAAGTGTTAATCCACAACACACGGTGTACGGCTTATTGTTTTTAATAACTAAATCAGCATTGCAGACAGAGCTTGCACAGTATAGGGCAAGCCAGCTGAGAAGTCAAGAAGCAAGAATTAATTTTTACTCTACAGTTCCAGTATTAATAAGCATGATATTAAGTGAAAACCTACACTAAAACTATCTCCACAGTTACCCAAGTGAAAACAGAAAAAAATTCTTAAGGATTTAATACTGTTTAATATATAGGAACTATTGTTAAGGAGCAAATATTTTCACAATAACAGAGGAAGTTTGGGATGCATCAAAATTCAAAAGCTAATCCAGTTAACCAAACATTTTGCCCACATAATTTCCAGGTTTTTTTCAGCTTCAGTACCAAATATAGTGCTCACCATATGGTTGTCTCACTTCTTAAATAAAAACCTCCAATTCAGTCCTTTACTAGGGTTCCTTATTTTCAGAGCATAATTTATACTTTGAACTGCAGCTTTCTTGAACAACTTTCAACAGCTTTTGACCATAGAGATAATAGCTGTTTTACAGATACATGAAGTAGATTAGGTAAATAGTTATTAACATGTTCTTCTCTTTTCTGTGATTGGTTCTTCCATTAATTGATCCCTACCTTCAGTTACTCCGTAACCTCCTAAATCTTTTTTCAGTTCCTGCAACCTTGGTTTCTGAATGGGTTTTCTCTTGCTTTTTCTTAAAAAGATAATAGTCATATTTAACGGAATGTATGTACACTTATGATACTCCTAATGAGGACTGCCATTTGTACTCAGAAATGAAAGAATACTTAAATTTATTTTTACTGTCCTAATTCTGAGAGGCTAACAGAAACTCTGGCCAAAAAAAGAAAAAAAAAAAAAAAAAAAAAAAATACACCAAAACAAAACAAAAAAACTCTCCAAATTTCCAATTACGCAGGTTTTGTGTTTTTTTCATGTAGGAAAACTTTTAATAGTTGCAAATATAGCAAACTTAGAAGATGATAGCAAAGTCATTAGGTGCCTATTGTACCTTTCAGAAAATATTTCTGGGCAGGAAAGTTTGTTTCAGAAGCAAAACGTATGGTTTTGGGCAACAGACTTGAAGGATGAGATTCCATTTCTAAATACCAACTAAAGCTTCATTTAGAACAAACAGAAGATAGACTTTATGGCTAAGGAGTTAATGGCCCAGCTGTTGAGCAACTGTAGCTAATTCAGTAGTGGCATCCCAGACCCGTAAAACAGACAGCTTTAGTGCTTCCCCTGTAACTAAAGGAGATATTACTAAAATTCTCTTAGATTTCATTGCTGGTTTTGTTTTCATTTCAAAATATGTGCACAGCAGTGGATCTGACAAAAAAAAAAAAAAAAAAAACAAAACCAAAAACAGCAACCATAACCATGTAGCAAACTTAGTTTAAGAAATTGGTATTCAACAAACCTCAATTAAAATGCAAAACTAAAATTAATTCCTGGATACAGCAGAAGCTGGGAAGAGGGGCAGGGCAGAGAAGAGAGAGGCTGTAGAGGGAATGAGCTCTACATTCAACTACACTAGCCAACAACCCCAATTCTAGGGTTTGGGCTCCTGATTGCCCATTTGCATGTGCAATTTCACCTCTTTCAGCTCTTCTGGAGCAAAACTACTATTTTATTGGGAACTAAATCTGTCAGTAGCTCTACAGTTAATTCATTTTAGGGATCACTCTGATGGCATTATCAAAGAAAACTAGATGGTTTTGACTGCCTTCACTATTTATCACTTTGACTTCTCATCATTTTGCTTCTCTCATATCTGTATGTCACATTTGGGATCACCAAAACCATGGCAGCCTATAACCATACTTCTCAAACTAATTCAGATACTTCAGGTAAAGCAACACTACAAAAAAATCAATTGTATCTTAGGGCCAAAAGACAGCACAGAAGAGACGTGAAACAGATTTTATGAAGCATGAAGGCATCAGTTTGTTTCAGGGAATGGCTAGACCTGGCCACTGAGAACACCAGCCATTTTTGCATTACTTCATTTGGAAATCACTTTCCAAGAGGTCATGTTTAACAGTGGACGTAGCTCCTTTCCATTTCTATTCTCTGTGTTTTCACATCCAAAAAGCTGAAGAACATGAACAAAGTAGGTCAAAGAAATCCAAATTACTTTGAGAGACTAATAAATTAGTAAAAAATCACCTCTTTATGAACACTAGACTGTTTTGAAAGGAAGATATAGCAAGAAAATATATCCTTCTACAACACCTCCCTGACAAGAAGGGACGACAGAAGACTACAAGGTGAATGATAGCCAAAGCATCCAATTTTCTACAAATTCCAAAGGAGGCTTGAAGCAGAAATCAAAGCACTCCATTTTATGGCAGAACCACCTTCAATAATTCTTGACCATCTAGCTAGAAGGTCTTATTTTAACTTTAAAGTATCTAGTCTATTTTACTGAACCCTGCTAGGATCCTTTTAAACTTTTTTTTTTTTTTTAATCAAATAGTTCATATTCAGCTGTATGTGGTGCCTGATATCAGATCCCCCTGACCTTTCTTTAAAAAGGAACAGAAAAGTTATTTAATAGGTTAGTGAATAAAAAGAGAAGGAGATAGATGCTCTGCTGTTGAACTTTTATGGGCTTCTGAGAAAATGACAAGACTCAGTGACACAGAGATACCCTCATTCTCTGCTCAGGTTCAATTAGCTGAAACTAATTACATTCTCTTCCCTAGAGTAATTTCAGAAACAAATGGAAGAAAGGTAACTCTTCTTCAAAAAAGGAAACATTTAAAGTCTTGATGAAATAAATGCCATTGAAAAATTTTCTACCATTTTCCCCATTTCCACAAAGCAAAAAATTTTCAAGTTGAAAATGCAGGAATGTCAGCATAGGTTATTCAAGTTGCAGGTCACCCAGGCACCCACAGCTTCTGTGACACACTCCCTGAGCTGAAATCTACACCCAATTCACAATACGTGCAACTTGGGATTTTGGGAAGCATAGTAATAATTGTTTTAATGACAACTTATTCACATTTCTATCTTAATTCATTGTCATCTGCTAGTGTGTGGCACATCAGCTCCTAAATGGAGCAACATTAAAAAATGAAACACATGAGAAAGAAAAAAAAAAACAAACAACCAAACAAAAAAAAAACATAACAACACATACTTTACCACAAATATGCTGCACATAAAGAAAATTCAGTTCTGATTCAGGATCTGTTATCAAGTAATATTTCACAAAGTGAAGAAATAAATAAAGTTTGTCCCAAGAAGAAAAGAACAGATGCAGTTTGCTCTTTGGCACAGAGTATGGCACTTGACAAAGTCTGAAAAGAAAAGCCTGGAACTCCCTTTTTACCTCACCAAGACAAAACGTGCAAATAGCTATAATCCCCTCCTCATTTGGAGGCCAATAAAACAACTGTTAATGCATACAGTATTATAATACATTTAACAGTAAAATGCACCCATTTGGAATAGGAATTAGAATTTTTGGACTTGGTGCCCAGTGATCTATATGATTTTTCAGTTCAGTAATATTAAGAGAAGCTTCCTACCTTCTGAAATATCACTCTACTGCTCTGATTGAATAAATTGAATTCTCTCCCTCTCCACCCCCAACTAACATGAAACAGATGGAAAATACATTATACTCCAAGCTCTCATAGAATTATTTTCACCTTCAAATATCAATCAGTGATCACAGTGTACTCCTTTACACGCATAACATATCGAATGACCTCCACTGTGTGAAAAGTCCAAGTTAGACCTATTGGGAGTCCACTACAGTTACTGAGAAGTCCATTTGGTTTTGTGGTTGGGCTTTTTTTGGTTAGTTGGATAAGCTGGGTTTTTTTTTTTCCCAGAATAGATGCAATACATAGTGTTAAAAGAACAGAGTAAGTCTAAGTATCTTTTTGGTACTGCTGCTAGGTACCCTTCAAGATAATCCTTTAAAATGTATGATTTCCATACCTAAGCCTCGTGCTACACAACAGCAGACCTAAGATCAACACTGAGGAAATAGTCTCCTTGTACATAAACAAAACAATCTACAACTGAAAGTTCAGAGGCACACCTAGTTTTCTCATGTTTGTTTCACAAAGCTTTAATATTTTGCTTTAAATTGCTTCTGTGAGATCTCTGAAATTTGTTTCTCTTATCTATGTGTTAGACCACTGAGGTCACAAGGATTCTTAGGTACTCTTATAGTGAGAAGTAATCAGTGTACAACCAAAAGGAAAAGAAAAAAATTAACTCAGCTTGAAAGATCAAGCAATGAAGAGGGAACACAGAGGACCCTGTTTTCCAGGTTATGTGCTCCACCACTCATGATTGCTTTCTTTCTTATCCTTCCCAGCACTACAAGTTACTTACGTTCATTAAAAAAAAAAAAAAACAAACATCCAGTGCAGAGTTGTGCATAAATCAAAATTCAATTGTTTTAGTATCTGAACTCAATAACTTTCACAAACAGGAGAGGAGCTGTATATTAAAGGAACACATTACTCAATCGCAGACAGCCAATCAAGCTACACTAAGAGAAATGAAAATCCCTACCGAGTTACAGGCTGAAGAGCTATTTGGAACTACAACGTGGCCATCTACTCCTACTTTGCTACAACACAGCCAGATAAGGTATTATTCTGTATCTTTAAAAGACCATCCTATTGTGTTAAATTAATTCAGCAGAGCTTTAGCAAGTGCGAGAGAAGAATCACAGACTTCTGCCCATCCTGACAGAGCACAATACTTTCTGCCCTGAGTAGTCCCAAAGAAGTCATGCAGCATGCCAAGTACAAAGATTTTGCAGAAGTGAGCCCTCAGACAGGGCTATAAAAGCACTGGGTTAAGGAAGCACACACCAACTTGCTTCCACTTGATCTGTTACAAAGCTTGACAGTAACAGATAGCCAGCTGCATTAGTGTCAATGTTCAGATAAGTTTCTTTCAATATCTGTCACAAAAAACAGACGCCATATCAGTGTGCCAGCTGTATTATCGGTCACTACGTAGTTGATCATACTTAATAACATCCTCGAGCCCAGACAGGACACACAGACAGCAATTACAAGCATGTGCCACAGTCACCCAGATCGTTCTGACTCAAAGCTGCCGAATCGGCGCGCACTCGACAAGTGCCTGCCTACCACCTTTTCCCTCTCAAGCACATTAGCTTGCCTCAATATGGGGCCAGAGTTTGTTTTGAAACTCTTAACAGGATCACTGAAAGAAAAGAGGAAAAATACCATAAATGATCCTCTGGACTGCTTCCAGAGTAGCGTGTTCTCCTAGCGATTGCTTTGGAAGCAAGCCAAAAATGGGAAGTGTTCTTGCAAATGAGCACACCACCAGGCTCAAGAACAAGTTATCATTTAATTCTTTTGTCAACATCAGCACGGTTAGAAATTAAGAAGTCTGTTTAATAAACAAGTTACTTGAATTCCAGTCACCAAACATCAATTTCTTTTCTAACCATCCCTGCCATGCTCACTCTGCTCATGCTCCCCACCCCCTTTCTAACATACACTGGGTTTTTTTTGGGGATATTTTCTCTCCCTTATTGAAAGTCAAATAAAATTAGTATATTAATTACATCACTAATAACTAGGTCTGTAATCAAGAACAAGTTAACTAAAAACAGGGAAAAAATCAGTCACTCAGAAAAAAAAAAAAATCTAAAATCTCAACATAGACTTCTATGGAACACAACACTTAATATTTTTAACAGACCTCTAATACAGTCGAAACTGTATGGTTTTGTTAGGGTAGTTTTTCACATTACAACTACTCCTAATGAGATCACCCTCTGCAGTGTTTAAGACTTCATCCCTTCCCAACAGAACAATGAAAGATTTGTGTGGAGATACAAAGGCCTCAGATCAACTCCACTCACTTCACCTTCCACTGAATTTCCTCATAAAAACTCGTCAAAAGCAGAACTGTGCTTTTTCATGAGGACAAACTATTAATAAAGAGACTCATTTACTTTGTTTTAGGATGTCCCTAATCCTGTACAGATTCTGAAATGCTCATTGGGTTGAGGCACCTCAGACTCAGTGAGTGCTGCCAGCTTTGTTTTTGAGATTATGTATGTTTCTCCTCTTTATAGAGTTGTAGGGTTTTTTCCACTTTTTCACTTACAATATTTCTCACCAACAAATGTCTGCCTCTCTTGCAATAAACATATGGTGGTATATAACTTCTTATCTTATGATAAAAATGGTAGACCATGTATTAAATGTACATGAAAATACCTGTTTTCAAACAAACTCCAGATTCTCTTGCTCTCACTGGAAACAAAGACAATAAAATATTCTCTCTCAAGCAAAGCAGAAATGTCTTATGTCTGTAGCCTCAGTGACAGCAATTCTAAGGGTTAGTATATGGTTAACTGAATCAGTCTTGAATTAGGAAGTGTAACTCAGTAGTCTCTGATCTGCTAGTATTTTAGAATAATCAATGATCCAACTGCAAGCCAAACGTTGAGAGTTAGTTTTGTGCAAAAAAAAATTATAGAAAGGATATCGTACTTTATTCTGAAAATTTGATTCTCTGTTTGAAATATCTGTCTTGCATTTAGAATTTTCACACACTTGACACAAATCTCTAGCTCTGTTTAGATTTTGTGAGTATTCTTCCCATTACTAACCACATCCCATTTTGTTTATTACATCCATTTTAGTTTCCTTGTAATTCTGTTAGAGATCGTGTAAAAGAACAAACCATTTACCTACTAATACCTGACATTATTGATACAATGTTCTGTGATAGGCATGCCTTACTCAGTCTTACCAAAAGGTACAAGAAATACAACATTAATCAGTTCAGGTTAGTTCTGAACCTATCACACTTCTTATGACTTCAACTTTTTTTCTTTCAATTCAAAAGTGCATTGTGCAACCACTGATTTTCATAATCAGACTGACTGATTTAGATTAACCAGTATGAACTTCACAGAATGAGGATCTGAAAACTTTCAAAACAGGCTGACGATACATTTCTCTTTAAAAAACCAAAACAAAACAAAACAAAAAAAAAAAAAAAAAAAAAAGAAATCAGGTAGAACATGACCTGCATTTTTCAGCAAGTTGTGTGTTTACTTACGTTCACAGGTGTCTCCTTTCTGCTGGTATCCTGCTTTGCAGATACATTTTCCAATAGGCACTAACCATTCTCCCTCCGCACTACAGTGCATCTTCGGCGAGTTCTCCGCCTCCTCCTCCGCACTGCTGACACAAGTTCCTCGCACTTCAACTAAAGAGGAAAACTCTGAGCCAGTCACTGTGTCAGGAAAAATAGCTAAGTTCTCAATGATGGACCAGCACTTCTTGTAGTAGACTTTGACAGAGACCAAAGCAATGCAGGCCCCTACGTCCTGAAACGCAAGATAGAATCCTTTTTTGGACAAAGGTCCAATTTCTCTCACCTCTGTGTTAAGTTTCATTTTTCTCTCCCCAAGATCACCCTGGGTAAAACTTTCATCTGCTGCAATAGTGTCTATTTTTACATATTGGTTTTCTCGGATATTCCTGCCAGTGTCGTAGTCAGTTTCATAATAATACAAGTTAAAAGTTTCTTTACAAGTCCCCAGAACTCCAGGAAGACTGTTACAATCCCTCAGAGTGAATTTCAGTTCTACAAAAATCCTTTGTGCATTGCTTTTTGCAATCCAGTTAGTCCGAAGCCAGTTGTTTTGGTTTGATTCCATCACCTGGCATACCTGGTATGTTCGTATAGGAGTGTAGTTTTCATCCAGTCCACTAATTTCTTCCCACTAAAATGATAACAAAAAGTTAGTAACAAACAAGATGTCACCAGATGTAACTGCTGATATTTGAAAAAGCTTCACACAATTCATGTCTCCCTTTTTTAAACAGTAAGTTATTGTTAAATATACTGTTGAGCACGTAAATTAAGAAAATATATATTAACACAGGAGTAGGTTCTCTCTCCCTTCATGTTTTTCCCACATACAATTTCTAAAAAATATTGTCATATCATGGCCACAGTTGCAAAGGGGGAGCTTCAGAAAAGGCTGTTTAGCATACCAGGCTCTGATTTCACCATGAACTCCACACATTTCTTTAAGGTCACAATGGTTTTGAGTGAGCAAAGACCAAAAGAGGGGAGGCAGCTTCTCTTCCAAAGAAGCCTAACGTCAGTGAAGTCTTGAAACCTGAAATTTCTTAGCATTAGAGTACATAAAACATGTCCATGTAAAGCTTTCAATGAAATTTGCAGTTGTATAGAAAGCATGGGGTCAGGTCCTAAAACTCATGAGTCAGATGATTCCCACCCCTATGTGATCAAAGTGGCACAGAGAGAGAGCAAGAGAGAGCTGACAGAATAAAAAACATAAAAGCAAGAAAATATTTTAGTTGTCTCCCTTTTTTTCACTCTACCTTCTGTTTTATTTACAAACTGAAAGGTTAAGTAGCAGTTCCTCCTCACCTCAACTTTTGTCCAGTGGCTGCACCCACATTAGAAGGGGCAAACTTCATTTAGCTGGGAGTTCAAACGAACCATGAGACTACATACAGAATTAAAAACAACCCATACGACTGAAAGCTCTCTGGTTCAAAGCCTGAGCTCTGTTGATGCTCTCTCTTTAGGTTACCAACTGTGTAATGAGCTGGTAAGGCTTTAACAATCCCAGAGTCTTTAACAGCTTTTGGTAGCGTGGGAATTTGCACCTCCAGCAATGGCAAACCTTCCACTGAAATCAACCAGGCAGATCTGCCCAAGTGCAACCAAAACAATCCTCGTCTCTCACCTTTTTTCACATTTCTTGTAACATTTCAGTGCCTGCAGAAACTGCAGCTGTAATAAATTAGAGGAGAGGGGTGAGCTATCATCACCCCAGGATACAGGCAACCATGACTTCTCTGGATGGCACTTAGCCCTCTGGCCCTGTGTCAATAATGCACTTAAGATCATGCTTAAGATCAGTGACTGTACTTATGAGCTTAATGATAAGCACATGCTTAAGTGCTTTGTGGGACTCATATAGTCGGCACCTCTGCGGGATAGAGCATCCACTGACATTCTTCACACTGGCAACCAAGCATGGAAGGCATTGGTTTCCCAGATCAGGAGCCACACAGTGTACATTACTCTGCAAGCCTATTTGACAGCAAATGAGACCATTTTAATGTTGTTGTCTGTTTCAGGAAAAAACAGATGTGGCTGAATTGATGCTGGAAGTTATCACCACAAAGTATATCTCAGCTGCAGATGCTGAAATGCAAAGAAGTTGTAAATATCAAAGAACATTTCAAGGACCTACAGTTAATATAGATGAGATATATACAGTATTATATATTATATGCATATGGTATTAAATTATTGAAATAGATTATTAAATGCTCATGGAGTTAACTGAAGTGATTGCATATGGAACTGTATTAACCCTCTGAACAAAAGAAAGTCTATCTTCATAACAGATTTATTAGAGCTGAAAGAGTAATATTTTTTTCACCTCTGTAAGAGCTAGAAAAAACGTAAAAAAGAAAAAATGGGGCCCTGGACTGAGAGGGTTTTGGCTACACCACAATAATAAAAACATTTCTCCATTAAAAAAAAAATCCCATCAAGACAACAAAAAAAGGCCTAAAGCCTAAAATTTTGCCAAGTAATGCTATGTCCTTGGGGTTTCTTTGAGATGGTCTGAGGTTTTTTGTTTTATGTTTTATCTTGTGTAAGCATTCTTCCCTCAAGACACCAAGCGAGAATCTGCAAGAAGATATTCAGTAAGACAATGCATTGCATATTTGACATGAAAGTAACTCTTCCCATGCACCACACAATAGAATCAGTCTCCTTGAGTTTTGATGTGGATTTCTCCACCAAAACAAACCACCATTCCTCCTCAAAAAAACAAACTGAAACAAACAAAAAAAATTAACAAACAAAATACATTTTACAAAATCAACCTACACTTCATAGTACAACACAAATGAGTTTTGTCAGAGTCAAAATCTCACTACATTAGACTAGCTAGCATCAAAGAGATTCTTATATTACAGTCAAGGAAAATAATACAAAAAACTAAATTCACACAGGAAGCACTACTTTTTGTGGTCCCTAGCATTAAGCACTGGAGCTATTTTTCCATATTTTTGCCAAAGCCAAAGAATTAAAGAAATGTGATTTATGATGCAATTATGTAATCAGAGTGCCTGCAAGGGAAAAAAATATATCAGTACTTCAAGGTGTTTTCACCTATGGCAGCTGAGGTCATCATTCATTGAAGTCTTCTTATAGTGATCAATTTCACAGAAAGAGAACTCCTCTTTTCTTTGTCCTGCTGTAATATATGATGCTATACATGCAAATCTGTTTGAATATGCCTATTCTATTGGTTTCAATCTATGGTGTCTTAGCTTCTTAGTTATTTTAACAGCATTAAATGCAGCATTTGCAGTTGAATGAGGCATTTAACGAGTGTCTGACTGATACAGTCTGTACTGTGATGATGCAGTAGTTTCTCTCAAAATTTTCTGTGTTCATTCCCATGAAGTCTTTATTGCATAGTAAATAATTCAGTAATTAAAATTAGGAAAACATTTATTTTCAAAATTACATTCTTAAAATGGTACTCTTATGTTAATTTATAGGCAACTTTTTCTGAATGCTTTCACACATACAAATCTAGCATTAGTTTTGATCCACTTTTAATTTGTGATTGAAATTCACTACTACCTCTGAAACTCGCCTTTCACTATTTGTTGAATTTGACTCTGCTTTCATCTTTCAGTATGCTGATGTGCAACTTGTGTTGACATGTCTTTCATTATCTACAGGTTAGCTTAATATAAATGTCACCAAGCTCATCTTCCAAACACCTCTGGTAGAGGCTTCAATCAGGGCAAAATGCTAATGCTAAGGTTATTGGCCATCCTACACACTGAGCCTGCATTACATACCCTCCGAAGTCCTTAGATTAGTTTCCAGTTTATGCTTGAATTGATACTACAACCTTGCTTTTAAAGAAAGACACTTCCACATTTTCATTCTCATTTAAAGGATTTGTTACACTTTTATATCCCTACTCACACTTCACACTCTTCTGTCTCTAGATTTCTTAATGAACTGAAGATTAAGGGACTGATCCCCCAAAGTTCTTGTTCATGGAAGGCATCACAATAGATTCAACAAGATTGTTTCTATGAGCAAAAACTGTCCATATAATTTATGATTTGTCAGACTAAGTTTGTGTAGGACGGAGTTAAGATAGGACAATACATCCATTATATCTTTCTGAAATCGTTCTTCCTCAAGGCTTGAGAAGAAAGAGGCTTTATAGAACTTTTAATTCAGATTGAGAGCAGCATTTCTCAAATTCACATATATAATTCATAAGACAATAAGACTGATGTTTCTAAACATCTCATTTTTTTTATAATGATGTATTTTACAATGGTACATTTCATAGAATGCCAAGAGATTAATTTGTATCCAAGCTGGAGGTGGCCTCAAGCACATAATTCGTGCCTAGTTCCAGATATCAAGCTCCTCAAGGCTTGGGGATGTTTCAAGTTTGGAATGTCATTTCAAACACATCTGCAATATAAATGTTTTTATTTTAGAGCACTTCAATCTGTGCTATTCAATTACAAAGAAAACATCGTAAACAAATTTATGATCACCCATTCTACAGAAAATGAAAAACATATTTTTAGACAGTTTCAACACAGAAGCAGATCTGTTTCTGAAGGAAGAAAAAAAAAAGGGGATTTAAAATAATGTGTTATAAATACACAGTGTAATCCTTTGCACAGCACAAAGAAACACACTACAAAACAAAGGTACCAAAAGTTTCCTAAGAGCCACTTGCTTTTAATTAGCTTGTACATTTGTACACTGTAACCTGAGGTTTCATTCTAAAAATGAAGAAGCCATAAACACTTGGTATGAGTACTGAGAGAAATATGAGGGGGAACTAGTTTAAAGCAGGTCTTAACTGCTGTGATAAAATGACTACTCATCTTTAGGAACTTAAGTTTTGCCTGCAGTACTTACCCCATTGGGAGGAGAGGAAATCCATTCCAACTCTGTCTGTTGTGCTTTAGAGTCCAGCAATACTACTAAAAAAAAAGGGAAAAAAATGAAATTTCACAGCTTGTTAAACATAACAAGTAGGGGTTTTAAAACTAAGGAAAAATATGAATTTTAAAAAGTGATTAAATAAATATAATTTTTGTACAGATTAATATTTGTTCTTCATATTATTAAAAAATTTATCTGCAACCACAACTAGGTATTTATTTGTAAACAGACAAATTATTATGTACCATTCACATATAAGCAGATACATAAATCTTTACAATTTCATTGCTTAAAACAAAGTGAGGGGTTTTTAGTGCTCTGAAGGGTTATTAATCAGTCATTAAGATGCATGCTCCCTCCCTCTCCTTTTTCATAAGGACATTTTCCATATGCTGGTTATTACAATCAGCTTAAAGCACACAGTCATTTCAACACATTTCCAAACTGATTTAGGACTGGTCTGTACCTCTACAAGCGTTGCATTGAAAAAGCAATGATCGTTTTTGAGTATCAAAGTGAAAAATACTTCCCTTTGGTGCTAATGCAATAATTCTGCAAATAAATGACAACCATGAATACAGAAAATAAAAGACTCTGCAATTACCTCACACCTCGCATATACAAAATCAGACTAATTCACTTTACAGTAATAGCTTCCTAAAATCTTCATGGCATGGTGACATTTATATACAGAAAGTCGTCATTTCTAGCAGCACCACAATTATTTTCAGCTATATGTAATACTACCTCCAAAAGTGGTTAATCACAGCCTAATAACCAACTCTTTAGTAGCATTCCTAATTTGAACCTATTCCATATATCTTTAGCTATAAAGCTATTTATAACATTATACACATCATTTCTGTACTGTCTAAGATATTTAGATATGTGACTTAAGGCTGTAACTTGAAGCAACTTTTGTCAGGTCTATCAAAACAGTTTTAAATCCAGCGTTGGCTCTTTCTCCAAGAAGAATTTAACACAAAATTTCAGTGAATTACTAAAAAGATGACTAAAAAGTTAATTCATACAGTAATACATGGAATGTTAGCTGAACACAAAACAGTAGCTGCCAGGCCTCTTTTCAGTAATGAAGTGGAACTACTCATTAAGGAAGTTTGATAGTCTCCCTCTAGAAAGATTACCTGCTTATGTCATTAAGGCTGGATTCAAGGGGCTTTACTCTGTAACACTTTCTATAGAAAGGCAGGTGGTGTATGCAGCGGCTTGTTAAACAAGAACATTTATAATGGTCATGGAAAAAAGGTACTACCAAAAATTTAACCGTTTCAGCACCAGCACACTATGGCTGCAATTCATTAATACTTTTTATTTGGCAGTAATTCTCCATCACGTAGCAACGGGCGAGAGAAAGAAAAGCTAACGAGCAAACAAAACAAACAAAAAGAAAACCCACAAAGAAACAAACAAACAAAAAAACCCAAAACAAAACAAAAACCCTAACTTAGAAACCCCTGCTCTGCAAACACCCCTTGCAAAGAAATAGTGGCGTTCCTTCTGGCATCCAAAGTTACCCGGGAAGAGCTTTCCAAGCCAGCAGCTGCTACCCTGCTCCCAGCGCGGGAAGACCCGTGGCCGTCACGGCTCGTTCAGCAACGCGGGGAAGTGATGCGGGGGCCCGGCGCCGCACCCCGCCGGCGGTCCGGAGCGCACTGGGGGCTCCAGCGCGGCCCCTCCGCGGGGGAACCGCGGCCGCGCTGCACGGCGCAGCGCCACGGAGAGCGAGAGGAGGCGGACAGGCGGCGGGAGAAGCGCGGGGGCGGGAAATGGGCTCTGCGGGGCTCCGCGCAGGAGGAGAGCAGTGGCCGCTCGCCTCCGCGGGGAGCCGCAGTCGCGCTCCGGGCGCTGCGCGGAGCTGCGCGCAGGCGGCCGCGCCCCCGCGCAGAAGAGCGGGACTCGGCGGCAGAGCCGCAGCGGAGAGCCGGTCCCACGGCCGCCCCCGCCACACCCCCGACTGCCGCGGGTTTGGGAGGAAGCGCCCGGGACAGCGGCCCCAGAAGGGAGCCCCGAGCTGTCGCAGCCACGGAGCGAAGGGATAGCGCGCTCCCCGTGTCTGCGCTGGACCCGAGGGTCCTGGCCGCTGGCAGAGGGCTCCGCGGGCAACGCGGTCACTTCCTCGCTTAGAGAGACAGGCGGACCCTTCCCCGTTCCTCTCTAGCATCTCACCGCGGCTTGTATTAAGCTACGGAAAGGAAACTAGGAAAACTTTTCAGTCTTTTACCCCTCCCATCCATCCCTCTTCCGTACCCAGCAGGGAGGGGTAGGAAACCACGCGGGGCTGCTGCAGCCACCTTCACCTTCGGCGGTGCCGGCGGTGAAGCTGTAAAGTTACTTTTTTTGTTTGTTTGTTTTGTGGGTTTTTTTTAACTCGCTCTTTCTTCCGCAAGAGTTTTCTGCGCTTGCAGCAGGTAGCCGCTATCAATCCCTGTCCGCCGCTCGCCCCCTCCTGACCCTCCTTTGGCTAGGTGATTTTCCCCGAATATACTGACATTATATGCGCACACTCATCGGTATAGATGCGTCTATAATCACCCACAAACGTGTAACACAGAAAAAAACCGGGACAGACTGCCGCCTGGAAGCACCCTCGTAGCTCCGAGCACCGAGTAATCCGTAGGGCAGAGCGGGGCAGTCCGCACCCTCCCCGCCTGCCTCCCTGTCTGACTGCCCGGCCCTTCTCCTCTCCCCACCCCACGGCTACGGGTTAGCGCTCCCCTCGTGTGCCTTTCTGTGCTTTACAGCCCCTTCAAATAAACTTTCGAAATGCTGCTGCGGAAAGGCTCATTCTTTCCCTCTTTAATATCGACTTCGTCTTTTAAGGGCAGAGTACATTGTAATTGAGGCATTTTTTAATTGAGGCATTTTTTAAAGCTCCAAATGATATTTTATTGCGTGCTAGAGGTTGATGAAAAATACTGACGCATCCAGCTGAGGCGGGGGGGAACCCCAAACGCATACATATGCGGAGGCACCGAAAATCCGAAAATGCCCTGACTCCCCCTTCCCTGTCATGTCCTGTGTGTCGTCGCACGCCCCCCCACCCCCGAAGATGGAGACGGACCTTCGCCTTCGGCTGTCAAGCGCGAGCAGGGCGCTCCTTTAAATCATTTCGGATTTTCTCAGCGTGAAAAAAGAGATTCCCAGATGGGCTTTGTGAATTGATTTTAAACACCTCCATCAGTCTCTGATACAAAACTGCCTGGTTTGTCTCCGTGCGCGGGGGAAACAAATGTGCGGGGTGCGCCTTAACACAGATACCAGTATTGGACTGATGAGAATAGGGAAGCTCCGCTGTGATACGCAGATGGTGTAAAAACCCTAAACGTCTCTCCAGCGATGCCAGGGGAGAGCTTACACATTGCAGGCACACGACGCCAGGCCGTATGTACCCCTTAAATACATGTCTAGCCTGCACGGCTGGGACGTGCAAAACCCCGATGCTCCTTCCCGCGGTCTGTGCCCGGCCCCTCTGGGCCGGAGCGCTGCAGGCCCCCGGTGGGGAGCGGCGGGGAGCGCTCCGCAGTCCCAGCCCCGCGCTATGCCTTGCCTTCCACCAAGCGTCCCGAGCCCTAAAACTCGTCCCTCGGCCCCTGCCCAGCGAGCAGCGAGGTAACCCGCCCTCCCTGCACCTCCTGGGGAGGACCAGGGCGGGCACGGGAGAGCGACGCTCCCCAGCACGGACACCCGGGCCGGGGGTTCTCCGTGCCCCATTCCTCCACATCACGTGCGAATGCCTCGCAAACCTCATTCTTGGGAGCAAAGGCAGTTGTCCCAGTCCCTCACACATACAACACACGCACAGCCCCCGGTGAATGCCCTGCTTTTTCCTCCCTCCCACCGCAACTAAAATGTCTTTTTATTTTTTTTTTTTTTTTGTCCTGAGAGGGGGGCTGACAAGCAGCTGGCAGGGGCAGGAAGGTCCCCTAGTAAGCCACCAAACATACTTCGTGGGCAAAAGCAATAAATAAGCTAAAACTTTTGTTTTCCGCATCACCTTACCTTCTTTTGCAGCCTGTGCCTCCCCCGTGTGTGCAAAGCGGAACAGCCAGACGGAGCACAAAATAATCCAAGAAGGGAGCCTACTTTGGAAAGCCATGGTGCAGGAGCGGGGTGATTTTTATATTTCTAGCTCTCTATTCCTAGACACTGCCACTGCCGCCGCTTGGTGGGTGCTAGAAGACGGTGGAGAATTTGCTGTGCTAGTCTGTGGTTCGGCGCTCCCTCCCTCCAGGCTGCCTTTCTCTTTCGCCTCCTTCCCCTCCGCCTCCGCGCCGCTGCCCGGCTCCCGCACCGGGCCGGCCGCCCGCCAGCCCCGACTGCAGCCCGGCCGCCCGCGCCGCACACCGATAATATCAATGAGGGCGAGGGGGCGGGGCCCCGCCGGCGGGACGGCCCGTCCCTCAACGTGACTGACAGCACCTCTTCACCAATCAGCAGCAGCCATCTGCGGCCGGCGGGCCGAGCCGCCCCCTGAGTCGCCGCGGCCGGAGGGGCGGGGCCGGCGGCGCTGGCCAATGAGCGCGCGGCGGTGTCGGGTGTCTGCCGGAGCCGGGGAGCCGCGGGCTGCGCGCAGCGCCGGGACGGAGGGGCCGAGCCGCGAGCGGGGCGCCGAGCCCGGGCGGCTCCCGGAGCTGTCCCGCACGCCTGGAGGCTAACCCCCGGGTCGTCCTGCGAGCGAGGGGATGTCCGTGCATCCATCCCCCAGGGTTCCTTGTAGTGTCCCCGTGTCGCAGCCGCCGGGGTAGTGAGAGAGAGAGGGGTCCCGGTTAGGGTCCGGCCGCAGCCGAGCCGCCGCCGGTGGGTCCCGGCGCTGCCCCCGCGCGGTGCCCGCCCGTGGCCGGGCTGAGCGCGCACCTGGGTTACTGCCACCGAAAGGGAAACTTCGGCGGGAGCTGCGGGATGGTTCTCCGAGACAGCCCTGCCACAACAGTCAAGTTCCTCGGGGCTGACATCACTTGGGATCCCTTCCCTCTGTTGCGTTCGTGTTTTCCGCCCCGCACCGCCGGTTTGCCCCAAATCTGAAGAACAGGTTAATAGCCATATAGATAGTATGTGGGGAGGGAAAGGAGCGGCTGCTTCCCCCCTCCCCTCTCCGGGTGTAACCTGAAGCGCGTGTAATCCTCTAACAATGAGACAATTTAAACAGGAGGGGGAGGGAAAAAAAAGTGAAACCCGAGGGAGAAAGGAACTTGCCAAATCTCTCTTGTCAGCGCTCACCCTGCGGACCGAGAGAGCTTTTCCCGGGGATCCAGCACGCCCCCATCCCTCCGCTTTCCTTTCTCCAAACCCCCCCCTCTCTCCTTCAATGAGTGGAATAACTGCGAGACGGACACAAAAACTTGCCGCTCTCCGCATGAGGCCGCGGAGCGGAGGGTGTTTCGCGGGGCTCGGTGGGAGCGCTCCTCCCGGGCCGCGCCGGGGCCGGGGCCGCGCAGCCCCCGCGGCAGGAGGCGGCGGCCCTGGCTGCGGTCCCCGCTCCGCGCCCCCGCCTCGGCCCCTGCCTCCTCCACCTCTGTCCCGCACAACCTTCCCGGGGCCGATGCCGAGCGGCACCCACCGGGTTTTGTACTGCTCTGCTAAAAGTGTATCGTCGTGTCCTTTCGGAGGATAGATACTGCGATGTAAACAGAATAAGTGACTATCCTCTCGGAAGCAAGCGGAGGCAGCGAAGAGCGAGGGGTGTAATTGCAATTCGGTGGCAAGATTGTGCGAGAATCTGAAACGCGCCTTGCGCAGATGCGGATCCTGATAATAGAAAATGTTGTGCCATAAATGGGAATTTAAACTGGCGGGGAGGTTTGCTATGTTGGAGAAGACAAAATTAGAATTACTACTACTGCTAATAACAATAATGTAATGCTCAACATTGACGGATAAACAGCTACCATGCTCCGGGCTTCGAGCACTTCCCCCGTGGGCTCCTTCTTACTTCCGAGAAGGGTTTAGAGAGAGGCTACAAAATGCGCTGTATTTCTTTCATTTGCTGAATAATTAATATGGATTAGAATATGACAGTTTTAGTATTTCATTCAGAATGCTCTGCTGATACTTTGGATACCATGATAAGTGTAGGCATGGTACAGACTCCTGATTTTTCTCATTCTCTGTCGTCTGTCATTCCCATCCTCATGCATGTGTACTTAGAAAGGGAAGCTGTGCAGAACAGTGAGTAGGCTTATCTTCTTTTTAAAAGTTGGTTTGAAGTACACGCAGGAATTTTGTGACTACTTGGCAAATTTTCATGGGTAAAGTTAGTTTTCATGTTTCATATGTTGTAACAGTGATTAACGAAGATGTAGGATGTCTTCAACTTACTTAGTCCTCCACAGTTTCCTAGCATGAAGTGCTAGCATTTTACTATGTCACTAAGCCAAAAAGACAATTTTTACCCTAAAGAACGTACTAAAAAAATTGTATTGAGGTTTTGAATTACTATGTTTATAAACATGTAGAAACTTGCTAAATGGAAATATTTACATGACAAAGGCTTAAATAGTAACAAGGTGTATTTCTATACTGCATATAGTATTAGGCCAGACACTTATTTTTATCTTCACCTGCATTTATATAGATTATACTGTACTATTTTATACAATCTAATATTGTATATGTATGATATATGTATTGGCTCATACACATATACAAGGATTCTCAAAGTTATGTAAATTTATGAACCACATAAAAGGGGTGTGTGTGTACTTGAATATATAAAGAAATTAAATGAGATTTTTTAAAAAAAAAGTTTATATTCTTCCTGATCAACTCATTTTAAATACCCTGTCTTCCTGATGATTGTAAATTAAGATTTACAATTTAGTTAAAACAGTCTTAGTTAAAACAGTCATGGATGTACTCCCTGTTACACCAAAAGGTTCCATATACATTGAGAGTGTCTTTTAGAGCTGGGGGTGGTTTTTTATGCTTCTCACACATTCAGTCTTTTTGAAATTGATAAATAATTTGAAATTGTTTTTACAGAATTTGATTTTTCCATTTCCTGTTTATTTGTAGCATTTTATAATACTTCATTATATTCTCTAGGATGCACATCCTCTATTGCATCTCATCCAGCTGTGTTAGATCTTCTGCAAAGAAAAACAGAAAAGAGATGTAATACAACTGAACAAAAATGCTCATGCTAAATGGATTACAATCCTCATATTTGGTAACAAAACCTCTGAGACAAGAAGGAAGAAAAAAGGTGGGGAAAAAAAAAGAAGCTGGGAATTTCAGTTCAATGTGTTACTATTCAGGCGCCACCAAAAGAAATGGTTAATGGGAAAAGATCAATGTAATCCAAGATTGTCTCTTTATTCTGTTTTGTTCTTTTTCTCCTAACTCAAAGTCTGTAGGCCAGGTTCTGTCTTTTATTATTTGTAGTTAGAAAGATTTTCTTGACATTACCAAGCTTCCCTATGCTGGTACTAACTTCATACCAGCCGAGCTTCTCTATACTGCACTACAAAGTTCTAACCAGAATTTGGAGAAATACTTAAATAATTTCCTCCTCCTTCAAACTGACTAACTCTTCACCACAACTCGATCTGAAATTGTGGCACAGGAAATATGGGATGAATTGTAGAACTACATAAGCATATGTGAGGAAATGAACATAATTTGAAAGTTGTTACAAAGTTATGTTTTCACAAATTTTCTTGTGGGATTCACCCATTCTTTCCTTCCAACTTTGTGCAGGGCTGAAATGAAATTTCAATAGTTTCAAAAAGCTGTTGAAGGTTAGCCTCAGACACACTTTCTGTAAATGTTGTTGAGTCTTAGTACTGTCCACAGAATAATGATCTGTAAAATTGGGTAAAGAAAAAAAAAACAAACCAACAAAAAAACCCCCCTTGAATGCTGTTTTACAGTAGCAAAAGTAGAAACTAGATTTAAGGAATAAAAGAAGATCTTCTAAGCCCTGAATTTTTGGTCTTAATCTAAGCAATCCTTAAGCAATTTTTATCCATGCACAAGGTTTTCTATAAAACATGTAGTACACACTTCTGTGCAATTTTTCTCAATTTTTTGTGTACTTTTCCATATAAATTCAGTGGCTTTTTGACATTTCACTTGTAAGTTTTGTCTATATAATAAATCATTATATCAGACTTTGCATTTTGTTTTGCAGATGTAATGGCACATTCCAAATTTGGACCAGAGATGTATTTTTCATACACTGTCAATTTCAGATAATCTGGTGGGTTTATAAATTAGAGTAGCTCTGTTATAGTAAAGAAGTCAATGTATTAAACAAATATTACTGGTTCATAAAGAAATCATAGAGAATTGGAACAGGCTTGTTTGAAAAGCATGCTCATAATAAAAAGTTCTTTTTCTAGTTAAAATATCAGTTTCGCTTTGATTTTTTTAAAAAACTATTTTAGTTAACACAAATCAAAAATAGTGCCATAAAGCTTCACACTTTAAAGTCTTTACTTATATCAGAATGGTAAAAATTCACAGTCAAATTTTCTCTTGGGAGATTTAAAGTTGTACTGTGCTAAATAGATACATACATCATGTTTTCCAAATCTCTGAATTTTCAATACACTTTGAGAAACACTGTTCAGAAATAGAAGTAGGATGGTGTGTCATATTGCCATTTAATGGAAATGAAATACATTCTATAGAACAGCACAAATTAAATTCACATTAAACATACAGTGAACATAAAAAGCCTTTGCCTTTCCCGAGGAACAACAGCAGAGTTGCAGAGGATCCAAAAGCATGCAGTATTTGGGTCCTGTGAGACTACTTCCCCTGATAAACCTGAATTTGGGCGCTGCTTTACTGAAGAACGAGAGCCTTTGGAGAACACACTGTCTCTTTGCTGATCATTCTTCAGAGTCTGTTATTTTATCACATTGTGCTGTGGACCTTCCCCTGGGAAGCTTGAGCAGGACAAGCCAGTGCCATCATCCTGCAATAACATCTGGAGTTATTCTGAAAGGAGATAATTTGCCTTTCTCACCTATGAATTAAAGGAGTGTCTCTGTGTCTGGGTGCAACAAGTATCCACACATATAAGCTCCTTGTTGACTTCAAGTCTTTGAAAGATTCAAAGCTTCAATTTTCCTAGGAAGTTTGTCATACTAAAAATTGTGCACAGAAGAGCCTGACCATAAGGGCAGCTAATTTGTATTTTAGTTAATTAGTTGTAAGTGAGAGATAAACGCTAGCAGTATGCACCAGTGAGGTTAGTATCTTCCTGTTCTTATTCAGCACAAGTGACATCCAATCACTTCCATCTGTGACAGTCCTAGATTCTTCTTCCAGCCCAGCTGAGGTGAAAAATCAGACCCAGTAGATTTTCTGTTTCTATGTATTACTTCCTCTTACAGTCAGTCTCAATCTCTCAATTTCCTTCTGTGAAAGAGCATGAAAGCATCTCTTCTCTCAATCTCCCTTCTGTGTTAGGAGGTAGGAGGGGAAAGGATAAAAGAACAGATGCAATAACCCTTATTTAGTTCTGAAAGAGAAACTACAGATTGCAATGGCAGGAGTTCCAGTGCTTTCACCTCTAGATCCAGGAAGTGTAGTGATGTGGAGCATCACTACTGACAGAAAAGCTGCCAAAGTGTATGGGAGAAAGTGTTCCTTGAAGTAGAATAATTTAAGAATTGCATCTCTCAGGAGTACAGCCCTCTGCAGATTTCCCTCTTTGTCAACTTTCACGTATTCTCATACCCTGTCAAATTTCCATGCAGATATATTGCCACTTCTCTCCTGGTCTGTGGATTTAACCTCTCCCCAAAACTGATCTCTCATTATCCACTGCAAGTAAACCAGATTTCTGACAACTAATATGCGTACTAATTTGTGGAAGCTTGTTTTGTCCTCAGATACTTGATGCCTGCCAGATACACTAAATCACAAGACCTTGCATAGTTTATCCCCTTTAAGTATGAAAGTGCATGTGATAGTGTGTTTCATGGGTAAGTAATGCTTTATTCAGAATGCATTTTCTTTTGGCTTCAATTTGCCAACTGTAGTTTCAGGATGTGATTCCTTTAGTATGTACCATAGTGTGACAAAGGTTAATAGAAGTACCTAACAAACTGTCTTTATATAGCTAGTTCTGGTTTGTCTAGACTAATAATCTAATACAAATGCAGGGACGATGCAAATCTTCTATAAAATTAAGCTAGATGGCTCTATAATAAAGAAAAAAAGCTTTTTTAGTAGACCCTAAAGGGCAAGCTAACCCCTGCCTGGATCAGTAAATACAACAAATATAAACCACAGTGTTGCAATATTGCCTCTGGTCCCCTTCTGTCCTTCATACAACCAGGTTAGCTATGTCTATCCCCATGAAAACTTGTACTACAAATGGATAATTTCACCCCACACACCACTGAATAGTTTGGGTTTTTTTCTTTTAATTAATATAATTTTACATGCATTTGCCAAGCAAATTCTTAGTTGTTTCCCATTATCAGTTCAGATAATGCTTTCCTCATGTAAGTGGTTCCGTTGATCTAGACGAGAGCTAGGTAATACTCCAACTGAATGAGTGACACTCTTAACGCTAAGTATCTTTCATGTTCTTTCAGGTGAAAAGCACTTAATTTCAGGAAATACTTTATTTGTCCTTTTGCACATGTTTTTCTTGAGAAGGTGATTTAAACTGTAGCGATAAAAAGATCTAAATGGTGCAGTGGGGTGTGGTTTCTTATACATCATTTTTTTGTATGTTCCTTCTTCCTCATGAATAATGTGGCAGCTGCCTACAGTAATTCATCTGTCCTTGTGTTGCCCAATTGCTTGGAGTCAGGGTTTCTAATCCAATGAATAACCTTTCTTAATTCTGGCTGCCCTGAATAGTCTTTTGCTACATTGTTGTCTACAACTTATCTTATAGGTAACAAATGTATTTTCTACTCATAGTACATATCTTGGAGCATCCTATAGTTTCATTTGGTTTATTATTAAATTAACCATTTCTTTTCTAATAAACTTTGTTTTCTATCTCACAGCCAGACTGCATTTTTAGACAAGTGTCTACCTTGCACTCTGTAATTATTTTGGTCTTAACAGTCTTCTTTGTGTAGACTAAAGAGACTATCTTGTATCAATTTATTTGAAACTTTATTTTTTCCCTTTTAATAGTACTATTCAAACCATTAAAGTCATCTGTGATACTGAATTAACAACATCTATTGTGATACATGAATTAACATGTTCTGTTTCCCTTCACTTTTAAATTTTGTTTTTTATTCCATTTTCAAATATAACCACATATTCAAATAATGTTACAGGAAAGGAAATGAATTAATAGATCTAGCAGATTGAACCTTAAAACCAAAGAATTCAGATTTATGCTGTCTGTGAGGTAATATGATTTTGTATTTCTTTCACTTATTTCATTTGTACAGTACCAGAAAAATTTCTAAGTGCTGTATTACTGTAGTAAGCTCCACAGTAAGAAATCAACTTACCTAAGTGAAATTCCAGTATTAAGGAAAAAAAAAAAAAAAAAAAAAAGAAGAAAACATAGTCTGCCAGACCTAGGGCATCTGCCAAGGATACTTTAGAAGAAATCTACCCTCTGAATTTCAGGAGAAATGATCTACACTTCTTTTTCCTTCTTCATTGTTAACATATATCTTCCTAATCATCCCATATGGGTAGTGGGAGTTTGTTTTTTCCCCAAATGGTCACAGGCTTGTCAATGAATGTTGCTACACAACAAACAAACAAACAAACAAATAAACAAACAGAAATATCAAAACAAAGCCACCCAAAAATTGTCATCATGTGCCTCTTAAAATTTACAGTCAAGGGGCATGGCAGGCTAAAAGAAAACCTTTGTGTCCCTTGGATTTGGTCAGCTGAAAATGCTCTCATATTCCAAAATGCTGTGAGGTCCTGTAAATTATGGAACACTTCTAAAGCTGGCTGGTGCACCGCAGGACCAGTTTCAGCCTTTGCTGTCTTGAGCCCTGTCCCAAACCACTCTTTTTTACCCCAGCCTGGCCTTAGCTTTGTCCCCTGCTGTGATTTGCAAGTCAGTTCTCTGAAGGTTTTCTTGTGGCATGCCTATGCAAAGGCTTTCCTATCTCACAGAGAAACAAGGAGGCTTTACTGCTATTCCAGCCTCTTTGTCCTGACATATAATGTGCCTTGCATATAACCAGCTGTAGCATAATTAAGCTAGATTTTAGGTACTTAATCAGGCTCAGCAAAATACCCTAGTTTGTCACATTCCTTCTTGCTGAAATCAGAACATAGCTTTAAGTCTGCACTGCCTCTACTGTACCTGTTAGTAACTGCTGGCAGCTGGCAAGAGCTTCATCTGAATTTGGATGCACTAAGAGATTATTTAAGATACTTTTCTTTGAAAACAAGTACTGTACCGTATCTGTTCATACTGAGACTTTTCAGTACATTTATTTGTCAAATATGCATATGTATGTGTCTACATACATAATTTCCTCATAAATTCAGTAGTCTTAGATAAATGAAATGTAGAGATAATACAGCTTCATGCACGAAACACTGTTTACAGAGGGCCAGTCTCTTATCTCCTGTGAATTGACATAATTGCAACAACATTATGCTAGTTGGGGCTTTTTGGCAAGAATTCATGACAGTTACATAATTCATTACAGCCTATTCTAACCTACTGAAATCTATGCATATTTTTAGGCGAAGCTTGTACATCCTCACTGATTTCTGCTCTGAATTCCCTTTCGACGTGCCCTCAGGTTCCCCTGGGTATGCTTCTGTCACTGTGTCACTTTGAGAGTCACTGTTGCAATTCTTCCACCTATACAATTCTCATAGAAGTCAGTGCAGTGTTTAGATGCACATATGTAATAGGGCTGGATGTTGGTCAAAGCACAGTAGGTCCTGAGCCCTGTTAACAATCCTCCACACATGCTGCCAATTACCAAGTGTTGTGAGCCTGAGCCTTACCTGATGTGAGCCCCTGGTGTTAGTGCTTTTATGCACCTGCTACAATTTCTGATGCCTAAGATATGATGAGTTACACCACTTAAAGCTTTCAGAAGTTGTTTATCCGGATAACGAAAAGAATTATCAAGTATTTGGATGATATTAGATTTTAAAAGGAAAAAAAATTCTGCATTCTTTTGTGAGGTTGGAGAGGTATTTCTCCACCTCTTCCCCCATTAGCTTTCCACCTGATTTTTCTAGGAGTCTGGGCATCGTTCCTGAGGAAGTTTGACTTACAGTTGAGACAGTAACCTACAGTCAGATAGGAGATGTTTGAACTGCCTTCTTCTGCACATCCTCATTGAGCTACACCTGTCCTCAGGAAGCATCCTCTCTCACCTGAGGGCATGGCAGATCTATGTGACTGCTCTCTCACTGTTTTGGTTGTGTTTCAAGACCGTGCTGGAGGAACGAGAGGAGTGAGGGAAGATTAGGTGTGCAGCTTGCCTCCTCCTCCTCTGCCCTGCTGAACTAGGGAGAGGGGCAGCTCAGAGAACCAGAGTAGCAGGAGTAAAGACACAAAAATGGGAGGCTCCTGTGCTGTGCAGGGAATGTGCTGTTATCAGTGTGGGTGCTGTCATAGCCACTTACCAGTTTTGTTGCTGTTTGGTGCAGTTACTGATGATGCCATCGGTTATGTTGTATTACCTATGCCTTACCTTTTTTTCTCACCTTCAATTTTGCTGTTCATAGGGAATTGTACAATTCTCAGAAAGGTGTAGCTTTGATATCAAAAGGTGTCTGTCTGTATCGAAATGATGAAAAGCTAGAAGAGTTCATAAGGAGGCTAAAATAACAAGATTGTTTTAAAACTACATTTGTTTATGTTCTTTGCTGTTACATCTCTTTAGCATCCAGATATGTGTGATAACCCCTCTTCACTGACAGTTAGGTCACATTAATCAGGCTGCTTCTATAACTGCTTCTTTTTACCTGCAGCTGCATATTGTTGTCCAAAGGAATTCCACATACTTCTGACCATTGAAGAGACAGCTCTGCTTGGCTAAATTGTGTTTTTCTATATGGAAAGAGTTTAGTTTGTTCACATCCAAGTTACACTAACTTCAGTGGCAGGTAAGATTGATGTGTAGCAGTGTGAGCTGATATAAAACTCTGGAACCTGGCTTTCAATGGACATCTTAGATCAGAAAAGCAAATCCCAACATAGTATAGCTCACAGAATAGCTGCAAAGGAAATAAATGAATGAAAACTGCATGATTAAATGCTTTCATCTGGAAATTTTGGTGCAATATTCTGAAACTCTACAAATTCTTCTAATTCATCATACTCTTTGTTTATTACTAATAAATTATTGTGCTGATGGAAGGAATTCATTACCCTTTCTACACACTTCACTAGTTGCAGGTCATTTATTAATCTGTGTTATCTGGTAAGACTAAAACCAGCTGTAATTACATTGTTAAACATTGATTAATAAGCAGCCCACATCACTAATATACGCAAGAAGCAAGATAAAAAATCTTTTAAAAGATTTAGAGTAAAATTTGAACATTCCTTTGGGAATAAGGAAATCTGGATCTTCATAAATATTCATTTTTGTAAAATTCCATTTGCTTGCGCAGCTGTATTTTTGAACACCTTTTGGAAACAGATTAACAACCAAATTCAATTACACTAGAGTAAACGAACTGCATTCAGAAAGTGATATTAATGCACTAAGTGAAACATTTAAAATGAAACATTTTTTTAAATAGTCTTCAGCTAACCATGCTTTTTTTTTTTTTTTTTTCATCCTTAATTTAATCATATCATTAGGCATACATTTGTTTTAAATCCATTTTTATTTCACAGATTTTAAAACAATATTGCAATTAGAAATACATTATTAAAACCACTGCAGATTCCTAGACCATGCTTTTGTAGGTTTTCAATAAAATCAGTTAGATTGAAGTGACACATATGAAATTATTACTTGTCAGAAGCTTGGATTATCATTAAGGGTAAATAAGCAAAATGTCTCTGGTACTTGGGGGAGTGATTTTTATGATATAGCTTTATGGGGTATAAATCCGATGGAAAGAAGATGCTTTTAGAAAAGATGTTTTAGGACTGTCCTCAATTAATCATAAATGACAAATCTCATTATAGCAGCACTATTGTTAAGGGTCTGTCAGTATTTCCATTACAAACCTGTATTTCAAAGATTTATAAATGGACTACAGAAATTAACTCTGGGATGAAATTTGCTGTTCACACTGTTCACTAGAGGATTATACTTTCCTCACAAAACTTTAAGAAAATCTGTTTTACCTTTTTCAGTTGGTCAGCTTCAAAAGAAACATAAATGAGAAGTTCTGCTGAAGACTTTTTTGTTTGTATAATTTTTAAAAGTGACACAATTTAATAGATCAGGAGAACCATGATTCTATAGCATAAAGAATCAAACTTGCCTTTTTTTCCTTTCTGTCCCTGAAAGGATGACCCATTTTAGTGTGAGTTCAGCTTGTAATATGGCTGCAATAGGACTGCTGAAATTCTTTATTCAGTCTTCTAATCCTTTTAGGTTATCTCTTTCAGGGATTTTGAGACCTGTGTAAGCTCATCCAAATTTGTGCTAGTCCAGAACATGCTTGACCACTTGGATCTCATAGGACTTTGAAACAGAGCCTACTATTTCTAGTAGAATCAGCAGAACTGATTCTCTGGGGTGCAAAAATAAGTATTTCTAGAAAATCCAACAAGTGTAAAGGTCAGTGGTTCTTCAGTATTATGACTCAGGAAGGTAGATGTCTTGTCACACGTTGGAAGCCTCTGAGAGAGATGGGGAGAATTACTTAAGAGCATTTTGAAGAGGACCAGAACCATGTTTTGAGATCTTGGAGTATGTTCTCTGTTCTCAAGGATGTTAGATATGAAGTTCTTTCGTATTTTTGTACTTCGGAGACAGATCTACCCATATATGTCCAGAAAGGTGGTAAGTGCCCCATTCCTAGAAACATTGAATTCCATCTTGGATAAGGCTCTGAGCAACCTGGTTTAATTAGAGATATTTCTACTTAGAGCAAGTTGTTGGACTAGATGAACTTTAAATGTCCCTTCCAACCCAAACTCTTGTATGATTGTATGATATTGAGACGATGATAAGATCTTGTTTTCTGGCATCTGGCAGTGGGTTTTTTACCTACTTTGGCCAAATCTGTCTTGGTAAGCTATGTCCATGCATGTTGTCTCATACTGGTGGAGTTTCTGTATCCCACTCCTCAACTGTTTGAGCCACCAAGGCAGATACCCACTTCCAGGCTCCCCATGGGGAATTTCATTTGCCCATGCCTAGGAATCATTTAGGAAAGTACTAGCTGATCTGGCCATATTCTGCTCTAAAGGCACAAATAGTTGATGTTTGGCAACATTCCACACTGTTGTTTTATTTACTAGTGCAGATAGAGATTTTGAGGTTATTCGAACTGACAACACAGCTAGAGGCTGGTTTGGAAAGAACTGAAATACATATCAAGGTGAAATTTCCCAGTTCCAAATGGGGGAATCCAGCTTGAGAGTGCCAGACATTCAAGCTGACAAAGTTCATGTTACCTCTAGAGCTGGTAGCCTTGAATGACCAGTGTAAAGACATGTGCTGATACCGGCACATCCTATATCTAAAAAATTCCTGGTTTATAGGGGGACATAGGCTGTGTTCCTGAAGAGAAACAGTATTTGTTTGGCTGTCCTGGATGTGTTCTTTCACAAGAGTAAAATAAGATACTGTTTATTGTTGAAAAGTTATTTTCTTAATAGCAGCCTTGGAGTAGGCACACACCAAAGATCACAGCCTGCTACCTGGCAAATTAACCTGCAAATGAACTTACCAGTTACAACAAGTGAACCTTGCAGTGACTGAACAAGGGGCTGGCATGTGTGATCTGTGTGTAAGACCAGACAGCAAGTGTCTTCATTAACTGCATCCCTCACTTCATCTTAGATGGCAGACTTGACTGGCTGAGGAAAGATAGTACCCTAGAGCCAAAATGCAAGCTGAATTACCAAGAAACTAGATTTGAATAAGTAGATTGAAAAAAGAAAACAAAGTTCATTGAAGGAAGATATTCACTATACAGTGGCAAGTTTATTGATGACATGGTTATTGCGCTGAAAATGACAAACCTGTTGTTTGTGTAGAAGACAGAATTTATGAAGAACAAAATGCATGATCTTGTGTTTTACTCTATTTAGAAAACAGCATTTATGATAGTTAAAATCTAGGCTGATAACTTGATTAATTTAGACACTTGATGCTTAAGGTATTATGGAGGAAAAAACCTTTTCATTTTATTCAGGAATAAGTTATCTAATGTTTCAGGTGGAGAGTAATTAATTTTGTTGTGTCACTTTTTGCACATTTGTTGTTTGTCTTTATACAATGTTGGCCATGCTGGGGACAGTAGACACTTTCTAAAGTATGATGTTATCTTCTAAAAATATAAAAACAAATTCGAAAAGGGGTGAAACCAAAGCAAATGGCAATAAAGAGAAGTGGGTCAAGTACAACAAATAAGTATTTAATGAAATTTTCTTTTTAAAATATTATCTTTTCCAGGTATTTAAACAGTGGTATTTTATTTATTATAAAAATGAACTTACTGAACATCTGTAAAAGTTAAAATGTGGTACAGGCCTCTCTGCAGTATACAGTGGGTCTCTTCTGCATCTTGGTGTGGTATAACTGGAACTAATGTGGTCAAACCATAAATTTTCATAGACATTCATATGTAATTGTATGCTCATTTGTGATGGCTGATAATTTTTGAGATGAAAAGATGCGGTATGTGAAAAACTTAAAGGTTATTTGTGCAGATAATTAGTTTTTAAAAGTTCCATATTTTTTAACACATATAAGTATTTTTAAAAAGATGATTATTTCTCTTTATTCCATTATATTTGTGTGTTATGGACTAAAATGTCTATTGTACCAGCCACTTACTGACAATAGAAATAACTTCATAACATATGTGAGGATCACACACATCTCTTCTGGCCGAAAAATTATTGATCTATCCAAATTTTAACAAAAGCAGTCAGTGACTCATTACTCAAAACATATCTAAATGTTTGCAGACTATTGTTAACCTATAGCCTAATCAACAAAAAATGAAGAGGACTTACTGAGCAATGTTCATTCTGAGCATTGCATCTGCTTAATGACTCACATGCAAATGTTATCAAAAAGGTCCTTGAGCTCACTCTTTCACTGCAGAGTTCATTTGAATATGCTGCATTTGAATTATTCTTTTTTGATTAGCCCAGCTTGGCTGGAGGTGTATATTACACAGTGGTAGCATGTGAGTGGTTAGTGCTTGGTGTATGCAATAGAAAGTCTTTGGGGTCAGAAGCGTAAGCACAAACAAAATATTGGTGGAGAAATTCCTTCTTTCTTATAGACTTACAGAAAAAATTGCAGGACTCTGGAAACTGAGCAGATTACCACATCAGACTGTGTTGTCCCTAGCCCGCTTGTACAAGGAGCTGCTGAGTTGTGTTTGTTTAAATCTTTACTTGTATTATTTCTCATGCTCACTGCCTAAAACTGAAAGCCTCCATGTACACATGTTAAAGGATTTCTTGCTATGAATAGGACTGAAGTTAGGAGAAGAACTGGAAGGGAAACAGCCCCATACCATACCTTGGGATGATTGGAAAGCATGATATCAAATTACGAGAATGTGTGGTGTCAGCTAATTTTGATGCACAGCCAGCAGACAGGTGCGTGACTTGCCACTACTTGCCACTCTTCTCCCATATGCACACTTGTGCCTAAGTTCAGTGAAGAGAGAAGCTTTGATGTGCCTTTGAGGAGAATACAGAAGATTCTCCAATTGTGCCTTCTGTTGCACATTTTGAACAAGCATGTTGAAATAGTCACAGCTTTTAGGGGAGTTTCACCAGCCTAGTGATGTAAGTGAAAATGTTACAGTATAAATTCTGCCAGTTTGGTTGTATCACATTATTTCTTTCTACTAAAATTATAGCCTGTCCTCTGTAACAGATCATGGGACTTAAGCACAAACATGTCTTTTGCATCTTATGGTGGTATATTTGTAGGGAACCTGGTAGGCTGCAGGATTTTCTGAAGAAAATCCTTTTTAGGCATTTTAATGGCACCTAGCTGATAGTTGTGAATAAAAAATGAAGCTGTAGATTGTACAGAAAAACTCTGTATTTTTTTTTTTTGTTTTCCTGTAGGAAGTCCCAAAAGAAAAATGAAAATATTTTTCTATTTGAAGGGTTTTGGTGATGGTGGAATTTTATTTTCTTTCAAAGAGAAATTAGAAAAATTGAATCAGATTTTTCTTTTCAGGGAAATACCTTAGTTAGAAACTATTTATCTGTTTATTCATTATTTTTAATAAAGAGTGTTTGTTTCAAAACCAAAAAACCCTAACCAACTGTACTTACGTATTGAGCATCATTATGAGGAATATGCTGCAAAAAGCTGCTAAATAACTATAAAGATGATTTAAAAAATGAGACAACATCACAAAATATAAATGTAGCTTTTAGATGTGACAGAAAGCAAGCAAAAGCTATGTCCACACAAATAAATAAAAGAGACCATGTTCTGCTCTTTATTCTTGTTTGCATCTCCTCTCTCCTAAAAGAGGTACTGTTCCTGCAACCAGTCCTGCTGCCTTGCCCACTCCAGGCAGTTCCATCTCTGAGCCTCTGCTTGCAATTACAAGTATGGTGGGATAGACTATAGATGTTCATGTGCCCCTTTTTAGAACAATGCCCTGCTCCTGCTTAGCTTCTTAGTGAAAATGTAACAGAGAGTAGCTGTCTGCAAAAATTTTGGTAGCAGTTTAGTTTACATGAAAGACTTGATCTTAGCAACAACAGGGGTTTTCTCATGTGGGAGAGCCTCATCACAGATGAGCAGAGAACAAGGAAAAGCTTTTGTCCTGAAATTGAGAGTGGCCTGTTTTAGATGATAATTTTTAATAGAGTATGAATCACCACCATGTCATCAAGAACATAGCAAAAATGCATGAGAAAACTCTGTCAATAGAATGCTATTTCTATGGACTATTTTGTACGATTACAAATTGCATTTGCTGTAATAACTTACAAATGTAATTTATTACAAGTTAAAATCAGGATTGAGACAAGTCATTAAAAATGTATAATATACAAAATTTTGTTTCTCCTCATGAATGTGAAGTTTCTGAGCTCAACTTGCCTCATTAATATGTGACAGTGCCAGAAGATACTTTGATCCAGAAAGCTAGATATACATGCTGTACGCCATAAACACATTTTAGTTTTAATAACAATCCAAGAGGTTCGGCATATTTCTTAATAAAAGATCAATGAAGTAATATGATTAACCACTCTGTGTTGCATTCTTTCCATTTGTGAGAAAAGATAGTTCAGGAGCTGAAATGCAGTGAATAGCAAAATGGCTAATTGACAGGCAAGATGAAGGTTTTCCTAAGGGTTTTTTCTTCCTCCCCGCCCTCAAGGCTTCCTTTGTTGTTAGAATGCTGTTAACTCTTTTGTTTAGGGTCTCTTACCTTTAAACAGGCTTGTGGAAGAGCTTTTCATATTTTTTAGCAGTAGATTTACTTGCTGAGTAAATATAGCTGATGAAAGAAAAGCTGGTGATCCATAAAAGACCAGGCTGCAGGGATCCTCATTAATCTTCCAATAGTTTTTGCTGTCATTCCTCTTTAAAGTTCCTCCTTGCCTTGTAAGTGTTTGTGGAAAACATAGGAGCACTTTTGCCTTCCACTAAGCACTGATTTCCAGCCAGATCCCGACAAAAGCTCTCACTCTCTTTCAACTAATTTTAACTTCAACTGTGTCATTGGGCAGGGTTCTCAGCTGTGAAAGGGGAAACATTGTTTAACTGAGTTTTACAAAAGGAAGACAAAGAAAAAGCCAATTTTCTTGTTATCTGATGATGGTAATGTGACTAAACCACTAAGATAAGTAGGATACAATGTTAAAATAAATTTGAAAAATAGAATATATTCACATTTAAAGAAGGGACTGTCCTTTGGAAATCTTGACTTCTCTTGCAGAGATAATGAAGCATACAACATGAAATTGAGAAAGTTAATATAATTAGCTGTGATGGATTATGGTAAGATCCTGAAAATACTAGGATGGAGGCCTGCAGTTTAGAAGCTATTTCAAATTTGAGATTGCTGAGCTGATAGTCTCTCAAGCAGGGCTCAAGGCATGGTCTGCTTCTCCCGATGATTGTTAAACTGACTCATGTTCAGGTTACCCATCCTATACTGTCCAGCGTTTTTGTACATCCATCAGATATGCTACCAGTATGTCTTTTGCCCAGGGAGTCACTGAATCACAGTTTGGGATGGAAGGGACCTTAAAGATCATCTAGTTACAACCTCTGCCCAAGGACAGGGGAATGAATCTTCTTTGGACCATTTTGCTAAACAGGGCCTGGAACACTTTCAATGATGGGGCATCAAAACTTCCCTGGAAAACCTCTTCAAGTTTATCATCACCCTCATACTAAAGAATTTCTTCCAGATATCTAATCTAAATCTACTCTCTTTCAGTTTAAAACCATTCTCTCCTTGTCCCATCACTATCTAAAATATATTATTTTAAATGTGACTCTCCAGCTTGCTTGTAGGTCCCCTTTACTTACTGGAAGGTTGCTATAAGGTCTCCCTGGAGTCTTTTCTCCATGCTAAATAACTCCAAACCAGCTCTTTCTTCGTCTTCATAGGACAGAGAGGTGCTTCAGCCCTCTCATCATCTTTGTGGCCTTCCTCTTGCCCCACTCCTGCAGGTTCATGTCCTTCTTGTATTGTGGATCCCAGAGCTGGTGACAGCACTGCAGGTGGATTCTCACAAGAGCAGAATCCCCTCCCTCACTCTGCTGGCCACGCTGCTTTTGATGCAGCTGGGACATGTTTGACCTTCTGGGCTTCAAAATGCAAATTCCGGGGTCATGTCCATCCTCTCATCCACCAGCAGCCCTAGTCCTACTTATCAGGACTGTTCTCAGAAGAATTCATACATAATAATTCAAGCTCTTTCATGGACAAGAGAGAAGGGAATCAAGTGGTTTAAAAGCTTCTTTGGTTTAAAAGGTAAGAAAAAATACAAACCACCAAAATTCTACCAGTTTGCATCAGACTAAGGGGAAATAGATTTTCCTCAAGGTAGGGGAAGAGAGATACAATCCTGGATGGTATCTCCACATTTTCACTAGGACAGTGAAAAGGCTTTGAGACAGAACGTATTTTTGGTCCCCTTTCAGCTGTGTTTAGAATACTTATTTTCAGAGCTGTATGGAAGTATTTTAGTGGATCAATTTTTCTGAAAAAATGTAAAGCCTTTGGGAACTGGAAAATATTTGATCTTGGATTAAGTTTAATAAACATTTTTTGGTGAAGCAAAAGAAAAAAAAGAAAAAGAAAGAAAAGTAAAATGGAAAATAAGACACTCTGTGGTATTCTGGTTCAGCATCCACAATAATCTTTTCTTTTGATGTAAACATCATTGAGCAAATCACAAAAGTTCCCTTACAGTAGAAGTGGGGATACTTGCTTCTGGTAACCCAATGCCTGAAGCCTTCTCTGGGACCGTGGAGGCCAAATTTTTGACTTATTTTCTTTTTGAATTGAAGCAGAAACACAATTTTGTGAATATTGGCAGTCAATTGATGTTTCTCCAATCTCCCACGTTACAGCTTTTCTGGTTTTAGTGTAGTGCTGAGATTATCATCAAGACACAATCTAAAATTTAAGAGGCAGTTTTATGTGGCTTAGATTTATACCGCTAAATGATAGTAATTTTGTTTAAACACTCTTCTGGAATCCCTCTATAGTTAATGTCAGGTCAGCAAAACAGTCTTAAGACCTATCTAAGGATTAGTTTGAGCTCTGTATTTTTCTCTGCTCATGGTTAAGGGAATTAAGATTATTACCTAAAACTGTGTCTTTATGGAAGTGGGCCAAGGTTGGGTGGTATGAATCCCTGATGGGACATCTGCTCTTCCAGCAAATCCAAGACTTACTTTCATTTTTTATTCTGTGACCTATTGAATAGTTATTTATTTATACAATTAGGAATAATTTTTAAAAAGCCATAGAAAAACACAACTCTAAATGAAGAACTTACGTTCGTCTAGGTGAATGAAGATGTTAAGAGGAAAGGGCTAGCAAATACCCTGAAGGAAATATTTGTTCTTCTAGAAAAAACTAAGTGTTAATTTGCCTCTGAAATTTGATTTTACTTTCATTAAATTACCTGTAAAATCTATCTATCATTATCCCAAATGCTATAAAATGGGGTTATATAATAAACACACCAAAATAATAATGTGTTCAAGAGATGCTTATAGATGTATATATCTTTGGTAACATAAAATAATGATGGTATTTTCTGTTATTTGGCCTCAAAGTGATCTGGAAACTAAAATTTTGTCCTATAGAAGTCAGATCAGTTAGATGCAGCAATTATTTGGGGTTTTACAAGCAAGCCCTCAATAGCTACAGAAATGGCTCCATGGCTTATTCAGTGTATAGGTCAGCCTTAGACAGATGGCTAGTCCCTGAGAAAGCCTTCTACAGTGAGTTACAGGACTGCCTGGGGCAAGCTCTCTTCATGGAAATGAGCTCACCTCTTCTTCCATTCCCAGATTCCTAATTTTTGGAAACACCTGTTCCTTTACCTGGGGCTTCTTAGCTCAAGAGAGTTACTTCAGCTCATTCCTTTGTAGCCTTGGCTTTGTATGTGTATCTTTGCCTGCTGGGTAGAGATGGAGGGACCTTTCCACCAGGGAAGAAGACATTCACTCTCTGTGGTGAGGTTTGAGGCTGTTTGTGAAGAACAAAATACACAGGCCCTGATAGTAACTGAAACTCATCCCCACTGCCAGCAGAATAAACAATACATTAACTGTTATTTTCCACAACTATCTGTACTGTGGTGCAGGACATGCATGGCAAGACAATTATGATCATAAGTGAAAATCTGTGCCTCAAAGACATGTAATCTATAGACTAGAACCAAAGAATGGTATAACTTTAAAGGAATTAATGGGCTCAGGGAATCAGGAATGTTAACATAGTCCAGTCACTATTGAGCAGGTAATGTTTAGGAAAGACCTAAAACAGTCTTGATTCACATTTTAAAAATCATCAGCTCAATAAGGCCATTTTATCTTCAGGCTCTTTGAGACAGAAAATAACACAAAATGACCCCCAAACTTTCAAATAATGCAAAGTAACCCAACCCCACACAAAAAGAATAATATAATGGCCTTTTTCACTGTTTAGTTCCAAGGTGTAACAAATAGGACTTACAGAAAATTCAGACTAAGTGCAATGTTCTGTGAACAAGACCAGTCCACTCTAGAGAAAGCTACCTTTGAGCTGGGTGGACATGAGGTACCTGGCATGACTTGGCTTGCAGGTCACCAATTGCTCTCTGAGGTGAGCATCTTCAGCGAGTTCTCTGTAGCCTCATTCCCTCATGGTGCAAAACAAAGCACTACCTCTGCTGGTGGACGTTGAGGTAATCAGTGTGCTAAGTACTGTTTTCCTGTTTTAAAAATACACAAGTGAAAATAGAAATGGGAGGGTAAAAGCTGGGTGAAATAGATCTAGAGGTTTTCAGGAGAACCAGTCAGTTCTAATACCACAATTTCTGTTCCGTGCTCTCACTAGATACTCTGGGATGTTGTGTGACTGACCCGACCACGTCCATCTCTTTCACTGCTCTTGTTGAGGCTAGACTGGAACATCTGGGCTGTTCTGCTTTTGCTGCCATTGTGATTGCTCTCAGGATTGAAAAACAGAAAGGAAGAGAGCAAGAAAAAGAGTGACAGCAACAAGAATCTGAGGAAAACAGAGAAATATGCTGAAAGTGGATAAAGGTCTCTTTTTCTGTGTTTGTAACTCTGTGGACTAGTGATCAGGTGTCCTTTGTGGGTATATCCTGCTGATCATGAGTGCTTAATGGAAGTGTTTTCCTGACAGTGTTGATAGCAATAACAGAAACAGTAATAGCACCTTTTCCATTTCTTTCCTTTTTCCCTCCAACTCACTACTGAGGCCATTTGAGAGGAAAAAAAATTATTTAAAAGATTTGAAAAGTAAGGCTACAGATAAAATACAATATCCGAGACTATTTCATTCAAAATTTAGCTCCTTTTCTGTAATATTGATTTTAGTTCATTGGGTTTTTTCAGTCTATCCCAATCTTCACATAGGTGTTGAGCTTTATTAAGATTCTTGTCATGTGAATAAGTTTTTTCCCATTTTCATACCACTTTCCTCAAACAGTGTATGGTTTTATGAATTTTTGACTACTTTGAACATCTTAATTCAGCATTAGGCAAAATGTTCAAGCTCAGATTTTTAGAATAGGAAAATAAGGAAACAATAAGGCGCATTGGTCAGCATTGCAGTCAGTTGGCTCAGCCCTTGCAGCCAGAGAGTTGGAAAGTATTTTGAAGGCATCAAGGAAAAGAAGAGGTTGAAATGAAGACAGTGAGTTAGGATTGCAGATGTTTACAAGGATACATTTCCAAATGTGAGGAGAAAAAAAAAAAAAAAAAAAAAAAAAAAGACAAATAGAAAAAGAACATAAGGGGATGAAAATGGCTAAGACAAGCTGTTAAAGGCTCTTCCTTGAGGTTTAGTGCAAGAAAGAGGAAAAGAAAATCTGGGAGAAAGACAGAGAGGGATGGATTGAATTGGTCAAAATGCCAAACTATAAAAAAGTTCTTTACAGAATCATTTTGAATATATTGAAAGAGAAAGATTAACTGTCTTAGGTCCTGTGAGAAGGATGCTATGCTAGCTGAAATGACCAATGATAGGAATGGGATGAAATAGATAGAAAAGGTAGAAGACGCTTCAGCCAAGAGATATTTCAAAATATTTAGACACATTCTGGAAATAAAGATCTAGGGAAAAGACTAAATAGGCCTAAAACTATCTATTAATCTTTGTTAACCATTAAGCAAATCTAAATGGCTGTTTAGCCTTAATTGTTCATACTGATTTCTGTGATGGTGATAGATGTGATTGACAGATAGGTCTTTGCTTTTTTCCACAGAGAGGAAAAAATATAGGAAATCTTTAAGCACAAGAACAAGGTTCTGTTTTAGCTGCATGGAATCTGAGCCAACAACTAGATATATTCAGGAATGTGTGAGAGATGAAACAGTATTTTGATTTGTACAGGAGAAAACAGGTTTGGCTGAAGTAGATGTATGATTTGTCAAACCAAAGGAAGAATAAAATCAGTTGGCAGCTGAAGATAAAATTACCTGTAGAGAATGAAAAAGAGGACAGTAATCTAGAACACAGTTTGTAGTTCCACCACACAGTGGTTTCTCTTTTGATGAATGTATGGAAAGGTCAGACATTTAGAAGAAGAGATGATCCAAGAAAGTATCACAGAAACTATTTAAGACAAGAGTTAAGGGGAGGTCAGTAATATTAAACACAGATGATAGATTAAGATGAAATAGTGTCTGGCAAAAAAGAGTAATTAGAAACTGTAGTAAGAATAGTTGCATTGTACATAGGAGGATATGTTGGAAAATAGTTCAGGTTAGAGGAAAAAAATAAGGAAGATTTTATAAAAAATAATCAATTATCTCTAAAGTAGAAACAAGTGACTTTTTTTTTTTTTCAGTGGCAAGGTTAATGTTTGTGTAATTGGGAGGAAAACAGCAAGGCATTGAGAGCTTGTGGATAATAGAAAGAAATAAAAATGAACAATAGTTTTATGGGATTAGATGGTACCTAAGATCCCAAAGGAGGAAGAAGAAAGGGGTGTCTTCTGAGACAGGATAGTAGAATGAAGGGTAGGGTAGAAATGCATGTTTTTTTTATCAAATGATATTTTGTATGAGTACTGGTTCAATATTATATATACATTTTCTTCAAACACAGATTACCTTAAAATACTCTAATAGATTGTAACAATTTTCTTTTACGGTGCCATGAATTATCCTTGAGAAATTATAGAAAAGTTAAAAAGCCCAAACAAACAACGTTTTACTTCACACTCATTATTTATAACACATAACAAGGTAATTCTAAAGAAAAAAAATCTATTAATAACGAAAGTCTTAAACATCTCTCAGTGCGCTAGGATAGCACTGACAATATATGGTAGTGGCACAGAAGTAGTTAGAAATATTAGAGTATGAAACATTTCTTAAAATCATATCTTTAATTTTCAAGCATAACTTCATTGAGTTTAGGTTTACATAATAGAAAACAATCAGGCACAGCTATGGTTCAAGGGATGCTTTACCAACCAGTCATTCCCCATGACAAGCAATCTGCACACCTATATTTCTGGGCTGCATTCTCAATCATTTTTGGAGCAAGGAAAGTATAGTAAAGTGCTCCTGAGGACTGGGAATGAATCCTGTCTCACCATCTGTTGCTGATTTTGGAGCTGAAGACCCCATGCATTCTTAAATCACAGAGTAAAAAAGTTGAATATAACTGGTGTTAACCCACTACAGTTAGAAATAGTTAATGTTACCTAGATGTGGGGCAGGATGTCACTGATTAATAGATTGCTAACCATATATATCACCTGACCTGGATTTCTTTGGGGCAGAAGATGATATATTTTGTAAAGAATTGTTTTACACTGGTGACTGAGTACTGACATGGTCTTGAATAGTAATATATTGTAATCAGTCTTTGCTGTAATACCACGAAGCAGCAAAACAACGAATTACCTGTTAAGGGTATGCTCTCAGCTGTGTCTGATATATGGTGCTATCTGATCTGTGTCCTCACAGTGTGATGACTTTAAAAGGCCATCCATTGCTTTACAAAGGTCAGCTTTTTTGGCCCTGCACTGCTCTCTTCATCTTTTTGTAAGCACCTCAACAGGACTGCAGAGACAACAGAGCAGGAGATGACAATTTCAACATTGTTTGGTGCAGAGTTCCATAGCATGGCTCTAGTCCAGAGCTTTGCTTGGGACTGAGTCCTTCATTCTAAAGTTCTCTAACTTAAAAATGGAGGTATGCTTTCAGTCTGAGTAATTTGTAGGTTTAACTTTCTTTTCTGCAGGATTTCCCAGGAGAAATACATACACAAAGCTCTGGGCTTGCTGCACCTGAGCTGTACAGATGGTCTGCATGTGCACATAAAATCACATGAATTGACCTGCCCATATGTAGCCTATATGTCACTGCTGCTTCTCCAACTGAGCTGCCAGGCATCTGGAATTCTCAAAAAAACCCCGCAAAAAACTCCAAAATACTCAAATTCCACCTGGACACCATTTCCGTGAGGAAAAAGAGGACATATCAGGAAAAACCTGAACATATGGCAGCCTTAGTACAATCAGAATGGTTAACTAAGAAATCAGCCAAACAAAATTCTGTATTCTGTATTCTATGTCTTGTGTTGAAAATGCAGCATACCTGTCAATGTGATTTTAGGGTGATTTTTTTCTTTTAATCTCTTTTATAATGGAAATTAGAAAAGAAAAAGACATAGATCTTCTACAGTGTTTTGGGTTTGCAATCTTATTTTCAATTCTGTGTTTTCTATAACATGAAGTTATATTTTTTTTCTGTTCTTCCCAAGGGTCACTATCACATGTCGTATGAGTGTGTGTCCACAATAATTTAAAATAGCTACAGGGGATCTGCAGCTCCTACTGCAGTTACAAAGCAAGCTCACCAAACACTTTTTCAGCATCTTTATATTTTGTATATGTAAAACATAGTCACAACTTTTGTTACTTTGCAGCATTAAGGTAATGAGTCCTTTAAACATGGAAACACTGTGTTGTAATAATAGTACAGATTGCATATTATGAACATGAAGCACTCAGTGCACAGCAAATATCCCAATGGCAAGTAACTACTGAGAGTGTGCAATAGTTGCTTTAAAACTACAACATATTGCCCAATTTAAATTACTTAAACTGATTATTCTACATTCCAGGCTAATTGCCTGCAAAATTTCATTATAAAAATCACAGATGTTTTCTTGTGCATGTGTGCATGGGATTTTGTTTGTTTGTTTGGGTTTATTCATTTGAGAAAAGAGAAATATCTGTCTGAAACAAATCTTTTTCCATGTTCAGGGCAACATTTATTATAAAATGTTTAACACAGAATCAGTCTAAGCCTATTAAGCCTTAGTGTCTAAGCTTCTATCCACACCATCTCTGTGTCTAGATACTCACTAACATGTTGCTAAGGAGGATGCACCAGTGCATCAATGCCTAAAGACACATATGGCTTCAAAGCATATTGACTTAATCTGGGCATAATTTATATTAAAAAATGGACAATGCCTATCCTTATTTGCATATAAAAAGCAACAGACATCTTCAGATATTAATCAGAAAATCCATTTGGCATCAGTGGAAGTACATGATCTAAAACTAGCATATGGTCAACAGTTTGTGGAAAACAAGTGTTCTGGTCACACCTTTCTTAAAAGACATACACATAAAGCTCATGTGTTGTACTTCCACTGAGTGCAAAATGGAATATATTTAATTATCAATTTTTTTTTTGTATTCTTTATTTTGGTCTGTATCTCTATCCAGAAAGATTAAGTTGTGTTTTAACTGAGCATTTAGTGAGACTAATAAGTAATGTTTTGCATAGAATAAACCACTGATAAAGAGCTAAATTTACCAGATCAAAATATGAATGATGCCTTAAGGTCTACTTCTGTTACCTGTACAGAGAAGGGTAAAAGTTGCTGCCTTTCAAGAATGCCATTAGCTGCAATAGTAACAATAGTGCTCATGGGATGTGAGCAAGATAAGACTGGGAGTCATGCCTTATATAGTAATCACATCAATCAATTAATCACTTATTTTTGTGCCATCTCTCCAACTGCAGGCAGTGTCAACTCCCTCCATAAAAGGCTGAGAGTATTCACACTGTAACTACAACTTCTATTCACCCACTGACTGGAGAGGGTTTTCTAGTAGACACTATTTAGTGACTTTTCAAAAACACCTGCGTGACTCAGAAGTTTGAAAGTGGCTTAAACACTTAGGAAAGTCAATAGAAATTATGCACCTCAGGGCCAGATTTTTAAAGGCTACTATCTTCCATTGATTACAGGAATTAGGAACCTAAATACCTTTACAAATCTGGCACAAGAGGCTAAATCACATTTGAAAGTCAATAGGAATTAGACTTCTAAGTGCCTAAATCAAATGAAAAAAAGACGTGTTTTAGGAGTGAGACTCTTTATAATTGTATTCCCACTAGTGTAACTGCAAATTATGGGTTCAATTATTCCACTTAGGCACAGCTCAGAGGAAGAAAGTGGTATGAAGTTGCAATACCCCAGAGGAAAGCAACCATTCCTAAACTCTTTCAGGAGATGCGGAATACTGCTTCATGAATTTTTAGGCTTTCTGAGAAAGAAATCGTGGTCTTGGTTTAGGCTGTTTTCCTTAAATAATCAAGATAAGTACTAACGATACTATTGGTCTGTATTTCTATTTATAATATGTTGTAACTTTAAGAAGTTATACTGTTTGTTGTTTCCTATAGTTCTGAAAATGGATATAATACTTAACAAAAATAGAACAAGACTCAAGCAAGGTTTGAGTCCAAGAACCTACAGTAGAGGTACAAATGACAACATTATTTGAATGCTCATATGTGTGCTCCAATGAGGTAAATCAGTAGGATTAAGAATAAACATTTTACTCAAGTACTCATAGCGAACAAATGTAGCAAAATAACACCGTAAGTAAATAGAGACAAATAATATAGTACAAATAGGACAATATAGACAAATAAGAGTACAGAGAAGTGAACCAAAGAAAGGAAAATAGCAATAAGAAGGTAAAAATATTTTTTTTCTAATGCCTTGAAAGACAAATAACTGTATAATAGTGACACAGAATTATTTTGTTTATAATTTTATCATAATTGCATAGGAGAGATAACCTAGCACTACCAATAGGGCAGTGATTATATGCAAAGGTCATCTCTCTTCACATTAATCAAGGAGTTACCAGTGATTGAGATGATTCAAGAAAATCCAAGAATGAGAAGGAGGTAATTATTCAGAGAAAGGAAGAAAATAAACAGGAAATATCATGTATTGAAAAGAATTAATAATGATGCTTCAAAATTAATACTACAATAATTTTTAACATTATCTCATTATTAACATTTGGAAAGAAAAAAAGAAAAAAGAAAAAAAAAGAGAAAAAAAGAAAGTTTCTATTTCTGCTGTCAGTGTCACATGCAATAATCTAAATATTTTTGAATTTCTCATTTGGAAGACTAATAATGGGAACTGAGGATGGCATATAAAGAAAATTATATGAAGGAGACATATAAAATCACATACAATATATTTTATATAGCAAATTTATATATAGCAATTTTATATAGCAAAAGCAAATTGGAAACTGTTATTCACTAAAACTCACCATGCACCAGTTAGGGCGACCCAATGAAATTAATAATTAGCAAGTATAAAGCAAAGAAAAGGAAGATCAATTGTTTTTCACACAAAATATTGTTACATTCCATGAAATTTTTGATATATACATGCAGTTGTAGAGCTGAAGTATAAGACTGGTCAAAATGAAGAAGAGGACAACTGGCAATTTTAATCCTATTGGCATAGAGATAAAGTCTGGAAATTTCTACCTTTGATGACTTCTAGAATCCAGGTAGCAGGTAGAGGAGAAAGCTTATGGAAAAAAGAGGAAAATAAGAGCACCAGAAGAAAAATTATGTGTATCCTATTATTACATTCTTCCCTTAACATAAATTAGTTGCTGGTGCTCCTCTTGGTTCTTTTTCTTGTGGCCAAATCCATGCCTGGCAAAAATGTCTTTCCCTGAAACCTGTTCTGGGGAATACAAATATGGTGAGAAAACCCACCCTGGAGCAAGCAGAAAGATTCTGGGAGAAACAATAAACTGAAAAGGGAGGAGGGTAACAATTTAAGGGTCACAAACATAAGAGCAGGGAAACAGGAGGAGACACAAAGCAGAGTGCCCCAAAAGCTGTCATAATTTCTTGAAAGTATCATCCAAGGACAGATGGGCACTGCCTGCTGCTGTGATGTATGAGAATGTGATAGGACAAGGCAACAGTTATAGTGTCTGCAGTTACCCCCTGTTCCCATGAAACTTCCTTTTCCTCATTCCAGGAATGACCAGGGCCAACAGGAAGGTAATGAGATTCTAGGACATGTCAGGCCCTCAAGCATCACAGATCCAAAGAAAAGGAAATGGAAGAAAAAAAGCATCAAAGGGGGTTCTTGAGGAGGCAGAAGAGTGACTGCAGGTGGTGTTCACAAGACATACACGTTCACCTGGGCGTGCCTCTTGTTGCAGGAATCATGGGGACACTCAGAAGTGCTCCATGTCCATGAACATATCCACTTGTGGACAATTTTCCATTAATTCATGGTGAAATGTGGAGCATGCTGCTCCACAGTCATATTTTACCAAGTTGATAATTATACAACCTGTTGGAACCCGGAATGCAGAGAATATTCCTCTGCATATTTAAAGGATACAAACCCTCTGACAAACACAACTTTCAACCTTCATCCATGTAAAGAGCTTCTTAAGCTCTGGGATGAAACAGACTTTTCAAGAATGTAAATTAGAAAGTAGCATAATATATAATTTATCACAGGGTGAGAAATTTAGATCTTTGGGTTTGTTAATATGGTAAGTAGATGTGTTGTACTTTCACTGAGCTCATGAGATACAAGAAGGATGATCCTTGTCATTTTTAGGCTTCTTTTTCTTTCTTCATCTACTCCATATTCTGTAGTATTGGGGACACAGCACTATTGGTCAAAAATTTGCCGCAGTGTAGTGTTACGTGAATAAAAATTTAGTTGGTTATTGGTAGAAAAGAAGAAATAATGTATCTTCTTGGTAATAATTGGGTGGATTATCTTTAAGAGAGCCTTGATTCTATGTGTTTGAGGCTTTTTGGTGTCTTTTCTCCTGCGTGCCAGGCTGGTATAAAGCCTGGTGTGCAGAAACTGCTGGTAAGAAAATAATAAACAATCTTTTTCTTGAAGAACAATAACAACCAAGAGTCCCATTTGCCCTTTTACTTAACAAGGACTCATGAAAAAAACCTCCCCTATCAGGGGAGAGACATGTGGGAATGAAGAACTCCAACAGAACCTATCGATTAATCTAGAGGCAAAAATGCAAGGAAAGAGAGTAAAATAATCACATGTGTGTGAAGAGTTGTTTTCACAGGGCAGCTAAGAGTCATGCATGAGGCAAGAGAGGCCCACACATACTCATGGACTACAGTCCAGCTGGTCTCCAACCTTGCTGACACCCTTCCTCCCTACATCAAGAGGATCTCTACCACCTGTAGTGGTGGGTGTAGCAAGATTCTCCTCTGTTGATTACAACAAAGAGCATAATTACTCCACAGAACCTGTAGGTTCTATTGGCATATAATGTTGGGAACAATAATGTTAGTCAGAAAAATCTTTGGTCTAATCCTGGAAGTCCTTATTTTGATTGAAGTTCTTACCCTTTTATGAAATAAATCCAAGTTCACTTTATGGCCAGTGTAGAGAGAGACATCTTCAAATAGTGATTTATTTAATTCTGGAAATGGCTTTTTTTGTTAATGGTGATTAATCTAGGTGCCTGGAAAAATATTGCATAGGAGGAAGCAGTTCATATATATTGAATATTAAAGGAAAAAAAATCTTGTTGCCTGACTTGGTGCTGATCTGATATGAGGGTGGGTAGCTTTCATAATGCCAGGTCGAGCTGTCAGATTCTAATCCTAAAAATAAGTTTTCTTCAACATTTGGTATGAAGAAACATTTAGAACCGTTTCAGGCTAATTTTTTGCAGGGTATGGAACAATAAACAATTTAAACTTTATTTATACTGCCCTATTAATACAATAATTTATTTCTGAGAATTTCCAGTATTGCAACACTTCCACAGCAAGTGCTTCATTTCCCATACAAAATAAATCAGAAGTCATATAATGCTGCAACAGAGCCCTGTCAATACCAGTTAAGAATACAAGGGGATTTATGAGGTGGCAGCCTTCTGATTCCTCATGACAAGGTATCTTAAATTGCTCCAAGGTTTGATTTAAAATCAGTGACCCTTGAAGTTTACTCCTTAAATATTATAAAAACTTGCTGCTAATTATCAGGGCCATTACTGTCAACAAATCATAACTTAGAAAACTGTACCTGAGGCTGTCTACTATCCTATTCATATATATAAGATTTATAGTTGCAATTCACGTCCTGTCAAATCCTTTCATCTGGAAAATGACAGGTGTGATTTACACATGTCACTTATCTATTAAGTTCAGTGAAATTCCAGGGCTGAATTCCTTCGTATTTCTTATAACAAGAAAAAGTAATTTCAAGTAATTTTTTCCAGTGAAATGAGCTATCCACATTAATTGAGAAAACATTGCTTGTGGATTCCACAGTTGTAAATAGAAAAGTAATTAGTGTTTGAAAATCATATGGCTTCATTTCTTGTCATTTTGAATACTTAATTGAGTGTTGATCTTGAAAATATTTGTGTGTGAGTACTACGATTAACAATGAATCTACAGCTTAATAGATTGGATCTTCTTGTGATTTATCTTAATATTTCCTTTTGTACATTATGGGCTACATAAAATAAGGATAGTTTTTAAAATCAATTGCTTTCAGTTGCTGCTCATAAATGATCTCAAGGTATAATCAGTGATGACAGGACTTTTTTTCTTTCATAAATCTCTAAGAGAAGGTTTGTAAATTTTATTCCTTAATCTCATAAAGTATTTTCCTCTATTCAGATTGCTCATGAAACTTCTGTTAAACATCTGAACCTACCAGTTATTGAACATATTTATGTTTCTGATAACATGCAATCTCTAGCTTTAAAAAAAGCAAATAAAAAAATGAGAATTTTTTTTCCTTTGGGAATTTCAGCATTTCCCTCCAACTAAATGATCACATGTCATTGAAGAGCTGAACTCTTCCTTACAATTCATCTCTTATGTTGCTTACAATTATATTTTTCTTTCCATTATTATTTTGCTTTTCTGCATAGGGCAAGCAAGATTTCAAATTGTGTGGTAGAACTTACTGCTCTTATCTGTTAGTCTATCTTATGCAAGACTGCCATTGAGTTTGGAATATGCTAATATTTCTGTCAGCTTGGTTTTGTCTCCTTCTCCCATAGCATGGCCTTTAAGTACTATAAGCTATTGACTGTTTCTGATTACAATAAACAAGAGCCATGAAAGTACTAATGAGGTACAAGGATTTTTCATGTACATGTTTATTCACTTAGTAAGTTGAGCTTTTCCATGGCTTTTTAAAATGGATCTAAAAAAATCATTCATCATTTTCTAAGAAATACAAAAATAAAACCTGTCTTGAAAGGAACAGAATCCCTTTCTTCCTCATAGAATCACTACATTCCCACATTGGATTAGGGACTATAACCAAGAGGTAAAATTTGTTAACATTAAAGGAAAACATCCTTTCCTTTTGTTCTTGAAATAGTTCATTTGTTTTAACAGAAGTTCAGTAACCTTCCTGCCTTGCATGAAACAGTCTTCCAAAATAATATGGTATTTATACACGTAATTCCCCTTAGTACTAATTAAAACACATAATTATGTGTGCAGGATTTTCCCTTGTGCCACCTGGTGAATTGTCTGATAGCAAGTTTCCAGTCTAGGGAGAATGTTGTACACAGAGGACAGCATGGAAAAAAATACCCAAAACAACATAGAAAATGCAATGAAGCTATTAGAAAAATAAGTGAATCGGCTTTTCTGGTTAAAGAGGTGAGAGTATAGTGGAGAATGTCATATTTTTTGAAACATGCACTTAAAGAAAACAATAATGTCTTTTGCTTAGTGGTGTCATTAGTTTCTGCTGTGTAGCTATCAGTTCACCCTTGACAGCTCCATGCTACTGACAGATATATATCCATTTCTTTTCACTTCTCACTCAGCAACTACACCCAGCTATGGCATTCACCAGATTCTTCTTGAACCAGATCTAGTACACAAAGTCTGCAGAAAATTATCCCAAATAAGAAATAAAGAAAGGTAAAATGAAAGAAAAAACAAACAAACAAAAAACCCCCCAAAATGGAGAAAAGCAGTAAAGGGAGGAGGAAAAGAGAAAGAAAAAAAAAAAAAAAAGAGAAAGGGAAGGGCCTCTGAGAATATAATTTCCTTTGCTGACTAGAGAGAGATACAAACGATTAATAATGAATGACTAATTGGTAGACAGCTAAAAAATATTAGAAAATTTCAGTCTTAGTGAAATAGTGTTCAAACCAGATGCAAGGTAAAAGAAGTGAGCTTCCATCAATTATTTTGCATTGCATTAGACCACATGACAATTTTTTCTGGAACTCCTTGTTCTGGATAGTGAAATAAAGAGATGTGTATTTGCAAAGGGCCAAATAGCCCTGTAGAAAGATAAGGCACAGGCACATTGTTTGAATCCTTCCCCACATCCTGACTCAAAGTATCTTTGTCATCTGACAACATTGCACTCAGCTTCCCTATAGAAAATAGTTTTCTGTACTAGGCATTGTCTCTACTCCCCCTCTTCTACATTGTCTCTTCCCTTCCCCATATCCCCCATTCCCAAAATTCACCTCTGTGGGACTTCTCACAGGACTTGGTGTACTCACGCACTTCTCTCAACCTGCCTCTTATCCCTATTTATCATCTACCCTTTCTACTGATCCTACATGGAGCATTAATTTGATTCAATACTGTGGTTAAAGTTCCTGAAACAACTTCCTCTTCCTCTTTTCCTTCCCCTTCCCCTTCTTCTTCTTCTTCTTCGACTTCTTCTTTTTCTACTTCTTCTTCTTCTTCTTCTTCTCCTTCTTCTTCTCTTCTTCCTATTATTAATTAGTAATCATTATTATTATTGGTTTTGTAATAATAATAATAATAATAATAATAATAATAATAATAATAATAATAATAATAATAATAATAATAATAATAATAATAATTAGTATTAGTATTAGTATTAGTATTAGTATTAGTATTAGTATTAGTATTAGTATTAGTATTAGTATTAGTATTTTGAAATGCTCTGTATTGCTTTGCCTCTGTTAAACCTTTTACCCTGTTGGTGTAAATACTTTATCCCCACACTGTGGTTCAAAGTATACCAGTTAATGCATTTCCTCCAAGGACACTTCCAGTAGCAATGAGATTCATGGCTAGTTGTTTCTATCCTTTCTGCTAGGAATGGCTGTGGCCTCTTCACAAAAGACAGATATCTGTCTTATGGTCCCAGGATTTCCTAATTATGTAGCAGAGGAATAATCTTCCTATTAACACAAAATAATGTGCCTCTTTTGTTACAGTGATTGGTGTTTCCTTGATTCAACTGGCAGCTGTTTTCATTGCCAACCTGAAGTCAAAGCTTTACAGAATATCCATGATCAGGTTTCTATTTTAATCCTTAAATTTAACCCTTTAACATTATGTTTATTTGTGGTTAATATGCAAGGATAGTTGAGTCATGCAGTATTTACAGAATTAATTTATTTAACATTTATTAAATCTGCATATTTTACTGTTTTTAAAACTCATCCACTTGAGAGTTTCTTGCAAATTTGAATAAATTGTTGCTTAGGAAAAGTGCTTCAATTATTCTCCTTTTTTTCTGCACTTTTTTGAAGAGTAACTGGAACTGAAAATAGTATTCTAAAGTGCACTGATGTACTGCTAAGCAGTGCAGCATAATTGCCTAGCTTGTTTAACATGACACTCCTAATAATGCAACCCAGATAACATTCATGATATTTGAAATATGTCATGTTGTTGACTCATTTAATTCATCATCTCCTAAAGTACCTAGATCTTTTTCTTTAACTGCGAAGTTACTGATTCTTATATTTTATATGTAGGCATTCAGTTGTTTCTTCTTATGAGGGACAGTGTGCCTCATCTCATTGGATTCTGTATTTCTTTTCAGGAATTATATCCTTTTTATCACTGTAACAGTTATTTTTTATTATTGGTTGGACAAACACATTCATAATCCCTGGTCATGTTTACCTAGAGATCTGTGATACTGTTTATCGATGGGGTAGACCCGGGCTCAGCCATTTACATCTGTCTTGTACCACCACAATATTTTGATTACTTTCAGCCCTGTATTCATCTAAAAATGCAATTAACATATTCCCAACTTTAGTCTCCAAGTCATTATTGAAAATATTGAATGAAACTAAAGCCAGAATGGATCCCTGAGAGACCCAACTAAATATCTTCTGCCAAGCTGATGTTGAGTCATTAATATTAGAGTGGAAGAATAATTCATCCTGACTAATTCAGTGGATGAGCCTTATTTTTTCATGTTCTTCTCACTAGCAAACAGTAAATATTCATTTAAATGAAATATCTAGTTTTCATTAAAAAGCTACAGTAGAAATCTGTGATTACCACTTTTCTCTTGAAATACAAGAAATTGCACAGCAATGTATGTTTTAAACTGTCTACAGTGATATCACTATTTAGGATCTCTATACACAGAAGAGTCACAGAGCAAGAAACAAGCGTGGAAATGTTATTTGCTCTCCATTAATTCCCATTATGGATGTACACAATGATTTCTCTGCCAGGGACCAGCCACTCCCTGTTCAAGATGGTGTAGCTGCTACAGGCAACATTATTTAAAGTTCTCATTAATACTGTGTCTGTACTAATGGACTATATGTGCATGAGAGCACTTTTGGGTGCTGAGACCAACTATGGCATGATGCTCCTCACCTCTCTGGTATCAAACTCTTCTTGCTCCACTTCAGGCATCTAAGATGTTTCTTTGGAAAGAGCTGGCCTGTACAAGCTCTATCTCCAGACATGGTCCAGGTCTTGCTAGTTGGCACAAGCCAGGTTAGTGCCAAGGAATGTTTAAGTGTTTATTCACATAGGCAGTTGCATTCCAGCATCTGGAAATATTCCTAGACGTGACTGAATTTAATGTGATAGGTAGTTTAAAAGTCTGTACTGAATGTTTGTGTGTCAGGCTGATCCATTTTAAATTCATATCCCATTGTGTCATTAATTGTTTCTCTTAAATCTCTGCCTATATAGATAAATGTAGTAACTACTTGGAACTGTTTCCCAGCACAGCTTTCAGCAATAGTTTTACCTTGGATCTTATTCCTTGAGGAAAATCAAGTCATTCAGTGGCCACTGACTCCTTGCTTTTCAGCCCATTATTTTGCCTTTACTGTTGAGGTCTTTTACTAGGACTGGAGGTGAAGGAGGACAGCTACTGTTAAAAGCATAAAATCCCCTAGTGAATAAGCAATATTTTTTGCTGAATCTAGAAAGTAATTACACGTCTCTTCCACTGAAGAGGCAGAGTGCTGTTTGTGATTCATGGGAGTATCCAAACCTGCAACACCTTCAGTGTTTATCCTCAAAATGCTGAAAAGTCTAGTTCCTTTGTAATTTTCATGACATTTCATATTTTAACTTGGTCAACCTGATGTTTTCATCCTACAAAGTATGACAGATTCAAACATGTTAAAATCATATTTCAGTAACTCCATGCATGTAATCCTGGACCTCAGTCTAGTTTGCATGTCTAATACTGTGCAATTTAATGTTTTAAGGACTTTCCATGACTCATAGCAAAATTCACACACACACATAAAAGTGCTCCTTATCTTGTACATCTTATTTGATTGTTGTTCTTTAGTAGCTACTAAATATAAACTCCTTCTCATTAAAAAAAAAAAAAAAAAAAAAAAAAAAAAAAAAAAAGAAAGAGAGGGATTTAAAAAAAAAAAAAGATTTTTGAAGGAAAAGGATATTCAACAAATAATGGAAGCAGTATAGCCTTATTTAATTTGAATTTTGTTCCATTTTGTTCCAATTCTATCCTTTCTTCTTGCCACAGACACTATTTCCCTTCTCTTCAACATAATTCAGATTTTTTTTTTTTTAATTCTTGCTCTAGGTAGTTTTATGTTTTGTTTGTGATGATTTCTTGCCAATGTACAATTGCTGAATAACCAGATGTCTGATTCCTCTCAAAGGAGGTAAATGGATAAGTTGTATTTGCTTTTCCCTCAGGGGAGACAATAATTTTGGGGTCTTTTCTGTATCCTGATTCCAATTATCATATGAACTTTGAAATGTTAAATTCTTTATTAAATTGGTTGAAATTGGTGAGTGACTTCAGAAGTTATTTGTAAGATAGACAGCATAGTAGCATAAGCCTTACTGCAGCAAGAAACCAGACTAAAATGATACATCTGGAATAGATATCAAAACTTCTGCTTATATATTCTTGTTATATTTTTATAGATTTCAGCAACATTCAGTTCATACAGTTCAATAATTTCCAATTAATCAATCTTAAATTTCTCAGTTTTATGTGATGTGACATACAAGTCTTGTTATATGATTCTCTTAATGTTTTTCAGGATGTTTTACATTACTAGATCTTGACCAAGAAATATTTATGTGAAATGGCTCTAAGCCAATAATATGCCTTTTGTTTAATAAAAATGCGCTATGAACAGTTTAAGAGATGTCTGTGTTTAATGATGAATAAAACACTGAATGTTCCTTTCTATGGCCAAGTTGCTGTCTAGCTTAAGGTGCTAACAAAGAGTAAATTTTGTGGTCTCTGCTAAGCCTGGAACTGGAAACACCAAACAAATTGCATGTGTGAGGGGTTTCAGAGCAGGACATAGAAAATGGCTTAGTGTGTAAATGAAGTAATAAGAGGAAAAGATCCAATGAATATTCAGAATGACCAAGGATATTGACTCACAGGATGGTTAAACTGAGGTTACTGTGCTGTTTTGGTGCTCTGTGCCTTACTCTTTTTCCTGAGGGTGCATTTCCCATGGATAGGACATCTGGCTCCATGTGATGCAGCTCCTTGATGGCATAATTTTGCCTTACTATGGCAGTGGTAAGCTGTTCAAGAAATAGCCTTCAGGTTGGTCCAGTATTCCCAGCTGCAAGTGGCCACGTCAGCAAGAAACAAGGTGAATAATCACAGGAAATAGCTGCTTCAGCTGAACGAGTTCAATCTACTTGTGCTCACATGTCAGCGCCAAGATGGAGTGAGGTGAGAGCCAAGGTAAAATTTAAGGTGAAATGTTGTGCAGCTTTCACTCTAGCCTTTACCTCACTTGAATTTTAGGAGTGCAAGCCACTTAGTCACAAAAAATTCTTTTTTGAATCTCTCATGTTTAACTTTTCCAGTTAAAAAATTACAAGATGCCAGGTCCTGCTAGACTTAGGGAATAACACCTTCATATCTTGGGGCTCTTCTATCACAGAAGTAATTTCTCAGGCAGTGGGACTTCTTCAGTAAACAATGAATATTCATTTACACAATTCTTTCTGAGATAAGATGTTTATATATATATATATATATATGTGTGTGTGTGTGTGTGTGTGTGTGTGTGTGTGTGTGTGTGTGTGT